>OY829105.1:6902500-7527500 GCA_963691645.1 Pelosia muscerda
GTCATCCGCCTTGAAGAAGAATAATCGAATGCTCCTCAGGTATTTTTCATACTTATATAATTATGTCAGTTTCGATGGACAGAGGTAGTGAGTGAGGTCATTATCATTATTACAGAGCTCTGAGTTATGCAACAGATGAACATAGTGATAGTATAACCCTAAGTTTTCACCAAGGTTTGAAACATGTATTTGACAAGCTGAGCTGCAATACGTCGCATACTTCAGCGCAGACTTGTTGGTAATACATACAGTTTGAACGAAGAGCTGTTTCAGAGAGCTCAATACATGTATAAAACAAGTTATTGTGTTCTGACAAGTATTCTCCAAGTTTTTGACAAGAGAGAAACTCAAACATGTTTACAACTAGTATCTTCATAAAAAAGAGGGGTAAGTGTTTCTTGTTGACTATGCAACCCTAAAATGAAGTAATTGCTTATCAAATTGGGAGTAGGATATTAGAAATGGAGTAAAAGCTGTGTACACCCACAAAGAATGGCACCAAAAGAAAATATATAATAGGTACATTCTTAAACTAAAGTAAATAATTGCCAGCTGTATAATTTACACGGAGGACAGAACTATATAGATGATTTATGATTCCAATGTTTATATCTAAGAACCTGGCTCATCTTTGTATGATGTGAATTTCGCCTTACACTGATAAGATTGATTACACAGATGATTCGGTGGTTTGATGAGCGCTGAGTGTTATGAATTTCGACAAACACAAATATTCGTTTGATTTTCAGATAAAAAATTGTTCTGAGTCCTAAATATTCTGACACAAACAATATTCCTTAGTGATTTATGAATTAGGCATTCAATTTTTATAAAGAAGATATATGAATACTAAACTTATTGATGGCGATAGACACCGAACTTCCACGATAGAATATTAATAAGAACCAGTGTCCCTACTTCTAAATAAAAGATAGTTGTGGACGTTATAGTTGCCGAAGATGAGGGATACAATTAGCATTAAGGGATTCATCATTATCTGAACCTATACCAAACTCGGTCGGCTTTCTAGTCTAACTAAGATGATGAACTTCGATATTTTCCGTGAAGCGACTGCCATCGTACCTCAATAACCAAATTGTCGATATCGAAGTTCTGTAGTTAGGCTAGTCAGACTTTTGAGTATGGCAACCGGGACCGACGTTATAACGTTCTCTCCGATTAATAAATGTATTAATAAATAAACAACACAACATCTTTTTTCGTACTGTTTGAATACGAGAAAATTAGTACAACTATATATGATTGGTTGCCTTTATCTCATGAATATACCTAATATATATATATATAACAGCACGCATAAATATTTCATTCGTCATTGCCAAACTGGAGAGTGGGTCGAAGTAGATAGATGTATTATATACGAAAAGTCATGAAGGCAAACGAAATAACGTCAAATTTGTTCTGTATAACTCTGTATAAATTCTAGAAACGTCCAGAGAACCAATATATTAATTATTGAGCTATGATGTATGATTACGATTCAATATGGCGCGGCAAAAGTCATTATTCATGGATACATTTAGGTAGTTTCTGTCAACATGGCAAAAAAAATTCAATAACGTAAAGCTGTATACTCACGAGTGTAGATATAAATCTTATTGCAGTCAGAATTGCTGACAGCGAAATGTTCAGGCTTACACTTCCTGCTTTGAAGGAGGCTTAGGGAAGGCTTTCAGTTCAGCATGTCAAATTACGTGAGTGACATATTAAAAACGTGAACGGAAGGAAAATATTTGAATCGTTTTAAATGCATCACTGCATCATTGATCACAGTCTGAGCAGATTTCAGTTTTATTAATCAAAAATCAGTGTTTGTATAAATAGTTTCTTTTAGACGTAAATGTAGGTATCTTCGGTGGTATATGTTTAATTTCATGAACAATAGGATTTACGTTATTTTAGTAACCGTTCTTTTGTTATTCCTCGTTAGTATATAAACATAATCTGTGTTTATAATACAGCTTTTCATGTACGGATAGAGCGAAATACAAAAGGCAGATGTGGCAATTCTGTAATTAATTTATCCTAAACTGATCCATGTGTTTATATTTATAGTAATATCTATTAGTTAACTGCAAGTAAAGAAATAGTTAAAAAAGTTATTTGCTCAACTAACCCACCTATATACCTGAAATGAAGTAAACAAACATGAAAACGTTTAAATAATAATTAATTTGAATACCTAATGTACTTGGAAACAGTTTGGAAATTATTACGTAATTAAGTGGGCATATCAGTCTATACACCACATAGTATAAACAAAGTCGTTTTGATCGTCTGTCCAACGTTGTGTGTGTATGTATATAACATTATGCTATGACCAAAAAGTTCGAAGCAGGAATGAAAAATGATGCAAAAGCAGTATAAGTACAAACGCAGCTATTAATATATATATATATCTAAATATAAAACCGTAGCTGGTTCAAAGGTACCCAATACAGTACCCACAAACTAATCAGTGTAACTATTAATAACGATTTTACTACCTATCCAAGTGCCAATCCGGGTTGCAACTAATTACTTCCACTTTAGAGCCCATATTGGCTTTATTTTGGTTATAATGAGAGCGACTGTCGTCTGACGCAGCGAGAAAAGCCTACGCCAGAGCCTCGCCCATCTATTAGTGCTCGTAGCACGAAAAACTATGGCTTTTGTAATGTAAAGGTATCCATAAAGCAGTACATAGCTATTGGCGGATTTCACACACACCCAGGTTCACAATAGCGTAGGCTGCCTATCATAATGCTCCCCTTTGTCGGTATCTGTACAATATTAAAATTTGGAAAGATAAAATAGTTAGTATTTTTATTGATACAACTGTTAATTTTTTTTTAATATATAAACTTAAAGACACTTTTTATGGATACAGATTTTATTTAGATAGTTTGTTTTGTTTAAAAGAAGAAACTAATTGCATGTCTTTACTTGCTCATGTTGTGCTTGCCTATAAGACAGTAATCTTAAATCTGTTTATGTTACCTATTGTGAAGCTTTGGTGTACTTGTTGCTGATGGACCAATTTAAATAAATAATTAAATACGAATTCGATAGCATGTCGTGTATGGACACATCATTCAGCAGGTGTCCTGCTTACATGAGGTTGACTTGGGTTCTGAAGATTTTGCTTGTTGGTTGTTCCAAAACTGCCTTAAACGTACCCCCATATCATGGTACTTAATACAAAAACATCACTTGGATGAATTCGAATTGGACGCATCAGCTTTTTATAAGTTCCTGTGAGAAAAATATCTACCTCAATATCTGTGCTTCGCGTTCAACGATGTGTAAATAATTATGTACATAGCAATGATTTTCAACAACAAACCAACACGCAGAATTTCCGTCTTACAAAAATGTTGTTGTCCGAATCTTCAATATTTATAAAAAGTGGGTATAATAAGATATACGTATATTACCGTTTAAAGATTCGCATTGTGTGTACACACAAGTACATTGTACATGGCCTTTAATAACTCGAACCGAAAATGCACGCCGCCCTTTCAACAACAAACAATACGCAGAATTTCCGTCTTTCAATAAAGATGTTGTCCGAATCTTCAATATTTATAAAGAGTGAGTATAATAAGATATACGTATATTACCGTTTAAAGATTCACATTGTGTGTACACACAAGTACATTGTACATGGCCTTTAATAACTCGAACCGAAAATGCACGCCGCCCTTGTGTCTTTAGTTGCCGGAGCTGAGAAAGTAGTTAATATCCCTCCTACCCCGGGAGATCCGGAGCCCTTTCATTGGAGATAATCCTTTGGGTGTAGGAACTACGGTGTCCCCGTCTAGCCCCCAGAAATGCAGCCCTTTGCGCCTCGCCTGCGTTTACAGTGACAGGCTAAATTGTACTAGGCCTAAAATGTAACTGACCTAGATTAAGTTTTCACTACCACTGATCTACTTTAGGTTAGTGGTAGATGGATATTGTGAATATATATTCCATATATACCTATAGTTTATAGTAAACTTAACGTAGTAACGTAGTTATATATATAGTTAGTACCATTACATTACGGGTTGGAGACCGCCTCCAACCGGTCGGATTGGAATTCGATGGGGAAGTTTTATGTTCTGCAGTGATGCATGTCTTATGGCTGTAGAACCTTAAAAAGTAATAAAACATCCTAACCTTCTGTAGTGTACTTGCACAGGAAAAAATTTGGCTTTTGTGACGTAAGTCAGGCATTCATCGGCTCTTGATGTATTTGCATAAAGCTACTAACTTTTAGGTTTTATTTAACTTATCCTGTTTGTTTGAGTCAAATTTACTATTAGAAATTGTATCCCCTTCCTACTGACCGAATGATCTGATATTTGAAAGATCACGTATTTAGTTCGGATGAAAATTTGTTTAATTTACTTTTATACTAGTAGCAGAAAGAAAGTGGTTACCATAAGCTACGGACGTATGCAACACCAGAGTCGTTATACTGTGCTACCGACGCTGTGTAATCTTTCTTGATGTATTCATGACATTTTAAATCCAAGATGGCCACCGCTACAAAATAGCTGAATACTTAGGCATTTTAGTAAATTTTATAGAAATTTGTATTATATAATTAAATTCATTGTTCGTAAGGATGTCCGTAAGGACATTTTAACTAACCGATAATCTATATCAATATTCATATTTATAAAAATGAATTTCTGTTTGTTAGTCTCGCTAAAACTCGAGAACGGCTGAACCGATTTGGCTAATTTTGGTCTTGAATTATTTGTGGGAGTCCAGAGAAGGTTTAAAAGGTGAATAAATATGATAATGCTAGGCAGTGGGAACGAGATCTGAAAAGTAATTTAAGTTTACGCGGCGGGGCCGTGGGCTACAGCTAGTAAAAAATAAAGATCAACATATTATAATATTATACATATTATTAATACACACACAAAATTATCATAAGATTATCGGCAGAACTTATAAACTTATATACGTTTTGTTTTATCTCCTTTGATTTTATACGAGTCACGTTATTGAAGTTGTGTTCTGTAAATGAAAAAAGTTTTTGTAAGAATGATTTATTAACTCCAAACCTTTTGTTCAATGATTTATTAGTAAAGTTATAAATCCGCAGTTTATAAAAAATATCTGCACAAATAAGGAGATAGAGATTGACGATTTCTGCAGTATCTATAGTTAGGTAAATTTACATTTTTTTCTATTCAATTCAATTGGCAGCTCGCTACTGAAGAGGCCTCTACCAATGAGCGTAACGAGGGTGAGGTAGCCTCTGGAATATTCCACACCCCCTGGCTAATCTCGGGTAGCACACCAAATTTTTATATTTATTTAATAGTAAAACTTCATTCGTATCATAACCAGATTGTTATGTATGATTGCTCAGAAATACAGTTAAGTACATGTGAGTACAGTAAGCCATACCCACCCCTCTTGACTTTCTCTATCGTCTTCACCAAGGGTAGCTTTGATCTTTGCAAATTCACAAAATGTTTGATATTTTTATTCTCCTACATATACGGTTACTTTGAACACTTCAGAGACAAGTACAGATAAGTGCAAATTACTCGTATGTACATAATATACATCTTTTGTGTTATTTCCATTTTCCCACACTCTGAACAAATTATATTCTATTCTCTCGAAATATTTTCATAGTATCTAGAGAAGGTCACTGAATATGTTCAACCTATATGATATGCCTTTTAGGTTATTTGATATAAGAATATCATAATGTTATATGATTAACATGAAATTTTTATCTGTATGAACGGATTTAATGCGGTCAGACTTGAAACCTTACGTTTGTTTGATCACAATCGGTTAATAGAACCGGAGATATATAATAGAACAGTAAAATAATATTCAATTTCGATTAAATTTTGGTGATTTTTTTATAGAGACCGTTAGGAGGATTAACTTGTTGAAAGAAAGAAAGAAATAAAATATTTTATTTGTGACCCCACACAATGCATGATGGATACATTATACAAAGTTATTATGGATACATTATTTATTGCTTGACATTATTTTCATAAATTCGTTTTTTATAGCTTATTACATCCGGTCAACTACATCCTTTTAAGAGAATTCTATAGGGGTACCCCTAGCATATGAAAAATCTCTAGCATAATCTGCAATTGGTATCATGAATATACCCAAGGCATTTGTTGAAGGAGTTACCGCTAGAGTGCGGTATGCCAATGACGTCACTTTCTACACGTCGTCGGTGTTAAGATTCTCCATAAGCTAACACCTTAAAACACACGGGTCTGTCTCTATCTATTGTTTGTCTACCTGTTACGCTTTCACACCTTAACCCTAAACAACTGACAACCAATCTTAATGGGCTTATGTACATAGATGGGTTAAATTAAAGCTTGGGAAAGGAGAAGAAGGACATACTTATTTTACATCGCGAAAAAAGGGATTCAAATAGAGGATGCATGTTTATCGTTTTTGTAGATATCCTGATAAAATTTAATACACAGGTAGATTAGAGTATGGGAAAGGACAGATCTTCTCACGGGCAGAGCGGCAGGCAACCCTGTTATTTTTATTATTATATAGATACATCCATTACCCATAACACTAGGTTATCGTAGTTTTTCTTCTTTTTATTTATATAGTAACTAGCTGTTGCCCGCGGCTCCGCCCGTGTGGACTTCTTACCCGTTTCCGTTCCTCTTTTTCGTGCATTTTCATATTTATTCACTTTTTAAACCTTCTCTGGACTCCCACAAATAATTCAAGACCAAAATTAGCCAAATCGGTTCAGTCGTTCTCGAGTTTTAGCGAGACTAACGAACAGTAATTCATTTTTATTTATAAAGATATAGATAGTCCAGGTTAAAATCGGCAGAGTAAGTTTGGTTGGTATTAAATTGATACGTCCAATGCTGTAATGATGACAGGAGTGTACGCAATCAGCATCAAAGGTCTACAGTTTAGAGCTTGCTACAATTAATTCAATTTGCAAGCTGTCGTTCATTGGGTTTTGCAGGCTGAGCAACTAATATTATTTGTTTCCCTTCCTATAAATATATTCAACATTTGAACACTTGGATACACTAAAATTGAATAATAATTAAACATTTTCACATTTATACATTTCTTATGAAATCTCTATCTTGTTAATGAGAGGCATAGGTTGAGTCTTCTAAAGAGAAAACCAAATAGGAAAAGAAAAACACATTAATAGAAATGAACGAATAATCTCCACCAATTAACTGCTTATCCTATATTATAGGGTCTTTAGGCTTTGTTTTCCACTACCACTGATTTAAACTGTGAATTTAAATGTCCAGCTACCGCGCGCTTTGAATACTGTGATATGGTTATTTTCTTGGTGTAAGTGTGTTGAATAAATATTAATATTACAGCCAGTTTAGAACAAAATTAAGAATGTACCTAACAACACAACAATATAGGTAGGTGAATTGAGCTAAAGTTCTTTGAGTGTATTTTCCACAAACGATTACGTAAGTACTTATATTGTTTGAATAAAATTATTATTATATCGAAGTAGGCACATTTTCACAAATAGGATTAAAAGTAGGTTTCGTTACCTATTATAAAAACTAATAACCAAAATACATTTACATGATAATACTCAAGTTTGTATATCCAGTATATCCCTAAAAACAACGTGTCCCTACGTCCACATTTACCAAATACCTTTTACCAGCCCTCGCATTTAGGAGGGAACAGATGTAAACAGGTAGTAAATATATTTTTCACCACAGCAGCTCAAACAAGTGAGTTTTGCTGCGTAAAAACAGTGTGCAAAATGCGATTTTGCTCACTCAGTGAGACAAAGTAGCTTTTTAATTATTTTTTTTAATTTTCAATAAAGAGTGCCAACCATAGATTCAAAAAGAATTGTTCCGCGAATAACTTTCGAACTACATACACTGCACTCTGTCTCTTGGCCGTCCATAAAAAAGTTCGAGTGACAAACACAAGTATTTTGAAGGTTTTTTTTTTAATTTATGGCACATCAAAGGTCCTATTTCGAAATTCTAAATTTGAAAGATATTTGTAGAAGAATAACCATGTATTTTATTTACATTATTTAATAATTATGTAATGTTATTGAATACCAAAATAAGTAATGCATAAGTATTTATAATGATTACTATTATCAACATTTGAAAAATAAAATGTCACGTACGCTGTTTCTGAACACACCTTAAAAATAACGGGTATAAAATTTAACTTTTAACTTTCAACTTTAAATTTGCAGAACAGCAATAAGTAATTAGATTATTTATTAACTTTTAAAATTTTCAGCATTATTTTAATTAATAATAGGTGTTCTGTTCTGTTAATAAGTGTTGCATTATCTTCTAAGTAATATTTCTTATGTGTTCTCGCTACTGAAGTGAAAAGTAATGTGTGCCACACGAGAGCAAAATTATTTGCATCTCGTGCAGTTGAATCCCTCACTACGCTCAGGATTCTACAGTAGAATCACTCGCTACGCTCGTGATTCAATCCTAGAATCCCTCGCTTGCTCAGGATTCAAAATCAGCACTCGCAGCAAAAAACTGTTTTGCTCTCTTGTTGCACAAATAACTATTTATTAACCATATACGAAAATAAAACTCTGAATAAATATTAACAATTTCTAAACTTTGTGAAAAAATAAAAATCTCTCTACTTATTCCGCAGAATTAATTGGCAAATACACGTATCTTTACGTTATGTTTACTTGGGTTCTTTTATTTTAGCATAGATTACAAATATGTACAGAAAACATAAAATACGAGAATCGGTCTAATCGAAGATGTACTTTAACAAAGTTCGCGGTGTATTAGCACAAGGGAGGTTGTTTAGTGTAGTGAGATGTTGATTCTACTAATTGTCAACTATTGTCAAAAAACTGAGATTACAAAAAGTGCCATTTAATTTTAGACTCTACGTACATGACTTAAAGTTTAAAATGGAATGGCATTGTTTTAGTGAATGAAACGATGTAATTAACTCTTTTTCATTTCAGCTTTAACTTTAAGACAATGTCAATAACAATTTCTAAGAGGCTTTCAGAAAATATTCGACATGAGATAAGTTGTGTACCTTTTTCCATGTATCTAGATAAATTATTTACTTATCAAATCGAGTAATTACCGAGGGTGGGAGGTATAGGTGTGATGGCGTTAATTAATAGGTATCTAATATTTGTACCACTTCTTGTAAAATATGATTAGAATAATGTGTTACATTGCTTCTGTATATAGTTTAATTATGTTTGCTTATGTTTCAAGCACATGTTTGGCTTCCAAATATTATACATAAACAGTATTCAATAAGTATTAAACAAACTTTCCTGAAAATGTTATTCAAAATAATATATTTATAGATGAAATCTTACAGAGCCATAAATAAATTATTAACTTCTTTCACAAAATTATAGCCTGTCGAGTACCAATAAAGGTTCGGAGCGTGTTAATTTGTTCGTCCTAAAATTATTAATTAAAGATTGTTTGTAAGCGAGCATGCCTGTATGGTAAGTAATAACATATTATTTTCATTAATGGAAAATCATCATAGACTGTAGACGAAAGAAGGTCGATCGAGTAGGTACTATGGCGTTCATTGAGAGAGTTCTTATAAAAATAACACCCAGCTGTGAAATCATCAAAATCTATTCTAATCTACTCCTCTTATGCTGATGAGAGTTGACGATGGTATCTCCCGTCCTAATTGAGCATTCCGGCTGGGGAAGTACCTCCGCCCTACAGAATACCGCTGCTAATAATAGCCTTGTGTTGTGTTTCCAGCGGTGAGTAGAGTACCCAGTGTTCACTGCAGAGGATTTGTGTTGTCAGTGACAAGACCGAGGACTGAGGGCTTAGTTGATACTGTTTTGTAATACGAGATATGGTTCAAATTCAGAAAACAACACCTAATCTACATTTACATTTTCATTCGAAACTAAGATGCTTTATGAAATGATATCTAGGGAATAGGTACGAGAATTCTCGATTATTAGTACCTACTACTGTAGTGAAGGTAATAATTTATGGTAGATTCTGATTACTTAGGAGCGTATAAGCGTATTGGATAGAAACTATTCCGGTATTGTCAAGAGCTTTCTGCTCTAGGCTAAGACTGTCCTGTAGATATACTATTTTTACAATTGAGCATTTACAGCATTTCGCACTTAAGTCTATATCAACCTTCTTAGCCTTCTTCCCTTGCCCTCCTCCCCACTCTCCTCTATGTGGCCTGCAGCACGAATGTGACGCCCCTAATGTTGCAAACATGCACAGACCACAGTAACCACTATCCATCAAGTGGGCCGCGTGCTTGTTCCCCACCTAGGTGGTATAAAAACAAGTTACAGTGTTATGGTTTGACAGTAGACAATTAGTAGAATCGGAGTTCTAACCAATTTTAGGTTTCTTCGAGCCGTTAAGTTATCAAGATGGTCTAGAATAACAAACTTACTGTAACGGCGATGTAACTATACACATTGCTTCAGATATGACCATTTAAGATGAGCCATGTAGATTATATTCAGTATAGAGTGCCAACTATCACAAACAATATCGTTACATAGCTTTGAGATAGCTTTATGGGTCTCGTTTCACCCACACATTGCATAACTTTAAGTTATCTATGTCTTGTCTCTACTTAAATAAGATAGTATCTGGATGTCTGAAAACAAAAAGACATATGATAAATTACCTAAATCTAATTAAAAAGTAAGGCGTAGTTACGCTTCTGCATATTAAATAATTGTTAAGTACTTATGTATATTTTTCAAATATTTCTCTCAAGCATTCTAATTAAACACTATATTAAGAGCCAAGATACTCGTAACTTTAGAACTCAATTTAATTTTAATTTTCATCTTGGGTGATGATGTTAGTCTAGCTTGTTAGTTGTTTAATGAATTAATTTATTAGTAAACGTGTCATTTATTAGGTACATACCTAACGTAATTAGGTATAATATATCCTTTCGAATTCGAACGGTTCTAATAGTATTTAGCGTTTAAATTGGTATATTGACGCAGTTTGAGAGTTTCCGCAGATCCAGCAATAGGTACATTTTCCAATTTTACAAATATATAATTAAATATATAAGAAATTGTTGATATCTAATCACATCAAAGTTAAATATTAATTATACGAGTGTCACGCCTTAGGAAGACATCGAATGTATCTACTCGGGAGGGGCTACCCTATACTAGAGGATTACATGCACCTGCAATTGAGATGAACAGCCGCTTTAATAGAGAGGACTATCCCTCCTCTAACTTAGGGGTCAAGGTGGGGTCGACACAAAGAATCCCATAGAATCGAAGTGTCCGCGAAAGCTTAAGAGCGCCCACCCCAATAACATAAGATAATATAACATAAAACATATTTTTTTTTGTTTCTAACGATAATTTGTAATTCTTCTGCATATTGTTCATCCACAAGACCTTCTCAAATTTACTTAGGCAGATTAAAATAACTTTGCTCGGGTCATCAAATCGATTTAAAGTTAGACAAATGTGATCATGATTGAATGATTCAGTAGTATTCGAACGATTCGAAATTTGAAAATTTAAGCGAGCAATTTTCCGACCGCCCCCGCCTTAGCTTTTTGCGATCTCCTCACAGATTCGGATTGGCAGCGAGTCGACCGCCCGTCTCGGTTTGTCCTCCATTTTTGAAACGTTCCGACAGTGCCGTAATACTTATATTGTTTAACTATTTTACAACTAATCTGGTGATTTGTTTGTGTGATTATTTAAACAGTTAATTTTATGCAAACACATACTAAGAGTGATTTTACTTAATAACGTTTTATGAGCAAAGAAAATAAATGAAAGTACTTTTGATCGTGGCCAAAAGTGTAATATAAAACTTTCATTAAGTTTTAGTAATTTAATGTGTTTCCAAAGTGTGTGAAGTTAATCAAGAGCAAATAAGTTGATCCGGAAGGATGTAAATAATAGGTGACGTAATAAATTTCTATTAAATCTTTTAAACTTTTGACTAAGTTTAGGAATGAAAATAATGTCATAATAATGATAAGAATATCAATAAAAAAGTGGTTCCAAATTACAATAATATTAAGTGAATAAATATGAAGATATGTATAATATATGTATAATTTTCTTTTTAATTATATTTCTATTTAAATTATGGAATAAGGGAAATAATATCAATATTAGAACGCTTTTTAGATCAAATTTAATAAATTGAATTCCGCGACCGAGCGATTTTCTAATATTGTATGCGTAGGTACCTACTATATCTTTTTTTTTTATCGTGTGAGTAATTCCCTTTCCTACTGTACCCAGATGGAGAGGTTATGTCGGACTCCAAACGACTAAAACGCACGTCATCTTTTTGGGTCTTTAGTGGCCGGAGATGAAGTAGTTAGTAGCCAACATATTCCTAGCACCCCGGTAAACCAGGTACTCTCTCTTTCGAGATGACTCCCGTTGGGCGTAGGGACCACGGAGCTCGCCACTAGCCCCTGCGGCAGAAGCAGGGCAGGCGGCATCATCCGTCACCCCCAGGCCGACACTCATGGAGAAGAAATTCGTGGAAATTCAACAACTATTGCAATAAAATCGTATTTAATGAAACTAATATCAAATTACAGGATTTATCCCTAAAATCGTACCTCAATCGTTAATTTTTTTTGGCAATGGGCAATGGAACTTCGTCTTACTACTCCAACCTCCTTCCATACATCCCCGCGTCTTTATCATAGTATTTTTTTTCTAATTACAGACTCAAACACAAGTTTAAACTTACAGACACACCAAGCATCCCCGAACCACTCCTCGCCCTATTCGTACTAATCTACTTTCTAAACTTGAGTAGACAACATTTAATGTTTTTAACTTCAAAAATGACAAACTTGACAAAAATGACTTATTTACTTATCAAAATTAACATTAATGTGTACATATTTTCTAGTTTCTCTGTTAACCCCCTTCGCCCCACTTTGAGATTGAAATATGAAAATCTCCTTCTTGTGCTCGCATTTCATGAAGAACATGCGTATAGTTCAAGTTCCCAGCCCTTATGGTTTGGGCTGTGTATTGGTCACTCAGTCAGACAGTCAGAAAAAAAATAATTACATATCAATTTTCCAATGAGTTTTTATGAAATGTTTATACGAAAGTAACATTTTTATTAATACCAGGGCTCTCAAAAGGTATATCCATAATAACCTCTCTGTAATTCTAAAAAAAGGTAAACTTTAGGTAAATAGCCGCCCCATTTTCCGAGTACTACCTATTAGAGCGATAATTACCCATTTAATATTATTCGCTTGAAATAGGTACTCTTATTTTCGTTTTGTTTTCGTGAACGACCTTAAAAATATATTTACGTCTCTCATGTTCGGTAAGTAGGTTCTTATTACCTCCAAATGGGGCTTGTATGTGACTAATTAGCGCTCTAGGGCAATAATGTAGCTAGAAAAGCCCAAGGGCGGTAATTAATAAAAAAAAACACTTCTTTCAAAAAGTTTGCGTACATTTAACTATCATACTGGCAAGAGAGGCCGCTTTGCTATTCAACCTTGTCTTCGTGTGAGCATAATAGTCATCAATTTAAAATATCGAACGGAGAAGGTCAATTTCGTGCTTGAAAATAAAAAAAAATTAATGAAAAAAGGCGGGAATAGAAAACTTTACCTTTAAATATTGTTTGTATTGTGTAATTAGGATAAAAAATGATTTCTTCAAGTGATAAAGATAAGCTGCACACCCGATTCAATGAAAATGGAAGCTGAAGCAGCATTTAACTATATTTTGCCTGAAACTTCTAAGTAGTATTTGAAAACTTACGTCGAGTTCATAAAATGACGAACAGAAAAACGAAATAAAATGTTTTATTCTTGTAATGTCGATTTTTCTACTTACCTCACAATCGAGATGTAGAGTAGTTAGCTCGGGTGTAAGCACCAATTGCTCCATCGAATTATACTCGATCTCGGGCTGCAATGGATACCTTACAGCCCTTGGTTACTAATTTACTATTTTTCTTCTGAATGATTAGTAATAAATAGTAGGTATGCAGTTGATGCGTTACATTGTGCCCCCTAGCAGTAGTACCTAATTAATATATACCTAGATAATAAATACTTACTAGTTAAGATAGTAGTGAGGAGTATGAAGTAGGCCGGTGTAGTAGAGAGTAGTTAGTACGTAGGTCGATATTATAATATATTATAACTTAATTAAAACTTACTAGTGTTATGATATGTGTAGGTGTGTATTAAAGTTTTAATTGAAAATCAACACTATGTATATTTGTTCGGTAATCTCTCTAATTGCGTGGGCGTCTATTATATTATCCCGTCTAAATCAACCTAAACGTCTCAACATCATCTTTATTCTCTGAGCCTATTCCCACTTCTGTTGGGGTCGGTTTTCTAGTCTAAGATGCGGCTGAATGCATTTCGATATTTTCCGTGAAGCGACTGTCATCGGACCTCCGATTACATCAATAAATTTATCATAATAAAAATATAAATAATTAGCAAGGAATCAGGTCAAAATAAAAAAAAAATATTTAGCTGCCACATTTTGCTGCAGTTAGGAATTTATTTTCGGCATACCCATTTTTTTTACAAAATGCCCGATTGGCAGCAATAGGCTCGCCCCCTATTACGTGGGACTGAAAATCATAGTTGGCGAAATGTGGGTGTTTAATACGCCTCTGCCTACCCCTTCGGCGATTATGGGCGTGACTATAATATATGTATGTATAGATCTGTGAAAACTGTGTCTCGTACCTCAGGGTCTCTTACATTAGCCTGGGTCTATCCAAGAAGGTCTTCGTCCGCAACTCGCCGGAGTCTCTGTCGAGACTGAACTCGGCTGTTTCGCCCGCATTCTGGTTGTCCTCGTTCAGGTAGTAGGAGACGCGGCCGTTCTTGCCCGAGTCCTCGGGCGTGAGAGATTATGCCAGAGGCTAACTCACCCTCGGCAACTGAAGGTCGAAGACGGCGGGCCCTTCTGTTTTTATCACTTCGAGTCCGAGGTGGTTACACCCTCGCTGACTTTGGTGGGGGTACCTATGAGGATTTCCACACAGAAAAAAGGGCCTCTTACGTTGTTATTCTGACGTTACTTACTCACGTAGTTAAGGACATTGCCGCATAATAACAAATTGATTTAACTCACAATGTTAGTTTGTTGAGGTCCTATCTTGAAAATTAAATTTAACTAATCAAGGTTCTAATTGTCGTTTCAATATTCAGCTGATGACAACCCATTAATACTACACTATCAAATTCATCTGAGGGTGAATTCGGGCTGTAGATATGGGATCTCTCGAAGGGAAGTAGGTACTAAACGCCTCGAAATGGGACACATTTGGTTTGTTTTAACGACTTTAGTTCATTATCATTTCGAATCCACTGTACTACCGGCCCTAATACTGGTGGTATAGTGGGTCCATAAAATTATCCTTAGAGACACAAAGTGTGCGAATAACATATACCTACGTATCTTTATACAAAACCTAGGCGTGGAAAAGTGACAGAGTAAATGAACCATGAAATGCTTTTTTATAAACCATGTTGACAAATATGACAGTAAATTGCAGTGACGTCATTGTTCTACTATTAAATGTCACGAGTCACTGCCACTGACTGTTTAAATTTGGTTATGGGGAATATAAGGAGTCCGTGGGTCGATTTACTCTAGTCGCCAGTTGGAAGGATGCGAAATCATTATTTGCACAAATAAACAAAATTACCGCCGTAGCCTAGTGGTATGGATAATAGACTGCTGAGAAGAGGTCTAGAGTCCGATCTCAGGTTGACTAGGGCACACACCAATGAATGACACAGTTATGTGTGTATTTATCGCAAGTTTATAAGCGCCCGTTTAATGGCAATAGGCTCGCCACCTATAACATTGGGACCTAAACATAAACCGGTGCAATGTGGGTGCTAGGACCTCTGCCTACCCCTTCGGGGATAAAGGCGTTAGTTTTTGTTTTTTTTTATGTTAAACAAAATAAAAGTACCTGCCTGTTTCTAATGTTAAAATAACAGACAAATATATAAACGTAATGTTATGTTATGTGTTAGTTGAGGTTAATTGCCGCAGTGGCTGAGTCGATTTTGAGTTGACTCTCATCATCATCTGCCTGCTTGACTATTTACCTCATAGTAATAACTGTCTTGATTTTTAAGAAAATCCTTTTTCCTACAATCCCGCGTCCTTTATGATACAAGCGAAAATAAAGTGGCATTGGTTAAGACAGAAAAGCGCCATTGTCGTATTATTAGTATCTATAAGGCGAAGTCATATTGATGTGCCCTATATAAAAATCTATTATGTCATTCAATTGACTCGTCTTCGTAAAAAATTCGTTCGTTCAGTCAGATAAAGGCGAATTTATAGTCTTACGATAAGGAACTCGATAAGGTCGGCCACTAATCCGGCGAGTCAGGAACATCGTCAATTCGACGGAAACAAATAAGTTAGTAGGTAGATAAAATAGAAAAAAAGAGCCTTAATTTATCAGAATCCAAATCTTGTCACTGCAGGATGAGCAAGCAAGTAAGCTAATCAATCATATGATTATTAACGGTTGGCAAAAGTATGAGGTGGTAGGTTAGGATACACTTTCTAATATAAACTTGTATGAAAATGTGTAAGTATACTATACAATATTTTTATCGTGCGAGACGACGACAACAAAAGTAGGTAAAATTAAAAGGTGCCAACCCGAATCGGGCGACATTTTTCGTGCGAGATGACGAATTACCCTCATGTACTTGATTGGCTGTACAGTGTACAAGTCATCAGTTCCAATTTGTACTTAATGACATTCGTTATAGTTCAATGTCAAATTGTAACTTTATCTATTGCTTTGGCAATTTGCAAGCAGAAACTCAAGCATCCCACTGTAGTTGGTTCTGGGTTCATTACTCAAATTGGATAAAATGTTATTGGGTTTAGTACATTTGGATTTAGTACACTCTTACCGAATTCGGTGGGGGTATTGATAGGGATTCCCGTACGGGGAAAAAGAAACGTAGGGTACGTGATATTCGATATATGTATTGTATGAACCGTGATCAGATATCAATATCGCTATTGGCTATCATCGAGATAAAACTGAAGTCTCTGATCAGATTTATTCAAGGAATATATTATAAAGGCTAATAAATGTGTATTAGGATGCGATCAAGCGGACGACGGCAATACACTATGCAACTAGAGACCTACTCGTACATCGCGGTTCCAGTTACGGTGAGCGGCGATGCCAGATGATACTACTAGTCATAAATATTGTGAATGTATCTATGTCCTAATTTATGTACTTGTAGTTTGTAGGTATATAGGAAATGAGTACACACTTATCAAGGTGTATGTAAAGGTATATTTAGATGTTTATTTCTTTAATGTAATAAGATGAAATATACTTGTGCGCTGCTCGCCGATTTCTAAATTTAAAAAAACGTGAGTTGCTAATCTCGTTGCCGTGACCAACATAAAAAGTCTATATAATATTCCACTCTTTATTATGTCTGTGACAAATTTCAACCGAATCCGATCAGCCATTTCAGCGCGTGAACGGTGATAGATTACCAAACACAAATTTTCATATTTTTTATGAATTTGAAACTTTGTGAGTACTGAGTACCTATGGTGAACAGCAGGATTCACCGAATCAACATATAATTTTGTTATGATAGAAGATTTTAATTTTGTTTTATAGCAAGACTTTGGAATATACAAGTTTTAATGCCTTTTACGAATTCTATCAATGTAAAGCTACAGTAGAAGTTCGTTCGGCTGTGTAAATACGGTGAATGAATTCATAAATTTAATAATACAATTAAATAAAAAGAAATTCGTAGTATCTAAAATGTAGGCAATGATAGACAGTTGAATCTCTTGTTGGGCGTGGGTGTCTTTATGGCAATAGACCGGGAGATAATGACACAAATTTCCAAGTCATTTGTTACAGGATGGCGATAATATAGGGGGCGCTGAAAAGGCGTGTTTTTTTTTGATAGACGATTTGAACGGTTTGGTTTTAGGTTAGGTTGCCAACGCCTTCTTCTGCGACCAAGTAATGCTCGTCAAGGAGAAGGCGGTGACTCATATATCATCCTTCCTCCTAGAGCACGGGTCGACTGGTGGAGCCGACTGTCAGAATAGCTAGGGTGACAGTCGGCTCCGCCTTCCCTACGTAGCCAGGAAATAATGGAAACACCGTAATTCCACATCCAAGGCCAATTCCTCGATGACACTGGGTCAGCCGGGATGTGAAAGGATTTGACAGAGGCTACCTCACCTTCAGCAATTGATGGCCCAAGACAGCCATTTTAATAATATAGATTGTAGATAATTGTAAACATCTTCATAAACTTTATAATTGACTAGGTAGGTATATAGGATTTGAATTCTTTTTACAGATTTTAATTCATTTTCAGCTACTCAAGTTTCAGTGAAGTCTACTTATTCAAAAAAGTAATCAATTTATTATCAAAATGAATGAAAATTACTGACCGAGTTATGATTACGTAATAAAAAGTTAATATTTTAATATAGCAAACGAAAAACAATATTAATCATAGACAACAAATAATTGAGAAGTAAATTGGAACGTGTTTCAGTAAGTAATTATGCCAGTAATGTGGTGTTTGTTTATATTGCAACCGAATTATTTCCCAGTTTAATTAATTTTGTTTCGTAGTCTATGTCATATGAATGGAACATGGACCGTAGAGCCTATTTTGATTTCGTTTTTCTCAATACTTCGTTTAGAAAGGTCTAAAAAAGTAACACATTGTAATGTAGATAATGAGACGAATACATCAAATTGCGTTTCATTATTGCACGGCATTTTTTGAAGAGAGCCTAAGCTCCGAATATAACGAGTTGTTTCCTTTCTAAGCCAAAATATTGGTTCAACCGCTCAAAATGTTTGTTCTGTTCAACTTATTACCTGTGTCACTAGTCTGATAACTATTAACAACGCATATGATGTGTTAATAAATATAAAGTGGAAAAAATACTGTATATTTCTTCAAAACAGCGATATGGATTTAAACAATAAGACAAATGCGAAAGTGTACATTTTTATTGACTTCAACATTTTTATGATTACTGACAAAAATTTCAAGGGAATTTTTTGAAATTCATGAATTTTACTTTCGAAATTTGACTTTCGAAATTCATGTTAAACCTACCTTACGGGTGTCATTCCATTGGGATTTGTTTAATAATATCTATTTTTGTGCGGTAATCCCCACGGATGCCCGTCGGCCAGCGAGGTTGGTTATTTCGAACTCAGACTAATTAAAAGAAGACGTGTAGGTTTTGCAATTTACTTCTATTAATATCGTTATTTCTGACCTTTAAGAAAAGAAAAATGGCGTAAAACTAAATATTGCCTTATTATGCCTACACCCATATTTTACAGTAGATACCTAATACTACAAAATTACATTTTTCCATTAACGTTTGAAACAGTCTATTTGTTAAAATAGGCTACCGAGCTTTTCACTAAGACCTAATAAACTATACTTAGTCTCTACGGGGGCGGCTGAATAGCGTACATCCACATTGAAAACCCTTGTCTAGCGTAATTTGATTTGATTGATTGGTAACTATTGTACAATTTGAGGAAGGTATGCGGCTTTGCTAAGTTTTGTTTCCGTTCCCGCAACCCAAGGGAATAGGGTTGCCAACCTTCGAATTTCCCCGAGAGACTGGGGTAATGACAATAGTTAACTAACGACCGACCTCCCAGAATGCAATGATTTCTCCCAGTTTTTATTCAAAAATTGAACGAATTTATCGCGTGTTGAACATCGTCGCTAGTCACTTGCGCGCTGTAAAATGGTATAACTTTGAAGATCTAAGTAATGAAATCATTAAAAATAATATCTATCTACTAAAGAACCAATAATTTCTCTCTCTTATTATAAGATAAGGCCGCTCCCATGGGTACCATCCAGAGTATCCAGCAGCTATTTGTATGCTGCGGCTTTAGCCCGCTTTATAGCCTGTACTTTCTGGCCTCCCTGTACTCCTCATGAAGTTTCGCCACTCGGGTCTCCATTACTACGCGGCGTCTACGCCTCCTACGTAAAGTCACCTTGAAAAGCTGACTCCAAACGAGTTGGGAAAAGGCTCAGAGAATGATAAGGATTGGTAAGATGCATATTGTTTTTATCTAAAACAGCGATTAGTACAGAGGCACCGAATAGATAACAGTACTGACGAATATAAATTGCATTCTTTTGATCTTCAAGTAAACTGACATTTTAAATACCTACTGTTTTATAGTTATTTCTTTGTTTAAAACTCACGCGCTACCACACCTCGTGTGTTAGAATTGTTTAGAGTAAAATAGAATGCCAAACATTTTTTTAAATAGTGCTAGATACGTATTACATAATAGAGTACAGCGCTGTTGCTCGTGGCTCCGTTCCCCTGAATGAGGTTATCGCAAATCATGTCCTTTCCCTAGCTCTAATTCATCTTGTGACAAATTTCATCAAAATCGTTTAATTTTTTTCTTTCAGTCTATGGCGATAAACCCGATTTATTTTTTTAATGTCTTGATAATGGTCACCCACCCAAAGAACCCTCTATGTATACAGGGTATTAAGGTACGTACACAACATATTGGCATAAAAATGACAAAAATTGCAAAGATTTTTTTGTAGTTCTATATTTTTACAATTACAATTAAACAAAAAAATTATTTTAAAATAAAAACATCAACTCGCATTATGACGCTATCTGTATTTTGTAATGTTTTTATGAATAAATATAAATATAAAATAAAGTATAAAAATTAAATAAGAAGATTTACCAAATACCTAGTATTTTTTTTTGTATACCTACCTATCTGGCGAAAGAGAACTGGTCTTCACGACACAGGGAATCCTAGTGTGAAGATCAGTGTCCCATATTTATTATGAAGCATGTATACTGAATTTAGATTAATAATAAAGATTAGATTTTGTGCCAACATGTAAAATACCTACCCGGAGTGCCTCAAGGTTCGGGAGTGTTTCCCCAACACCTATAAATTAATTCCTTAAGTCACACTAGAAGTTTAGAACACCTTTACCGATTTAATCCACCTTTTTAAAATTTCTAATACCTCCTCTGTACAACGTTATTACAGATCTTCTTGGTCTCAAATTTACTCCGTTCCCAAATATATTTATCTAGTCTTAAATGGAATAGGGCAGTTCAAAATTAACTTGATTTGTATAAGCTTTCAGTGTTTGATGGATTAAACGAGGAAAAGTGGTGACATTGATTAATTAATACATTATGTGCTGTTACGTCACGGTGTTCAGTAAATTTTGTGGAGGTGAGTCACGTTGTTCTACATAAAGCTTATTTGAACTAAAGAGTACTGAGAGCTTGTAAAGGATTTTGAATGCATAAAATTTATTCAAATACTTTACTATACTACTTACGCTATATATAATAACTTAATCGTGTAGCGTGCGTAGTGTAAGTTCACGAGTAAGAATTTTGATATATCCAATAGCTAAATATGTGTTCCCATTGTTCAACATTAAATTATTTTTTTTCCGTTTTTACAACCATCGTGTCAAATACTAAATGATTACCTGTTCATGTGAATTTATTCGTGTTGTAAAAAGTAGCTTACCTATATTATTAATAGCTGACCCGCGCAACTTCGTCTGCGTCATCCCGTTTTTGCAACATTTTTCATTCCTGCTCCGCACCTGTTGGTCGTAGCATGATGTTATATACATATAAACCTTCCTCTTTAACCATTCTATTTATTAAAAAAACTGCATCAAAATCCGTTGCGTAGTTTTAAAGATTTAAGCATACAGGGGGACATAGGGACAGAAAACGCGACGTTTTATACTATGTAGTGAAGCTTACCTATATGTTTTTTCAGACTGTAATCTATCCCTACACCAAATTTGAGTCACATACTCCAGCCGTTACAAAGTGATTGAATAACAAACTTACCTCCAAAAATTATAAGGAATATAATATTGGTAGGATAGAAGGATGTAGGTATAATAATACCAGTAGGAGAAGTAAAAATTAAATATTCTTGAAGTAGTAAAAATACTTTTACTTTTACTGTTGGTTTTCTTTTTATGGCATGGCATACTAATTCGAATCACATAATAAAGATTGTCATCGCCATGAAACTGCCGCCCAATGTACCTACTCTATTTTGCTAGCTAGCTTCGGTAATAGGCATTACTTATATACCTAATTAGGTACCGAAGCTAGCTCCCTAAATAGCGTACATTGGGCGCCAGTTTACGATATTTAGGTTCCTTAGCTTAGGTAGCTTCTCTCAAAATTAGGATTTGTAGTATGAATTTACATTTCGTTCCTACCTTTAACTTTATTTTCAATTAAAATGGGTAAAATCAACACTAGAAACATTTGATACGTGAAGGAAAAACTTTGTACTTAGACGCCTTCTTATAAAACATGCGCGCACGTAGGAAGGAGGATGAGAGTTGGCATTGTTTTAGCTTAATATTTAGGAAACGCAGAAAAACAAATTCCGAACACCACTAAGGATCACTCATTTAATTAAATAGGCAAACAAGTTCCTTCAAGGTGAGAGTGGCACGTGTTCCATTAGAGTTTACCGTGAAAATTGTCCGTCTTTTAAGCGACGTTCTATGGGCGAAAACGTCAGTGGAATCGCTTAGTAAAGTATGGGATTGACATAAATCTGTAATATAACTACAAAAAAATAATGACATTTTATCTTTGTGACTCGAAATATTAGCATATTTTTATTATGAAAATCACCCTAGTGTCACGTAATATATTGATAGAAAATCTAAAACGGTTCACTGTGACGCGATTGTATCACTTTGTTTGTCTAGAGGCCCAGGCGTCCTAGACTGGTGGCAATCAATTTGTAGAATGGAATAAAATATAATGTTCAATGTATGGTATTAACACGTATTATGACGTTTATGACATTTATGACAGGCGTGAACGAATGTCAATCCCATACATTGACCAACCTGTTCTATTCCATTTTACAAAACGATTACCACTTGTCCTAGACCCCTGGTTTATTAACTAGAGGTAGCACATCTTTCTCCAAAAAGAAGGAATTTCTAGTAGGTAATAGTAGAGAAGATATGTTAAGGGCTGTGAGCATTACGCTCCGCGGAAAACTAAATAGATTACAAATGTATTGGTATCTATTCTCACTTATGTGCATCGCTTATACGCTAAAGTAAGATAGTAATACTGTTCGTTCTACTTTGAACCATTACGTGTCGCCGGATGTTTGGATCTTTAATGTTTTACGTTATCGCCGACTACTGCACAAATAAGAAAGAAATGATGACCTGCCAAAAATGTATATTATTGGTTTTATATTGTGTATATGTATTTCCATCTGTTTATGTATACATATGTAATCCATAAATATTATGGACGATTGTCTTCGCGTGGGGGGAGCTTATTATAGCTTTTTTATGTGAGACTAGAACTCGGTAGCATGTTATTTGTCAATATATTGCAGAAAACGGTTTCCTACAAATAATAAAATATATCAAACTATTATTAGTAAAAGTATCATATATGTAGTAAATATTATGTTATAAATATTTTTGAAGGGGGAGGCACTTTTGGCCTACTATTTTTGGTTCCATACAATTGAGATGACACAGTTGCCGTCAATATGTTACTTATGACAATGAGCAAGTGATAAACTCCTTTATAAAAATCTATAAACTGTATGCCCAACCCAGGAATCAACTTATTGCAATGATACACTCAATATAAGCTACTTCAAAATAATTACCAGATTATATCAATTATTTATATTAAGTTGTTTTGCAAATATTTCACTTTGTTAATACATGTGGTGGCGGAGAAAGAATAACACCATTCCATCTCATCCGAAGGGGATCGTAGGAGGCAACTAAAGCAAAAATACGCAGACGATATCATTGCGAGAGAACGAAATCATAAAATATAACCCTTTACCAACGCGTCCTGCGTGTAAACAGTAGACCAAAGCCTTCCAGCAGTGGACTGCGATAGGCTCATAGATTGATAGACAATTATGTTAAATATATTAAGATAAGAATACACCTGAGAAGGACATACCGTTGAAATTATATTAACATTCAAATTTCATCAACAATGTTTTACGAATTAAGAAAATAAGAAGCAACCTATTGCCTTTTTATACCATTTTGAAGACAGACAAGCACACGGCACCTGCCTTGTTAAAAGGACATTTTTAAGAGGACTGACCTAAAATGTCCCTTTATCGTAAGCGCAACCTTTGGGGACATCGTATCGCATGTATGAGTCTATCTTTAGTAAAGGTCTATCTTAATAAAACGAGTAGTTAGTAAGTGAATAATATGACCTATTTGTGTCAAATAAATTATACTTTTTATGTTATCTGAGTGCAAAACAGTTACTAATCTATAAATTACACAAATAATGTAGGAATAAATGTTCCCAGCTAAGACGAACTTTTTGAACGAAGGAACGAACGGACGACGGACAAACTTTTAGCCTGAGGTTTCCAGTTGTTTGCTTAAACTAGTCAGCTACAGGGGTGCCGTCTATTTGGTAGAAACTTGATACTCCGAAACCTATTTGGGATAACTCACTTCGCAGAAGCTTCTTTAATCGATCATTTATTAGGCATAAAAAATATTTGACATAAATATTTTTAGGCATAATGTGCTTATGACCGAATTTAGAATGGCATACATTTAAGATAGTAGAATTTTATTTGGCATAATTACCTTTGGCATAGTTAAAATTTTGTATAACTTCATTTAGCATAACGTTCATTTAGAGTACAGATTATTTGGCACAATTCAGAATAGATAGTTGTTTACACCCCGACACAGAGTACCCCGACTCGGATAGGTTAGGTTAGGTTATAACTGTGACCCCAACAGCGCGAGCCGAGCGAGCGAAGCGAGCGTGCCGCGGCAGCGGCCGGCGAAGCGCCATAATAGATAGTAGTTTACACCCCGACACAGAGTACCCCGAATCGGATAGGTTAGGTTAGGCTAGAACTGTGACCTCTTACCAGAAACGAGCATGCTCTCATAGGCAAGGATATAAAAATCAAATAATTATCATTGAATCAACTTTTATTTATTATTAATTACTAAAAAAAACAATTAAATTAATCAGAAAACAAAATTAAACTAATCTTATATTAGCTCCTATTGCTTTCATATACCCAACTTCTGTGTAATTCTTCTTATTCTGACTTCTACCAAAAGATGAATCTGGTTTTGAACTTTCTGCGATGTGATGGTTATACATTGTGATTATTATGGATACAAAAATTATGCGTACAGATGATTCTGACTTACAAAATTATGGGTTTCAATGTATGCAAAATGAGTTTATGCCAAACGATATTCTGCGAAAAGAGGTTTATGCTATTAGTTGTTATGCAATATAAAATTATTACTTAAAAAGTTCTACTATATGAGGTGTACCCCAGCTACAGAACACCCAAGCCATTCATTAAATGCCACGGAAGCGAGGGAAGTGATGATGATGGAGCGAGGGAAGCGAGCTCGTGGACACCGCGCGCCGTGCGCTCCGACACGACACTGATAGATTAAGTTAAAAGGACATAGTTACTCGTACCTCTCCTTTTAAATTAGGTAATTAACGTGATGGTAAACATCTTGAAGATCAGCCAGAAAAAACTCCATTCAAAAAGACCTCGTATCATTACGAGGTCTTCGATCCCGAAATTGGTGTTATACTTGTATCATCCTACTTCCTACTAATATTACTTATATTACGTAAAATTTTGTAAATATATTTGAATGTTTCGACTTTTGATTATTTTACTTCTCAATCATTGGTTAGGGATAGATTATAGTTTGGAATGATAGAAGGGGAGGCGAATATGGTAAACTTCTAGTTGGTCGAGTGTAGTGGAAATTTATTGGAATTGATAGATTAGATAAGAAATAGAGTAATGGTCCTATAATTTTTCTCTTTGTCATTGCAGGGGAAACTTTTATTTTATTTTAATTACTTGCTGACCCGCGCAACTTCGTTTGCGTCAACTCATTCTGCAACATTTTTCACTTCTGGTCTGTTACTGTACCAGTTGGTTGTAGCATGATGTTATATGCATAAAAACCTTTTTCTTCAATCACTCTAGCTATTAAAAAACCATATCAAAACCCCTTGCGTAGTTTTAACGATTTAAGCATACATAGGGATAAAGGGATAGAGAAAGCGACTTTGTTTTATAATATGCAGTGATAATAAGTATGTATATATATTTTGATTAAAGGTTTAACTTGGACTCATTTATATTTTCTTAGTAACTAAAATATATTAAAAGATCGATCGCGCTCGTGTAAATTCAGACATTGTTTTTTTACAACTTTGCTACTTTCCAACATCCTCAAATTACGCTTGATTCGTAATATAAGTAAAATTATTAGTTACTTACTAATACGTGACGTGTATGTGTAATTTGTTAAAGATCTTTTTTACTCATGACCCTTTTAATAAGGGCTCATACTAGCTGGAGGTACTTATCAGATGCGGTCGAGTAACTTCCGAAATCTCTTCTAGTGCTCCTCGCCTAAATAACACGTAGGCTACTTTTTATACGTGGAATTCCAAGGGATGCAGAAACCGCGTGTCATGGAAATCGCTAAAGTTAAGCAGATTCTAGAAGACCAAGTATGATAGAATTTTATTGATTAAGTAATAGGAGTGACCGAAGGGAGCGACTAGCGGTTACGTTTATGGTAAACACATTATGCCAATTAGGTGTAACTTAATATATCGTTTGAAAAAATTGCAATAGGTTCTTTTACGATTTTCTAAGAACTAAAGATTATATAATTTTTTTAGGCAAATTATTATTTAGGTATAACGCCTGAAAAGTATATTAATATAAACGCGTATAATAAATCTCTGTTACTTTCAAAGCTAATTTTGTTTTACGTTTCTTTACGAGTTTTCTATTATATCCTATCTTCAACTGTTTATTTTTATGACGCTAAAAGAAAATATAGATACATATTACGCTTAGTTCACGAATAAGTCCCGTTCTGTCATAATTATGCAGAAGGAAAATATCGAAGCTCGGTCATACCCGCAGTTAGACTGGTACAAGCGGAGCCCAGACTCCTACATTTTATTGTTATTACTTTTTTTTATAATATTCACACCTATATCCCCGAAGGGGTAGGCAGAGGTGCTAGCACCCACATTTCGCCAGTTTATATTTAGGTCCCAATGTAATAGGTGGTGACCCTATTGCCATTAACCGGGCACTTATAAACCTGCGATAAATACACACATACCTTCGAAAAGGGCACTTATAAACCTGCGATAAATACACACATACCTTCGAAAAGCATCGCAGTCATTGGTGTGTGCCATGGTAAACCTGGGATCGAACCCGAGACCTACCGCTACCGCGGCTATTACTTGTATTGTTATTACTTGTATTGTATATAAATAGCATTGTTTCAAAATAAATCATGACACGCATAATCATAAGATAGTAGGATTAAATAGTCAAGAATCTTACAGCATTTTCAATCACTATCGTCTTCCCTTGATGTGTATATTCATTCCGGTCGACCGGAAACAACCCTTTCACTGCGACTACAAAGTTTAATAAGTGAAATCAAAGAGAACCGTCCGACGCACAACGTTAATTAATATCCGCATGTAAAACTACCGTGGCTTTATTAAACAACGAACTGAATAAGTGTTCATCACATATTCTCTAGTTTATACATGTTAATTTATATCATAAAGTTAAACTGCCGCTGACATTTGAAAGTCAGTTACGCGGTTATGAGGCGATTGTTTCTCTATTTGCGTCTGTAATATCTCTTTGCTTTATATATATTTACTTTTAGTCAAGTTTATGAAATAGTGATGAAAGTAATGAAAAGCATTGAATGAAGTTCGCCTTTCTAAAAGCTAAAAAGGTCTTCAGGTTAATGGTGTCGATACTTTACGCCCTGCTTTGTGAAGAACTTGGAATTGTACCTATACCTGCCGGCACGCATCTTGGATCTAAGTAGCGAAAGAAGCTATATTTGTATTGTATATAAACGAAGAGCTGTGATTGGGAGATTTGAGCTCGTTCAACACCGTTGGCACCCTCAAACAGCAGCCCAAAGACGCGTAACTTATGTATAGAGTGCATTATGAGCACACTTAACTCACGCCAATAGAAGGAACTATTTCTATTAGTAAAAACTTTGAGAAGGTTTTAGAAATGAATTTACTTAAAAATGTTTTGATTGAAAAAAGAACATCGCGGTATATAGGATGAACGGCTTTGTAAATATGTTCATATTATACATGAGGAACATTCAGTATTGTGCGACAAGTGACTTCTAAGTTAGCAGTCAAAGATTCCGTTGCTTCCAATTTCTACGGCACACACGGGGCGTTGACGTTGCTCGTCATTTATGCAGTGGGCATGAAAAGAGGTACTGAACCTGAAAGATATAAGTTTGTGTCGTATAGGGGTGACATCGTAGCTATACATATTTATTAAAAGAGGTCATCGTAACGCCTACATCTCAAGACGGCATATGGCTCACATGACTCGTCTTAAATCTCTTAAAGATTCAGTGGACTGGATTTTTAAGTAAAAATATTATCTGTTACGGAATCTACATAGATAATTGATTCATCAATCAGTACAAGGATATCTGTAGCGATAACAAAGCCAGCGGTAAAAGCACTTAACGGAAAAGAGACGCAGTATTTTTTTTATATAGGACACGTCAATTTGACTTCACCTTGCCTAATGGTGGCTGAAGTCGAAGTCTCAGGAAAGAGGGTCACCATTACAAACTCGTATAGTGTTACAATAGTAGCACTCAGCTTGATGGCTTCATGAGATGCTTTTTCACGCCCTGCTTAAATGGCGCCCCGTCATGCCTAAATGATTACGTAGGCATTGTAGAGGCGTTATGTATACACGAACCTCTAGCATCAGAACTATTTTTATGTGTCAGACAAGCACACGGCCCACCCCATGGGAAGCGGTTACCATAGCATATAGGCGTGTGCAACACCAGGGGCGTCACACTCATCACCCCGACTTAGTAAGAACCTTCTGATATCTGAATATATTTGATTGCATAAGTATATGACGATGATGATGAAAATATATATGAATTGTTTTAATAAAGTCAAATAGGTATAGAAATAAATTAATTTCGGGTCTTTATCAACAAAGTTAGACGAGTCCTTTTCTATAGGTAGTCCCAGGTCCTTTAAGCGGGGCGTGAAAAAGCATCTGATGAAGCTGTCAAGCTGAGCGCCACCATTGCAATACTGTACGTGTTTGTAATGGTGACCCTCTTTCCTGAGACTTTGCTTTTAGCTTACCATCAGGCGAGGTGAAGTCAAATTGAAGTGCCATAAATAAGAAAAAGAGCTAACAAGGTTGTCCATACTTCTATTCCGTTTTGTTAAACTGTTTGTACGAGTAATTTAAACAGAACTTTTACAACGTCAAAATAATAAAACTATACTCTGTCTAATTTAGGATGATAATTTTGACAGTTCACGTCTATGAAGTAACGAATTTTTTATTCAAGACTTTATTCTACAAAAATTATGGTAACTCATAGACAAGTACCGCCCACTTATCGTAGTGAAGCGCCTTGTAAGAATACAGCATGATTGACTATAGACAAATGAATCGAATAAATCGAACTTATGTTGATTTATTAAAACTATTAAGTACTTATCTACTACAATTTTTTGTAATATAATTAGCTTAGTTTATTACAAAACATAAATATTATACCATAAATATCTGTAACTATAGCTAATTATCCTTCTATATTTGCTATGAGTACAGTGCGGTTGGGTAATGATGCGGCGCGCCTCTTCATTGCAGTGTCACATTAATTATCCAAATATTTATAAAATTAAATTTTCCTAATTACCTACAATAATAAAAAATAAATGATTTTGTGTTTTTGTTACGATCGATTCCATATTCTACGGCAACGATAATCGAACATCGATTAGATTCATTTACGATTACACTGTATGGGGTTCCCTACTAAGAGTTGTCAAAATTATCATCCTATATTAGACAAAGTATAGACCAATGTTTTAATAACAAGTTCACAACGAAACTTAAACAAAAAACTTATCGGATTTTTTTGCGTTAAATAAACCTACTTTGTCTTATCTTCAAGAAAGTTGAAGTAGCTAACTAAAGTTTCAAAATTTCTAGAATGAAATTGACGCGGCGGTGCTCAGGACAAACCGTAAGACACATTCCAGATGGACAATAGCTCGCCCCGGGTCTGCCGGGGTGCGAGGGATATGTTGGCTACTACCTCACCTCCGGTAACTGAAGACCTAAAGACGGCGTGCGTTTTAGTCGGTTCGAGTCCGACATAACCGACCCAACCGGCTCCGATAGGGGGGGTATCCGTGGGGATTTTTCGCACGATAAAAAAAAAGATGGACAATAGCTCAGCTATCGTTATGACGTCACCATTCAATATCAACAGCGCATTTACTTAAGACAGTTCGTCTATATTTATTCTTAGTTAATAAATTACATCACAGAGTTTGACCGCAGTTATATCTGAAGTCACGCTATATCATTTGGATGAGATAAACTAAACCTAGCTGAAATAGATTACCTCACTTCAATCCAATTAATTTTATTATTCAATTATGAATGCTAGAAGGTGGTCTTATCCCCATAACCACGGGAACCTATCTGTATAGTCTGTAATCTCTTTTACAAATATCAGTTAGATCCATTCAGCTGGAGCCTGGAGCGTAATTGAATAACAAACATTCAAACACATTTAGAATATTTGTTGAGTGGAATGTATTACGAAATTATGCCAATATTATAAGATTATATTAATGCTCAATGTTCTTACTTCCGACATTATTCCTTACTTCTGATATATCTTTTTGAGGAACACAATTTTATTACATTATCTTCTTTCTACAGAAAAAAAAACCATTTGCTGAAATAATTTACATTTAATAACTTAATATCACAAGACTACTCTAAATCTTTTTATGGTATACATTGCCCATATCAATCGCCGTTAGGTTCTTAGCAACCTATAAAGAAGGAGATATGTTTTACTTTTTACGCATTTAATCTGCATTTAATGCATATAAACATGGTAACTGATAGCGTTCCAAAAATATTCTCCAACGCTTATAAACGCCGTGAATAAACATGACACACCGATGCTCCCTTTACGACTAATAAAACTTCATGGCCAGTATAATTTTTGATAGATTTGTTTTAATGGCATTTCTTATTGGCAGTAAGGAACAATGTCACATACAAAGCTTCACCTAGTAATGAATACCTTCGTTTATGGCTGATTCATTGTCATTTTCACTGTTAACGATATTTCGGCGCTGTTGCAAGCGCCATGATCACAGAGTACAATGTGATCTTGGCGCTTGCAACAGCGCCGAAATATCGGTTGTTCAGTAAAATCAACAAACATGGTAAATATCCCGATATATTTAACAGTGACATATTCACTATGTCAATCTAAAATCTTTCATTGTCATTTATTCAAAGGCCATGAAAAACAATGGCAAATCCCCATAACTACATGATTATGGTTGAAGTAAACTCACATTGTAAGGAATTAATTCTTGAATAGCCTTTTTTCTCGTTTGGAAATCCCTACGGATACTCCTCCGCTGGAATCAACGGGGGTGGTTATGTCGGACTCGAATCGACCAAAACTGCACAGCCGTCTCGGGCCATCAGTTGCCGTGGGCAAGGTAGACTCTGGCAAATCCCCCACGCCTTAGTCGACCCAGGGCCAACAAACACCCCAATCTTTCCCAGGATTGAGACAGTCTAAAAAAATTAGAACCTACGCTTACTCTACACGGAATCTAAATTACATAATTTATTCAATTTTCCAATTTAAGATGTGTAATGTTTTTTGAAAATTAATAACAAGTATATTTACTACTTATCACGACCAGCAAGCGCCATCTATGCAACTTAAATTCTATATTACTAATCATAAATCTGGTTCTACTTAACCGATTGCAATTGAATTGCTTAACCGATGTATTATGTATTAGATAGTTAACTGCATAGTTCATGAAAGTTCTGGATCACTACAGTGATTATGCCAAGTGAATGAAAAATCAACCTACAACACACAAGGTCACGAAAATTTTGGCGCATTAGACAGCCAAGGACTAGCTGACCTCATGCTTGCGAAGTATCATAATTATTCTCATTCCCCACACCCCTAACTAAGGCTGAGGCTCCACTTGTGAGTTTGCTTTGTGTTGACGCAACGGAGCAGGTCAATTCAAATCAACCTGGAAATTTATAAGAATTTAACCCGTTGGAATAATTTTAATTCTGTTTGTTTCGGACAATCTCCAATATGACTTCACTGATTTTGATGAGATTTTCACTGCTGATATCCGATGTTATAATAAGTAATTTAAGCTACTTTTGTTTTAGAAAAGGAATTCCTTCCTTCCTCCCTCCAGCCCTATCATAAATAGTCGGCAGCATGTGTGTGACGCCTCTCTGGTGTAGTAAACGTCCATAAGCCACGGTAGCCACTATCCATCAGATGGGCCGCGTGTTTGTCTGCCACCTAAGTGGTATAAAAAAATTAGACATCCGCAACTTTTAAGTAGAATAAAAGCTACTTAATGTCTTAAAAATAATAAACTTGCTTACTTAATTTTAATTCTACTTAACGTTTTTACCAACCCCTTTTTAAGCACTTTTACTTTAGAGTTTTAATCGACGAATGGGTTAATTCATTGCTTTTGAAACGTAAGCATGATAACATAATATACTTTCCAATAAATAAATTTATTATAGAATTACTAAAGGTACAAATTATTTTTTTTTTGAAACAACCGCTCCTGCCGAGTTATATAATAAATATTACTCAGCAGGACGGGTTAATGAAAATACATCGGTTACCTATTAGTACATTTCTTTTTGAAAATAAAAGGTCGTATTTTTATTTACTACAAACGATCTAAAATCGTTTTATAAATTTCGCCAGGAGATTTGAAAATAACATGATTTTATTCATTTACCTTGACTGATTTATTTTAGGTCCTAAGTAATCAAACTTTAAATTGGTATGAACGAGTAATTTTTACTTTGATCTTTTTATTAGAAGCTAATCAAATTTATAATAACTGTTTTCAATATACTTGCTAATAAAATGCCTCTTATTTCATAGCAATCTACAGTAATATTATAAAGAGGAAAGATTTGTGTTTTGTTTGTAACGAATAGGCTCCGAAATTACTGGACCGCTTTCAATCATTCTTTCACCTATAAAAAGCTATGTATAGGAGTAATATGGACTACATATCATCACGCTACCATCCAAGGGAGCGGAACATTAGCGCTAATATCGCTAACTATTTCCGGTGTCATGACAGCAAGGAGAAGTAGTAGAGAAGGCAAGTAGAGTCGCACAACGCGATTATCGACATCCAGGCGGGTGTAAATGCTTCGACGGGATTCGAACCCGCAATCTTTCCTTTACAGGGATCGCGGGTTCAAATTCCGTCGAACCATTCACTTTTTCATATCTAAATTTGATTTGAACAGTCAGCATACTAATTGCTTTTCAAAATTATCTGTTCATAAACCTTGTTTGAATTAGGAACCTACAATATTATTTTGATTAAGTATTATAGTTACTCTTACTTATATAACTCCTAATAAAATACCGATAACAGCTTTGTTGTACTGTATTCTTTGTAGATACAAGCACGTCTTTGTCATAAATGCCTGTGTTTATTTTCCTTGCAGTCCATGCCGATAGTTTGGATGTCTAAAGTACACATACATTGTGTTAATCTGAGAATACCCACGTTAATGTAATAAAACATAAAGTTTATTTGTATTTGGTAAAGATTCATAAGAAAAAAAATATAATAGATGCTTTTACGTTATCTAGACACAATCCAGGTGGATATAAATTTAATTTTATTATAAGGTACCTATGTAATAGTTAAGCCTAATGATGGTAGTCATATAGTTTCCTAACCTGTGTTTCTCAATGGCTACATTCGGACCGTCTTCATATTAAAACCCTACAAGCTTACGAGTATGTTGTATGATGTTAACGATTAACGATGTATTGAGATGATATTGTTTATGCAAATACTTATTACGCCTTAAAAAATATCAGAGAGACTATTAAGTACAGGTTATTTATATCAGCGTAATTAATGAAATGATACTATTAAATAGATCGGGACGAAATTTGTTAATATAAAAAAATCCGTATATACTATTTTTTTATAGATGAAGAGTTTGTTTGTTTGATTTAACGCGCTGATCTCAGAAACTACTAGCCCAATTTGAAAAATTAATTTAGCGTTAGAAAGCCCATTTATTACAAAAAGCTATATAGGCTATATAACATCACGCTACTACGAAAAATACTACTATGCACACTACTACATAAAATTTGTAAATTACAGGCCTAAGTGGGTGTTATGAGTTTTCGAATTAAGCCACGGGATAAGCCGGAGCGTGTCGTCTTGTATACGATGATATATTGTTTGCTTTAGGTATACGAGAATATCAGCATCGGAAATTACTGATATTGTCTACAGACAGACCAGCCTCCTAATGATATCAGCACTATTTGGACCAAAGTAAAAATGTTAACAAGAAGAAAAAGGATTCGTTGAATGTTGCACGTGTTTATCTTAAACTCTGAAAATAATAAATACATATATAAGATGTGGTTTCAAGCTACAACTTTTTTCATTATGAATCAGAATATTTTTTTCTAGTTGTATGGGCAAGTGTGAACACACAATATTACGAGTATATCGACATCCAATACATATTGACGGCATCACGACATCCCGACATTTGATCGCAATAAAATATTCTTCGCCCCTCAATTTAGTTTCGTACGGAACCTTCAAGATTGACTCTTGATCGGAATGTAAAGTAATTGCCTGAGCTATTTTCTTACACATTTTATTGATAAATCTTATCGTTTATAAGAAAAATGCAAATAAATTGATATTTGTGGCTTCTGACCTAGAATAACCTTTTTAGAGCGCACATGAGCGTGTGAGTTATTTTATTACGCCATTTTTTTTCTAGTTAATTTGCTCGTATACTGAATCTTTTATTTCTAATTATCGTAAAAACAGAAAAGGTAAAAATAAAAATCGCTGGAGGCTGCAAAAAAATCTTGTTATCACTTTGTTTACGTTATTAAATTCTAAAATATATTTTTGTTCTGTAAATTTTGTACTTACCGCTACGGTGATCATAACTCAATTTTTAAACTAACCATGGTTGTCATAAATTTTGTTTTGTTTATAAAATTATTCATAGCTAACATTCTGCTATTACCTATAGTGTAACGGGGATTTAATGTCTTGTGATATCATAATCTGAAGCTATTTTTGACGTTATGATATTTTAAACTTAAATAAATTTTTCGCGTTCACTGTCCCTAGATCCCTATGTCCTTATGTAGGTATGTAAAATATGTATGGATTTCCAAAAAAAATGTATCTTTATACATATATCCGCATTTTAGAACCCGTAACACAAGCTATTTAAGCCATGCTTACCATGGGTCTAGATGGCGTTGTGTAAATTGTCCTAGAATTTTTTTTTTATGAACCTGTATGCTTGAATCTTTAAAGCTACGCACCGGATTTTGATGCGGTTTTTTATAGATAGAGTGATTGACGAGGAAAGTTCATATGTATATAACATCATGCTATAACCAACTGGTGCGGAGCAGAAGTGAAACATGTTGCAAAAACGAGGTGACGCAGACGAAGTTGCGCGGGTCAGCTAGTTTATTATAAAGGATTCCTCCAGATATGGGCCTGAGAAGACTGACAAATCAGACGTACCTACCTATAATACAAATTTTATACCCGAGAAATCCTTTATTTAATCTGACTCATGCTCATTATCATGCGTAGACGCATGAGCAATATCGCAGGCCACGCGCCGTGGGAAGACATTCGTCTGCAGACATGTTTTTCGTAGTAAACATGACTATGACACCTCACACCGTGGAAATCCGGCGTTATACGATGAAAAACATAAAAGAAGAATCTTATTTAATATTCGCTTCATCATAATAATCTTTAATTAAAATATTATGAATATCATAGTATTATAATAACGTCTTCTAAAACATCCCTCGATTAGATCGTGTATGTAACAAGACGACCTATGTGGCGTGTGGTAGTGAACGCGACTGCTAATAAAGAGGTGTGGGTTCGATTCCCGCTCAAAGCAAATATTTGTGCAGGACTATGAATATTTGAATTGGTCTCGGTATTTCAATGGTGTTTTGTTTTGTTGGTACTTGTTCTAGAACCCATGACACAAGAAGCTAGTTGAGCTATGCTTAACATAGGTCTAAATGGCGTTGTGTAGATTGTACTAGAATATTTATGTATTTATTATGGGTAGCAAAAAGTTTAGCCCTGCGCGGAACAGACTACTGGCAATGTAATTCCTAATATTTTGTCTCTCATGCATTTCGTTGTTTCAGACAAATATGCTGTTTAATTGCAAAATACCTATAGTATCTTTATTATATGATCCTCAAAATAATGATAACCTGTGCTACAATCATTTAGCAATAAAAACAAACCCCATAGAAACGTAGACCATCGCGAAAATAATGAAAATGTTGATGAACTCAAAGTATCTTCATATTCGGGGAATTTCCCACAGAATTAAGAAAGTAATTTGTCGTCTTATTTTTCTCACGAGTACACAGCGCGCAAAGAACCACTTAAACGAATGTATACTTCCATCTCTCAACAGAAGACCCGGTAGCTACGAGTAATCTTCATATATCAACTGTGTTAGAGGTTAGTCAATACAGATGTGCCTGGATTTACCACGAGTGTACTTACAACCATTTTTGAGCTTCATTCATTAGAATAATAATTCATTTCTCGGAGGAGTCTTCATTGAGTTTATTGTACTATTTCGTAAATGAACATAACATCAATTCACGCCTATATCCCCGAAGGGGTAGGCAGAGGTGTTAGCACCAACATTTCGCCAGTTTATGTTTAGGTCGCAATGTAATATGTGGCGAGCCTATTGCCATTAACCAGGCACTTATAAACCTGCGATAAATACACAGATAACTTCGAAAAGCATCGAAAAGTCATTGGTGTGTGCCATGGTAACCTGGGATCGAACCCGAGACCTCGTGTCAGCAGTCCATTACCCATTACATACCACTAGGCTACCGCGGTTACATGCTTTTCGTACTTTTCGGTTAATATTCGTAAATGAAATTTATATAAAACGATTTTAAATTTTAGCTTTGAAGGGTTTTCACGGTACTGTTATTATTTTTGGCAGTATTCGGATGAGTTTTCATATAATTATACCTAATGAATATTACGAATCCCAAAAATACATCATTCACGTTTTTGATATAGCCAGCAAAGTCGTGTCCTCGTAGGGTGGACCAACATATACCCACGATCGTAGCCATTTCCATAACTTAACTTAAAATTTAGAGATTGTAAAAAAAATTGAGAAAAATTATCTTGTGTTACTATTTTTCAGTCTAATATACCAAGTCTCGAGTTCTTGAATACGATTGAGCAACATTTAGACAACAGATTGACATTTCACACCGCCGAAATGTCTCTCTGAATTCATATTCTTTGAAAAATTCGAATCCAGAATTAAGTACCTACACTGTCAGTATCATTCTGTCCAATCCATCTGAGAAATTCACAATCTAATTTATTCAGAATGAGTGCGGAGCATATTACTCTGTATAGCATCCCGGGTGTTCTGAATTAATAAATTTACGCATAACGCATTCAGATTACGAATTCACATAAATATTCTGGCAGTGTGAGCCCAGCCTAGTTGTTTATACCATATGAAATAGTTGCCTGATCGACACCCACAGCAACATTTAATAAATTCCAATGTGGAACACTGCAGAAAATAGGGTTACAATATAAATTAGAGATGCCGCGAATAGTTCTTATAGCGTATTGTCGAATAACTCACTATTATTCGAAACACAAAAAGAATATAAAAAAAACAACTTGAACTTTCCTGTAACTTATTTGTTACTGTAGGCAATCAAACAACAATTATAAAGAAGTCTACCACTGTAATCGTCGTCCAGATGACTGATTTGGTGCTAACTAATTAATTATACAATTAACAATCGGTACCTATGTTGTTTTGTTTTAGAGGTTTTAGATAATAATAAAGAAAATCATTTTTCATTTTTTGATTTTAGTTCATCAATTGTTTATTATATGACTACTTAACTTAGTATTAGACAGTGTTCGAAGAATAAAAAAAAATGACGAATAATTTCGAATATCATATAAATCGCCATTATTCGAAACATCTCAAGTAGATATTTACGTGGAAAAATTTGAACCAATAAAAGTGTATCTCGATAAGAAAATTATAAGTAATTTTTGTCTTTTGTAATATTTCTGTGTTCTTAGAAATTAATTGGGGAAGTGGCACTGTCGGTCCTGCCAGACCAGCTAGGTACAATTAAATAAAAGATTGCTTTGTATAAGCACGCTCCACTTAACAAGAACAAATCAAAGGGATCTTAATTGCACTAACACTCCAATTTTAGGAATATATTACTCGTATATGACTTACACAAATAATAATTGTACCCATGATACAAAATCCAATACAACACTACATTACTGCCTACACCTACACAGTGTTTTGGTTTACAATATTAGATGTTGAAATCTTACATTTCGTTTATAATAAGGGATTATTTTCTTCGAACGAAATTGGCCTCCAGTGTATTTCGAGTACTTTCCAGGTACGGTCGAAAATTTCCACTCTGATATACTTATCTTATTATTGGCTTTGCGTTTGTTATGTGTTGTGATGTTAAATGAGTTCGTCGTACGATGGTCGTACGTAAATGAATGACGACAAGTACTTACCAAAGTTGCTCCCGGTGACAAATAAATGTTGTACTCAACTCAATACATAGTTACGCAGAAATCTGATTGTGTTACGTTAACGACGGGTTGGAACCTCACAAATTTGTTTTATCCCCCTGATATCTAAATATCAAAATTGAATCATTTAACAAATGTAACCCTAAATGTAATTTTTCAATGTTTTATGTCAGGAGACGCCGCTTTTTTTGGCCTAGTGTTTTATTACGTTGTTGACAAGGCTGAAATATTGGTTCGGTTTTCTCGACCTACAGGCACCTCACCTTCACGCGACTGCCTACCTCCACTACCGAAGTCTTGCAGTTAGACCAGTTTTGGATTTTTAGGGCTCGGTAAAAGATAATAAACCATCCAAAAATAATAAGTTTTAAATTATAACCTTTGAATGCGAATACCATACAGTTACCACGGGGATGATGATTGTTACTACTAACAATTCTACCAAGAACTTAAATGGCATATTTTCGTTTCTGAGAAATAAGATGAAAACCATTAAAAATAACAAATGCGGCGAATAAGCCGCCTAACAAGCCGAATCTTCAAGCCAAGCGATTAATAAGTCACATAAACGGTTTATTCATAATGAAGCTAATTACAATAAACATTCAAAAGTTAACTTTTGACAATAACAAGTATCTAAGTAGATTGCTTGAACTGGTTCCAACTTTTCAATTTGGCTGTTAACAATCGAATGAAATTGCCATAAAAGGGGGCACAGGAGAGCGGTCGTTGGGGTTCGACCCGTGAGATACTGGCCCCTTATTACATTCGAGAATCTGAAGCAGTCTTTGCAGGTAGCTCAGATTGCACTGCACTTCCCCTGTTTTCCTCCTGAACATGACCTGTACTAGACTAGGTGGAAGTCCCTAAACAGATTTGGAACAAAGGTTGACCGAAGTTGGGATTTTTCAGATGACGTGTACCTATTCTGTCTTGGACGTGCCTGACGTGTGCTGCATACCCAAATACTTGTACACAGGATGATCTTATGAGGCCCTCTTAGAACTCATTTGAGATAGGACCACATTGGGAAAACAGAATTTGAGTGTCGATCTGACAGAATAAGTACAAGCCGGCAAGCGGAAACTGGACTCTGAGATGAAAATCGAGAATGTGACCGTCACTAACCGAAGGATGGTGATAAAATAACCAGTCATTGCCTAACACCATGCGAAGTAGGCGATTAAAAGTCGGAAAGCGAAACACGAAATCCGAGGTGAAAATCTCGAATGTGACCGTCACAAGGATAATGATAAAATAAACCAATCATTGCCCAAGACCGTGCGAAATGGGAGATTAAAAGTCGGATAGCGTACCCCGAACTCTGAGGTGAAAATCTCGAATGTGATGATGATGATAAAAAAAACCAATCATTGCAGTATTCCGAAGCCCCATTTCTAAACATAGGTATAATTTTATTTATAAGCTTTGATGTCTAATGTAGTAATACCCTACGAATAGCTATTAAGGCCGTAGTAACTGCCTACAACATAAATTATGATGATAAATACATTAGGTAGGTACTGCTGAAATTAGTAGCGGCATATAAAATTGCCAAAAGTTATTGAGATTTATATTTAAACTCTACTACTATGTCTAAATATACATTTTGTGGGTATACGAAGTTCATTATTTATCACAGTTCAAAAAGATTTCAAGAAGTACTAGACCGTATATTCTTTCACATTTTGAATGTACTTATGTTTTACGTATTTCATATAATATACGCAAACAAAAGATTCACACTGAATAAAATATAACATAAAACCATCAAAGAGATTATTGCTACCTATTTCCTATTCAATTCAAATACATATTATATTTCCTTCTATTATTCTCCTTATTGTTCAAGATTCTTCAAAATAGACATTCTTCAGAAAAGACGCATTTATATATATTTCCATCTTAGGTACTTAATTTCACGTTTCATTACCAATATATGTGAAGTTATTAATAGAGCTAATCAAGTAGCAAAAGTTCAAGTAGCAATAATCAATATATAATATACCTACCGCATAAGCAAAATATTATAATACGAACTGATAAAAAGTAGAAAGGAAAAAGATAGGAAAAGAAAGGTGACGGTATCTCCCGTCCTAATTGAGCAGTTCGACTGGGAAAGACCCTACAGAATACCCTGGCTAATAATAAACCTGTGTTGTGTTTCCGGCGATAATTAGCGTAGCCAGAGCTCACTGCAAAAGTTTTGTATTATCAGTGGGAAGACTGAAAAACCTTTCTTTGTCTTCTGCACTGACAGCACAGAGAGTCTCTTGACCTTCTCCCCTTCCCACTAATATCTGTTAATGAGCTGAGCTTAAGCATTCATTGAAGAAATTCATTGTACTTAGTTATTAAATCACACATATTCATCAAGAATGATGGCTTTCTAGTGTAACTAAGATGGCCGAACTTCGATATTTTCCGTGAAACGACTGCCATTGGACCTCCCTAACCAAATTGGCGATATTGAAATTCTGTAGTTAGAACTAGGCTAGTCGAACTTTTGAGTGCTCCAACCACCCGTAACGGCTGCCATAGATGTTCGTATGGCAACCGGGACCGACGCGACGGCTTAACGTGCTCTCCGAAGCACGACCAGACCCGTGCAAATAGTCATATTCGTGCATACCAATATTTACACTGAGCGAGGATCGGGACCCGCGCCTCCTGCGTAGCAGTTGCGTTTCAAACAAAACTTTCAGGGTTTCCCCTCAGGGTTTGGGATCAAACGGCTGTTGCTTCAGTTAAAGCTATAATAATACCTTATTAGAAAAGACATGGAGCCCGGAGCAGAACATTGCGTCTGGTGGGTATTCGCCGGTCGCTTAAATTTTGTATACCTACCATTGTTATAAACTCTTTTACCCAAATGTGACAAAAAAAAAAACCAATGGAGAACATACTCATTATGGGAAGTCGTTAAAAAAAGAAATGAAAGTTGACTAGTGAATGTAATTGGATTTCCGCCTCAAAGCTTAGTTGCTTTTTAATATGATCTCGAGCTGAAGCCGTATCTGCTTTACTGAGAATCAAATGTAAATACGGACACTTTATAAAACCCGGATCCTTATTTTATGACTAATTTCATTCGAATGCAAAAAGTATTAGTTGGATACTGAATTATAGAGGGATGTTGTTGCCAAATAAAAAATAAATGATTAAAGGTGTCAATTTTGTATTTTATTACCGTTACAGCTTGCCCCCGTAAAATAATGACTAATACTTATTGTGTTCTTTTTATGTCATATCTTAGAGGATTAGTTGTTATTTTGTAGCAACATAATCGAAAAATCTCAAGATATACTCGATTATCTGAAATATGTTACAACAACAACCTCCCTCCCTTACGCGTTTTGTCCACTGCGATAGCCCAAAGTCGAAAAATTGGTACCGTACCTAATTATAGAGGGATGTTGTTGCCAAATAAAAAATAAATGATTAAAGGTCTCAATTTTGTATATTATTACCGTTACAGCTTGCCCCCGTAAAAAATTACTAATACTTATTGTGTTCTTTTTATGTCATATCATAGAGGATTAGTCCTTATGTCTTAGCAATATAATCGAAGTATCTCAAGATATACTCGATTATCTGAAATATGTTACAACGACAACCTCTCTCCACTACGCGTTTTGTCCACTACGATAGTCCAAAGTCTAAAAATTGGTACCACCTGATCGTAGTTAAGATTGAGCGCACAGAACAAATTTTAATTACATTTAAATCAAAACAGTTACCAAATTAGTTCACGCTGCCGTTGATATCGTAAACTCAGATAAACGAAGATCAAATTAAGTTGTAACAAGTTTTGATTAAATCTTCGCTAGGGCTCTTCTTGTCAACATTTATTGTATGAAATTGTATTCCTATTTTATTTCCGTCCTTCAAAATATATACAACAAATTGTATTGTATATTATAAACAGAACAATACTATGCAGCAACAGTAAACTCTAACTCTAAGTATCGAAACATTTCTCCCCTTCCAATTTTTATTCTACCTCAAAACTGTTATAGTTGCGGCACGCTATGATGGCCGTTTTGACACGACTGGTTTTGATCGTTTTCTCTTTTTTACTTCTCCTACTAGTCTTAGAATCTACTTGTTAATGTGATTAAATTTGACTTATTACAGTTTACCTACTTATTTTCTCATAGAGAATCAAGATATCGATCTAGTTTATTTTATTATATATGATATTTTGGTTCAATTGAACTTAAGCTGTCAAAGGATTATAGATCTTAAAGTATCCAGGAACTTTTTAGCAACTACATGATCGCGTTCCCGTTAAAAGTTACCATTAGATACTACTGGGAATGTCTTTAATTTTTAACTTTTATATTTATTGTAGAAATCTTGGAAAAGGAACAGTTGCTTTCCATAAAGAAATTCTATTTCATTGAATAACATTAATTACAAAATTCCATGTATTATGCTATCCATTAGTATATTGAAACGTAAAGGTAAATAAAAGTATTTCGCTGTCACAGCGCGCTTTGTAGATACCAACAAAAACTATTGTAGTCCCGGCATTTCTTTTCACGTATTTTTTCAATAATGCAAAGCGAGGAGTAAGAATAAGAGGTGGTAGTGGCAAATATATGAGGGATGTGCACGGACGGTACGTTAAAAACTGGAGAACACGTCAAAATACGCCAATATAGCAATACACCAATATAGCAATACGCCAATATAGCAATATGCCAATATAGCAATATGCCAATTTAGCAATACGTCAATGTAAAAGATTTACATTTTAGTTATAGAGTAGTATTTTAGGTATATGTCTAAAATGGTTAAATAAATAACAACATAAGGTGTATTTATATAGGTATATACCACTATTGCATATCTGATGCTCTGTCGCTCGCGTTACATAAAGATTTGTCATAAAGATGTTTTTTATGCCACATAACGCCCCATGCGATAGTGGTGGGTTTCTTTTTTAAGATGAATTTGTAGTCGAGCATGAATATTCAGAAATAGAATAATCCATAGGTAATTGCTTTAAACTTGTAAATAATGCAATGTAGGCGACCAGTACGCCTGCTAATGTACAGATAAGGCTCTTATGCAGGCTTTCCTTTTGGGTTTGAGAGATCAGGCGACAGTCACTTTCATAAACTTCTATATTTTGAAGAGAGAAGGAGGGTTATTTTTTTTCTCGTGCGGAGATCCCCACAATTATCATCGCTCCCCAGCCCCTGAAGCCAGCTAGAATTGTTATGTTGGACACGAACCGGCCAACACCGCACGACCCTATCGGGTCATTAGCAGCCAACGGTGAGGTAGCCTCTGGTATATGCTTCACGAATAGGCTGACCCAGGTCTTTCGAAGGCCGTCACGGGTGTGGGACTATCGTATCCCCATCTTTCCTCGGAAAGGGTAGGGCACATATCGTGCCATCAGGCAAGTGCTCATGAAGGATGGAGGTCATTCTGCGACCTCCGATGTCCGCATCTCCTGAGCTTGTCGCGGGCTGTGCGAGGCCGGAGAACTGTTTCTCCACAACGCGAAGGGTTACATGAAAACAAAATATTCTGAGCAATAAATTCAATCGATAACACAAAACCCATTAATCAAAAAGTATTACAAATTCTGCGATTCTCATAAATTCGTTTCGATACATTTAAATGGTGATTTATACCAGATAATATATAATGTTATGAATTGATTTACGTTACCTCTATATCTACAACTATTTATTATGATTTGAGTTGTTATACTTGTAGCATAATAATAGTACAAGTATAAATATTTAAATCATAATGAACAAATAAAAATATCATTTAGCCTCCTGGCGATTATATAACCGAAGGAAACTGATCTTGATCGAACCCTTATTTTCTTCCAATGTGCCAAATGAAATGCAGAATACTCACATTTCTTTTCGTAGTATAAAATTAAGTTGTACACTCACAATAATAAATAACTAAATACACATTATATACAAATATTTACACATTATATAAACGTCATTTTTTACTTTTTTTAATGACTTTTATTAACAGTAGTATAAATGACTATCAATCTAAAATCATATACATTTTATTTTAACCCTAGTAGATACTTGTATACCTTTCCGATTCAGTCTTAAATCGATTTATATACAACATGTGTGTGTTTTACCGCCTACGTAATGGCTTGTATTCAGAAGAAATTGTTCGATATGATTGCTCACGCCTACTTTCTATCATTGCAAGTTCATCTTCACACATCACTTCTTAAAAGAACTTCATTCCGCGCACGCACAAGCTGTGGAATGAATTCCCTGCTGTGGTTTTTCCAAGCTAGTTCTTCAAGAAGGACATTAAAAGGTTTCTATAGGGTCAGCAGTACGAGTGTGATGCTTTTGGTGTTGCAAACCACTTTCCATTAGGTGGACCGCCACCGGAGAGGTGTAAAAAAACATAGTTATCTTAGACGAATGGCACAAATACATAGGGATGCAGCCAAGAAGATGACGTTAGGTTAAATATAGTTCTCAACTCGTAAATACAGATTTGTTATTATAAAATGCAAACATTCAATCTCTAGTGTATATGCTTACTTATACGAAACGGATATAGCGAACATTTCATCAAAGCAATCAAAAGTTTCAATTTCAACATCTATAAATAAAACTTTAATCAAAACGAGGAAATCTTTATAGTTTATAAATGCATTATAATTGTTTGGTATTCATTACGGTAGTATACTTCATGAATCGGTAGAAAGATACAAATCAGAGCATCACCATCACCATCACCATCATCATCATCATCATCATCATCATCATCATCATCATCATCATCATCATCATCATCATCATCATCATCATCATCATCATTATCATCATTATCATCATCGCGTTAGGTGCACCCGAGGGCCTCAGAGTTCTTGGAACGTATCCGCACCAGTGAATTTGAGGGACATATAGTTTTTTTTAGAAATTCTCTCTCACTCATTGTGTGGGCAGGATTAGATGAACAAATCATCAATCACATCTGTCAAAATATCAATGGCTGTTGGAACAAACGAGTCCTAGAGTGGAGACCGTGACAAAATAAACGGAAGGTGGGACACCCTCCAGCCAAATGGACTGACGACCTGAGAACAGACACGAGAATCGCAATAATGAGTGTGTGGTATTAAATCCAGACAATTATGAAAATATATACTAAATTAATACCATAAGCATTAGATTATTTAAACATATTAAAAAGAACGGATACAATGTTGATCTGGCGTGCTTTTAATAAAAGCAAATATTTATTTCTTCGGTAAAACAGCTAATCTTTTAGATATTTGGACTAATATATCCGGTCAGTACATTTTTAACTAGCTTTCATCTACGTCAATGTAATCTCATTGCCACAAAAGAGAAATAAACAAACTTTTTATTAAGTTTCTCAAAGTTTTTATTCAAAGTATTCGATGTAAGGTACCTACGAAACTTAAGGCCCCTCGCCCAGCCATGGCAACTTTATGTAGCGATGTCGTCGCGTGTCCACATTGATATATCCATGGGGTCACCTAGATACAGTCGCGATGCTGTCGCGCTTCTGTCGCGAGCAAGCATGCTGCGGCACAAAAATTGTCAACATTAGTCACGATGTTTTTGGTCCTGCTTTTACGAAAGTAGTCAAAACGTGGGCAATGAAAGCAGCGCGCACCCTACTATCGTCCGACACGGTCGCACGTTTGCATTTGCTCATAGCATTCCTACTGTAGCGCGTTGCAAATACGACTAATACGCGTTAGTAGCGATTTTGCAAACATGCGACAGAATCACTACAAAAAGTCTGCGATAAAAAGGCGAGCGGCCATAAGAAACATACTAGTTTATAGTAGGTACTCCTGAATAAATCTTATAGTAGCTATCAATTAACATTAAGTTAAGCAGTTATTCAAAGCTAACAATCGTGTTTCATGTTTATCCATCTCGCAATGGTTGATTTTTTATTAATGAATATGATGAACTGCAATAATAGTTTTAAAAGAAAAATATTAGACTTTGAAAGTTCAATTTCTCGAGCCGCCTGAAAACGTTCCATACATAATCGTGACCTCAGATGAGGTCACACCATTATAGCGCGCAGTGCAAACGTATGGAGTTCAAAAGAATCGCCCGTTTATCACGGTTTGCGTTACGTTTGCACGTCTATAGTTCAAACTGAAAGTAATTTGAGATTTAATAACAAATATTAAAGTTATAAACTTGGCAATCCTACTAATATTATAAAGGCGAAAGTTTGTTTGGATGGATGTATGGATGGATGTTTGTTCCTCTTTCACGCATAAACGGCTGGACTGATTTGGTTGAAATTTGGTACAGGGGTAGATTAGAACCTGGAATAACACATAGGCTACTTTTTATCCCGGGAAAAGGTTCCCAAGGGTTGCGGGAACGGGAACAAAATTCCACGCGGGCGAAGCCGTGGGCATCAGCTAGTATTTTATATTACAATGTCTCTTTTTATGAAAACTGTTGACAATAATGGAAACATGCCTATTAGTAACGCATTTATTTATTGCCTTTCTAATATTGTGCTAATTTATTACTCGTATTTGAAGATAGAATGATATTGTGTAAAGGACCATATTACCTAAAATGGAACTTCTGTTACCTCTTGTTACCAGCTTTTCAAATTAAAAAAAGACAAATTTGCTTTACGTAACATACATAACACAAACTCACGCCTATATCCCCGAAGGGGTAGGCAGAGGTGCTAGCACCCACATTTCGCCAGTTTTATGTTTAGGTCCCAATGTAATAGGTGGCGAGCCTAATATAATAAGTTATTAATAAATTTGATAACAATACATAACCAATCAATTAGCCTATCGCAGTCCAGCCTGTTTCAATGTTAGGAGGCTTGCCAGACGCGTCGGGTCAAGTCTTTAATTCGACTTTTCCGTCTCTCGCAGTGGTATCTTGGTATTTTTCCGTTTATTGCTTTTTACGACCCCCATTCTAATGAGATGGGGTCGGTAATATTCTTTCTCAATAACTATAAAATAAATCTATGTATTTTTATATAATTTTTAAAATGTAATAAACTACAAAGTTAGTTGAAATAAAAAGCAATAATAAATTTGATCTTATATTTATATTGAATGTGAACAAAAAATGCTACAGCATACAAACATAAAGAAGTGTCTATCTACTTACGAGTATTTCAATAAAATGGATGAGGATATATTTGCTGTTCTAGCAAAAAATAATATTAACATTTACTGTCCTGACATTTACCGTGTTCCTGAAATTTTCTTTATTCACTGACAAGAGGTTAATAGGAAATGCCACTACCAGTCACGGGGAAGGGAAGGACATGGACGTTAACAAACAAATGGTCAAGACGTTATGTTAACTGCTTAGAGCTGTAACGTTTATCGATAAAATATAAGATACCAGTGTTCTGGGAATGATCATAATTATAAGATAACATCAGTTTTAATACCCGATTACGGCAAAGTCAAACGAGTGTTTTAATTTGGACGGGTTATGTATGTATGTATTGTTTATATGCATGTATGTATGTAGGTTCATCTGTTCCCTCATAGCCTCATAGCATAACTTCTTGTCAGAACTGGAGAAATGAGGTATCGTTAGAAGTATTTCGATCGTCCACTAAAATTACGGGTTCACTACGCCATTTCGAAGTCCGTTATATCTTGTTACACTTTAACTATGACGACTCATTCATTATTATTTTCATCGGTACTTCAATACTCACCATGTTTATATGACCAAGTACGTATTATATGCATGCTACGTTTCACCTAAAAATTTTAATTTTAAGTACGTTTTCTCTTACAATAATTCATCGAACTGAGTTATACCGAAAGATCTTTTTATCTAATGAGCGTTATAAATATTCAATATCAGATGCTTTGTAATAGTGGGTAGTTGGAAAATAAAATGTTAGTCAATGCAACAGGACAGGACAGCACTATGTGCTCCCGCCTGAAGCAGATGAGGTAACCACGTATTTAGAAAAATACTACATTTTGGGAAAAGTAACATCCCGTGTCACGGAGAATGGATTATGCGTTACTAGAATCCCACCAATGTTTCCTCCTAGTTTATGGTCTATTCATAGGAGCAGCACACTACATCTGCCAAGAACCCAAAACAAAGTCGAAGCTTGGCATCGACGATGGAATGGGCTTTTAAGTCAAACTCGGTTTGGAGTGTACACTACAATCCAATACATGCAAAAAGAACAAATGACAACTAATCGTTATATTGAAAAAGCAAGGTTAAGCGTAGAAGAAACCCCGCCTCGAAAAAAGGTAATGAAAAGAATTAACGCAATTGAAAGAATACTCCAAAATAAATCCAATAGGAACATAATTCACTTTTTGCAATCTATACCCAGCCATGTCGATTTATAATTTAATCAAATATCTTTTGTTAAGTTTTTTTTTCCTTTTTTTATCAAATATATACTCGTATGTGGAAAAAAGTAAATAAATATTACGGACACATTTCACACATGGTCAGTCAGCCCCAAACTAAGCATATTAGGCTTGTATTATGGGAACTAACACAACTGATATATCACTCAAATTAAATGCTACCATTACCTGAATAAAAGTTAAACGATGACGAATTGTAGATACCTACTTATATTTTTGTAATATAAGTGGGTACTTTTTTTATAAATTATTATTTATTTGATATTACCTACACATGTAGATATAACATTTAAGTTACAATTTATTAATAGAAAATTGATTGTTTGTAATTACAAAAAAAACATAATAATGATTGAAAACGGCATTGTAGTTTTTCAGTTTATTTTTAGATTACAATTAATTGTCTTTATCATATATAGATATATAATGAAAAAATTAACCTATCCCAGGAATCCACTCGAGAGCTTCATGGGATTCGTTGATTTTTTCTTTTTTTATTTAATATTTAACATGAATAGCCTTCGTAATGCAAAAAAGTAATACATATTTTTTCTTTAATTTCATCTTTTACTACTTAAATCCTTCCCTCATAAGTAGCCGCTAAAGTTAAATACACTTTGTTCCGTCAAAACATATTATCAAACTTCCCCGACATAGTAATGTATCTTCCTTAAAGGCAGATTGGAAATTGAAGACGGATGTCCATCTCCTATGCTTTCGTAATCTACTTTTACGTGGTCGTAAACGCGGGCGAAAATCTAGTAGGTAATATCATAAAATTTAGTTTGCTTCAACACTTTTTCTATTGCTTTTTACGTGTTTTGATAATATATGCTAAGCAGATTGGGCAAACTATGTTATATGGATGACATAGGAATGTCAATAGGTAGAAAGAACCTTCATTAAATAAAACTTAGTTGAAATAGTATTCCACCAAATAGTTTCACACAAAATAACTATTGGATATAATGACTTTAGTTGAAATGAACCACTGGTGTGATGTTTGTTTGTTTTATAGCAGACTCGTACAAATAAGTGGTCGAGCATCAGTCATAGTTAAAGTGTAACAAGATATAATGGACTTCGAATTGGCGTAGTGAACCCTAAAATTACATGGCGTGTGCGTGTCGCTTAATTCAAGTGACGGCATTGTGTTAAATCATACATTTGAGATAAATATACCGTTAATTAGGTCATTTCTAATTTGTGTAAATTATTAACTGTTACTTGCCACAGCAAAAAATACAATAAAAAATTAAGTTTCAAACCCGACTACCAAAATATCACGTTTTAAATGTATTAACAAGAAAATATCAAGGATGACAGCGGTCATGAATAGTGGCATGTCGTCATTGATAGTCCTGAAGTAAGTAGAAGTCTCGAGCCTCTGCAGCTGCGTAGAGACATAACCTCCCTGGCGGTTTTCTACCTCCTACCTAGTGTAGTAGTGTTCAATTGATTAAGTAGGTATTAAGTTATAGCGTGGTATTTCATTAGTCTCCTTTTACAGTTTAGTATAAAGCTGAAATAGTTCAGTAGTGAACAAATTAGTAACACAAACTATAGTGAAAAATCAACAGCAAAAAATTTGGCCAAGTCTTACTAATGGAAACAAATTCTTCCGTCACAAAATTGACCGTAAGCCCCATTTCTTACGGCCACGGTGGATGTATCATCCCTTAATAGGTATTTATTACACATGGCGCACCCCGTGCCCGAGCTTTTCGTATCCCAGATTAGATAATAATATAAAAGTTACTACCTACTATGTAAACCATCATCATCGCTGTGATATTATTGCAGACGTGTTAAATTTACATAAAAATATTTTTTTACGAACATTTTTATTAATATCAAAATACTCTGCCTTACTCTTTAGTAATCTCCGGGTCTTCCCCGTTAAGATTGTCTATGAATTAAGTTTGTATACTATACTGATGAACACGTATTTTAAAATGTATTCTGACGCTATTACGTCAGAATATTAGCAAATGCACTTATTTTAATGGTTTTTTGGATTAATTAAAGCAACTATGTGGTAGTGCAACCATAAAAGATAAAAGCACGCCAACGGCAAAACCAACCACTTAATGATACGAGCAAAATACTTTGATCTCATAATAGTTGTAAATACATAAGTATACTCACTCTCTAGAATAGTATACATAGTACTCAATATAGAATACGTAGTAATAATAAATACCAGTACTAATCGACGACGGCTTGCTTACCTACTGAGGAATAAATTAGTACTTCCATGAAGAGTAGGTCTCGCGAGCAAATGTTTTGTGAGGAATCGATATACGCAGAGTGGTTGGTGCGGAGTGGAGAAGGACAGCCGAAGATCAGACTAAGTGGCGTGTCATGGGAGAGGCCTATGTCCAGCAGAGGGCTGCCGCGGGCTGATGATGATGATGAGGAATCACATCCTTGATGTTTCAGATAAAAATCACCAAGAAGGCAAATTCCGCCCTGCTGTCATTGTTGGCCCATCAAAAATTTCTCGACAGAAGCTGTAATTAAAATAAAAATCTCGTTATATCAAATTTGGTGAAAATTGATTACGAAATGCGCTCTCTAGACCGGAAACTGACAAACCAGAGACAGATACGGAAGTAAAATCGGTCACCTTGTAGAGATGGAAACACTTTTTTATATATCACTTAAGTCGCAGACTAGAACATGGTCCACCTGATGGTAAGCGGTCGTCCTATGGACGTTTGCAACACTAGGGCCGTTACACTTATGTAACGTATATATATATATATTACTTTATATTAAGAAAGTCTATACCATAGCTATTTACTACTCCGGTGAGACCTATTGTAATAAAACATTATTTTTGTAAACAGTTTCCTACAAGAACTATGTATCTAAAGTGATATCAATAATTATAACTTGCTAAGTGTAATCGGTGTGATCTGTTATTACCATAGACATTATTAATCTTACCAGCGTAAATATACCCACAGACTCCATCATTACCCCGTTACTGAATTTAAAATTTCAGTGGTACTTGTGCCACGTCAAGAGGTCAGTCATAGAGTAAAGTATGTGTATTGAGACACAGTTAATAAAAAAAATACTGACCTTCATGGACGTGCTATTAAATTAATATTTTGTGGTTGCAATGTATACCTTGAGGGAAAATACTGTGTATTGAGACACAGTTAATAAAAAAAAATACTGACCTTCATGGACGTGCTATTAAATTAATATTTTGTGGTTGCAATGTATACCTTGAGGGAAAATACTGTTTCTGAAGATTTGCAATAAATATTAATTTATTATTCATTTTATTTATTTATTTATGGCTTTTAGTGTGGGGACATTGACGTCACTGTAATATATATTTCTGTCAAAGTTGATAATGGTGTATAAAAATTCTTTCACAGTTCGTCTATTCTGTCACTTTCTCACGAGTAAGTTTTGTGTATACTTTGTTCTTATAAGGATAACTTTATGGTTTATTTCGTTCCTACATATTTTTTTAATCTAAATTTTATATTAGTGATACGTTTATAATACCCACATAAACGATCAAAGAAGAATACAGATCAGAAGTCAAGTAAATCAACATTAAGTATTTGACGAATTCTTAAGAATAACTGTTACAATATTTGACTAAAGAAATTTTTGTACAGAATCCTTTCGAAACGTTTCATTAAGTTTAAAACAAACTGAGTATTCCCGGAAATTCGCTCAATTAATTTCTCATTACATATATAAAAGATCAACAGAATAACATAACCTTTCATTAGTAGTTATACCAAGAATTTATCAGCAATCGTGAAAGTAGAATGAATCAACTTTTAATTGTATTATCGATTTGAAGTTTGTAAGTTCATGATTTCTGGACAATTTGGATAATAATAAATTTTACACTATTGTTTATTATCATCATATTGTTACTTCCGACCGATCTTTTACAGTTTGTACTTTTTACAGTTGTAACAAAATCCATTTAAATACGAGTTATGTATGAAAGTTAATGTCAATATTGTTCTTCATGCTCTCAATGTACGAGTATGTAATGTTTTAAGTGAAACTGCTTAGAATGCAAGCAAAGTGCACGCTGGCTGGCTGGAATCTTTCTCGGTATATATTTCTTTGGCCTTCAGGCTTTGGTCTAGGTGGATACAACACAATAGGTAACGTAACGAGCCTCTTGAATGAATTAAGGTGGTGGTTACTACCGTTGACCCTGGGCTGAATATTAACCCTCTCCAGCATCACTCACCTTGAAACTTACATTTACTATCTGTTTCGTAAAGACACGCTTCATAATGTCTCGATAATGTTCTACAACTCGTATCTAACTATGGATGTGGACATAGTAAAAGTCGTGGTCCAGGTGTTTGAAATTCTCATACTTATATTATATTAAAGTTTGAAACTCGGTGTGGAGCAAGATACCTAGCTTGCCACTTACTTTATTCTGCCAAGATGTTATTTTGCTGTCAACAGCGGTATGACATCTCAATACTTTATTTGGTTTTTGTCATGTTTGAAGTTATACCAACTTGAACCGAAGTAGTATATCTTATAAGCACCGCCGTAGTAGCGCTACGGTGTCAATAGAGTTTGTATAATATATAATGTAAGGGAATACGATTGTCCCATTGCTAAGAATAGTCTCAAGACTTTAATGAAATTATGAAGCTTTAAGTATGTTATCTGTTGTTCCGAGTACGTGTGTTTGATACTTCGTAAGACTATCGGTAGATGGCTCATCGTCCTCCCCTAAAACGTAAAGGAAAATTTCGAATACTTTTTCAGCACTCTTCCTGAAACGGAATTCAAATTCCATCTACACATTCACTTTGTCGATCTACAGTTTCAAAAGTATCGTTGAGTGTTAATTTTAAATATTTTTTAATTGTGATATATATGTAATTATTTATATTATATTAACTATAGTTAATTTAATGAATTCAACCATTTTTCGTGTACAAGTATACTCACCCACATCCATCCCCACAAACTGTCGTATTGAAAATATTAGAATATGTTGTGTACCTAATATTTTTTTTACATTATAAATATATATTAGTAAGTAGGAAAACTGAAATACTTTCTCATTAAAATCAACCAGCAGCAAGTTTTTATCGTTTACAGTCCAATTACTGTACAATACAATACTGTCTACAAGGTCAATAACATGACATGTTTTACGTTTCTTGTTAGTAGTGTACGTTATGTTCAATCTCATAAAGTATACGATGTTACGACTAGCTTAACAGTCTTTGTTTACCAGGGAACACATATTTCGGGAGCAATACGTCTATCCTAGAATCTACTGCAAACTTACATAGATTTCTTTCACTACACAAATACTTACTTACCCATTTTATCGCCAAACTTACATAGTGAAAACTAAATGTGTTTGTATGACTTGCTGGTAACTTCTAGTAAATAATATGAACAGACTTACAATAACAAATTTTTATTTATTTTCAGATCACACGCGGAGTAACCTGTGGGAATTAGAATGATGTGGAGGTAAAATGAAAAATAACAGCGCAGGGGTGCAGACAACGATGTTAGATATCAATGAACTAGAATATGAAACAAGTACTCCATATATGAATAAACTTGAACACCAAGGTGTGAACACATCATCTACAAACACAACATGGACAGATTACGATAATTGCAATCCGAATGCTGCTTCAAAAGACTTTTTGATGTCCACATTTTTTCAAAGCTGTGTTTATTTAATGTATTCGACTGTCTTCTTCATAGCACTTGTTGGAAACGGACTAGTGTGCTTTGTGGTAAAAACTTCACCGCGTATGAAGACGGTGACGAACTATTTTATAGTGAATTTGGCTGTAGGTGACATACTAATGACACTGCTCTGTGTGCCGTTCTCATTCGTATCACAATTACTGTTGAGGTACTGGCCCTTTGGGTTGATAATGTGCAAAATAGTAAATTATTCACAAGCCGTCTCTGTATTTGTTAGTGCATATACATTATTGGCTATATCAATAGATAGGTATATGGCTATCATGCGACCGCTGAAACCCCGTTTAGGGAAGACAGCTGCTAAGACGGTGGTGGCAGTGGTATGGGGTGGAGCGTTGGCAACAGCGGCTCCAATCTCAGTAGTTTCACAACTGCAGAGACCAACCGATTGGCATCGAGACTGTAAAAAGTGAGTAATTAGTCTTAACTTTGATAACTATTAAAACACTTTTACAGTTGATAGACGGATGTTTGCCAGAGAATCAAATATTTATAGGTATTCGGTCTTTCGTTTTGTTCATCCAACAAGTGTCTCTAGACAAGTGGCAATATATTTTTTGAATAGAATAGTATGGTAAATGGTTGGGACGTTTACAAACATCAAAATACGTGTCATTCGTGCAAAAAACATTCTATTCTACATAACGACGACCAACGAATTGTTACCGGTCGAAGGCGGCTGCACCATTGAATAATGATTGCTGGCCATTGGTACAAATGAAACCTCACCAGTATATGCTTAGAAGTCATTACCTTTAAATGTTTACAGAGATATGTGCCTCGAACAGTGGAACCACGCGTGGCAGAGTACACAGTATACTGGGGCATTATTAGTGCTGCAGTTCGCGTTACCTTTGACTGCTCTAATTGCCACCTATGCACGGATTGCTTGCGCCGTGTGGGGTGGCAGGCCGCCTGGAGAAGCACAGGGTGATCGAGACAACCGTCTGCAACATTCTAAGCGGAAGGTCTGTATTACATCATACGTACGTACTACTAAATGTAGTCAAAACCCACCGATTCCGTGATACTCTGCACTTCGTGGATATAATACAATTTTAGGACCGCTCCGCAGACCGGACCGAGGACCGCAGATAAATTGCATCTGTTTTATTTCCTCAGAAGACAAAATAAAATTTATACCTTAGATTATGACGATAAGAAATAAGTGGGAAAATATTGATGAAAATTCATGTCAGGATGAAGGTAAAATATAGGTTAAAGACAAACAATTATTAGCCATTAATACTTAACTTGAGGTCATACACAAAAATATTAGTTCGATTTTTGTACTTTATTTCTGAAACTAATAATAACATTATGAAGAACTGAAACTTGGATATAAGCGTTCTTGTAAATCTTGAAAGTTTCCTAAAAGGGTTCGCGAAATTTCAAATTCAAAGAGTAAGTACATTTGTGGAACGCCAAGCAAAAGTTTCTATTTCGCCTATAATTTTTTTTTTATTCGTAAAGAATCTTTTTTTTCTTGGTATCTTATACAAACCGCAGGTATTCATAAATTTTAGTAAATTATTGTATTTCATAACTAAATCTCAATGACTAAATACGTACTACATCCAAGGTTACAAGTCTAGTCAATATATGTGTATATAAAAATCAATACCACTTTTCGTCTCGGGTTCGATCCCAGGTTTAACCATGGCACACACCTATGATTCGATGCTTTTCGAAGTTAATAATAATAATAAAATAATAAATCCATTTATTGCACGAAACATGGTTAGTTATAAAGGTGTTAACATATTATTAACCTATTATGTGTGTATTTATCGCAGGTTTATGGGTGCCCGGTTGGTGGCAATAGGCTCGCCACCTATTACCTACATTGGGACCTGGACATGAACTGGCGAAATGTGGGTGCTAGCACCTCTGCCTACCCCTTCGGGGATATAGGCGTGATATTATAAAAAGAAAAAAAAAAACACTTTTCGTTGTCATCAATTTTATAACTCAAGAACGGGCTCACCTATCCAAACAAAATGTTTAGGCTTTGTTCGGACTATTTAGTAGATGGTTTATGTGATGTTTGCACAAAATCGAGCGGTTCTTCATTTATTATTTCATTTTATACGTAGCGAAGCACGTACCGAGCCGCTAGTATCACTACATAGTATAAAATAAAGTCGCGTTCTCTGTCCCTATTTTTCATGTCCTTATGTCCCTTTGTGTGCTTAAATCTTTTAAACAACGCAACGGATTTTGATGCAGATTTTTTAATAGATAGATTGATTAAATAGGAAGGTTTATATGTATATAACATCGTGCTACGACTACTACCGACAGGTGCGCAGCAGGAATGAAAAATGTTGCAAAAACGGGGTGACGCAGACGAAGTTGCGCGGGAAGTGTGTGTACGCTTCAAATAGTTCTTATCTATTTTTCGTTTCGTGCTAGATGGCATTGCAATTGCAATCGGATTACAAGATTTAGTACAAATTTATTACCGGACAAATTGGGACCTGTGTTGCTTGTTTATATATCGGTAGGTCATAATAGTTATGTAAGCTGTACATATACTATTTATTGTAAGATCTGTAATGTTTGTTACAGATGATTAAAATGATGGTAATCGTGGTGACGGTGTTTACAATTTGCTGGCTGCCTCTCAACATGTTCATTGCAAGTACTCGTTCGCGTTCTTATTATGTACTATTATAATTTGGCTAATGTTACTTTCTCTTGACTAACTTAACCTACAAACTACTGATTAATTAATGGGGCTCTAGTGCAGGTTTATCTCACAGGGATGTGTTACAAAGAATATCTAAAGTCTAAAGAAATAATACATCAAGATTTCAAGCCTCTAAAGAGACGCCGTAAATTGTACGGTCGTTTCTTACCAGCATCGAACCTACACACGTCATATAATGTATAAATATACATATATGATTATATATCACATAGGTATATAACATATAATGCTGTATCTCAACCTTTTTGAAAGACCAATTTTTATTAGTCAGGTAATCGAGATAATATACAAATTTTGTTGTTAGTGCGGGCTTTACTTAGAATAAAATATAAAAAATAATGTAGGTAAATAGAATATAGGTACATGAGTAAATTATATAGCGCTCCTCACTAAGTAAAAACTGTAAGCACATGTATGCATAGTACCGAAGACTAATTACAAACTCAACCACTAGCAAATCAATACCCTTTACCCGATATGTAGCAGCAAATGTTTTATTGGTTACTGGTTAGCTATTTTATTGAATAGGGTCCTTACGGAAGTAGTTATATAACACGTATTCACGTCTAAATTCACAACAATATAACAAAGTCATAAGTCCGACTCGATCATCGATGATTGATCGATCGATGTTTTTGATAATGTATGAAAAGTCACCGTATGTGCGTTATATCGATATCGATATAAAAAAATCTACTTACAATCGACACAGACCAGGACTCCAATTCTACTAATTGTCAGCCATTGTCAAACCACAGACACTAATGACACGTATGAAATAAATGCCTTTAGATACTTTATTGATAAGAAGCCTAGAGACTTTATTGATATAAGCATAAATTCACCACAGATCAAAGTGATAGCACTCTATATCTCGGTGTATACTCTAAGAGACGTTAGAAGTAGTTGAGTACCCATGCAAAATGTTTTAATAGTATTTTTTTTGAGTAATGTAATTGTGTAGATTGACTTGTAGTCATTCACATTCCTTTAATCACACAGGTGTTATGGACGATACATGAAGAAGACGACAGTTGGGGTATGTGGCCTGGCATGCCGTACGTGTGGTTTGCGAGTCACTGGTTGGCAATGTCACACTCTTGCTATAACCCTATTATATACTGCTATATGAATGCAAGATACAGACGTGGATTCAAACAGGTAATTTTGATATCGATTTTCTTGTAAATTTTCTATTAAAATTTCATATGGAAAGTGGAGGAGCTCTATGTCCAGTAGGGACGCCTCATATAGATTGACTCCTATCCCTGTGAAACACTACCAAAACAACCTTATATACGAGATACGCGATTTCGTATGCTCGCTAAAGTCAAAAGTCAATAATCATTTATTCTGTACTAATAATTAAAACGGTATCTACAAAACCACAAAATATAAATAAAATAGTAAAGGCAAATGAACCACAGCAGTTCGAAACAAGAAACTCAGCGGGCTTTTTTTGGAGTCTACCATCACAGACCACAAAATTGATTTTGTGTGTGGAAGTCAAGAAGAAGTAGTTACCTCACCTTCAGCAACTGATGGTCCAAGATGGCCGTGCGGTTTTGGTCGATTCGAGCCCGACATAGCGACCCTCGCTGACTTCGGTGAGGGAGGGGCGACAGAAAGTCATAATGCAATATGTACCTGCAATTTTGTCTGCGAGTGAGTTTTGTTGCCTTTCGTGTAATGAATGACTTTGTTATTTTTAGGCCTTTGCGTGCTTATTCCGAATGCGAGTAGATACGCCGCTTCGCCACCGATCTAGTGCATGTGAAGGTGTTCAAATGTCTGGTAAGTCAGTTACCTAATATAGGTTACCTCTATTATCTGTATACAATCGAATATTATAAATCATTTAATGTAAAGTAACTTCGCGGGCGTGAAATTCTGTTCCCGATTCACGCCCACTTGGAAATTTGTTCTCGTTCCCATTTGTCTGTTTGAAAGGATCCGTGAAATTTTTGGAATCTATGTCAGTTTGAAATCTTTCGTGGAAAAATTTAGCCAAATCGGTCAAGCTGGACCCCAATTCTACTAATTGTGAACCACTGTCAGATCACTGAATTTAGCAAAAATTGTCATTAATTTTCATCTTAATGAAAATATTCCTACAGATTAAAATTAAATTAAAAAGAGTTCATTATATCGTTTCTTTCAGTCTACACGGTGACATTGAATTAAGTTGACATAGACTTTAACATGCTTGTATTTTGTAATATCAGTGGTTTGACAATTAGTTGACTATAGCAGATTCAAGGCCCTGTTCTCGAGTTATCCGCTTAGGAATATCCAATTTTATTAGGTAAATTAAGTAGACAATGTGCCTAGATAAAGCTGTATAATATATCAGAATATTTTTCTAAAAATACTTATTAAAAATACCTACACAATTTTTTTACTCATATATTTCATATTACGTGTTAGAATTTGGCTCTTGAAATAAACTTTGCTTATTAAATCATTGCTAATATCCGTTCGAAGAAAACGTTGATTCCTTTTTATATTGAACAGATACTTCCCAAAAGTTTGGGACCCAATTATTTTTGATAATAGCGTTTGAATTACAGAGCTATACTTCTCACGGGTTTTTTGACTAATATTTATTGGTCTTTGATCAGAGTTATTCGTGGAATAACTAAATATTTTTCGTTATTTTCACAGTTTAGTTAAGATGGTTTCAACACGTCGCAAGTCAGTTTCAACGATTGTGAAAGAAAGAATCTGTCGGTTGTACACTTTGGAAATAAATAATCTTATATAAATCAGTAATGAAATGTTTAGGGAATGCTACATTTGGACAAAAGAGATACGGTACCACTGTTTCATATAATGTTGTATATAAATGTAGTACCATATCTCTATTGTTGACTGTACATAAATGATAGATTTGTGAAGTTTTATGATAAATACGAAAGAATTCTACAAATAAATAAACAATCTCATTACACGTGCTGTTTAACAAAGAATAAATAAATATTCTAGGACAATCTACACAACGTCACCTAGACCCATGGTAAGCATAGCTTAACTAGCTTGTGTTACGGGTTCTAGAATGCGGATAAACATACATAGATACATTTTTTTTGTAAATACATACATATTATACATAGAAACACCCAGACCAATGCAGATATTCATATTCAAGCACACAAATATTTGCACTGAGCGGGAATCGAACCCGCGCCTCCTGCGTAGCAGTCGCGTTCACTACCGCTACGCCACGGAGGTCGTCAAACAAATGTTTACATATTTATGTACAAAACGCTTATACTGTACATAAAAATGTACCTTCTATGTAGACGTACTACAACAATTCTGAAAAATGAATAAAATAATAATACGGTTTTTGCGTGAGGTGAACAGAGATTTACAAAATATAATCACAAGTTTACATAAATGGTGAATTGTATAATAATTCTGACATGTGAACTTGCCAAAGTAGGTTTTGTTTTGACTTATTTTCAGACATTATGAATTCGAAAGATTTTTTTTTATTTTATTCTTTGCTCGAACTAAACTGGGAGTTGACATTCACTCCATACATTATTCAGTCCATCCATTGTGGTACATCTCTATGTCAAAGTTTAGGGTGGATTTTTATGCATTTTTATTTACATAAAATACTAGCAAACCCGGCGAACTCCGTTTCGCCATATGAAAAATGATTTTCCCGCTTTTCTGTTGGAATTTTTGCTAAATTTTCTTTGCTATAAACCTCACGGAGCCTGAGACCTTTCCAACGAATGCAAAACCGTGGAAATCGGTTCGTGCGTTCTGGAATTATAGCGTCAGGAAGGAGAACCCGACTTAACTACATAGTATAAAATAAAGTCGCGTTTTCTGTCCCTATTTTTCTTGTCCCTTTGTATGCTTAAATCTTTAGAACTACGCCACGGATTTTGATGTGGTTTGTTTCAATAGATAGAATGGTTAAAGAGGAAGGTTTATATGTATATAACATCATGCTACGACTAACAGGTGCGGAGCAGGAATGAAAAATGTTGCAAAAACGGGGTGACGCAGACGAAGTTGCACGGGTCAGCTAGTATTTTTATATAGTAGATTATTCTTACAGAAATGGTTGGTGTGAACGGCATCATTCGCCGTGGCACAAGTAGCAGCTACCTCGGTCGACTGCAGCGTGCCCCGACGTGCTCTTCGTGTACCTCCGTGCGACGTGGCCCTCTCAACACGCGAACGGGCACGCCTGTTGCGCCCATCCGAGCCCTCTCTGTACGTACAGACTTTAACTAATAAAATAAGTGATGCCCGAACAAGAAAACTGATGGAGTTATTGTATGTGAGTGGTAATTTTAATAATTCAGGAGAAATGTATATGGACTGCAGTCTAGTCATTAATGTTACTAAAAGATATTATGTGTTATTTCTTCAATTTCTTCGCATTTTCAAGACATTGAATATAGTAAATATAATAAAATAAATTGTTTTATTTTCTAGTGTTTCATTTCTTAATTAACAACTGCGTGTTTTGTACACCGTTTAAGTGATTCATAGTGAGTACTGGGTCCTCATTAAAATGCTAAGGAATACGATGTTGCTGATTCCACGTCATTATTGGTAGGGCTGAATTGTATGAAATCATGTATCATTTTGGTCCTTCGAGCCGGATATAAACCATCAAAAGCGCTAGTAATAAAATTATATATAGCTTATTTTAATTTGAAATATCTAGAAGGCAAATGTTATAAAAAACATATTCAAGTAATCCCATAAAATGTTTGAACTAACAATAATCAAGTAGTGCTATTACGTTAGTTTAATTGACGGGTGTAAATATGGATATAAATGTAACCGGGTAAAATAAAATTACCCACCTAGTACCCACACTGTGCTACACCTATTAATTCTGTCCCTACGACCTCTGGACCCTCTGGTGCTCTCTGAAAGCCTATAAAATTCAGCTTCCAGAATCTGCTGCCTACAGTTTACTTGAGTATAAAAATATAAGCATCGAATATAAATAGTATTTTACTTAATATAACTTATAATTTGAAAGGAGACTGAAATGATTTCATACAATCTTGGGCCCAGGGTGTAAGAAGATGAAAGTGGTGTCAATTAATAGCTTATATATATTATCAACCTTTTACTGAATATTCTGCGGATTTTGTCAGTCTGAGAACAGAGATATAAGAGATTATGTAAAAGTGACATTATGTTACAATCTTTAACCAACAGCTGAGTCCTGAAGTGCAAAATGTGTTCTTTTGCACTCATAATTATTATATTTACTACAAAATGTTTGAAAAATCATATGAACTTCAAGCTATAGGTAGGTAACAGGTGAACAGATAGGGAAAGGATGTCTAAAATAAAATAAAAAATCATTTAATATAGTGTTTTATTCGCCTTATATTATAATTAAAATGTCGTCTAGAATATGAGCGCAGCAGCCTATAGGTCGTTTCCCTACAATACAATTCAGTACCAGTAACGCATTACTATAGCCTCCCTTTTTCTACGAGAGCCGTCGACTAAAATATTAATAAAATAAGTTTTATTAATCTTCAGCTACATTAAACAATACATAATTAAATGTTCCGTATTAGGGTAATAAAACATTGTTTGATAAATAAATAATTCTTTGCCATAACTGTAAAGAATCTCCATAGGCCTTCTAAATATATATGTATGTATTTTACACCTGCCAGGATGGTAGCTGGTTAGATGAGGTTATATTTACTCACAGACTGAGGTGCAAGCCATTGCCGGATCACTGACAGAATTGTTTCATCGTGTAAGGGTGGTCTACCCAGTGTATTGCAATGAGCAGTGGATATCCCACAATTCACACAGAAATCCATAGTTTCAATAATATCCAATTCACAAGCCGGCGGTAAAATCCAAAAAACAATCAAAATTAAATCAAGTCAAACGTGTGAGCGATCTTCGGTGTCCAACGTAGTATAAGGTAGGCAGGGTCAGAATCCGTAAAATACAAAGCAGTGGTCGTAAAAAATTACAAATAATCGGGAAAGCAATCAAAACGCATTGGAAAATACGAAACTAGAGATGAAGTGAATGTATTAATATTAGTTAAAAGATTACTTTCAAGATTCAGGTATTAGTAATCCGACCGACTATGATATGGTAATATTGCTGATATCAGTAATATTTCAGATCTTGTTTACTATCTGACATGGTCGTGTAATATCATTCTGTTTTCGATTGGTGAATATTAGTCTATGGAATGGATTAGTGTGTGATGTATTCGCTCGGATCGTATTAACTTCGTTGCTGATTGGTTGCTGACTGAGAATAAATATTCATTACTTGGTACCATTTTTATAAACAATAATTTGAAACTTGCCATCGCTAACCATGTTGGTTAGACTATTCTTATACACAGACATAACTTGTATTCTAAGTATCAAGCAAGTCTTATATTGGAAGCCGAGGGCAACAGCTACTAGAAACTAATTTACTTACTTACAAAAAGAAACACAACTGGTCCTAACCTACCTATATCTGTATTTAAAATATAAGAAAAATGTGCCACCGACTTCAAGTAGGTACTGTAACTATGTTTGTTATTATTATTATTCCAGTCCTCAATCACGATGTGTTAAAGTATGCTGTACCTAATATCATACATAAATCAAAATCATTATTAAAAATATATCAATCTTTCATATCTTCAGCGATAATAATAGGTACCTACCTAATCAGTCTATTCAGCGCAAGAAGATTGACCTATATTTATTAGTGCAATAATATGTCAATATTAATACGATCATAGATCACCGCGGTATTTGACGATTGGTTGTCGGTAAAATATTACTAATATTCAAATATTAGTTAAGATATTATAATATCATGAAACTAATATATTAAGATTAGCTAATACCAACGAATATCGGTACTAACCCATCTCTACACGAAACGAATGAGCAAACAAAACGGCAACTGTCAGTGTCAATGCTATTATTATATTTTTATTTTTTTACTGTCATGCCAGTGACAGCCTAAAAATATAAGAGAGATTTGAATCGATATTAAATCGATAATCTTTAATATTGGTTTTTCAGTAATTAATTGATATTTGGTTTAATAATATGACTGTAATTATATGCACTATATTGCATGTAAGTATATATAGTGCATTTAATTACTTTGAGTTAATTATTTACTGCAAATGTGTAATCGATTACTTAATCGATAATCTACCGAAAACTATTTTCTCATATTTCTCCGCTTCCAGACTGAGAATTGAGGTGATTTTTCATATTCTAAGACACAAAAATATGACTGATTTTTTAGATCATATCTCAACTTATTCCATTTTGGGCCCACCGATTTCCGTCTCCTTTGAATTTGAAATTTGAATTTGAAATTTAAATTTAAAATTTGAATTTGAAATTTAAATATGAAATTTGAATTTGAAATTTGAAAATGAAATTTAAATTTGAAATTTGAATTTGAAATTTAAATTTAAAATTTGAATTTGAAATTTCAATTCAAAATTTGAATTTGAAATTTTACTGTGTTAACAGTGCTATAGGTCGGAACTCAAATCAAGGACTCTTGAACCGGGCTTTCCGTAGCCTATTTATTTGTGCACTATTGATCTCAATGATTCGAATATAACAGTAGTAAAAACTGGTGAATGAGTAAACCTAACATTGCATTGATGGATAGGTAGAATCAAACTGTAAGACTGTTTATTCAAATACTTACAAAGTGATGGATGATTGCCAGATGTTTTTAAACACACTATTCTTGCGATATTATCTGGAATCCATGGTATTCTTAGATCTTGTGAATAAACAATCCACTGATATTTTTCATATTGCTATATGTTCTGATTTATTTATTTCTATTAAATTTAATTATTATAATAGGAAGTTAGTATTAATAAAAATATTAATGTATTTTGTCAACAGATTGATGATGATTGTAGTTGAATTCTTTCAGGGTATGATTCACGCATACATTCATTTATCATTACCAGCGTTAAATCTTTTATTGCACGATACAGATCGATAGTTTCATAAAAGTTCAGCTTGCTACTGTTAGATGGCCAATGATATTATAAATATAAAAAGGGACAGAATATGTTACTAGCAGCAGGCATAATAATACAAAAATAATAAAACATAGGTACACGTCTTGCAAACGCCATGTCGTCACATGATAAAATTATAGCTATCTTTTTTACTCGCATGCTTATCCCATCTTTCGCACTACTTTAACGCTAATTGTCAACTATTGTGAACTATATAGACACCTAATGCATAGACTGCTGGACCAGATTTGAGGTGATGACTAATTTTGACACTATATCGCTCGATATAAGCTATTATAAGATCGAGGGTTGATTGCAATGATGACTTATCCTTGCTCCTTTGTGGTGAGTATCTCTCCTCTCTATTGTACGGGTGGAGTGCACTAGTCCAGCGACAGCACTGATCCCGTGTGGCTGAATGCGGTTAAGTCCCCAATTAACGGTGGCGAGTCGTGCTATTCTGGGGAAATTTTAAAGTTACCTTATTTAAGTTTATCCACCATATTGTATACTTGAGTGCCCTTTACATTTTTTTATTATTGTTCGCTGTTATTCTATGGATTATGCTAGAAGAAAATTCAGTATTGAACTAAAACTCGATTTTGTGCATAACCATTCATTTGTACACATTACGGCGTATTATAAACATGTCTACGTACAATAAACCATTATGAATAAAAAAGTATGCTTTTTTGTTCTACTAATAGGGTAAAAGCCGGATAGTTGCGCCACTTTTCAACAAAGCTATATAATTAAGAAATATGTGCATAATAAGAATATTGCAAGGTGTATATCAAATTATAGGTCTTTGAGCTACTATAGAAGCCTATTATTAAGAACATAGTTATTATAGGTTTTGAGTAAAACCTGTTTTATTTGACCTCTCAAAGAGAGGATAGTTGCCCACTCTAGCGGATAGTTGCCTAACGTAAATAATACTTGAGAGGATACTTGCCTCATGCGGGGATAGACGCCTCACAATGTCTTTTGATGAAAAACAAATTCATATCGATTTACTCAACCAGTCTTTATTATTTATTGCAATCTTTTATTAAGTTCTAATCAACGTTATACAAAATATAACAAAAATAGCCAAAAATTATACCCCGTATCCCGTGGAATCCCGTACATTCGCGATATTTAGTTGATTCCTTTTTTTTATCCAACTCTTGGAATGCAAGACCTAAACTTTCCTCTGTACAGCTTATGTGACGCGGCACCAAGCCGGCTTTACGCTGATACTTACGAGGCATTTTGCTCACCTAAAAAGTTAATTGATTATTAATTTTATTTTATTAACGGGTAGAATGAACTCTGGGGTTACGTACGTCCATAGGCCACGGCAACCTCTTTCCATTAGGTGCATATCTGCCGCTTTAAGTGGTATAAAAATAAAAATAATAAATAATCTCAAAAAAGTACTGACACGGGTGGGCAATAGAACACACGACCTAAATACTTATTGTATTCTAGCTAAGTTACAGCCACAATGAATAAAAAAACACAAATAGAAAATATTTGCCTTTGTTCGTGAAAGAATTTATAGTTGCGAATAGTTGCCCCCAGAGCAACTATCCGCACTGGTTTCTAGGGCAACTATCCTTTTTGATACGGATACTTGCCCTTTTCATTTGCGAAATAAATAATAATTATTTTACAAAAATATGTAATAAACTTTGCAATGTAAAGCCTAATGCACGCAAAGAAATAAAAGGTAGATTGGAACCACAATTAGTAATAAAAATATTCAACAGAAATAACTTACCAATATAAGTTCGACACCTGTCGAAGATTCACCGCGGAAGATTTTCGCTTGCACGAGTGAAACGCTTGCGTCTATGGTGACGGTTAACGTGGCCCTGAGGTCTATGGGAGATGTACTTACAACTATAGTAAAACGCTAATGCCACTTACATCCGTAACATAGTGTATTCGAAACCGTGGCAAGTATCCCACCGGCGCAACTATCCGGCTTTTACCCTACTTGTCAACAGGTATTTTCAGAAATGCCATTCCTCATCATAAAATACATTCAGAGCCATTGATGTTAATGTTGGTAGGTATTAAACCGTTTAATTTGTTTTATAGAGGTGTAAATTCCAGGTGTTTCGTATCTACATAATAATTCCGATCTCTAATCAGATGATATGGTGCCTTTTTTGCCTGATGTCTCAAGCAGCAGAATAAACAAATATCTTTTTTTTAAATCGCCATGACTGCCCCCTGGCCGAAGTCGCGGGTATTTATGTTGGTAGCCACAGGCATATCTCTCAAGCCCCGATCGACTCGGCGCCATCGAAGTTCCTCTCGGGTGTGGGTCTCGGAATTTGAGGAACGGGTACGTTACCAGCTTTAGTGCCTAAATAATGATACTAAGGACGATAACTTCTATCAGGGGTAATGAATATTCATTACAGCAATAAGGATGCTTACTGTTTCCAATCGAATTTAGATCGAATTTTTTCCCTTACAGGGAAAATGCTTTAACTGTTGAGCCACGGAGCCGAATGCTTCAACTATTGAACTGTTTAGTGCGATTTTAGGAGCCATTTACATGACAATCATGCGAACTATCAATTACAATGAAACGATTTTTCCATCATTATTGAAACATTATTTTTGATAATTCCGCCCAACCAATGTTATGAAATTATTTTTGATTAGATATCAGCATTCTCCGTGAGGGAAAGATTGCGGGTTCTAATCCCGTCCGAGCATACACATTCTCCGATCTAAATTAGTTTCTCATAGGAGATTGTATTTTTCTGGATGGCCGACACTTTCGAATTTGACCCTCATTGGATGACCCTCATTCGTAGACGATATAAAAGCAAATAACACAAACCTGTTGGATAAGGTCGAGGGGACATGGCGCTAGAATATATTTTAACCATCGTAAATATCAATTATCCCCCGGAATACTGTCTTCTTTATGGTCCTATAAAAGAATCCATTACAAATGATGTACCTAATAAAAATAAGCTAGTAATATATATAAATGAAATGAATTTCACGAATCTTGGTATTTATATAGATAAATTAGGTTTTTACAAATGTATAAACATACAAAAAAGATGACGGATAAAATTCAAGATCTTTGACTATCTTCGTCGAGCTGACTCCATTCACGATAGTAAAGCACGTTATTATAAAGAACGGAAATTACACTGTAAGAATTTTCTGTGACAATCAGCAAAGGATTCTTATACACTTATTTATAACAAAGGAATGCTTGAGGGTAACTTTATTTTACTCTTGACTAAATTTTACAGTACAAACATTCAAATACAAAACAATACCAAGTATTCCTTCATGAGTACCAAGTAATAAGTTATGTGAGGAATGTATAAAAAGCTTGCTTTGGTCTGGGTATTCCTATAGGTATGATATGTATGGCGTATTTAAATAAAATGTATCTATGCATATATATCCACATTCCAAGTTATTTAGAGTAATCTTATTTTGGGTCTACATAGAGTATCGTAGAAGTTTATTTTAAAAATGTAATCAAAAGAAAATTTTGCACAAAAGGCTAAGTATTATAAAATCTAAGATTATTTAGATGAAAAACTGCTCAGTGGGCGTAGTATGCGCCGGATGTGCACGAGGTTATGGATTCGATCCCCACACAGGACAAAAAATTGTGTGTGATCCACAAATAGTTGTTCTGAATCTGGGTGTACTTTGTGTCCGTTAGTTGAATGTTAGTAAAGTCCCCTGCGATACAAGGCTTGTTCCCTAGTACGGGAGTTCTCTTTTTAAATAAAGAAAAAAAAATGAAGATTTAAGTTCCGGCAGGTTAAAATATGTGTCACACAAAAACATCGAGCTAAAAGTTGTCCCATATGTATCCATCTCCTAAAAAACTGTCAACTGTCACTCCAAATGCAAAGGGAAACTTGTAATAAATCAACATTATTTACCACTCGGCAAGGCATGACTGTGACATGTAGGTATCCAATGTTGCAGAAGAAATATTTCAGAGCGTAATGTCCGTATCTATACAGAACTTTTTTTTTAAATTCCATATTGGAAATACTCGGAAAAAGCCATGGTTACATAAAGTACGTTTTCTACCTACCACTATCTAACTACCACTGTGTCTTACATTTAAGGGTAATGGAATATGATTGTAAAGTTTTGACATTACATACATTTTTAAACTGCCGGAAAGCCCAGTGAGTATATCCAAAGTATCATTATTTATTCCTAATTAATGTACCATCCGTCCTATTTTAGTCGACTCAAATTATTCCCAATACAGTCCTTTGACTTTCGCTTCCACGTATAAATCTTCTATATTAGGAATTGTGTCTTGTAGTGATCGGAGATATTTTTACGCTTGAACAATTGAAAACTGTTTTAAACAGTTCCTGATTTAAGAGATTTGATTTATTATTAAGTAACGAAATTATATGAAAGGCGTCCAATCAATTTATTTGGAAGCTTGGACCCTCTAGAGATTTCGTCTAACAGTAATGAAACGCATATTGATTTATATGTCATTTTGCCTGTTATTGACATGGGTTCTCACGTCATAAAATATACATCAGATCAATCAGACGTGTGTACGAGTAGCGTCGAACCCTGCTCCAATTGGGTTCAACTGTTCTCCATATTTATTAACTTCATAACCACCTATCTTCAATGTACATACGTGTCACCTGTATGCCGATGATCTGCCGCTGTATAGCTAAGCCTCTGTGGATAACATCTAGGAGGCTATCGATAGAGTAAACACAGTCTTGGATTTTTTTCGTGGCTGGTGTGACAGGTTTGGACTGGTCATTAGTAAATGCCAGAGCTTCATAATAGGCGGTAGTTACATGATAAAAAAGGTTAAAGAATGTGACCATTCCATCGATTGTCTTTGATGAGAAAACCATTTCTGACGTCACACTTAGTGTTAAGAATTTGGGCTTACTTTTAGACTCATCACTCAACCTTGAAGCACTAACGTCTGCCAGAGTGTGACTGGGACACTAAGGACTCTTTACGGGCTTAAAAACTTTTTTCAACATCCTTAATGCTTATGCAGACTTCAATCTATCCTATCCTTGACTATGGTGATGTGTACTATTTTGACCGGAATACAGATCTGGGGACCTAGGATCTGGGGTAATATATCTTTACTTCTTTATTTTAGTTTATTATTATGTTTACTGTGGGTATGTTTATACCGTACTACATCGAACTTTCACCAATGTACTTCGAGCACCTTGACAAATCTCTGCCTCAGCGTAAGGTTGACTGTTAGAAAATGCTCAAGGCATTAAGTCCAAAATTATTTTTATATTACATGTAAAAAGTTGACATAAATAAATCTATAAAGAAAACAAATTAATAATATTATTTTGTATATATTGAATAGTATACATATATATCGACATTTAACGTTTTGTGAAATAAAATGAATCATATATTATTTATAGTATAAAAAATAATACTAATTAACAATTCAATAATAAATTAGGAACCACGTCCTAGTCATATTTCAAACAGGTTAAATGTTTACAACTTCTTAGGTAAAGCGATAGCTACAGTTTTCACTTCTGTATACTCCTTTACGCAGTCGATGCCGCTGAAAGAAGAAAATTACAATATAAAACATTAAAATATAATACAAAATTGCAAAACTGAATTTATGAGTAAAGAATTAAAAAAAATTGTTTCATATTAGTGTAACAAATATAGACGACTATATAAAAATAAGTCGGGTTTTCCTTCCTGACACTATAACTCCAGAAAGCACGAACCCATTTCCACGGTTTTGCATTCGTTGGAAAGTGCTCCGGGCTCCGTGTGCTTTATAGCAAAGAAAATTCAGGCAAAATTTCAACAAAAAAATGGGAGAATCATTTTTCACATCTGGTGGCGAAACGGAGTTCGCCGGGTTTGCTAGTATTGTATAAATAGACGACAAAACGTATAATAATAATTGTTACTTATGGCGAAAGAAAATGGTACTTAATCAAGCAAAAAAACCATAGAACATAAATAAATACTAACAGTTCACGACCAATGCCTGAGTCCTTAAATCCGCCGAATGGCATTTGGGGACCCATCGCCAGGTATGTGTTCACCCTGTAACAATAAAAAAATGAAAAAGTTCAACAACGTAAATAGCACAATAATCATTTTAGTCAAAAAACACTTTGGAATTATATAGCTACGCCCACGTAGTAGTCGGCGCTGACATAATTTGAAAACATGGCGAAGGAATATATCTTGGACCTGTAGGTTCATAATATAGGCACACGGAATGTGGTACACGGCAGTCGCACAACTATATGCTTATAATATATTAGTCTATGATAGATGCACTCACGGTGTATGCATATCAACCGCGTCTTTGCGACTCGTTTCGTAGCTGGTAGTAATTCCCTAAACTTAAGTAAAAAGAAATATTTTGTTTTTTGTCTTCTTTGTCGCTAATTTCGCCTTCTCTTCTACCTACTCTTACGAACTGTGCTTACCCTCCAAACTGTATCTGTGCGCTATTCATAAACTTTCTTATTTTCAATTCACAAATCATTTGTTAGTGTGTTCTAACACTACAGACCGAAATGGACGCGTTTATGGGTCTTATATGTCTTATGAAGGTAGTACGGTATGGTAGGTATAAGGAGTCGGCTACAAGCAAACATACAAGTGAAACTAATAAATGCATGTTAGAAACTGTACGCGCGCGGTAGGGCCCCATTTCTCTCGTGACTTGGGTCCAAGATATATTATGTGCCCCAAAGTAAAAGACAGGTTAAGACTCAATAAATTCTTTGAAATATTAAGGATATCTTTTCAAATACGGATCTAATTCTTACCAAACACCGCCAGATTCAACGTATTTGGTAAAATGCAGCGCAGTGTTTATGTCTGTTGTGAATATTCCAGCTGCTAAACCATATGTTGTGTCATTGGCACGCTCAATAACTTCTTCTAACGTTTCGAACTTCAAAATGCTTTGCACGGGACCGAAAATCTGTAATCAAAAGTCAAAAATTATCCTAATACGTTGAAATTTTAATGATTTCATCGATTACAGTTTGTAATTTATAGATCAACTTAGGCTGGGTACAGTTCGACTAAACAAAAGCTCCTTTGTATTGTATATGTATATTAAAGTTATATATTATTTATAAATATTTCAATTTGGAAATGTTACCGTTCCTGAATATTAAATATTTGGCTGCAACTGTTACCTATAGGTTACCAAATGGTAGCCACACACCTTATAATATGTTTGCGTAAATTTACTCTTGCACAAATATATTGTAACGTGTGAAAAATAATAATTTACAAGATAAAATAATTTTGGTTTTTAGTCATTTCGAAATTAATGTTTATGGTAGCCACGCCACACACATTACAAATTTATGCGCGCACAAATATATAGTAACGTGTATTGGAAATTTCAGTAGCCTGTATTTGCACAAGCCTAGGCTTGCGCAGTTATTTTTGAACGTGTATGGTCACCATTATCCTGAACAGAAGCTAGAAGTTAATATAAATAGTAGTAGAGCACTTCATGGTTTATATCTGTTAATATTTGTATAGGTATTCTATGATTATATTATTAACTGTATAATAAAAGTGTTTCAGGTATAGTTACCTCTTCTTTTGCTATTGTCATATCATCCTTGACATCAGCAAATACTGTGGGTTCTATATAGTAACCGCTGCAACCAACTCGTTTACCGCCTGTAAGACATTTGGCACCTTCTTGTTTGCCTTTCTCGATGTAGCCTAACACCTTTTTGAACATGACTTCATCTACCTTTAACAAACAAATAAGATAATATTTAAAATTTATAACAATTTAGTAGATATATTTATAATTGTGTTATAAAAATAAACCATCTATAAATAGTCTGATTTCTATTTGTTTTAGCCTCATCTAATATTAAATTGCCAGAAATAGACACTTTAAACGTCGATGAAAATATCGAAACAAAATTTTAGATTTCAATATGATTTCTGGTGTTTATGAATTCTGAAAGGTATTAAACAAATTACATCTGTCATCGCTATACCTGTGGTCCATGTTGTGTTGTAGGATTAGCAGGATTACCAATTTTGATATTTTGGGCGTACTTAACAGCGGCTTCAACAAATTTGTCATAGATTTTGGACTGAACAAAGAGTCGAGAGGCGGCTACACAAATTTGTCCTTGAAGAGAGAATACTGCGGTAGCAGCATAGGGAACAGCCACATTCACTGTAATATAACAAGTTGTGAGGTGAACATAAGTACAAGATTTACAAATTATAGAACAAATAAGTTTATAGATTCACAATACGAATAACTATTATTTAAGTAGCTGAGAATAGCATATAACATAAAATTAAGTATAATTTGCAAAGGTCAAATAATTCTGCGATCAACTTACGATCAGCATCATCCATGATGACCAATGGGCTTTTACCGCCCAACTCCAAACAGACGCGTTTTAAATTATTTGCTCCAGCTGCTTGCTGAATAAGTTTTCCAACCTATAGGAGAAATGGCAAAAATTACATTTGTGTTTGGAAATAGAACGAATATCTGCTCAAGTTTATATGAAAAACAACAATTTAACAAGAGCTATCTCGTTGATCCTATAACAAAAGTTTATCTTTATATTCGTGTTCCATATTTTTATTGCTCACTCTAGGATAAATTTCATTATCGCAAAATCACAGCTAAAGTCTGGTATTGTGTTGTGTAGATAGAAATGGATTATATGGGACTAAATGATAAAAAACTAACAATTTTTTTGTAAAATTTATCTAATTATCTCAAAGAATCAAAGAATCAATTTCATTTATTCAGTTTAGGCACATAAAGAGCACTTATGAATGTCAAAGTTTTACAATAATTATGTACCTACATTTGTCAATAATATTATAATTCATAATAAATTAGGATACTTAGTAAATAAATCATTAGAAAATGATTCTTTCGCTGGTTCGGTAGTTAAATCTCCTGAGAAGAGACCAGCAAGAAACTCAGGTAGATTATCGTTATTCTTTTTAATATTTAGTTGTTTATTTATAATAAATGGGTGCAAGAGCAAGAGATTATTATGACCACGCATTTTTATCATCAAGATATTCGTCTACTTTATAATAGCTTTTTTTAATTAAAAATCTTTTCAATTCTATTTTAAACTTATCAAGTGGCAGGTCAGCCAAATCCTGAGGAATTTTATTATATATTTTTATACATTTGCCCACAAACGAATTACTGACTTTATGAAGCCTTAGTTTCGGTATCGCCAGTTTATTTTTATTTCGCGTATTCAAGTTGTGAAAGTCTGATTTTTTTTGGAAGAGGTCTAGGTTCTTCCTTACATATAAGGCGTTGTCGTAAATATATTGTGAGGCAACTGTTAAAATATTAATTTCTTTAAACAGTTCTTTCAGCGAGTCACGGGGTCCGAGGCAATAGATTGCTCGTATAGCTCGTTTCTGTAATATAAATATAGTTGCAATATCGGCAGCTGAGCCCCACAGCAGCAGACCATATGACATAACGCTATGAAAGTAACTGAAATAAACTAATCGTGCCGTTTTCTCGTCAGTTAGTGACCTTATCTTTCTAACCGCATAGGCAGCTGAGCTAAGTCTTCCTGCTAAGGCTGTGATATGAGAACCCCATTGTAGTTTATTATCTAGTGTGATGCCAAGAAAAACTGTGGTATTGACTATTTCCACAGTTTCATTATTCATTATAATGTTTGAGTCTATATGTCTTACATTTGGCATCGTAAATTTTACACATTTTGTTTTTTTGGCATTAAGTAGCAGGTTATTACTCGTGAACCAATGCAATATTACAGAAAGGGTATTATTCACATCGTCAAGTATTACTTTTTGTCTGTCAGTTTTAAAAATTAATGAAGTGTCATCAGCAAATAATACTATTTCACAAAGATTTTCAATGAAGTATGGAAGGTCGTTTACATATATCAGGAACAAAAGGGGTCCTAATATCGAGCCTTGGGGTACTCCCATGACTAGCGGGGCGCCAGAAGAATCGGTGCCATTAACGTTTACTTTTTGTACTCTGCCAGTGAGGTAAGACCTAAGTAAGCTAAGTGAGCTATTCGAGACACCATAATAATCTAACTTTAATAACAAGGTCTCATGATCAACACAATCGAAAGCCTTTGATAAGTCACAAAAAATACCAATGGCATCCTGCTTCTCCTCCCATGCATCAAATATATGTTTAACTAGTGCGACTCCTGCATCTGTTGTATTTTTGCCTTTAGTAAAACCAAACTGTTTTTTATGAAGTAAATCATTGGCTGCAAAATGTGAAAGCAGTTGATTAAATATTATTTTTTCAAAAATTTTACTTAGCGCTGGTAATATAGAGATGGGACGAAAATTGGATGGGTCACTTTTGTCCCCTGCTTTGAATAACGGAATGATTTTACTGTACTTCATAAGATTTGGAAATTGTTTTTCATCTATACATTTATTGAATATGAATGCAAGGTAGGGCGCAATAGTGGGCATTATTGAATTTATTATATTGGTTGAAATGCCCCAGAGATCTTCAGTCTTTTTTATATTTAATTGTTTAAATGTTTTAAGTATTGTTTCAGTGTCTATATACTGAAAATTAAAGATTACATTACATTTAGGAACACAAGATTTAAGAAGGGAATCGGCTACGTTTTGCGACGAATTTAATTCACTCGTAGTAGTAATTGCAATATTTGTGAAAAAAGATTCAAAAGCATGGGCCACTGCAGAATCAGTGGTAATGTATTGATCATCTATTTTTAAGTCGAAGGATCGATCACGTGACCTTGTTTTACAGGTTTCTTTGTTAATGACATTCCATGTTGCCTTAATTTTATTATCAGATTTTTCTATTGTAGCCCGTATATGATTAGATTTGGCGATTAAACATACTTTCTTGAATAATTTCGAGTATATTTTAATATTTTCAATTACCTGTGGCTCACTAGTAGATGCCTTTATATCGTATAATTCATATAATTTCTTCCTACTTTTGTATATTCCGGGTGTAGCCCAATCACTAAATTTAATTTTAAATTGATTTACATTTATTGTTTTTTTGGTGAAAATATTGTTAAATTCACTTTTGATTACTCCGAACAAATCTCTGTAGAGATCATTCGGATGATCGTTATTATTCATCTCTAGAAGAGGTATTTTATCTTTAATGTTTCCTTTAAAATGTTTCAATCGATATGTCGTGATTGGTCTACATACAATATTTGTTGTTAATGGAATATGTTGGTGCTCAAATCTAGCTAGCTGACCTGTATGATCTGATTTAATGAAATTTATTATAGATTTCTCGTTTACATCACCGTCAGAAAAAATGTTATCTAAGCAGGTAGCTGATGTGGCTGTTTTGCGAGTTGGTTCTCTAAAGAGATTTTGTAAGTTAAAAGATTTAAAGAGATTAAGGAACCTTAACGCGTTCTGGGAGTTTTCCAAGATATTAATGTTAAAATCGCCACATACAACTACCATCTTTTTACACTTACATACCTTTTTTAAGGTTTCTTCCATAATAGATTCAAACTGGTGGTAATCGCCAGAAGGAGATCTGTAGACGCTAATAATAATAAATTGCTCAAGCTCTGCACATGCTAACTCAATATTTCGCTCACTTGAGAGTGCTACTATGTCTTTTCTTTCTTTGGATTTTATTTTTTCATTAATTAAAATGAGTGACCCACCTCTAATAGCAGAATCTCTAGTAAACGAACTAACAACTCTGTAATTATCAATACTAATTAACATTTCGTGTTTTTTTAACCAGTGTTCAGTTACACAAAGTACATGAATATTTCTTTCATTTAAAAATAATTCCAGTTGTAACTCTTTGCCTGAAAAGCCTTCAATATTCTGGTGAACAATATTCATGAACTCAGACTTCCCCTTAGTTTTTGAATCTAATTTGCAAGAGATTTCCTCTATTGTCCTAGAATTAAATTTAAATTGTTGTCATTATTTATTGGAACATATTCCAAGGTTTCAAGACACTTATTGTCATATTTCTGCCCAATAAAAGCAGTGTGGCTAGCCAAGTTCTTGGCTGAGTATTCAATACAATAAGATAGCGAAGATGCTATCTGTCTCTTAAAATACCTATTCAAATAGAATTTATTTGATGTCAATAACAACTTATTTTCTAAATATGTATTTATGTCCATTAAGTGGAACTTGTCTGAATTATGATACATCAATGTATGTATCGTTTGATTAAGCTTAAATCTAAGGTTATTTTCTGCCTGTGACAAACTACGGCTATATGGCAGTGTAAATAAAATTATGTTTTTAACATCTAATGATCTCAGCAGTTCAAGACAATGCTTGAATGCATTCCTGTCCGTATTTCCCCTATCACCAATTAAAATTATTAGAGTATTGATACCGTCTAAACTATAATTGTTTATTTTTTTAATAATATTAGGGTAAGTTAATCCCGGTAAACAATAATTAGTTATATTTTGTTGTAAATATGAACTTAATAACCGGCCCATTGATTTCCCTAATTCATCACAAAACATGACTACTTCAGATTTTACATTTTCATTATTTATATTATTTTGATTATTTTGAGCGCAGAGGGAACTACTGATCTCTTTTGACTCAAGTGAAGTAAGAGAGGGCGTACAGACTGTCTGAGGACTGAGTGAATTATCTTCAGATGTTAATATTGGGTTTGGACTCATCAGATCCTTCATAGCCAGAATGTATTCCTGATACTCACTTTTGACATTAAAATACTTGTCGGTCATTATATCTAATGATTTTTTCAAATTATTCATTTCCGTTTCTAATTTCATAATATTGTTATTATACTCACTGATATTATTTTCAATTAATAATGAATACATATCAAGTTCATCTCCTAGTTTCCTTCTCTCATTAATATACCTGACTTTTGTGTACAAACACTTTTGTCTTTTAATAAGTTTTTGTGTTTTTTTAATGTATTTATTAATTTTTATATATTTCTTAAGTTTGTTCCTACTGCACTGAACTACCCACCTTTTTGAATTAGGATTATGAACTATTAAGGTATCATCCTTTGTTAAATCTATGGTCACTGTGGGTTCTAAGTTTGGTTCAGTAGAAACAAGGCTGGGTGTGCTACCGACTAATTCCTCAAATAAGTTATGGGTTTGAGTTGCTAAGGTGTCCCGTTTCTCGGCCTCAAGGTGGTTAATGTGGTGGTGGGCTTCATGCAGTTCCTGCTCTAAGACCGACATCCGCTTGAGGCCCTGCTCGTACTCGTCGCTGCACTCTCTAAACCCAGTCACAATATTGAGTAATCTGTCACGTTCATCTACCACTAAACTGTGCTCTGTGTGCAGTTCAGCCATCTGCTTTTTTATTAGGTCGTATTTATTCAAACTATCCAGTAGTTCCCTTTCATTGTCATCTCTTTCTCTGTGCAACTGCTCAACCAACGTTTTGGATATATCTAATTCCTTCAATGTTAGATCAAGTTTTCTCAGAAGATCATGTTTGGTCTCACCACGTCGAGCAGAAGACATGCTACGTGTGACTGGCATCTCAATATTAATTACTTTAATGTATAAGGAATTAAATACCAAAAGGCTGCCCGTTCAATACACTACCTACGCAAGTAAATAAGTCGGTAACCTCAAAACGAAATGTATTAAAATACGAGAAGTATATACTAATATGATAATAAGTAGATTTTAGTACGATTACCTGTGTAACAATAACTTAATATTTAGTAAAAGAGATGACAAAGTTCACAATTAAAAGAAATCACTTTTATATTTTTTATATTGTACGGTGTCATTGACTTCAGTCGTTGAACAAAATCAGCTGGACGCAATTTTCACAAGTTTTTTACACTTTTACACACTGATTTTTTGCTTAATACACTTTTATGATGATAATATTGTGCTTTGTGATGAATTTTAACCCCAATTATCGTAATAATTAAATAAAAATTAAAATATATACAAGACGAAATACGATCAGATGTTAGCCGTAGTGTTGCCACACGCGAAAAAAAAAAAAAAAAAAAGAAAATCTCTTAGGTATGTGGGTGTAAATCACTATACCAAATTAAATAAATAAATGTACAGGTGTACCACTTTAATAAGTCGCATCGGTAAAATTCGTCTGCGCAGAAGAGAGCAAGCTTACGCCGATTAGTTACGATTGCTAACGCTGTTGAAACGCCGACTTTATTGCATTACGTTAAGATTAAAAATGCAATAAATTCAGTGAGTAGTGCTATCTCGCTCATTGTAGGTGTACACTTGTTAGCAAATAAAGTGTACCAATGATTTTATTTTATATTTTTTATATTATGAAACATTTCTTATAAAACATCAGTTTATAAAATGAATATCGTATAATATAACGAAAAAAATGCCGTGTTTAATAACGAAATGATCAACCTATTAATGAACCAATTCATCCTGTGAGGGTTTATAGAACAGCAATTGCTTTTTATGATGAATGGCGCTACCATTTGATTTAACGTACCTAATATCTACCGAATCGAACTTTTTTCTTGCATTGATGAACATTTTTTTTCGTCAAAGCAAATTCTCACACGAATTAGAGCCGCCACCAAGGTATTCCTTGCTTTGGGATTCTGAAAGTCGGTCTGGCACTAGTTTATAGCTCCGTTGCGAACATTATTTTTCGTTAATTATTGTCGAAACTGTTTTTCTGGAGACTCCTGTAGCGCGTGCTGTAAGTACGGTCCATCACTGCTTGAAAATGGTCCATAGTAGGTAAATACTTTGTCTTTTGATTTAATTAATTCATTTTGCATTAATTGATGCCCATTATATACAATTCCCCTACTCTGGCCTTTTAAAGATCTATCTCTTTTAAGTAAAGATATAATATGTAAAAATGTTTACGTTTTTTGTCTCGAAGTGTACATTGCGGTGAAAAGACGTATATTCCACTAGCAGTACAATTCGCGACTGACGCGGTACGCGGTACCGCGATGCTGCGGGCATCGAACTTGGCGCGCAGGCGGCAACCAATTACAGAGGGCCACGTTCCCGCGTCAATGATGAGCGTTGTGATTGGTTAATATTATTTCGCGCGTTTCGAAAATGAGACTTCTGCGCAGGTACATCGGTGTAACTTATAAACGTGGTACTACTATACCATGCCAAATTAAATCCCTGTTCCCCTTAGTTCAACCATAACTTCTGAACAACTTCACCGATTTAGTTCATTTTTTTTGTTTTCTAATGCTTTGGAAAAAAACTGGGTGTTACTAAAAGAAAAATGAAGAAAACAGCGCAGAGATATTATTCAGAAAATTTAACGACAATCCCATTATTTCAGGCCAATTGAGCTGTGGGTAACTTATTCTATTGATCTGATTTTATCTCTGCACTTTATACCCAAAAGTTTGTAGCTAGTTGTAAAACTTTGGAACGGTTCAGTGTTCAACCGATTTAGATAATAGTATTTGATGTGTTCGTAATGGTTACAATAAGGAACAGCCGGCACCAATAGACAAAAATATTCCAACAAGTAGGTGCTTTTTGATAGATGGAATTGAAAGATGCTCAGATGCTATAAACAGTATAGTCTTGCACGATTTGAACGGCGGAAAAATATTCTACTTTAAGTTAAGTAGTGCGGCGATATAGGGCGCGTGGCAACACTATGGTAATCTAATATTAATAAAACGACTTACTTCAACAGACCCGGTGAAAGAAATTTTCGCTACATCAGGGTGGTGAGTAAGGGCAACTCCGGCAGTTTCTCCGTATCCGTTTACGACGTTTACGACACCCTTAGGGAATCCAGCTTCAGCTACTAAGGCTGCTAAAGCTAACGCTGTCAACGGTGTTTGTTCTGCAGGTTTCACTACTACTGTGCAACCTATGTTAACAAAAATAGTATAAAAAGTAATAAGTATATTTGTATCAAAGAAATATACTTATAATAAGTAATAAGTATATTTGTATCAAACAAATATACTTATTACTTTAAGAGTTGTGAATACGATATGTGATTTCAAGTAAGTAGCTATCCCTGAAATTTTTTTACAAGCGGTTTCTTCCATTTAGTCACAAAATGACAGTTATTTATAAATGTGCACTGAACTAAGGGTAAATTTCACCAGTGAATGTAATGCGATCAAGTCGAACTGAATTGCGTTATCACAATTTGCATTGTGAAAGCCCAATTTAGTTTAATTTGTATTATCTTTGATGAAATTGTCTCCTGTTGCTCCTTTATTTGACCGCACTGTTATTAAGCTTAGGCTCTATGTCGATGGACAGCTGAAAAATATGACGGATATGCATATATATCTTTATAACATTACATACATATAATAATATATACCTAATGCAATGTAATTTATAAATAACTCAACTAAAGACAAACACTAGTCTCGCTAACAGCGTTTCGCTTATATTCATTGGATTGAGATATACATATAATGGAAAAAATACAGAAATGAAAGACGAAAAATCCAACGAATTCCCTATAAATAAATTGGGATTAAGATATCAACATGGGAGGAGCGTATTATTCACGGCGCTACGATAATTTCTAATCGGCAAAACCATGCTCTCCCACAAGAGGGTTAGAAGGAATCTTATTAAGAGTTGCTTCCATGACACGAAACGTAATTGTAATAGGTATCTTCACATTTTTTTTAGTAAGAATTTTTACGATTTCCGAAAAGCATTCTTATGATATCTACCTAAAATAAAAGATTCAATCCAAGTATCTATTCCACCAGGACATCATATCCAGTGATCAGCTTGTAAGTCATTGAATACCTGCAGACCCAAGTAGGCTGCTGATAAAATGGGGCTCTATCAACCGGTCGTAAGAGTCCTGCGATTGTGGTCATTAATTCCATGTTGATCTTGCTCATTTGCTCATTATGCCCCTCTACCGAAGACCAAGTTTAGGGCCGACAAAATATAAAAATCTAGTCGTTATATTCCAGATTTACTCGTACCAATGACTTGAAGAAGAAGAACATTCTATTTTATCGGGCACTCTCAACAAAATTGCTATTTATGGTCGATATTAAGTAAGAGAGAAATGTGCTTATTGAATCTCCAGTTAACTAGGTCGATTGTTAACTCGATGGTGAGAATGATCAGTAAAATAAATGGCATTCTTGCTTACTATTTATTTCTTCCCGGTCCATAAGGTTCGACGTTACAAAATGTCGTTACAAATTCAATAATTAAAAAAGTTTTGAGGTGTTATTTTGCTATAATAGTCTCAAGAGTCAAATTTACGCGCTCCACAATATTCAGAGATACATAAAAAGTTATCTCTAGCTTAAGACAGGGCAGTATTCTTTTATAATGTGTCTAGTAGTCCTCCTATTAGAGCCTTAGTGCAAAATATTACTTAATTACTTATTGTAGTGAGAATTGAGTGAAATCTATAGAAAAAGGCCTATATTATAAAAATGAATCACGAATTGACATATTGGTACGCGCTTATCTCCGTAACTACTGCATCAAATTGGACAATTATTTTTATTATGTTCGTTATTGTCCGGACAAAGTCCCGTTTTTCTTTACGGTGATAATTATGTGCGTTACGGGGCAAAGTCAAGACACAGTTATGGTTTTGATTGGGTGTTGATTTTCAGTTATTGATAGGAAATCTGTTTTCTCCTGTAAATGCGTGCATATATAGTGCTTAACTTCTAACGAAAGCGATGGCATTTTAAATGACATTATAAGTACCTAATAATTATTATGTTTATATGAAATAAACCTTACCAGCGGCCAAAGCAGTGCAGATTTTCGTCAGGAAGATAAAAATAGGACCGTTCCATGGCAAAATCAACGCAGCGACACCAACTGGCTGCCTCAATGTATACGCAAACAGATCACCGTCTGTAAAACCATAAAAATACACCAAATTACTTATAAGGACAACATTATTTCCCGAATATAAAAAGTGCCTAATCATTGTATTTATTTAGTCATGTTTCAAAGTTCTGAACGAAGTTCCGTTGCCAAGTCAGAAGTGGCCTTGAACATGGACGTCCATAGATAACCAGTGGTTCGGTTGTTTTGATTATTGTGTTCGAATTGATTAAACATTTTAAAACAATATCTCCATTAATTAAATGTGTTTATTATTCAGATATGATAGATAAAATGCAGATAGTTAGAGTTTACAAAAATAAAATGAAACTCGATGGCGATCCAAGTAGGTAATTATCATCGGATTTACAGAACATTATATCTGATGGCCATCGCATTCTAGGGTGGAAACGCGGCAAATGTGATGGGCACCTTTGTACCGGGAGCCATCAGGGGCGGGTTATTCGATTAGCAGTGACATTTATTATTAACTAGCTTTTGCCCGCGACTTCGTTCGCGTGGAATAGAGACTTCCAGCAGATTTTTGGTTTTACCCACATAGTTCCCGATCTCGCGGGATCACTTCAAAAATGAAATGTGGAAACTTTACCTCCAGAACAGCACATACCCGGAGTTTCCTCTTTCCATTTTAGTGCCATACAATATGTGCACTTTTTAGCCATCCGTCCTAAGAGCACTAATCGATTAAAGGGTCGTAATCAAAAGCAGCATCATGAAATACCTCCCACGTATTACGTGTAAATATATTTTGTCTTTGTGCTTGCCGTGCAGCTAATAGAACACGTAGTCTATGAGATTCTTCATGTGACTCTGCAAAAATCAGAGACTCATGACGTTCAGCATCCAAAAGCCGACGTACTCGAGTTTGATCTACAGTTTCGGAAGCTCTTTGAGTTGCATGACGCCCAGCATCTAAGAGCCAGCGCTACTGAGCCATCTCTTCTGTCTCAGCAGCTCTTTGAGTTGCATGACGCCCAGCATCTCAGAGCCAGCGCTCCTGAGCCATCTCTTCTGTCTCAGCAGCTCTTTGAGTTGCATGACGCCCAGCATCTAAGAGCCGGCGCTCCTGAGCCATCTCTTCTGGCTCAGCAGCTCTTTGAGTTGCATGACGCCCAGCATCTAAGAGCCGGCGCTCCTGAGCCATCTCTTCTGTCTCAGCAGTTCTTTGAGTTGCATGACGCCCAGCATCTAAGAGCCGGCGCTCCTGAGCCATCTCTTCTGTCTCAGCAGCTCTTTGAGTTGCATGACGCCCAGCATCTAAGAGCCGGCGCTCCTGAGCCATCTCTTCTGTCTCAGCAGCTCTTTGAGTTGCATGACGCCCAGCATCTAAGAGTCGGCGCTCCTGAGCCATATCTTCTGCCTCAGCAGCTCTTTGAGTTGCATGACGCCAAGCATCTAAGAGTCAGCGCTCCTGAACCATCTCTTCTGTCTCAGCAGCTCTTTGAGTTGCATGACGCCCAGCATCTAAGAGTCGGCGCTCCTGAGCCATCTCTTCTGTCTCAGCAGCTCTTTGAGTTGCATGACGGCCGGCATCTAAGAGCCGTCGCTCCTACCTCGTCTCTTCTGTCTCAGCAGCTCTTTGAGCAGCGTGACGTTCGGTGTCTAAGAGCCGGCGCTCCCGAGCCATCTCTTCGGTTTCAGCAGCTCTTTGAGTAGCGTGACGCAGACGAAGTCGCACGGGTCAGCTAGTTTGTAATGAAAACTATCCTATGTCCTTTCTCAAGTTCCAAACTATGTCTGTACCAAATTTCACACAAATCGGTTCAGTAGTTTAGGCGTGAAGCAAAGACAGACAGACAGACAGACAGACAGACAGAGTTACTTTCGCATTTATAATATTAGTTTGGATTTGGATATATTTTCTGTTTAGTGGTAAGGTGACTTGTTTTATTGTGCTATTGTTTAATATATGATTAAAAAATAAAAAAATATAGTACACATTATTGTTTGTAGATACGCCGTATCAAGATTGCCAGAAATACATAATAGAGAACACACTTGTACTTTTCCACTGTATGTTGTACATCCACGATAAGTTGTATGTTGTACACTCCACCTTTACTGCATTTTTATATGAATATTAGTAACCGAAATTTCTAATATTACCTCTAACCCCTCCAGCTAAGCTCAATGGCTTGTGCAAGGAGTGGGTTCACGTCGGAAGTGCAATGGCCAGGATTCGAATCCGGGACCTCTCGATAGTAAGGCCGACTCCTTCTCCGACCACTAAGCTACCGACACTTCGATCTTTGGTGGTGATTTCAATAAAGAATTTTACTATCTATCTATATGCATATGTTAGAAAATAGCTAATTACATAGTTTGGAATTTAAATTTAGACATTATGCAAGTTATAATAATGTAAATTTAATTCAAAATAGGTATTGTAAGAATTAATGCATACTCTCTAGCTGGAATACAACAACAACACCCACAGAAACATCTTAACTATATCGATAAAGATCAGGAAAACCAGTTTCTCACGGGGGGAATGGTCTAACCGCTGAGCTATCCACGCTTCTTCGATGCAACCATTTTTTGGCGATGTTGGGCGCCATCTTCTGATAATTATACGAAACAATGAACGATGTTACAATCATTTTTGAACTTTGGTTTTTGGACGAATCACTTAAGACCATGAGTTCATGCTTAAGATGATCACGGGTTCGTGTCTCGACGAAGCATTGACGTTTTTCGATCTAAATTGATTTGAATAGTTAGTACACTAATTGCTTTAAGATATTTCATTACATCTTAGCTATATATCTTCAGCATTATGATCAAAATGTACCTAATTACAATTAGTTCCAACAACACTCTTATAGATAAAACAAAACTTGAGTAAGTATTAATTAGTTATTCGTTGTTCGCACATTTTCTATTGTACGCAAGTTAACAGTTTATTTATAAATATAATATTTAAAAGTATTATACCTGCTGGAATAGTATCACCCTGTATCTTGTCAGCCAAACTGGCTAAGTAGCGCATATTTTTGATAATATTGCCCAAGAATTGCTGTAAAAAGCCCAGGATAGCTCCGTTGTTATACGATTCCAGTTCTGCAAGGTATTGGACATCTCTTTCGACAAGGTCAGCAAGCTTGTTAATAAGTACACCCCTTTGAGATGCATCCAATTGCCGCCATTCTGAATTACGATGAAATGCGCGCTTTGCCGCTGCTACTGCCAAATCTATGTCTGCCTGGATATACAATGAAATATTTAGTTACTCAATTTTAAAACTATAATACTTTTAGTACCTACTCATTGATGATGAGGTCCAAGTTGATAAAAAATGTAACCAAATTTATTTCAGGTTTAATTCTTTTTTTTTAAATATTCATATTCTATGAATGAACATAGTTTTTAGTTTACAGCAAATCAGTAACAAGAACACAGAAACAAACTACCGCAATGCATACATCTCATTTAGATTTCATATTTCAATTTATAAAACGTTTGTACCTACGTTTTATAAATTGAAATAGCGTTCATTTTACATAAAAAAAAAAAAATAATTTTTGAACCTAACCGACATACCACTGAACAGGAAACTAGTAGTTGCAAAATCTTGTTCTTTTGTTCTCTATTACACGAGTACATACCAATACGAGAGTCTATGTAGATTAAAACATATTTTTTTACCAAAAAATATCAAATTAGCTTACTAAAAAATGAATCAAAAAAATCTAAAACTGACCATCTACTAAATGTTCATATGGATGTGTTTCACAATTAAAATCTTTGGACTACTCGACTATGTGTTTCAGTTACTATTTTGGCGTTACTTGAACTTATAGGAGAGAGTTGAGTGCCCGGTTAATGGCAATAGGCTCGCCACCTAATACATTGGGACCTAAACATAAACTGGCGAAATGTGGGTGTTAGCACCTTTGCCTACCCCTTCGGGCATATAGGCGTGAGTTTATGTTATGTTAATGTAATGTAAGCTCAATCGGTACTTCCACAATCCACATACTTAATTCTATGATATTTTCCTGCAATTATGGTGTAATTAATTTCTTTCTGTATTACTATATAAAACAGGATGAAAACAATACAATACCTATTCCCTATACAATACCAACTATTATCCTGTTTACCTACCGTAATGTAATTACCGTATTTCTTCAGTACATGAAGTAGTAAAAAAGGAAAAATTATAGTATCCATAAGACCTAATTCTTGTACAAAGCAACTAATATCCTGTTGACAAGTCTACTAGAAAATTCCATTTTTAGAATTACATACAGTCTACAGATTTGCCGTAACTCTTATATATCTATTACTTGTGACCTAATAATTATAGCTCCAGTGAAAGATTCTACCATGCTCGAGTAGCAACCAACCTTATCTCCTTCGGAGACGCGGGCGATGACTGACCCATCGTGGGGAGTGGTGGTGGTAAATGTTTTACCACTCTTCGAATCAACCCACTCGTTGTCAATGAACAACTGAAAAAGAACAGTAGGTACACTTGATAACAATTTAAGTTTATTTATATTAAACGCAAAGGGGCTATCGCAAATGTGATGATAACTTGATAAAAATTGAACACTATTTTTGAAGACCTCTGTGGCGTGACTGTAGAAAATTTGAATGCTACTCAGGTGACGTGGTTTCGTATGCATTATTATGTAAATTTGCACCTGCTGAGTGTGTCTATGTATAATCATCTAGCGTTAGGGACCGGGAGGTCGCATCCGAAGCCTTCGCCTTGGAGTCCGGGGTCCACTGTGTCTATGTATAATATGTATATAATTACAAAAAAAAATAGTCACATTTAAGATCCCTTAACCATAACACAAGCTAGTTAAGTTATGCTTACTTTGGGTCAACAATTCTACATAGCGTTTTATATAAGGTCGTATATATGTATACCCTGTGTTTTTGATTGGAACAGTATGTAGGTAGTATAAAAAACGTCAAAGGTAAACATTCTTATGAAGAACTAATGCAATGGTTCCTAAAACAGCTTATTAGTATCATATTGAAAAACATCCTGTATTAAAGTATAACAGTGTCTCTGGCATCCTTGTCAAGGGTACAATAAATTCTGTTACCCATTGTTGTAGCCTCTTATTCAATATAACCTTTTGTTATCTACTATCAGATGGTTTTATTAATGCATTCATAGTCAGAATACTGAACCGTTGTATTAAGACAAGTAAAATAATGGTTCACTATATGCATGTAACTTTAGATAGATAGACCTCTATGATGTACACAATAAAACACAAAACAATGTAGACTTAAATAAACAGCAGAATTATACAATTTGCGACCTTATCGCCAACGGTGATCTCTTCTATCCAGGCAACCTAGTCCTATCTAAGTGCCTATACCTATGAACCTAAAACGAATAACTATTGACTTGTACGTTTGTCATTTAAGTATTACAACTTGCCAGAAAAAGCCGGCAATCAAAGAAGTGCATAATTTAAATTAATTTGCCATTTTAAATTCGATAACGCGGTATAGGGGACTTGCTGTGCTTACGTTGGTTACAATAACTTTATGATATTAACTATCAAAAGTAGTTTTGTGACATAAAAAATCTTACCTATACTACATAACATAATGGGATTTACCAACTGACTTAATTGATCAAGCGGAAAAATACGTATTCAAGTAGTCACGTGAAATACACAAGTTTTTTGAGGCCTCATCAGGTACTTAACACAAAGTATAATCAAAAACACCATAATGATATTTATTATCATAAAGTTATAAGTACATGATATTGCCGGCAGTTTTACAATATTACACATTAACACCGTTCCCTTACCCACAGGAAAAACAGTCGAAATATGGGGATCAGTATAAGTATTAAATCAACAAAAATAAATCGCGATACAATCTGGTAAAATAGTTTTATATTAACTTACCTTTGTATATTTAATTTGAGGAGCCATATTACACAACAAAATACACAACTGAGTTCGACACTACAACCGGTTGATATAGGCGAGCTTACGTCTCTACTGAGACTCCTTTACAATGCAATTATAGTTTATAATACTACCTATATTATATAGGTAGATATATGTGTCATAAGACTGAGTATAACCCACGTAATTATACAATAACACAGGGAAAAAATGATATTTTGTACTGATGCTAATATTGATAACTATTGATAAGGTAATCTTAAGATTTTATTCAATTCTTAGTCTAGGTACTATAACTTACATTATAAAATCATTCATTCGTTGCTATACTGATAAAGGTAGCAATCATACAAAATAACTAATGATATGTGGTAACTCAGGCCCATAGATGACCTCCAAGGTCATCTATGCCCCGGCCTATCGAAGAGATAACCTCGATAAGACGGCGAACATACTCTAGCAACACTTAAGTGGTCACACTTTACGTTTGCAGTGACTTGCAATAGTCGCAAAATATCAGTTAAGTGACATTATGATAACTTATAACGATTATAAATAAAACATAACATTACCACGACGCAGAGATTTTGATGTGTCTTTTACATACATACATAAATGCTCACGCCCGAATTAAACACCCACATTTCGCTAACTATGATTTTCTGTCTCGCGTAATAGTGGGTGAGCCTATTGCCGCCAATCGGGCAATTTGTACAAAAAATGGGTATGCCGAAAATGAATTCCTAACCGAAAATGTAGCAGCTAAATAAATTTCGTTCGAATTTCTGCTAGTTTTTTCTGTTATTTGTTTCTAACGTTACCAAACATATCGATGGTTAGGATTACAATTTAAGTGTAGTGCTCTGAATTTTCAACGTGAATTCATTTTTTTAAATTGCTTCCATAGAGTCGGTAGTCACAAAAACTAATAATAACAAAATTGTACAGTTTGAGGTTGCAGCTACATATCGGGTAAAGGGGATTCTTTTACCACTGATTGAATTTGTGCGGTACTATTCATACAATATGTTTACTCGGGGACAAGGGTCTACCCATTTTTCACAGCTCTGTCTATGTCAGTAAACCCTAAATCAATCAGGAGATGTAAGAGATTGACCCTTGGGTTATAAAGTGAAGTTTTTAATACAACCGAGATTAGCATTCGACTGCAGTGTGGTTAACTGTGAAGTACATACCTATCTACATACCTATATATAATTGTGGGTTATCAGGGAAGAGGGGCAGTGGAGGGAGAGTGAGGCAAAGGGAAGCGGCCAAGTGTTTGGACAAGAAGGAGAGATGGGGAAATGAGAAGAGGTGAGATGACGGCAAGGATGAAGTTGAGGTATAGGAGAGGGTACGGGTGCGTTATAGAGAGGAGAAGGAGAGAGGGAGAACACGGGTAAGCGGGAAGGGCAGGGGGTGAGGACAGGAAGAAGGAGAGGAGTAGAAATGGAAATGAGAAATGAGGAAAATGGTGAATTGGGGTAGTGGAAAAACAGGGAAGGTTGGGGGTGGAAAATGAGGAAGGAAGTGAAGGAATGGGAAACAGGTAAAGGGGAAATAGGAAACATATAATGTGGAAATAAGCAAAATTAGAAAGTGGGGCGATTATGAAATAAAATTTAAAGTAGAGTAGGGAAGAAGTAGTATCGAGATGCCATAAGAGAATCGATTAGAGTCGCATAATACGATAATCGACATCAACGCGGGCGGGGCCACGGGTAACAGTTAGTTATATACAAATAAAAATGAATCTCGAAATATGTTGCTAAGTGCAAAACTCGAAGACGGCTGAACCAATTCCATTTTTTCTTTTATTCCTTGAATTCTACGAAAGGTTTTTATGGAGCAGTGGTTTTGGGATCAAAAGCATATGCGAGCGTATGTAATAAAATTCTAAACTTCTATATTTGTGAGCTTGAGTAAATACTATACTGAAATACTGAATTATGTTACACGTTGCTCACTGGAATGTATTAGGTGCTATGCGCTTGTTTATGAATACGTGACAATTTTACCGTCATCTCTTTTGGCAAATTGTGACGATTTACTTCTGACAAGTCTTTATCAACGTTAAAATAATCGATTGCACAATTGTTTGATGTACGTACGTACCTACCTATAGGTAGGTAGGTATCTTTAGTATCTTGCATGTAGTACTTATCTAAATATTATTATTATCAATATCATGTGTTTACCATTTGTTTATGAAATGAATTATTAAATGTTTTATGTATAAAAATATAAGTAAGCCATATTTTTTTCCTTTTTAGACAATCTTCTTCGCGGTATGACACGTCCTCTGTGCATGTTTGTGTGAATAGAGATTTTTTTAAATAAATCTACGCTAATACCTAACTGGTTTGTCATAAATGTGGAGATACGGGGGCTCAAAACAATCTCACCTACTAATAGATATCTACACCTGAAGTTTAAGGGATAAGTTCTTGTCACACCTTTTCAAAGTTAAGACTAGGTATATCGCGTCCAGCTATATTGACTTCTACGAGAGCCTGACCAATAAACCCGGAGTGAAAGGTCTAACTCGGAACCTCGTCTGTCATTGTATAGGTACCGTACCGCCTTGTAGATGAGCTTCTTTGTAGACCACATACCTACTTATACCTCTGGATATTAATAACTTTAGACTCTACATTATTTTAACCGCAGAAACTCAAACAAACATTATTTTTATTCACATAACATAACATAAACTCACGCCTATATCCCCGAAGGGGTAGGCAGAGGTGCTAAATGTAATAGGTGGCGAGCCTATTGCCATTAACCCGTCACTTATAAACCTGCGATAAATACACACATAACTTCGAAAAGCATCGAAAAATCATTGGTGTGTGGTCAACCTGGGATCGAACCCGAGACCTCGACTCAGCAGTCCATTACCCATACCACTAGGCTACCGCGGTTGCTTATTTTTATCCATTCTACGATAATATCTGACTTAGTTATCGTACTTAATTCATATAGTGCTAAGTCATTGTGATTGTACGTATCTCAAAATGCATAGCAAAAACATAGATGATAACAATTACATCTTTTTTTATCCATTGAGTAAGTATAACTACTTTTTGCACCATCTCATAATCGACCTTTTGTAAAAACTTCTAGTTATGATGAAAAAATGATCACAGGTCACACATTGTCTTCATGAATCATCATCATCACAGTCATCGTCATCTCATACGGAGCTTTCACCTTGGAGACCCTGGTCGGTTTACTCCTTAACCTGATTCTTTTATAGGAGCAAGACCAAGCCAATCCCTAAACAAGAGACTGCGCTAGAATCTTGTCCCGTAGACATCAGGTGTAGGATTCAATCCGCTTGCTAACTCTTCCTCCATAGTCTAGCTAGGACATCCATGGCTGTAAGATCATTGACACGCGAGTTTTAACTTTAGGCTTATGTAAATAAATACCTATTCGTATGCTTCGTATTGATGGTTCTCTCCATTATCTGTTTTTTTTATTGATTGTTACAGTAACAACAGAGTTATTATATCATCTTCATCTTCAGAGATGGACAGCGGAGTCTTAGTAGGCGTCGTTCCGTTTTCACCCTTTAGATAGCTACGGGACCCTAAAATAATCAATGGTCCGTGACATATATATGTTGTTATATAGATAGTACATTACATGCAGATAATAACAAACACTATAGAATTGCGTAATATTTTGTAACCAGTTGGTGAAGGTCATGCAATTTATTATTAGTGTAATCTTTGAGACTACTTTTTTAACGGATAACTGAGTTTGCGTTGACTATACCTATACGACTGGGCTAAGTCTAATGCCGATTTGAGAACTTAATGGTTCAATATTCACATTGTATTACATATGCTGTCGCCTACAGCCGGCACCTATCTACAATTTTTAATTCCAATCCCACCATCGCTAGTATCAAACATTTCTAACTCATTTCTTCTTAATCATATTGAAGTCACGCGTTTTGAAACCGCAGCGTTATTAAATAGGGCCATAGTACAGTAATAATAGCTGTAAATTACGGCTGAAATATTTGATTTATATTACCATGATTTAACATCACCCACAACTTGAGTTATTTAAAATTCAAAGTATACTTAAAAGTTTGAACGACCCTCCCCCAACGCCTTGTGCACCTTAGGTACAGCGCTTGAGGTCAGACTGTAAGAAAATGTGTATATTTATAATCTGTAATATTATTTATACAATCTGTAATAGCATGAACGTAACATCTGATTGTAATTTTTTTAGAATTATTTCGGAATAGGTTTCAATCACTTTCATCGTCATCATTTGGTTAGCCCTGGTCGCATCCGAAATTTGCCGGCTTTTTCTTTTCAACTTCGCACAGTCTTGCGCATCCATTATAGGAAGCCCATTGGCACGCATGTCATCTTCCACGAAGCCAAGCCAGCACTTCTTACTACCGGGGCCCGGCGGAGGCAGCATGGTCAGAAATGTTCTTACCCACGAGGTGGTAGCCTGACAGATGGACATTGAGACTGCCCCGGATGCGATAGTGCCTCACTGGAATTGGTTTCAATCATTATGTATAACCAATTATACATAATGATTGAAACCAATTCCAGCTTTTGTGGTCGGAGCTGAGCTCGGAGTTTGGAATCCGCATTCCATTTTCATATTTGACTTATTTAGCTTTAGATTAATTTAACTATAACCATAAAAATGTATTATTGATATAATTTGGAAAAAACCAATGCTTAGACGGGACTTAAACCTTTATTACAATTTCAATTTAAAAAAGATAATAATTACATAAGTAATTTTACAAATATAAATATCATACCCATAAGATAAGAAAAACTGTTACCCACCAGCTATTTAACTCTATGAAAACCTTTACACACAAAGTGGTTGGCATTGAGTTTTTCAAGTAGTTTAGTATGTACAAGCACGAGAAGAGTCATACAATGAATGAAGTACCTATGTATTCCTTTTATCTTATTACCTTGTCTTAAAAAAGACAACATCAAAATCCGTTGTGTAGTTTTAAAGATTTAAGTATACATATGGACAGACAGACAGTGAGAAGCAAGATTGTTTTAGTCATTAAACTAAGTACAGTCTACAAATTTGATTCAATATTCAGATAGGTATTCTCACAGATATATAGATTTTTATTTTATTAACAGTCCTAAATCAGCAATAACTACTTGTTTAACCATTTAATCTTCTAAAGGATAACTTAAGGTGGGACGGTAACTTCATATTAAATCAAATATTTTTTTAAATATTACCTAGAACTGTGCAGATGACCTAAGATAACAAACGAGCAAAGACAAGAGGCATCCAGTCGAATGAACTCAAAAGTAGCAAACCAACAAGTTTAGGGTCAAATCCTAAATCGTCTGGCCTGAAATCTGTTCAACTGTTTTGGTGTTGTTAGCCAAAAACATCCAATATCATCTTCTGGTACTTTCATATTTAGATACTTATTTATTTATTAGATATAGTTGTGGCCCGCTATGATGGCCGTTTTGACACAACCGGTTATGCTCGTTCTCTCTTTTTGGTGTGTGAAGTTTATTTTCTTTTGTACCAGTCTCGCCATCATCAACATTCCTAACTCAGTTGGAATGTATCGTAACTAAGATGCGGCTGAATTTAGATATTTTCCGTGAATGACTGCCGTCGTACCTCTACAACCAATGATCTAATGAAAAATTGCGAAATCGAAGTTCGAAAATTAGGCTGGTTGGACTTTTGAGGGTTCTAACTACCCGTAACGACTGCCATAGATGTTTGTATGGCAACCGGGACCCACGGCTTAACGTGCTCTCCGAGGCACGACCAGGACAGTGCAAACAGCCATAATCATGAACACAACTTTTTGCACTGAGCGGGGTTCGAAACCCGCGCCCCGTGCGTATGCAGTCGCGTGCTCTACCACGCCACGGAGGATATAAAATTGATAATCATATTAATTAATACAATAACAATAATCATAATCGGAACGCAATGATAAGTCAATCAAAATATAATAAATCTAATTTACCAGTATTCAACTAAATAACTCTCGTTTTCCATTTTATACTAACGAATAAAATCACGATAATTGCAGACCTTAGAGTATATGATGATGATGAGACTATATATATAGCACTTTAAGATCAGTCGAACAGTATCACGTACTTATCAACTTGTTGAAATGATCATAATATTAAGTTACCTTGAAAAGATATTGATTTAGCGATAGGGTACTTTGTACACTATCTGCGCTACAATTGCTATCAATATATGTTTGAAAGCAGTGTTTAAGAAATGCTATCTGTCGATATTATCTAGGTACCTAGGTAAGTACTATTGGTAGAACAACACAAACAAATTTCTCAATTACGTTCATGTGTGTCGAAGGTAAGTTCCTTGGTAAGCAAAGAAGAAAGTCACCTATTTACTTACTTAGTTTAATCACTAAAACAATCTCGTTTCTCACTGTCTGTCTGTCCATGTGTATTGTGTATGCTTAAAGCTTATAACTACACAACGGATTTTGATGTTTTAATACATAGAATGATTCAAGTGGAAGGTTTATATGTATATAACACCATGCCACGACCAACAGGTGCAGATCAGGATTGAAAAATGTTGCGAAAACGGGTTGCCGTAGACGAAGTTGTGAAGAAATAAGCAGTGGTCAGCTGATTTACACATGCGGACATAGGTATCTACTAAGAAATAAAAAACAATGTAATAAGCGTATTTATGTTCTAACGGCTTAGCCTATCGCAGTCTGCTACATAGACCTCACCCAAAGTTAATCTACCGCTGTAACAAATTTCATTCAGATCCGTTCAGCCGTTAGATCGTGATTGAGTAACGAACTTACAAACATCCAAACACCTTCACAAACTTTTACATTAATTACTTCAGCCGTGTTCATTAGTCCTTTCAAATGGTTTTGCTTTCCATTTAGAATGAAAAGTAAAACTGCAAACCAACCTCGTGTTTGCAGATTTTATTTGTAATTAGCGGTTCACTGAATGACGGTTGCCTGCCCATCTTTGGCATAAGCTTTGCTGTCGGTGTTGGGAGTTCCGACGGTAACCATTCCCATAAAACTGTAGTTATAAGTCAAATTACAGGGTAGAAAAAGAGTAAGCAGAACCCGAACTTAAAGGCGAAGCCCGTGGATGTAACTAGGAACAGCGGTAAGCTAATTGATAAAGAATACGTGGATCTACTAATATTTATATCTGCAGACATGAAAGCATACCTACATGAGAATAAACAACTATAACTATCTACGTGATATGTCATGTATGATATAGATATAATAAAAATATACTCATTGTATAAATCCAGGAGTAAAAATATCTGTATATAAAAAGATAAGTTGATAAATAATCTCTCTGTTGAGTTTGAAACTCGTCATTGTTTGCTGGTGGATTGTGGTGATAGACACAGTATTTAAAAAGTGTAATATGGCTCCACAAGTGAAATATACCAAGGTAAGCACCGATTTAAAAAAATATTTGTTTTTTTTTTCAAAATGGAAATAAAATAGAAACAAAAAATTAAATATTAACTAATCGTAATATTACTTAATAATAACTTTCTATATAAAAATAGGTCTTTACATATGATATTGCCGTAATTTTCTTACAGATTCATGAGTTCGTTATTCCTGTAATTTAATAGCTATTCCCATTGTTTATGTTTTGATTGAAAGTGGATTTCAAGATTTTACAACTCTGTATTAAATGTTGTTTATAATGGCCGCTTGATAAATTAAATTCGATTTTCAAACAGTAATTCCTCAATACTATCCATTTTGATGATAAATTTCGTATCTATTACTTTTTTACAGTTGTCACTTTTCAAAAATTTGCAAACAGTTGCTTTTTGCTTTATGTTGTCTCATTCGAATACAAAATAGTTATTTGTGCAACAAGAGAGCAAAACTGTTTTTTGCTGCGAGTGCTGATTTTGAATCCTGAGCAAGCGAGGGATTCTAGGATTGAATCACGAGCGTAGCGAGTGATTCTACAGTAGAATCCTGAGCGTAGTGAGGGATTCAAATGCACGAGATGCAAATAATTTTGCTCTCGTGTGGCACACATTACTTTTCACTTCAGCAGCGAGAACACATAAGAAATATTACTTAGAAGATAATGCAACACTTATTAACAGAACAGAACACCTATTATTACTTAATTAAAATAATGCTGAAAATTTTAAAAGTTAATAATTAATCTAATTACTTATTGCTGTTCTGTAAATTTAAAGTTGAAAGTTAAAAGTTAAATTTTATACCTTTAAAACTTTTGAGATGTGTTCAGAAACAGCGTACGTGACATTTTATTTTTCAAATGTTGATAATAGTAATCATTATAAATACTTATGCATTACTTATTTTTGGTATTCAATAACATTACATAATTATTAAATAATGTAAATAAAATACATGGTTATTCTTTTACAAATATCTTTCAAATTTAGAATTTCGAAATAGGACCTTTGACGTGCCATAAATTAAAAAAAAAAAGCTTCAAAATACCTACTTGTGTTTGTCACTCGAACTTTTTTATGGACAGCCAAGAGACAGAGTGCAGTGTATGTAATTCGAAAGTTATTCGCGGAACAATTCTTTTTGAATCTATGGTTGGCACTCTTTATTGAAAATTAAAAAAAAATAATTAAAAAGCTACTTTGTCTCACTGAGTGAGCAAAATCGCATTTTGCACACTGTTTTTACGCAGCAAAACTCACTTGTTTGAGCTGCTGTGGTGAAAAAAATATTAAACTTTGGATTTGTCCTTCCTCAAAAAATGCAAAAATGTTAGTACCTATTGAAAATTTGGTTTCCTCCAATTACTTCAAACAAAACGGCAATTTCATATGTAACACCGTAATATGAACGAATTGTAATATAAAAACAATATGTTGCTAAGCGCATAACTCGAAGACGGCTGGACCAATTCGAGAGATTTTTTATATTTATATTACTTGACCACAAAGGAAGGTTTTATGTAGCAGCGGGAAAAGGATCAGAAACCCACGCTAGCGGAGCCGCGAGCAACAGCAAGTTTAATAATAAAATTATTCAATATCCAAAAAGCCACTGAATAAGGCAATATAACTTAATTACAGATTTATTTCGGAACACAAACACTTCTGTTGATCGATTTCAACAGAAAAGCCAACATCAAAACACAACCTTGTTATTTTCATCAAAACTCTATTTTCTTTACCACTTCTATCTTTTTTGACGTCGTTCTTCAAAAAGTGGCAGTTCAACCGTGCTAGATTATCTGCACATTATATTCATTAGTTTTATAATTTTTAAGTTAATTTGATTCAAAATACAAAGCAGTGCCGCGGCTAAATATTAGATACTACTTTTTAGTATTTTTTTTTGTTTTCAATTTATAGAGTTTATTTTATTATTTTTAGTTATTCATTGACAATGAGTGGGTTGACTCTAAGAGTGGTAAAACATTTGCCACCACTAGCCCTCATGATGAATCAGTCATCGCACATGTCTCCGAAGGAGATAAGGTATGTACAACATAATTAAGTATTTGACTGATTTGGTGAATTGTTGTTTACTCAAGTTGGTATGGTGGTATGGTAGGACATGGTGAAGACGATGGATTCACACTCTATAGATTATTTTGGAATGGTTAATATAGTCTGTATCTTTCTTTACGTCCATGGTCTGCATAAACTTACTACACTAAGAACATTATTGATAAATAACAATATAATCAAAATTAAATCATAACTTATCTCAGATTCCAAGATGTCAAAAACAATCACAATATCATTGAAAAGACGAAGTCCATGTTCTTACTTATAAATTGACTTACGAAAAAACCAGTTTTTAGTAGTTTTTTGTTAGTATAGGTGAATTGACCTTTTGATTTTTTTTTCCTTTTTTAACGGTTACCTACGTATGATGAACCGCCGATATACCGCCTTTCATATAAAAGCTCCGAAGACGGTAAAACCTTTTATTTTGATTGGTTCAATTACTAAATGAATGGTAATATTATAGATAATATTCAAAATGCACCTACAGGTGGTACCAATAATATTGTCACGAATGTGTGAACTTAGCTGGAGGAACTAACAGGATAATAGCTGTTATGTATTTAAAATGGCATAGGTAATGTTGCCGTTCAAAATGAGGTGCTATTTTCCTCAATTTTATTTACTTACTCGACTTAGCAGCTATGGAAAGATATGTTACTTAACATATTATAAATTGAAGTACTTCTACCAAATCTATCAGCACATTCAGAGATAAAGTAACTGCTTGCTTTTTGGAAGGTGAATGCTTGTTTCAATCAATCAATAAGCATATCGCAGTTCTCTGATTGACATAGGCCTATTTGCTGAAAACTAATACGCTACTATTCTATATCCAGGCAGATGTGGATTTGGCAGTAGCGGCGGCAAAACGCGCTTTTCATCGTAATTCAGAATGGCGTCTATTAGATGCATCGCAAAGAGGTGTCCTTTTAAACAAGCTAGCTGATCTCGTACTGAGAGATAGTGACTACCTTTCAGAGCTAGAATCATATAACAATGGAGTCCTCCTAAATTTTATGAAGATGTACTTCAAGAATGGAATTAAGAATATTCGGTATATAGCCAGTTTGGCTGATAAGTCACAAGGCGATACCATCCCAGCAGGTATGTAACTATGCTTGCACACTGCAGACCTACCACCAACTAAAACCGGTCTATAATTGAGAGGTTGGGTAAATTTTTTTTTCCTTGTGTGGAAAATCCCTACGGATACCCCCCGTCGAAGTCAGTAAGGGTGGTAAACGAGGGTGAGGTAGCCTCTGATATATCCCTAACGACCCGGCTGGGCAGTTGTTATACTGGAGTTACAGTTAATGATTTATGCAGTTGGTAATATGACAGCCGCTCAATTACGGACCTGTTTTAACAGTTGATGGTAAGGGCACTTCACATCGTCTTTCGACCTTTTGGTGAATGATGATGATGAGCTGTTGCTTCTCTTCAGGTTTCTGTCCGTACATTCTTCGTGAGCATGGTCTACTTTTTTCATTAAACTTGCTCTTGACATGCTCTTTTAATGAAATAGAATTCGAAATAATAATTTAAAATGAATAGAATTATATTGTCACTGTTCTTTTTTAACCCCCGACGTAAAAACAACGGTGTTATAAGTTTGTCTGTGTCTGTTATGTGTGTGTGTGTGTCTGTCAGTGGTATCCTAGATCCAGAACGGAGGAAGCGATTTCGTTGTAGTTTTTTTATGTTTGAAAGCTGATCGAGTTTTGATGAAAATGGATTCAAGATGACCGCCACCAGAAAATGGCAGGCTGCATATTTTTGCACAAGTCAAATGAAATAGCTTTGTTAGTAGAATACAAAAACACCATGACAATTTCAATGGCCTCCACACCAAATAGCGAATTACCTTCTAAATTTACTAGTCCGTCAATATGGGTATCAAATCAAATAAAGGGGCTTGACAAGTAGTACCTAGTAGTAGAGGATCGTTCCCTCCGACACGACAACGCAAGATTTATTTATTTTTTATTTTTTGGAGGTATTTTTTGTGTCGGGGGTTTTCAAAATTTTTAATTCAATTTTTATTTATTCATAGTTTTATTAATGCACTAGATTTCATTTTAAAATTGTATTCTACCTTTACAGATGGTGAATTATTTGCGTATACTTTAAAGCAACCAGTGGGTGTGGCTGCTTTGATCCTGCCATGGAATGGACCTATTTTTATTTTCCTGCACAGGGTCTTCACTGCTTTAGCTGCTGGTACGTTTCTATTATATAGAAATATTATATTATCTTCTCCATCTGAACGCCAATCCCGGTTGCATCTAACTAAAGCGTGCTTCGTTATTATTCAATAATATTTCTTCGTTCCATTATCTAGTTTGATGAACTCCTTTGAACTTGTCTAAACTTCAACTTGATATAAAAATCTACGCCAGAGTCTCGTCCTGCAATTCGCACGTACAGACATTATACAAATGTGTTTAGTTCCAAATTTTTTTGGAGCCCACTGTACATTATACTTATCCTGCTATGTACTTTTTTCTTGTTGTTAGGCTGCACTGTAGTAGTCAAACCAGCAGAACAGACACCGTTGACGGCGTTAGCTCTAGCAGCTCTGGTGAAGGAAGCTGGCTTCCCCAAGGGTGTTGTCAATGTCGTCAATGGATACGGAGAAACTGCTGGAGCAGCCCTCACACACCACCCAGACGTGGCTAAGATATCTTTCACAGGGTCTGTTGAAGTAAGTCATTTCATCTTTTAATTTGACAGATTATTTTACTTTTGTAAATCAATCATTACTATCATACTGTTCATCCCACTTGCATCTAAAGCAAGGACTTGGAGCCCGGAATTCCGCCTTAGCACGGTCCGCGATTTTGTGGACGCACTGTGGAATGGGGTCCATCCATGATGACTTGTTTATCATGGAAAATGTACGTATCCGCATCCCCGTACGTGAATCCTCGCACCGTGGGCACCCATTATACGTCTATAAGGACTAATACGGACACACTGCGCGGGTAATCCGTCGATCTGTCCGGCTTATGTGCAATAGTGGTGATTTATCTACTCGAATACATTTATATGTTCCATTTTCAGGTTGGAAAACTGATCCAACAAGCCGCTGGAGCTAACAACTTGAAACGTGTTTGTCTAGAGCTGGGCGGTAAAAGTCCGCTCGTCATCATGAATGATGCTGATTGTAAGTTATTTAATTCCTTACTTAATATTTTTCTTGACATTAATTTAGTTTTTTTTTAAATTTATTGTTGTTGTTACATGGTAATGGTAGAACGTACACGGGACACCAAATCTAATACCTACCCACATTCCTTGTAACCTGCATTCATGTGAAGAAATGATTTTGATGTCTTACATTATGATATTCCAGTGAACGTTGCAGTGCCTTACGCTGCTAACGCTGTGTTCCTCAATCAAGGACAGATGTGTATAGCAGCCTCTCGGTTGTTCGTTCAGTCGGGGATTTACGATAAGTTTGTAGAAGCAGCTGTTAAGCATGCTAAAAATATCAAAATTGGGAACCCTGCAGATTCTGGCACCCAACACGGACCACAGGTAAATAAACAAAAGTGTAAAACTTGACCAATTACGATGTAGATACGCATTTACGTGCGCGAAATACGCACCGATACTCATTTCACCGGAGCCAGGAGGAGGTGAGAAAGGTTATGTCGGACTCGAACCGACTTAAATGCACGCGCTTAGTAAATACTTAACTACTGAAGTATAGGTAACCGTAACAGAGTCGCGAGTCCAATTCGTTTATTCCTAATACTTCGATCCAACTCAAAAAAGCGCCCAACGAGCCTAAAAATGTAGATACTCATTCATCTATATGTCTGTATATCTGAAAAAATAAAAATTGTGTCCCAACTTTATGAATAAATTAGGTTATCTGAATACCCGGCTTTTGATTTGGCAGCTCAGACAGAAGATTCGGATAGCATCGGCTGGCTTCGATTTTGTCAGGTTTTGTTTTAAAGTTATCCTAAGAGGAACAAAACATGTGCCTTACATATTTACATATCTACACAAAACCTTAGTGTGAGAATGCGACGGGATATATAAACCGGTGTTTTTATAAACCATTATCACCTTTGGTAGTAACAGATGTTGCTACTGACATTTTACATTCGGTAACGCTGTATTGCGGAATTGTGGCTCTATTTACGCTAAATAATAATAAATTTAAGGGTTCGTTTTTAGTTAGTTCAGATAGCTTATCCGGAGAGACAGGTTGCTGCTTCAAGTCTCGCCTTGGAATATTGGAGTTTTCTTATGTTATAATCGGATCCTTGGAACGGGACTTAATCGTGAAACTATAGTCCCGTTCTGTCAAAATTATTTGTGAAAATCGTGTAATTTTGAATAAACATTTTTCCTAACTTAAGGTCAAAAATTAAAGAGTAAAAATTTAAACATAGAAGAAGCTATTTAGATATTTGAAAACTTAGAGAATTATTATATCGATAATTATCTATTACTACAGTCTGTGCAACGAACAAACACTTAAATTCTTGTATTGTTATAGGTGGACGATGTAATGTTTAAAAAGGTGTTAGGCTACATCGAAACAGGAAAAAAGGAGGGTGCCAAATGTCTGGCTGGTGGCAAACGTTTTGGTTCTACAGGATATTACATAGAGCCTACGGTCTTCGCTGATGTAACAGACGACATGGTTATCGCAAAGGAAGAGGTAATTATTTTTAAAGATATGACCCTTATCCCAACATTCATGATTTATTTTAGATACCTACCATTTTTAGGTGCCAACACACGGCTCACTCGATGGAAAGTTGTTATCTTAGCATATAGACATTTGCAACGCCACGCGCGTCACATTCTTGCAGCCAACCCTGTAGAAAGTCGCTTGAAAAAACCACAGCAGTGAGTTCATTCCACAACTTGAGCGTGTGTGGGATGAAGTTCCTTTCGCACCACACAGTGCGCACCGTTCATTCAGAATGTGCGAGGGTGAACTCCCTGCCGGTAGCGAGCGGTGTAATAATAGAAAATTGACGTGGGCATCATGTCGAGCAATCTTCTGAAGACAAACCATTGTATAGACAGTAAAATATCCCTATCCACATTCGACCATAGGTTTCCCAAGAAAATGTAGACATGTATGTTTATTCGCGTTACACAAATGTTATAAGCTATATTCATTCGCCTATTTTACACTTTACACCAGCGAGCCCGGATATATATTTGAATAAAATCCTATAGCCCGATTACGGCAGCTCCTACCGTATTCAATTATTGTAATATACCTATAATCTCCGCGATACCTTCATCCTACTAATATTATAAGCTAATGTCCGTAGCTTCGCACGCGTGGAATAAAGCGTCGGTAGCTTAGTAGATATGAAGTCAACCTTACGATCGAGAGGTTCTGGGTTCGAACACTGGGGATTACACTACCGACGTGAACCCACTTCTAACACAAGCTATTGAGCTTAGCTGGAGGGGTTAGAGGAAATGTTAGTAATTTCAGTTGCCAATATTCTTTTTTTTTCAATATTTTGATCCTAATGCCGCAACCCATTGCAAATATAATAAAGCTATGTGTTGTTACAGGCTCTAATCTATCCCTGTATCAAATTTCAACCACTTGCGTTCAGCCATTAGAATGTAATGTGAATTTGATATTAAATTACAGATCTTCGGCCCCGTACAGAGCATTTTGAAGTTCGAAACGTTCGAAGAAGTAATCGAGCGTGCCAATAACACCACTTATGGATTAGCAGCTGGAATATTTACAACCAATATTAACACTGCCCTGCAGTTTACCAAACATGTTGAGGCTGGCAGTGTTTGGTGAGAAATATTTTTATATTTTCTGGAACTCTTCCTATGTCCTTAATTTGGAATTTGGCTATTCTATTATTGTTTATAGTTTATTTATACTGTTGATTGATGACACTTGCTGGAACTTATTATTATACGTTGTATTGTACTTCTTCACGATATTTATTATTGAACCTAACCGCGTTGCGGCATTCCTTAATGTTCACATTAACAGTTGTACCCTATTATTAACTGAACATTCTTGACACTAAATGTAATTTAATAAGATTCTAAAACCTAAAAGTCATAATTATTATTTATCATAATTTGAACTCAACAAAATTATTTTTTATTTTTAGGGTGAACACATATTTAGCAATGGGACCACAATTACCATTTGGCGGATTCAAGGACTCGGGCATCGGTCGTGAAAGGTCAGACTTTGACTATGTTTTTTTTATTGACCACCAATTGTCTTGAAACTAGTCTTTAACTAGCATAGAAAGCGTTTTTATGTCTGTTTATAAATTAATAATACGCAACTATTTGTTTCAGTGGAGTGGGCAGTCTAGAGGAATACTTGGAAGTCAAGACGGTGGCTATTTCTTTACCTAAAAAGCTGTAACTAAACACAGTGCTTTTATGAACAATATTATCTAGTTATTCTGTCGACAATACAATTATATTGCAAACAGTTTATGCATTTTATTTACAGTATTCAATTGTTAAGTAGGTAATAGTGACCGTATTTAATTGTTATTTATTTATTTATTTATTTATTTATTTATACTTTATGTACGTTGTACATAGGCGGACTTAATGCCATAGGCATTCCCTACCAGTATACCATAGGGCGGTGCAGAGCTAGTACGATCACCGATGTTACGTAATATTCAAAAGACATTTCTGGTTCTATTTAATTCCTGGTGGAGTTGAATGGAGTCAGTTCATTTATTTCTGTGAATGTCTCGAGACATGCGACTCTCATGTCGCTGAACAAAGTGAGAAGTTTTTCACAGGTGTCTTCTGTACAAGACGCAAATTCAATACAGTTCAAATCTCTGGAATGACTCCACAAAGCACTTACTAAAGGTTCTCGATACGTTGCAGCGACGTGCGCTCCGCATTATTGGGAATCATGAGGTCACAAACGCCCTCAAAGATTTTGGGGATGCGTAGAGATGTTGCCTTCTTGGCAGTATTTTACCGTTTCTACTTTGATGAATGTTCTGACAAGCTCTTCCAATTAGTTCCACCAGCCTCTTTCCTGAGACCTTCCCTTCAGCGGTCCATCAGGCGAGCTAGGTGTCAAATTGACGTGCCCTTTATGAAAAAAAAAATTGGTGAAGACGAATCTGGAAAGTCACTATTTTAGCATTGATCTTCAATTATAACCAATATCGTGTCTCTCATTGTCATATTAACCCAGGTCACCTAAAAAAAAGCATAATTTTTACTAGAACTGCAAACTTTAGAAAAAAATAAAATATTCAAAAATATCAGTCTTAAAAACAAGTTTTCATTCAAAGACCTAGTTAAATAAATATTTCAGATCAATAATTTATATTTTGGTAGATAACCGCTCGTAGCGCAATAAAATCTTCGTAGCTTGTAGCTTAATGTGCAGAGGAAAAATTTGCGCGATATTATATTAACATAACATAATATAAACTCACGCCTGTATCCCCGAAGGAGAAGGTAGATGTCCTAGCACCCACATATTTCTACAGTTTACGTTTATGTCCTAATGTAATTGTGGTGAGCCTATTGCCATTAACCGGGCACTTATAAACCTGCGATAAATAAGTACACACATAACTTCGAAAAGCATCGAAAAGTCATTGGTGTGTATCATGGTAAAACCTGGAATCGAACCCGAGACCTCGTCTCAGCAATCCATTACCCATACCACTAGGCTACCATATCGATAAGAGCTTTTGAAATCAACACAACTCCTACATAATTTTTTTACATATTCGTTTCAGAAGAACTGCGTTTTGTAGAAAAAAAAGACCAAGTGTTTGTTTTATGAAATAATGTCATCTGTTGTTGTAGAACTTTTAAATAAACTCTGAGCATATGATAGAAGGTATATCACCGTCTGCTCGAAGTAGATGCGTAGAATGCTAATTTATCAACTTTGTACATTTTTGATAGTGTCGGCCTTGAAATCGCCGTAGCTGTCTGCCTGCGACTGCATTGCACACCTCTGTGTGTGTGCATGACTTGCCAATTATAGTACATGTAAACTACGCACACTAATGTAATTCGTTTTTTGGTTCCTCTGAATTGACACACCCAAAATCAGTCTTGTTTATAATGCTGATGATATACAGGGTGTAAGGAAAACACTACCGAAGCCGAAGTACTCCTGGTACAGTACTCCTGGTACACAAAAAAATTACAATTTGTTAATTTTTTTTCGCATTATTTACTCTCCATCGTACCAGTAAAGCTAAATGAAACGATCATTTAATAAAAAAATATTAAATTTCATAAAAAAGTCACTGCAAAAAAATTCATGGCGCAATAAGGCGAGTTCACCTTTTTTCATTAACTTTTTGTTTCATTCAGCTTTACTAACACGATGGAGTGTAAATAACGCTAGTTATACGGTATAAAGTCAATACCAAATGGTCATTTCTTTATATGCCAATATGTTGTAGGGTACCATCAGGGGCCTTTGGCTTCGGGAGCGTTCCCTTACACCCTGTATTCGATAGAAAAACACTCAATGTATGATTTTAGATTGACATGATAACACACTTGTTACTCACAAACATTGGATGTTTGTAAGTTATTGATTAGTCATGATCAAAAGTGACACTAAAATTATACTGAGACGACAAACATTAAAACCATTTTTCACCTTTAATAAAATTATACAATGTACTGAGCCACATGATGAATGAGAGCTATTCGAATGAGTACCTGAACCTAAGTGTAAGCATAGTCAACCTCTGCAAGTGTGAACACAGCGACTCGCCATTTATTAATTTTATTCAAATTTATACAATAACATCACATTGGCCATTCTACTGCAGAAGCCATTAATGAAAAGAAGAAGTAAAACATCGCTATCCACATGTGAAATAACTTCATAATGCACGATATGACACACTAACCCTGACCTTGTACAAAATGAGATCTATACACACATGTATGTATATCTAAGAGATACAGTAACCGAATTTGTGCCGGGAAGTGCTTATAATGGTGAATAACGGGTTGACACGTGGTCTCTTGTTGTTCACTTATTATACGCACACAACCACACCTTATGTACCACATAGCAATATAATAACTACAACACAACCACAGATTATTATCTCATAGCAACACAACGCAATGGATAAAAAAAATGTTAAGCGTGTGTGTGTCTGACATTGAACTTCACGAGCCGGCGGCGGCGCATGTGTTACGTAATTGAGGATTATTTCGGACGTCGAGTTTTGTTTTCATCTAGATATACGTACTGGGTGGCGCAAAAGTAAGGGCACTAAAGAAAATACCTTTATTTTTTTTATATGACATTTTCTGTCATTCTGTTGTTGAAAATTGTGTAGTGAACAAATGTAAAATACACTGAAAATAAACATGGACCGTTTTACTCCCCAAGAACGTGGAATAATTGTGTCAATGTTCTTACGGAATAATTCATCAGTGATAAGAACACAACGTGAATTTCGTCGACGATTTCCCCACCGTCCGGCACCGATTGGTCGCACAATTCGACGCTTTGCCACACGCCTTGAAGCAACTGGCTCAACATTGGATAGACCTAAGTCTGGGAGACCAAGAACAGGCCGTTCAGCTGAAAATATCGATGCTGTGCGCGAAGATGTGGAAGAGTGTCCAGAAACATCAACGAGGCGACGTGCCACGCAATTGGGCATTTCCAGACGGACCCTGCAGCGTATTTTGGTGAAAGACTTAAAGATGTTCCCGTATAAAACTCAAATGACTCATCAGCTGCTGCCTGCTGACCACCGAGCTCGTCTAGATTACTACCAGCGCGTCATAAACCTCAACCTTGAAGAGGATGATTTTCCTTCAAAATTGGTTATGAGTGACGAAGCGCATTTCCATCTCTCAGGGCATGTCAATAAGCAGAATACTCGGTTCTGGGGCACTGATAATCCGCGCATTATTCAAGAAACACCTCTACACCCACTAAAAGTTACTGTATGGTGTGGCATCTGTGTTGACAGAGTGATCGGACCCTATTTTTTCGAAGACGCTGGAGGCAATGCGATAACTGTCACTGGAGAACGCTACAGAACCATGTTACGTGAGTTTTTGATACCCAGTTTGGACGAATTGGGGCTGGAGCACATCTGGTTTCAACAAGACGGCGCTACGGCACACACAGCGCGCGACACTATGGACTTAGTGAGGGACGCTTTTCCAGGCCGAGTTATCTCTCGTTTTGGCGATTTGCCTTGGCCTGCAAGATCACCCGATCTGACCAGTCCAGACTTCTTTCTTTGGGGTTTTTTGAAATCTCGGGTGTATGTGAACAAGCCACAGACTCTCGCAGCTCTAAAAGAAAACATTCTTCAAGAAATAACGAACATATCGCAGGAAGTGTTACGGCAAGTTATGCAAAATGTCATAAATAGGGCTCAAATGTGTATCAACTCTGGAGGTCACCATTTAAAAGACATCATCTTTAAATCCTAATGGTACGAAATTTAATGGTACAAATATACATTTAAAAAAACCTAAATCTAGTTTTCTAATTTAGAAAAAATGTTATAGCCGAACCAAATAGGGTCTTTACTTTTGCGCCACCCAGTATAACCTTTTCAATTGACTTTTTCTTGCAGGTCATTTTAAATTCTAAGTAATTTTTCAGTGCTGTTGTTCTAATTCTGACTTACGTTCTATGACTAGGTTGCCTATGACTTCACAATAGGAACTATTTTGGGGATAAAAAATTGCGTATCTATAATTTACAGATCTGTTTTGTCGTTTGAGCGTGTTTTAGCAAAAACAACCATATGTTTACATCAATCATCAACTTCCATATTTATAATTTTACTAGTATAGTAGAATTATAGGCTTCATCCACAAAGTGTCCTTCATATTGTAATATTGCCGAGTCTCTTAATCGATGTTTCAGTAGTTATTGAGGTCCGGCCATATACATTACTAGTGTAATAAGTTTATGGATTAGGCACATACAAAATAAAAAAATATTCATTTCAAACATACATTTATTTAATTTAGCACCCTCACGTTCAAAACAATTCCGAATTTAAACATAAAACAACGTGCACAAGTATCACTTATAGTATTTGTGGTGAATTACTAGGCTCCAATAATTAAGATCCAAATTAGTAGTTAACTATAATAATTTTTAATTCTAATAACAATAGTTCAATTTCATATATTTATAATTTTTTGGGTAACGAAATGGCGACTGACTTCACTTCGGTATATTCGTTTATGCAGTCGAATCCACTGAAACAATGAAATGCACAATATTAGACAGTTACCTAAAAACAAGTATTTGTTTTGGGGTCCAACCAAGAGCTTCAAGGCCCAAGCAAGCTGGTGCACCTACTAACTCACGAATATTTGGGGTTGGGAGGACAGACGGCAGTCGCTTCCACGAAAGTTCAAACAGACATATACAAAAATTTGCAACATGTAGGAAAATTGCCAAGGGAACGCAGGACCTTTATCTGACTCCTGTAGCAAACGGGTTAGCGGTACTCAGACTAACGCAGGGATGATGATGATGAATTCAACTAAATATTGACTCTTCAAAAACTCTAAAAATACGTAAAGAGTTGAAACTCTACTCTAGGCTTATTCTTTACATTATCATCATCATCATTCTCTGAACCTTTCCCCAACTCAGTTGGGGTCGGCTTTCCAGTCTAAATGTGATGCGGCTGAACTTCGATATTTTACGTGAATCGACTGCCATTAGACCTCCACAACCAATGGTCCAATGACCAATGGCGATATCGAAGTTCCAAGTTAGACTGGTTGGACTTTTGAGGGCTAAAACTACCCGTAACGTTCACGTTAATGAAACGTTCATTAAGATGAACAAAAATGTACAAATGATAGGGAAATTATTCTAGAAATACTTACTCTTCACGTCCGATGCCTGAATCTTTCATGCCGCCGAATGGCAACTGCGGACCTACCGACAGGTAAGTATTCACCCTGTGAAAGTAACATAGCAATTAAATAAATTTTAGAAATAAGTTCTTTTTTCTTATCCGAAATTTCTTTGGTACGAAAAAAATTTAATTCTGGAACTTGAAGATTTTTGTCTTTCAAATCTAATTATGTTTTATAATTTTTTATTTTTTTTTATCTATGGCACGTCAATTTGACTTCACCTCGCCTGATGTTAAGCTGAAGGCAAAGTCCAATGAAAGAGGGTCACCATTGCAAACACGTTCAGTGCTACAATGGTGGCGCTCAGCTTGACGGATTTTAGATTTGATTGCTGTAGAATTTCAATCAATCATGCAATAGCCTATGCAGGATACTGCTGGAACCAAGCATCTTCAAATATGCAATGCTGAAATGGGAATAATTCTTACCAAACTGTGCCAGCCTCAACGAGCTTAGTAAACTGTAGAGCAGTGTTGAGGTCCCTTGTGAATATACCAGCTGCTAATCCATAAGTGGTGTTATTGGCACGGTCAATTACTTCTTCAAACGTTTCGAACTTCAAAATGCTCTGTACGGGGCCGAAGATCTGTAAACAAAGAAGCGTTCTTAACCACTGATCTTATTTATGGATTCACTTTCATAATATTATAACCAACATGTATCTAAACTTCATAAATTACTTGCAGTAGCTGCTTGTAGTTTAATCTAAATTAGTGAATGTGATATATAAATAAACTTGTTATTAAAATATAATATGATTGAAATAAAACTATCCGTAATGAATTTGACTATGTGTTTTTAATAACACTAAGTGTTTCGGTTGTTTATCACCGATCACGGTCGCTGTGACCATGACTGTTGCTTCAGTTAAAATATTGATTATTCCGTCGAGCTTAAACTTGGTGAGTAATTTTTAAGTTACCTCTTCCTTTGCAATTGTCATATCATCCTTAACATCAGCGAACACTGTGGGCTCTATATAATATCCTTTGCTACCAAATCGCTTGCCACCAGCGAGCAATTTGGCACCTTCTTTCTTTCCGATGTCGATGTAACCTAACACCTTTTTGAACATTGTTTCGTCCACCTGTAATAGAAAGAATTTATCTCAAAATATAGGTATAGAGGTTAAAAGTTGAAAATAATTTAAATGAGGAACTTCACATTAAACTCGCTCTAAAAAGGTAAATTGTGGAAAACTCTTTCCAAATCTTTAGGCAAATTCACCTAATCAGAACATACTAAAAGTGTTAGGTATTATTGAAATTTTTAGATTTTTTCATATCATGTTCATTAATTACGTAAAATGAAATATTGAACTTAAACTATACTTCAGTGTTCATTACTTCATACTTTTATATCTTTCGTTAAACCCGTAAATCACTCATAGTTTCTAGGTCGTTTACCTGTGGTCCATGTTGGGTATCAGGATCAGCAGGGTTACCAATTTTGATATTCTTAGCATATTGGGCAGCTGCCGCTACGAACTTGTCGTAAATTCCAGATTGAACAAATAATCGAGAGCCTGCTATACACATCTGTCCTTGATTGAAGAATACAGCATTAGCAGCGTAGGGGACTGCTAAATTTACTGCAATATTATAAAATAAAGCACATTTATTAGAAGTACATATTTTCTATTGAAAGTATCAACTGAAAGTAGGTAAGTATATTTTGTAATAAGATGAAACAAGGCTGAGACAGAAATTTAATTAAATACTTAAATCAAAAACTAGTTAATATATTTGTAGTGGAAAAGATATAATAACTTACAATCAGCATCATTCATGATGACGAGCGGACTTTTACCGCCAAGCTCCAAACAAACACGTTTTAAATTGTTAGCACCAGCGGCTTGTTGGATTAGTTTTCCAACCTAGAAGTAAAATCATCAATTTGTATTATACTTTTTACTTAGAATTACGAAAAGTTATTATTATTTGTGTACTACTTTCGAAGATTTACAATAAAATACAAAAACTTACTACAACAGATCCCGTGAAAGAGATTTTAGCCACGTCTGGGTGGTGTGTTAGCGCTACTCCAGCAGTTTCCCCGAATCCATTGACGACATTGACAACACCCTTGGGGAAGCCAGCCTCCTTCACCAGAGCTGCTAGAGCTAACGCCGTCAACGGTGTCTGTTCTGCTGGTTTAACTACTACAGTGCAACCTGAGAATAAAAATATGGCTGGTTTAGCATGAATAATGTACCTTTTCAATATTGTAGTTGTTACATTTTCGACAATGTGAATTTTAATTTTCATAAATGGATAAAACATACCAGCTGCTAAAGCAGTGAAGACTCTCGACAAAAATATGAACATTGGAGCATTCCATGGTAGAATCAATGCAGCAACACCAACAGGCTGCCTCAGAGTATACGCAAACAAATCGCCATCTGTAAAAGTGTAATGGAGTGTGTTCATTCAATTTTCCTATCAACAATATTATATAAAAAGTAAAATAAATTGTGCTCTGACAACTTTGAACATTGACTGGTTTGAAAATTATTAAATTGAATAATAGCAATTTATTATTCAACTAGCTGACCCGCGCAACTTCGTCTGCGTCACCCCGTTTTTGCAACATTTTTCATTCCTGCTCCGCACCTGTTTGTTATAGCATGATGTTCTTCCTCTTTAACCATTCTATCTATTAAAATAAACCGCATCAAAATCCGTTGCATAGTTTTGAAGATTCAAGCATACAAAGGGACAAGAAAAATAGGGACAGAGAATGCGACTTTATTTTATACTATGTTATTCAATAATTAAAAGATAACATTAATTGCATATCACTAAATATTTGGGTACTTGCCTACTGGAATGGTATCACCCTGAACTTTATCAGCTAAACTAGCTAAGTAGCGCATATTTTTGTCCGCAGCACTAAAGAAGTTCTGCAAAAAGCTCAGGATCTGTCCATTGTTATAGGTTTCCAGTTCTGTAATGTATTTCATATCTCTGCCAATGAGGTCTGCTAACTTGTTCAGAAGTACACATCGCTGAGATGCATCCAGTTGCCGCCATTCTGAATTACGATGAAACGCTCTTTTTGCGGCTGCTACTGCCAAATCTATGTCTGCCTGAATTTAAAATAAAATTAAGTCAGTCTACAAACACGTAGAAGAAGAAAAAAGTTCATGACATCTGTCTTAAGGAGATTTACGTGGCAATTCTTTTATACATTAAATTCTTTATTCCAAAAATTAGTCATTTCCTTTATACCTTCAAGCTTTTTATGCAAATTTCTGTATAGTTTTGTCCAAGTTATTGATAGTATATGTAAATTTATATTTAACAAATTCTTTGACATATTATCAACTGTTTATATCTTTTATTAACATAATATTATTAATTATATAAATTGGTTCTGTAATGTCGGTAATGTTACAAGGGCTATAATCACAGAAAAGTGCCACATTGTTGAAATATTGTAATTTTGATGGAAACAACAGTAATTTAAATGAGCATGTCAATCGAAAATCATGTTAAGTAGTAGGTATAACATCAGAGCAGATAAATTGTTTTTTTTCCAACGGACAAACCAAACTGCACAAAACGTACAATAATTCTATGCTATGAAAAAGAGAAAATACGAACCTTGTCTCCTTCAGACACTTGTGCAATTACTGATCCATCATGGGGGCCGATGACGTCAAACTTTTTGCCACTCTTTGAATCCACCCACTCATTGTCAATAAACAACTGAAAAGAAATTTCCAAAACATTACATTGAGTAACGTTAAATCTATACAAGTATAAAAAGTCGCATTCCATTGAATGTTCTAAACCACGCAACGGATTTTTATACAGTTTTCACTTTCATTTATATAGTTTTCTACCGAAGGTATGCATAATAAATGACCGGACAAGAACGGGAAATGAAGTTGCACCCGTGTGATGCTGGCGTGGGAATTGATCGTATCATATAAGTACCTAAGTCGAACAGTGAGGCTCGTATTATAGAACTATATTCACTCATGAATCTTGACCTGAGACTATTTATTTCTTTTTAAAGCACGTCAATTTGACTTCACCTTGCCGGATGGTAAGCTGAGGGTAAAGTATCAGGAAAGAGGATCACTATTACTAACACGTACAGTGTTACAATTATTTTTTACGCCCTGCTTAAAGGACCCGGGATTGTAGGAAGAAGGAAACACGTGCGCTGGTAAATAATTCCAAGATTTAATGGTGCGGCAGAGGAAAGGCTCACCGAACCGCTTGGTTCTTGACGGAATATTCTGCACCGTATGCAGCTGACATTCAAGCCCTGCACGTGTTGTCCTGTGTAGGGAAGGGATGGGTGGGCTTTATTGGAAGAGTTCATCAGAATATGAATGAATGGTAGAGAACCAAGAGTTTCAATAAATATTCAATAACGTACGTGGAACACGTATCCAGAATTCGTAATGAGTTCTCTTTGCTGCATGATATATGTAAATACATAGCTTGTAGTTTTGATTATTTCGATGTTAATAGCGCTGGAGGGGCACGATTCCAAGTGACAATAAAATGTCTAAAATGTAACCTATCCATTAATAAATTGGGCGGTCATAAAGTGCACCGCGCAACACTTCGTGTGGTTATTCAAGAAACAGATAAAGTAGGTACCAATACATATTCGCGTAGGTATCATAATTTTGAACCGGTTTCAGTTGTTCACTATTTTTAATATATATCTTTTGGTTTTTATATCTACTGAAAGGTTTAAGAACTAATTGCGATGATTATTATGATACGACACTGAACTTACAGCTACTAACTCCTTGAGCCTGGATCAAAAATCAAAAACATAGCGACGAAACTTGAGTCGAAACGCAAGTCTAATTTGCCGTGATTTTATTAAATTCAATTTCAAAGGCCTCGTCGTAAAAAGCTTAGTTACCCGTTAGTCTTTTTAAAGTATCAATAGGTAGTAGTATTGTATTTATTCAATAAATATCGCTATTTTTCGCTTCGTTGACTATAAAATTTACATTTAGAATGCGATACAAAATTCTAAATAAAATCGAAAAATTAGTATATAGGACATATTTGAAAATATTTAATTTTAATAAAATTGTTAAATTTTGTTGATCAAAACTTTTAAACAGTAAGTAAAAGTAATCAAAACTTTTAAACAGTAAGTAAAGGTACTGAGAGTAAGATAAAGATCAACACTAAAACCATATTTAGTTAGTTGACCATTAAAATTCTTTTAGTGTTGAAGTTACTTTAAAAATAACTATTAATATAAAAGTGTTTCCACTCTATTTCCTTCAAAAATGTCATTAATACAATACACATTTAATAACATTAAAGTACCTTGGTATATTTTACTTGTGGAGCCATATTGCACTATAATACACAATTGAGTTATTCACCACGAATACACAAGTGAACTTGCACGAATTTTGAACTCGACTGAGGTATACCACCAGCTGGTCTCTATATATACACACAACACACACACATGACCGACCGATTAGGATGACTTCGTATGCACACATGTAATGTTTATAAAATGATGAAGTTTTACTGATTATACCATTATTAGGTTATCTATACAAATATAACTGTTATGAAATATAACATGCTTTAAAAATCTGATTTGGTTAACCACCATACGGTTCAGCTAGCATCCATCATCCATGCTATTCCTATTTTAATCCTACCATTTATTGCTATTCAGAAGGTGTGCAGTCATTTGACGACCCAAATTTAAAAAAGAAAAAAGAAAGATATTTTTTTATATTTAATTGTAATGAGAAAGCAATAACAAATTAACATCCTACTCCTGCAAAATCGGTCCAAAATGCAAAGGCAAATTCAACTATGAGAAAGCTCAATAAAGATTGAGCTTTCTCATAGTTTCCACAAAATAATTTATTATTTTACCATTACAGTAATTTTTGGTTCATTCTATAAAAACATTCTTTATACCACTTAGGTGGCAGACAAGCACACGGCCCACCTGATGGAAAGTATTGACTGCACTTCGTATCATATTTGCTCCCTTTTTCAAAAAACATATTAGCAACCGAAATTACTATTATATTTTTCCTATAACCCCTCCAGCTAAGCTAGATGACTTGTGTTAGGAGTGGGTTCATGCCAGTCGTGTAATGACCAGGATTCGAACCCGTGACCTCTCAACGTAAGGCCGACTCCTTAACCACTAAGCTACCGACGCTTTAGTACTTTTCCATTTCCAAAATAAAGTAGAGTCTTATTTTGAAAAACTGCAATACATATCAAACTTGTTAGAATACGTGAACTTAAAAAGTACTAAATATTATTGATGTTGTTTATGTACAATATTGTAGGTATTACGATACCGAATACAAAGCTACATGTAATCACCGTGATATGGCATAATTTTGTAGTCATCATGATAAGTCGTACGTAAGAACATCAGAGTAGGTATAATACTGGTAGGTACATCTTTTTTATATGCTCGGTGAGAAAAATGTGAAAAATACAAATTCAATGTAGTTTAAAATTAGTAAATATATTTTTCACCACAGCAGCTCAAACAAGTGAGTTTTGCTGCGTAAAAACAGTGTGCAAAATGCGATTTTGCTCACTCAGTGAGACAAAGTAGCTTTTTAATTATTTTTTTTTAATTTTCAATAAAGAGTGCCAACCATAGATTCAAAAAGAATTGTTCCGCGAATAAGTTTCGAATTACATACACTGCACTCTGTCTCTTGGCCGTCCATAAAAAAGTTCGAGTGACAAACACAAGTATTTTGAAGGTTTTTTTTTTAATTTATGGCACGTCGAAGGTCCTATTTCGAAATTCGAAATTTGAAATATATATAAATATAAATAGGAAATATTAAAGAATAACCATGTATTTTATTTTACATTATTTAATAATTATGTAATGTTATTGAATACCAAAATAAGTAATGCATAAGTATTTATAATGATTACTATTATCAACATTTGAAAAATAAAATGTCACGTACGCTGTTACTGAACACACCTTAAAAATAACGGGTATAAAATTTAACTTTTAACTTTCAACTTTAAATTTGCAGAACAGCAATAAGTAATTAGATTAATTATTAACTTTTAAAATTTTCAGCATTATTTTAATTATTAAAATAGGTGTTCTGTTCTGTTAATAAGTGTTGCATTATCTTTTAAGTAATATTTCTAATGTGTTCTCGCTGCTGAAGTGAAAAGTAATGTGTGCCACACTCTTGTTGCACAATAGTTATTTGTGCAACAAGAGAGCAAAACTGTTTTTTGCTGCGAGTGCATATTTTGAATCCTGAGCAAGCGAGGGATTCTAGGATTGAATCACGAGCGTAGCGAGTGATTCTACTGTAGAATCCTGAGCGTAGTGAGGGATTCAAATGCACGAGATGCAAATAATTTTGCTCTCGTGTGGCACACATTACTTTTCACTTCAGCAGCGAGAACACATAAGAAATATTACTTAGAAGATAATGCAACACTTATTAACAGAACATAACACCTATTATTAATTAAAATAATGCTGAAAATTTTAAAAGTTAATAATTAATCTAATTACTTATTGCTGTACTGCAAATTTAAAGTTGAAAGTTAAAAGTTAAATTTTATACCCGTTATTTTTAAGGTGTGTTCAGAAACAGCGTACGTGACATTTTATTTTTCAAATGTTGTTAATAGTAATCATTATAAATCAATATGCATTACTTATTTTGGTATTCAATAACATTAAATAATGTAAATAAAATACATGGTTATTCTTTTACCAATATCTTTCAAATTTAGAATTGAACCTTTGACGTGCCATAAATTAAAAAAAAAAACCTTCAAAATACTTGTTTTGTCACTCGAACTTTTTTTATGGACGGCCAAGAGACAGAGTGCAGTGTATGTAGTTCGAAAGTTATTCGCGGAACAATTCTTTTTTAATCTATGGTTGGCACTCTTTATTGAAAATTAAAAAAAAATAATTAAAAAGCTACTTTGTCTCACTGAGTGAGCAAAATCGCATTTTGCACACTGTTTTTACGCAGCAAAACTCACTTGTTTGAGCTGCTGTGGTGAAAATAACTATTTCATAACGTCAAGTGTAGGTAGTCATTTTTCACATTATTTTATATGTTGTGCTGGTTACCCTGAGCTGTAGAAGGGACTACGCCTCCCCCCATTTTGGGGGAGGAGTTGCTACTTCTGGCTAATATTCGACCTAGGAGAATTCTGCACCATATGCGGGTTCTAAGCCTCCGACTTCTAAGCCCTGCTTGTGTTGTCCTGTGTAGGAAAGGAGAGGGTGGGAATAATTGTAAGAGCTCATCAGAACATTCACCATGGTAGAGACGGTAAAATTACATTGCATTGCATTGTGTTAGGAAAATTTTGAATGTTGGTATGTGAGTACATGTTACCTTTTTCTTTTTGAAACTCGAATAGGTACACTACTCCTGGAGAAAAGTCTGAAAAAGAAGTACGAAATACTGTCGAATTCGTAATGTAAAGGTATCAACAGAATGGAACATTGTGATTGGCGGGCTACACGCGCACACAGGTTCACAAGAGTAGACTGCCAATCGCAATGCTCCGTTCTCGTGATACCTTTACATTACGAATTCGATAATGTTTCATGCTAAGGGCATGAAACATTATCGAAATGCTGGTCTAAATTGATATTTCCATTTGCAATTTGCATTTCTAGACTCCTTGAGTACACCATTATAAATGAAATAAAAAAAATGACCCTCGGTCACGTGTCTGCTATAAAGTTATCGCTAGAAAGCATTGATATCTTTTTATAGGAAATATTTCGTAGGTACACAACATAAATCCCCAAAAAAGGATTCAATGATTTTTCTCTACGAAGTAGTACGAAGCACCATTCTCGAGCCATTGCGATTTCAGAACGTAGGAAAGTCGTATTCAACAAAATATCGTAAAATGCGTAAAGGTTTATTTGGTAACTTTTAAATGTTTACTCTGCGCTCAACGTTTCAGCTGCTTTATCAACTAGCATCATTTCGGGGAGACTGAATTTGGTAGTTGTCTCATAACTTTCTCAAAGTATGTGTACCTAAAGTATTTTGAATTATCCGTGTAGTTACTTTTACACTGTAGTAGGTAGGTACCTAACAAGTGAGTTCACAGTGTCGTGTCAAATATTGTAATGTGTTTTTCTTAGTTTTAATTAAGAGAATGAGTGGATCTTCAGCTAGTGGTAAAGTCAGCAAAGTACTAGGTATACGTATACCTTTTCAAATAAAGTTGTATGTAAAGGTGCGGACAAACAATTTTTCAATAAAAACTAGATAGTTTTTTTTTTAATTTCAAAGAGCATATTAGATAAGAAATGATCTTATTTAGCGCGTAGGTGCCTATTATTTATCAAAACTGAAATAAATAGTTGCACGTGCTCACATACACGGTGTATGTGAGCATGCGCAACTGTAGTCTGGTGTATGATACACCAACTACAGTTGGTGTTTTAAATCGGTACGTAGGCTTTAGGGTCATATTTTTCTTGCTTGGTTTAAGCAATTTATGAGAGCCTACACTTACAATTCATTTTATAAACCCCTGCATCTGTAGAAATAGATGGTCCTTGACCGATGGTAAAAATTAACTTATGTTCGTTGGCAGCTCATAGCTAGCTTCAAGATGTAGCCAATCTTGTTAGTGACCCCTCGTACGTCAAACGGCAGGCTAGCACTCGATAGAAATAGAATTATCAAGGTTAGTTTCATAACCGACGTTCACACGGATGGAGTCACGAATATCAGTCAATCCTTCTTCTGCTGGACAGACCTAGCTGTAATTTGTTACGGTGATAGATCTTAGTCTAGAATTACACAAAGGCAACTTTTTTATTCCTGGAATATGTTCCCATGAGTTGTTGAATCGCGACCAGAATTCTGCGCATTTGGAGCCGCGGGTATCATTGCACAAGTTATTGTACTTATTGCACAAATATTAATTTAAGCTACAATATACTTTTTTTAAATAATCATCATGAAATTGGACTGTTATTAACTTACAATAGGTATATTTGATAAGCTTGAACTCATTATAAACAAAAATGACTGATACAAATACAACACAACCATTAATTTGATAAATCACGATGATATAACATTACTTGTCCATTATTACCTTTATGACATCCTCTAACTATATGCAACTATATAGACATAGCATTTCTAACAAACTGCATAGCGATAAACGGCTTGAAAGAAATACTATTCTACTTATGTGTGAGTAAGATAATGTCATTTTTGTTGTGAAGCTAATCTAATCTAAGTTTTCAGTGACCAATTCAACGTCAACTGTAGGGCGATACTATACCTGCTGTTTGAGGACCGAAGCTTTGATCACTCTGGTGCAGGTTTTCCTCTTATGGTTTAAAGAACCCTAGTTAGATATTGTATTGAAACATGAGTTTTTTTAATTTCGATTTATTTCCGATGTACCTATATACCTAGGTACAAAGACCTAGTTCAGGTGTGTGTGTGTGCTTCACTAACGATATTTTACCTAACATACCCACAGCGCCCGTAAAAGTGAAAATAAAAAGAATATCCAAGTGAGAATAGATCCTAGGTTCCATAATGTGGACGAGATGAGGAGATTCGGGCGTCGGAGATCGGAGAATGACCTTCATCCCCCATGAGCGCAGGTCCGGGTGTGACAGGTGTAGCCGCCTGTCACCCTAGCAAAAGCAGGTCGCGGTGGCAGTGAGACGCGCGCTCCATCCGGGGAAAGATGTCGACACAATGTGTCAAAATCGGTTGCTTAGTTTCAAAGATTTAAGCATACACAGGGATAGAGAAAGCGACTTTGTTTTACACTTGTTGATATGCCGAACTGACCACCCAGGAAAACAAGGTGGTTGGTTACTACAAAATATTCCTAATTGACCACCCATGTGAACACTAGGTGATTTGCGAGGAGTTAAATTCCTAGCTGACCACCTCGGTGGATAGATTGAGTGGTCCGTTGGGAACAAACGCACCGTAGTTCCCACCCGATAGAGACTTTTGTGTGATTATGATAGCTGGTCTTGGTCATATAGGTACCTATTATAAACCGCAATAAAGTCTATATAAGCGTTCAAATATCGTAAATATGGCAACGCTAAAGTTGTTAAACTCAATTATATTAGGATCAGTCACTTCACACAAAACAATAACTTGTGGTAAGTAATTGAAAAGCCGGAAGGCGGAGTCTGAGCTCCAGGTTCACTTAAGCTTCGGATGCAATCAGGACCTCGATTCTACTTATTACTAACCATTCTAACCACTGAGATTAGAAAAACTACCATTGAATTTTCAACTTTAAATACATGACGGTAAACTTAAAAATTGTATAAAGCTCTAACCAATGGGAAACACCCTAATAATAATATAAAGCTGCTAAAGTGAAATTTTCTTTTAAGTTTTAAAAATATTTGATTTTGAAAATTCAATTTCTGCTACCCGAAAACGTATATCATATCAAAACATTAGACAGTGCCACAATTAGAAGTTCAAGGATCACAAGAGGTACCTTTAAATTAATTATGCCGTCAAAATGTTATCAAAAACCCTAACTCACGAATTTTTGGTCTGTTGAGGAAAGGTATTATGACTTGACCCATTTGAGACATCTCTTATCATCGTCGACTGCCCATTTGATGGACATTATTAAATTACGTTGACTAGCAGCTGACGGCAAAAAAACGGGCGAATTTATCAGGTTTAAATATCCAATTATTACTTTCTTTTATTTCATAAAGTTTAGAAAGACTATTTATACTGTTGATTGATGGCACTTGGTAGAACATATTGTTATTTAGTAACATATTGATAACACACTTGTACTTCTCCACGACATTACAATTGAACCGGTTTCACCTGGTGGATTCTCAAAGGTTCACATTCACAGTTAATGTAAAAATACTAATTTGCACTGAATAGGGATCGAAACTGCTTCTTCTGCGTAGCAGTCATTTTCACTATCACCGTGCCACTGACTGTCGAATATAATATAAATGGGTGCGCCAAAGTTCACCTAAATTTTCAACTTCGAAAATTGGAACTCCGAAAATGTTCTTCACTTGTACTTCTCCACGACATTACAATTGAACCGGTTTCACCTGGCGGATTCTCAAAGGTTCACATTCACAGTTAATGTAAAAATACTAATTTGCACTGAATAGGGATCGAAACTGCGTCTTCTGCGTAGCAGTCATTTTCACTATCACCGTGCCACTGACTGTCGAATATAATATAAATGGGTGCGCCAAAGTTCACCTAAATTTTCAACTCCGAAAATTGGAACTCCGAAAATGTTCTTCCTAATATTTTTCATCCTAACAATCACAATTCCTAACTACTCTGTCTCTAATGTTTTAATTCCGAATCATTCAACTTCATAATGTCGGTAGCAATAAACATCTATTATACTATTATTTCTTTTCCTATATTTTGTCAACATAACCATCTTTTACACTATAATTGAAAGTCATACTTTTTTTGTTTAGATTTATTTTTATTAATAATAATCAGTATTATTTACATTAATTTTGCGTAACTTTTACAGTTTTAGTTATTTACACGTACAATCTCGCTGCGGTCATTCAGCCAAGTTCCAGAAACGAATCGGTTATATTTATAGTTCTTGGTTTAGGTTAGGTTAGAATTGTGACCACACATCGCACGAGCCGAGCGAGCGAAGCGAGCGTGCCGCGGCAGCGGCCGGCGAAGTTACAGAAACGAATCGAAAACGAAAAAGGTCATAAACATAACCGTAAATCAGTCGTATTTTATGCTTTTCATTCATTTAAGCCAAAAAATCAGTGAAATAACCTTTAATCATTCTAAACAGTTTTCTAATTAAAAGTAATAAGTATGTAACAACTAATAACCAAAAAAAAATTAAAACTAATAATAAAATATAATTCTACCGACATATATTTTTATTACATTTGGTAGATAAATGTTACTTTCCAAGTATGAGTGACAATATTATGGTAATTATGTTTAGGGATAAAAACGTTAGGATAAAAAACAGTAGTAGCTTTAATATTGTATGTTAACGATTTTATTGATAACAATTTTCGGAAACATGAGTGTTATGAACATCGACGGTAGCACTACAAATAGTATGAATAAAAACTTTAGGATGAAAAAATTTAGGAGGAGTGATCATTCGGATTACAAATCGTTAGGAAGAACAATTTCGGATAAAGAACTTTAGGTGAGTCAATATGGACCCAATATAAATATATGTTTTTTATTGTTCAAAACATCTAGATGAGCTGGTATCCTGCGCCCAATGAATCTATTTATTTTGAAATGTGTCCCCTTCAAACGGTTGGTAGTAGTTCAAACTGTATCGTCACCGCCGCCTGGTATCAGTAGTTCGGTAATTTAGTTCGGAATCGAACAGCTGAGACTTTTTCGTATCAGTAGTTCGGCGATTAAAAACTACCGTACTACTGAGCTTTTTTGTTCAGCGAACTACTGATACCAAGGGGTCACCGCATCTCATTCTTTCTTTTGTCTACCGTGAAAAGATGACGCTGGAAAGAAAAGATAAGAAAGAAGATGCTATCTTCAAGCCCAGTGACTAAACTTATTCTTCCCGCATGTAGCGGAGTGGTGCCACACACTCTCGTTATACCTGAACCCCATCATAACAGCGTTATACCTGATTTCAACTAGTGCTACATACTAATCTACTCACCTATGTATAGTAACTATGATCCGTGCAAGTGAATACACCTACTTTTTGTCAGGCCGATTCCATAGCCCCACAGTCGATCGATCGATCAAATACTCCATCACTATAAACGAACTGAAAAGACTCAAGGAGAAGTAAAAGATAAACACTGGGATGGCAGCTAGTAAAAAGAAGTGTACTCTACCTTCCTCAAAGGCAAAAAGGTGTGTGTATATAAGAATAAACAACAGAATTTTTAAAGAGGCAATTGTCATTTTATTACCAATTTTAATTATGTATCTATTTCCAAAACTTTTTTATTTTGGCTAATGTCACGGTTACCTTGATCCTCCACAACTAACGTAGTTATATTGTTCTTCGTAACAAGGCTCACCAGACTACCACTGGGTGGGCGAGCTATACCTTTGGACCAAGTCAAAAATAACTCCGCAACAAAACTAAGAGGGGTCCATGAGCTAAAAATAGCACCAGGCCTCCATTTTCTATTTGCAGGAGTATCTAAAACTGCAGGAAGTATGGCCACTGTGAGTGAATCCTGCGCCAATCCAAACTCTTTGTCACCAAGAGACTTTGCAAGATGATGAACTGCAGCTTTAGCCATACCATATCCGATCATACCTGGTGTACCATTCAAGGCGGCTTTAGCCCCGGTTAGAGCAAGTAGACCTCCAGGTGCAAGATATTTTGCAGCAATCGAGGCTGATATAGAAGAAGGCCAGACTGATTGTTTCCATGTCAAGTCCGCGTGTCTACTTAGCCCTTTGACAGGGTTTCCAGGTGTCCAACCACCAGCTACACAAGCAATAGTATTAACTTTTTGCACTTCTAGGATAGTACTTAACTCTTTCATTACATGTTCTTCCTGCTCCATCCATGAAGCCTCTTTAGGTACGACGACGTTGGCGTCTGCTTGATCATTTTTTAAATAGTCGATGTTCACCACCGACCAATTAGCCGCCTTGAAGCGGTTGACACAAGCGGAGCCGAGGTTGCCTCGTCCGCCATACACTATAATATTTTTAACAGTCATACTTAGTTTCAATCGGTCAACTCTTATTCAAATCGTTGAAATGAATGTGTACCGTTTATCATAAAAATGTGTTATACAGTCAGAATAGTAGAATATATTTTGTAGAAATTAGAATAGTAAAACCACATTTACAAAATACGACAAAATGTTTAAATTTTTGACACTGTCTTCTATGTCAGTTTGACACGCTGCAATTCTTCTAACAGATCTAACAGGTTGGACTCAAATAATACAACTACTTAAAAAAGGTTTAATTGCGAATACCAAATTGTATATAACTTATACTACAACATACTTAATAGAACTTACAGAAAGGGTAGACAAAGGTATATTACCGGATTTTCTTCAGTCCCCCGTAATAAGGACGAGCTAAGCTAATAGCTTTAGTCCAGTTTCGGCGAGGCAAGTGTAAAATTGGCTACAGTAGAAATCTAATCGAGTATCAGACTCAGTATTTTTTTTAAAAGGAAAGATCAAGTTTTTGTCATATAAATCATCCTGGGGAAAGAGCCCTGCAGGCCAGATGACTCGCAGCTACAGTATTGACACAGGTCGTCTCCCACACCAAGTACCTCTTCCAAGTCACGAGTGTTGACCCATGTGGTCTTTTGCCATCCAATCTAGATAGGCCTGGTGGGTCAAGCGAGCAAGGCACCTCTGCCTAAAGCAATGCCCTCCGCATCAGGCCATTGAGAGCATGTTGTCGCTACTCAATGCGTAATGGTCGCCAGCCTCCACCATGGTACTGTAGTAGCACTTATGCGGTTCACACACCTGCAGCCTGCAACCCAAGCGAAGAAGAACACGCAAAGTTCACCGTTCATTAAAGTGACCAAGTTGTGCTGATGGCAGTGTCTGCTCCCATACTCCAGCCTTTCAATCAATCATTAGCCTATCGCAGTCTACTGCTAGACATAGGCCTTTCCCAATGTTGGCAGGTCTATAGTTTCCATCCTAGCCAAGCGGCTTGATACAGAGTATATTCCGAGTTTTCTTTCTCTCGCAGTGATATCATCTGCATTTTACATTAGTCGCCTCTTCGACACCCTTTGGTTGAGATGGAGTGGTGAGTTTTCTTTCACCGTCACCAAACTGAACCCCATCCTATATTTTCGAGAGCGACTCTCGACTGCTAGATCGAAGGAAAAGCCTGCGCTTCCGCATCATCCAACAAATTAACCGGCTTGCAGGTGAGGTTGGAAATCCTGCGTTTTTAAATACTAGAATGTTTAACAATATCGGATATGGTATAAAAAAATGTAATGAGCCAAGTAGGTCTCCCACGTATTGTACGCACATGCTCGTTCACTTTGCACTTTCCGGTGAAACAATAATATACACACCTGTGTGTACTACCTCTTAGAAAGTTGACTGTTATTTAATATTAGCTAAACGCTGTTGTAATGGAGGTTATTGACCACGGTGTCCAGTGTGTGTAAATGATAGTGCATTTACACACAGGAACATTTATCTATTATAAAAAGAATGTAACTCATAATTTATTTACAATTAATATTAATAGTTTTTAATCACTTAGGTAGTAGATAGGGTACATTGTAACTAACATTATAATACGAGTATATTGTTTATAATTTTCGGGACTTCACGCGATATATTTTTGAACACTTCCTTTTGCCGACGTTTCGGGTGCGTTGCAGGTCACGACTTGACTGGCCTGCGAGCGTCGCGCGGTGTGCATGAAACATTTTTTGTGTGCCTACCCTCCGGTGTGTGAAAAAGTGTCGCGCGGTGTGTGAAAATGTCCCGAAAATTATAAACTCTATGAGTAAACGCCGCGATAGTTTAAAAGTTACATTATAATAAAGATTGTAAAGAAATTATTATCAAGACAGTTTGGGCCACAAGTCAAAAATTAAAATGTTTATTGATATTACAATTATGTTTATTGTCATATAAAATTCAATGAAGCTTATATTTTCTTCGGAAGCGCCATGGCGACGGTCTTGACTTCCAAGTAGGCGTCTACGCAGTCGAGTCCACTGGAAAAAGATTGAATTAGAACCCTATCGATATCGTGTAATATAAAGGGTGAAAGATTTTGCCCTTACCTCCAGGGTGCCTACTTACTCGTAATATATAATATTTTTTCACTTTAAATATCATTTTATCTTTAAATAATAGAGATAGCGCAATTGACTCAAAAGAAACATTCTCTTATTTTTAAATACTTAGACACAAATCTACATTGATATATTTTCAAAAAATCGCTTGTAACTCCCCGTAATAGAACCGACTAAAAGATTACATGGATTTATTTTTATTTAATGTAACATTAGCAAGAGAGATGGACTCCTATGTTTGACATCATCATCAGATGCACAACTCAGTTGTTTTAATATCGTACGTACGTACACACACAACTTATTTATCTTATAATAATATGAAATTCTCGTGTCACCATGTTCGTTCCCGTACTCCTTCGAAAAGGCTTGACCGATTCTCATAAAATTTTGTGAGCATATTGAGTAGGTCTGAGAATCGAAAATTTATAAGGCAAAACAACGTTTGCTGGGTCAGCTAGTAGGTAATTGTATAATTATAATAATAACATAGGTAGGTACTCACTTTTCACGACCCACGCCTGAATCCTTGAAACCTCCGAATGGCACTTGAGAACCTAATGCTAGGTAAGTGTTAACCCTGAAACACGAAATGTTTTCCATAAGATACAATGAGCTCTTCCAATTAATCCCACCCTCTCCTTTCCTACACGGGATAACACGTGCAGGGCTTAGATGTCACCCGCATAGGGCGCAGAATATTCCATCAAGAACCAAACGGTTCGGTGAGTCTTTCCTCTGCCGCACCATTAAGTCTTAGAATTCCTTACCGGCGCACGTGTTTCCTTCTTCCTACAGTCCCGGGTCCTTTAAGCGGTGTGTGAAAAAGCATCTGATGAGGCCGTCAAGCTAAGCGCCACCATTGTAGCACTTTACGTGTTTGTAATGGTGACCTTCTTTCCTGAGACTTTGCCTTCAGCTTAACATTAGGCGAGGTGAAGTCAAATTGACGTTTTTTTAGAAGCCAAATATCGCTAATCATTCACTTAAGTTATTAGGTGACAAAGTTTTACCAAACGACTCCAGCTTCGATGTGTTTGCTAAATTGTAAAGCATAGTTGATGTTTGTAGTGAAAATGCCTGCGGCAAGACCGTAGCTATTTGCATTCGCGCGCTCAATAACTTCTTCCAATGTATCAAACTTCAAAATACTCTGAACTGGTCCGAATATCTAATAAGACAAAACATTAATATTAACATATCTACTCAAAATATTATGTTGAGTTTGTTTATAAGTTTTGATATTGTTAGGATATCTACTGAATACAAATAAGCAAGCATTATGAGCAACAAACCACGGTAGCCTAGTTGTATGGGTAATGGACTGCTGAGACGAGGTCTTGGGTTCGATCCCAGGTTTTACCATGGCTCAAACCCATGTCTTTTCGATGCTTTTCGAAGTTATGTGTGTATTTATCACAGGTTTATAAGTGCCCGGTTAATGGCAATAGGTTCGCCGCCTATTACATTGGGACCTAAACATAAACTGGCGAAATGTGGGTGCAAGCATCATCTTCGGGGATATAGGCGTGAGTTTATGTTATGTTATGAGTAGAAACAGAGTGTCACGGAAATGAAAATGCTGTAGGGTTACGTGTAAAGATCGCATGAGGAACTTCAACGTCCGCGACAGCAGGCCGCAGCGGTTGCGCAAAGTGCGTCTCCCCATATCGGGTTGCTAGATAGGGACTCCATGGTTCCCACATTAGGATAAAGGGGTCATCTTAAATAGATGTCCCCGGGTCTACCGGGGTGCGAGAGATATTTCTTGTATAATCTCACCTCCGGCAATCAAAGACCCATAGACGACGTGCGTTTTGGTCGGTTCGAGTCCGACATAATCACCTCTACCAACATTGCGGAAGTGGTATCCGTGGTGATTTTCGCAAGATAAAAAAAGCGTCCGCGACAGCCTTCATGTCCGTGACATAGCAGATGAAATGCAAGAGAGTCGCCTACGCTAGTGCAGTCACGTTTTGCGGAAATTCCCAGTCAGTAACAAATGTTTGGCAATGGCCCCTCCGCCGGGTCTCGATAGTAACTGTAAACCCTAGAACTCTTATAAGGGTGTAATGTGTGTAATGGTCTCACCACCATGGATGTTCAAGTGTACTCAAGCCCGTGCGAAGTGGAATAGGAGAACTCTGGGCTTGAAAGTGAAGGACTCAGTTTAAGTTATGATGATGATAATGATGGTGGTGTAATAAATACAAACCTCCTCTTTAGCAATACTCATGTCATCCTTGACATCAGCGAAAATTGTGGGCTCAATGTAATATCCCGTTGATCCAATACGATTACCGCCGGTTACCAACTTTGCGCCTTCCTTTTTACCCTTCTCGATGTATCCCAACACCTTTTCTAGCATAGTAGCGTCAATCTGTAGGTAAAACCAAAATTAAATTGGACCAGGCATCTAAATGTCATATCTGATCCTTATGAGTATAAAAATGAAATCAATTTGCTAAATACATCGCTGAATGAATGGTAATGATTTAAATGAACAAAAATCCACCCCATCTCTATCTATACTGTATAGGGATAGGGGTATTTAACATGAGACAAATATATACAGTCCAGACTCAACCTCAGATGCATGTCTCGAACCAACAATAGAGTCAGCAATGCAACAATAAGTTTACCACCTATTACCTACGTCGGACCAAATTCAATGCCTGGTGAAATGTGGGTGTTAGTTCAGCTCTAGCTGCTAGCTCTAGCTGTTAGGGTAGGTATACCCCAGAGGGAATTTGCGTGAGCCTATGTATATAAGATAACGATATATTACTATCCACAAGGTGGTTTTAATATATTTCCAGACATAGTCCAGTGAGTAGATACATAAGCAAAGTAAAATTCCGTGTACTCCTGATGAATGAACACGTCATGCGGTGCAAACTCTCCGGTGAGCTCTGGCTCCTTAATCACTACCGACGCTCAAAATTTACATCAATAGCTGGATTCACAAGCAGCCTCGTGAAGCATCTGCCGCGCTATTAAACTGTCCCCAAACGAACAATACAGGTTCAGTATTTCCGCTCGCCCATTTTACGGCTCGCGCGCTTTCCATTTTTTACATAATATAGTCCTAGTGAGGCTGCTATCTCTGTGTGGACCCAGTTAATAAATAATAATAATAAAGTCCCCCGCTATACAGGGCTTGTTCCCTAGTGCGGGATTTGTCTTTTTCAAGAAAAAAAAACCGTCACCTAGACACATGGAAAGCATAGCTTAACTAGCTTGTGTTACGGGTTCTAAAATGTGGATAAATATACATAGATACATTTTTTTGTGAATACATACATATTATACATAGAAATACCAATACAAAATATTAATCATAAATACCTGAGGCCCATGTTGAGTTGCAAGATTATTCGGGTCACCTATCTTAATGCTCTTTGCGAACTGAATGGCTGCGTCAATGAACTTATCATAAATTTTCGAATGAACATACAATCGAGAGGCAGCGATACAAATCTGACCTTGCAGAGAAAAAATACCGATCGCAGCCGTCTGCACAGCCGCATTTACTGAAATAGAAAATTCTGTTGATATAAAACGGAGATTAAGGTATAAGCTGGTGCATTAAAGAAAGGTTTTATAAATGGCGGCTTGTACTTGCGTTGACAGATAGTAAGTACAGCTAGCATATAAAATTTCAATTTTTTTTTTGCATATGAAAAATAATAAAAACAAGACCGGGTCGTAATAATTTCTAACTAGCTGCGGCCGGCGGCTTCGCCCGCGACACGTGACGGCATCTATTTTAGTTTTCATCGGAAACAGTACCTACTTTTACACATAGAGTCCTTTTAAACGCACATTGAGTCTTTTCATCCTGAAAAAGGAACGTATATCACATTCTATAAGGAGGATCATGGAAGATCATGATGTTGGTTAAAATAAAGAACTAACATTATTATGAACATCGGTCTTGTTTATAATTTTTTTAAACTGAAAAAAAAAATGAAATTTTGTATGCTAGGTGTACTATCTGTCAACGCAAGTACAAGCCGACATTTAAGAATTCTTTCTTTTATGCATCGCAACAAGAGCACAGAGCGTGGAAGAAAATAAAGATCAATATTTTTTTTGTGTTGACGGTACGCGCGTGAGTGAGTATAGAAAGTACTAGTGTGCGAGCGAAAGGAAGTGATAACGTCCGCCATTTATAAAACCTTTCTTTAATGAACCAAGTTATAAGTAGAAAAGAAAGTACAGTTCGCTACAGTACAGTACAGGTCGCTCAAAATTAAAAATAATAAATGAACCTCGGGCTCTATGAAAATAGTTCGAAGAATGATAAGATATGAGATAAGTATGAATAAAATATTTTCCTACAGCCCCAGGTCGTTTAAGCGGGGCGTGAGACAGAGAAAGCATCCGATGAGGTCGTCAAACCAAGGGCCACCAGTGTAACATTTCTTCCTGAGGATATTGACGTATCCTTTATAATAAAAAAACATATTTTTAAGTAAATTAACTTACAGTCTGCGTCGTCCATTATAACTAGAGGACTTTTGCCGCCGAGCTCAAGTGTGACCCGTTTAAGATTATTCACCCCCGCTGCCTGCTGAATTAACTTGCCAACCTTAAAATAAACTATATATTAGCAAAATCTATACTAATATTATAAAAAGGAAAGATTTTTGTTGGTTTGTTTGTTTGTAACAAATAGGCGCCGAAACTACTGGACCAATTTCATTAATTCTTTCACCCTTTAAAAAGCTACAATATCTAGGAGTAACATAGGCTATATATCATCACGCTACCATCCAACGGAGTGGTGTAATAGTCATAAATCTCAATCGATCCGGTAAATTTCTAAAAGTGGTATAGAGAGGTAAGTAAAGAGAATCCAGTAGAGTCGTACAACGCGATAAATCGATAACCACGCGGGCGGAGCCGCGGGCAACAGCTAGTGGGACAATATATTCGAACTAAACTTTTGGACATGCAGCCATGAATAAAACAGTACTTCAATTTATTTTGAACCTATCTTACATTTTTATGGAAAGTTGCGTTTCCATAAAAATGTAAGATAACTTGGTGTTGACGACCACGTACAGTCAGAGCTCATAAGTGCAGTAGCACATCAAGGCCCAAAATGGTATAGCGTGCGGGTGTCTCGGGCCATCGCGTTTATATGTGTGCGTGCGTCTACACGACGCGACGCATCATAGCGTAAAGGACAGACAACAAAATATGACGTGTTAGAGAAAGATGACGATAGGTATAATAATATATTCGTTTTCATAACTGTGTTATTCATTCATTAGATACTAATACAGTAATTCACTTAGATTGGTAAGTTAATTGATAGCTGAGTGGCTTAAGACACTACAGTGATTACAGATGGCTGTGGTTCGAATCTAGCTTTTTAGAGTTTTTATATTTATGACATAAATATAATTTTAAATATTGATAAAGTAATTTTGCACGAAGTTTAATTATTATTTATGTCATTAGGTAATTATGGGGTTATAATAAGAAATAATACAAAATGTTTGATTCGTAACTAAATATATTTCATTTTTACTATCTACCTGCCTACTCAGTGTAAATTTTATTGAGGTTTATAGCTTAAGTATTCGTTTTCTCAAGGAAAAGAGGATTGAAACTAAACCTCAATCTTACAATCTTAAACTAAATTGCCCTATAGCCAGCACGTCCCCTTTTTACCAAATTCACAAAACTACTTCTTACTTAACTGGGTTATTCAATATATTTTTAAGATCATTAAGTATAGTTTACTTACTTGTAAGTTATGTAACAAAAGTATTCTTTTTTTACAGATTTAATATTTAGAATAACAGGATTACTTTTTTCCAATTACTCAATTAAGTAGGTATAATTAGTATTGTAGATCTTCGATATCGCCAATTTAGTTGTGGATGTCAGATGGCAGTCGCTTCATGGAAAATATCTAAGCTCAGCCGGATCTTAATTAGACCAGAAAGCCGACCCCAACTGAGTTGGGAATAGGCTCAGAGAGAATATTAATATATAATATTAATAATTACTTAATAATAGTTTTTGTGCTAATAATTATTAATATTTTTATGACCTCCGTTGTTCTCAGTACCGCTGAATAGACGTCGGCGCATAGACCCCACAACATTCTGATAAATATCTGTCCCACGTAAATTGTCACATATTTGCATGCAATGTTGCTTTAATAATTCAGGACATCTTTGGACCTATTACCGTATATATTTTCTAAAGGGTTTAAATCAAGGGATCGTGCTGACCGTTGACCTCTGCATGTTCTCTAAGCCATTCGCGAACTATGACGAAAAACACTGCGCACTGTAGGTAACATTATCGTATGTAAAAAGTCCATATAACTTCTGCTGTTCGCTCACGGCGGAATAAACTCCATTTCGCCTGTCCTGGCGCGCTGATCCATTCCCATATATTAACACTTATTCTGCCTGACTTCGTATTAACAACAATGTTACTGTCAGACCAGCGTGTATTGTTACTACGCCACAGCCGCATCCTTCCCTTCTGACAGGACTTAAAAGGCTTTTTCGTCCGAGATTATAATCGTTTCCCAGTTAAAATCAAGGTATTCCCAGGCAAAACTTAACCTTTCGTCTTTATGCCGTTGCGTTAAAACTGTTTTATTGCTGGCGTCCGGTGATGCAGGCCTTCGGCATGGAGTACGCGACGAGCAGTCATCAATGATGTTTCAAACTCATTGGCACCCTCGTCCTCAAACCTCTTCTCCCAGCGGCTCACAGTATTCCTCTAAAAAGAACGTTTTTACACATTAATGTAAGCAATAGATAGAATAGATTTTAATGAAACTTTACAATAATAATATAGCTTATATGTATACCACAGAATAACACAGGCTATGTTTGGTCGCGATAACCGATATCCACGCGGGCGGAGCCGCGGACAACAGCTAGTATAATTTAAAAATAAAATGATATATTATTATACTTACGGATATGCCAGTTTCATTTGCTATTTCACTTATATTTAACCCATTCATATATAAAGCCATAATATTAGCATTGACTTCCATACTTATATTACTTGTAGACATGTTGAACTTAATATTGAATCGATTCACGTAAATAACAAGCACAAAACAAGCAACTAAAAAACAACAACGTCATTTTATTTTCTCTAAGTCAATAATTATTCCATTTTATTTCAAATCTACCTTCATACTTTTTACATTTTATGTTGATCTTTGCTAAAGTTTAAGAAATAATAAATTCTACAAGAAACATATTTTATTCATCAACCTGTTGTTAATTTATAAATGAAACACAAAAAGTGTTATAGTTGATCGTAGGATTTGAACCATCAACCTTGCATTTTAGTAATCCTTATGCCAGAACCACTCGGCCACGGACGACATAGTTGTTTATAATGAAATTGATAATATGCCTACAGAAGAACAATTTACATGTGTGCGTAAATTGTCTTAAAAGAAAAAGGTCACAAGTAGCGCTAGAATGTTGACGCTATAGTTGCGTAGGATTGCTACTGCACTTTTGAGTTCTACTGTACATTACGCGACTGGAAACTAAAAAATGGTCTCAATTTCTTGTACAAATTGAATTTAGAATATGGCTTGCTGGTACTTTCGAGAGTAGCTGATTGGTTGTAGAGACGTGCGACACGAGTTTGGCTTGTCGGGTTGCGCCTAAGTCTCTTACATTAGACAAATAAAAAACATCCGGAATTGATCCCGAAGGTATATTACTCTAGACTTTTCTAAATTTCTTGTATTAATTTAATTTCAACAAATCCGTTATATGCGCCATCTTGCCGATACTTTTTGAGAACTGCTGATTGGTTATTAAGATACGAAATTCAAACTAATCACGAAAACTCGTGACACCGGTTGCCTAGCGTAAGAGTCAGCAGTATATGGGTACATCTATGGAAAAATCTTGTTTCAAATCAAGACAACTCCACTCGAATTTCGTTTGAGTTACCTAATATAAGGGCTAACGGAAACTCACAATTCCCGTTGCCTAGTCGCCATTCAAATGTATATGGAAACTGTAATTGCAAGTCTCGAATCACTTTTTAGTTTCCTAATGTAAGAAGGGGTTTAAAGTTAAACAAATAGTAGTTCTTACTTCCACAGATCCAGTAAAAGATATCTTGGCAACATCAGGGTGGTGAGTGAGAGCTACGCCAGCTGTCTCTCCATACCCATTGATTATATTCACAACACCTTTAGGTAAACCAGCTTCTACGAGTAGAGCACCAAGATATAGAGCAGTCAATGGGGTCTGCTCTGCTGGTTTCACAACCACTGTACAACCTGATGAACAATTAATTCTTTATTGTCATTTGAATTTAAAAAAATAAGATATGGACAGTCTTTGGGGACGGCGTGTTTGTACTTTGTAAATGATGTAACCATACTTATACAATTACTTTTTTTATCGTGTGCCAAATCCCCACGGATACCACCTACGCCAAAATCCTGTGGCGGTGATTATGTCGGATTCGAACCGACTAAAACGCACGCCGTCTTTGGGTCTTTAGTTGCCGGAGGTGAGGTAGTAGACAACATATCCCTCGCACCCCTGCAGAACCCGGGCCCTCTATCTCGAGATGACCCCCTTCGGGTGTAGGGACCATGGTATCCCCGTATAGTCCCCGGTATTTCCGTCTAGCCCCGTTCTGTTAGGGTGACAGGCGGCTCCAACCGTCACCCTCAGGCCCGCACTCATGGAGGACGGAGGTCATTCTGCGATCTCCGACGTCCGAGTCGCCTCCGCTTATCGCGGGCTGAGCGGGTCCGGAGTCTTCTCCGAGCCCGTTCCGCCGTCTCCTTCTCAAGCATTACTTGCTCGCTGAAGAAGGCGGCGGCAGCCCAAGCGCTCGCGCATCGTACCATCGTCATACCTATACTATACCTACTGTGGAAAAAGTGCATGGAGTATTAGAACTAGAATTAATTTGTTCACCCTAAAAGGTGTTCAACGAGCTTTTAGAGTTGTATCACCGGAATGTCATCGACCTGATGTGAGTTCCATGATTTTTGTACACCCAAAAAGAGCTCGACGCACCTAAACTTTTCCTTTCAAAAATTCTTCATTTAAAAATAATATTGCTGTTGCTAAAATCACCTGCAGCCAATGCTGTTGTAACTTTACTGATGAACATTGCAATTGGCACGTTCCATGGCAAGATGAGTCCACACACACCGACTGGCTGCTTCAATGTGTAAGCGAATAATTCGCCATCTGAGAAATAATAGTTAATGAAATTATATAAGCTGTTACGAAATAATTATGACAGAACTGGACTTAATCGTGACCCCGACGTTTCAGACATTACGTCCATGGTCTCGTCTGCTATATTTCGTATGTCGTTGTGTCATAATTATGTATGAAAATCGTGTAAGTGTAAATCAATATATTAGTTACGATATTCTGTATTAATATTCCAGAAATAGGTCCCGGTCTCACGGGGATAGAATCAGTATTCAATTAGTGTATTGTTGCATGAAGTTGTTTAAGTTTTGTTATTATAACTGTAGTACACTTATAACTTAGGATCACTGGCTTGTCAACCTCTAACATGAACAGATAATGAACGTTCATAACTCCCGCCTCTCTCCTGTTATATCGTATTGACGTTTCATCTCACCACGATGTGGCCCGATTTCATCCAGAGACACTGTTGTCAGTTACACAAACACTATAATAACTGTTTATTTACTTATTTTCTTAATTGGCAGCAAAATTCAGTGTACAATTACCAGCAGGAATCGTAGACCCCTGAATCTTGTCAGCTAAACTGGCTATATAGCGAACACGTGAATCACTCCGTTCTATGTACTTTGTAGACAAGCTGAGCACCATCCCGTTGTTCAACGTTTCTAGTTCAGCAAGGTACTGGAAATCTCTCTTGATTAAGTCAGCAAACTTGACCAAAATCTGACATCGTTGAGACGCATCCAACAGACGCCATTCGGCGTTCCGGTGAAATGCACGCTTTGCTGCACTCACTGCTAAATCCACATCGGCCTGAAAATGAAAATGACAACCGGAATGATAGGATTAAGTCTTGGAATTCCTTAGGGGGTCCGGGTCCTTAAAGCGGGGCGTGAAAAAGCATCTGATGAGGCCGTCAAGCTGAGCGTCACCTTTGTAGCACTGTACGTGTTTGCAATGGTGACCCTTTTTTATGAGAGTTTGCTTCAGCTTAACATCAGGCGAGGTGAAGTCAAATTGACGTGCCATAAAAAAAAGAAATTAAAAAGTGGATACAGTGCATTTAATATAAATATAGTTGACTATACTGGATACATATAACTTGATGAAGTATACCGTCATCATCTTCATGAAGCTATTTCATTTTGTTCAGCCATAGCTAGGTATGTTATTTCATAGCTATATATATTTAAAAGTAATAGCATATTTATGGAAGAGTTCGTGCATATTTATCATAATATAAACACATACAACATCGTTTATATATACTATTCTATTTATTATTCAACAATGTCTATTTTCTGCCGTTGGGTATATTGGGCAGAGTAGAATTTGTGGCAACCCATCTTTTCCCATGCGGTGTTGTATAAACTGACAAAGGGATAGGGCTATATATAAAAGTCAACAAAAGTGCGCCTGAATACGGTAACAGGCTGATCCCCTAGTAAGTGGGGCTGAATATAATGATTCGTGAAATGTGAATTTTAATTCACCTCTACCTAACCCTTAATGATTATTTGCATGTATGTGTAATATTTTTGTAATACCATTGAAGGCACCTAAAAAAGTAAAATTCATACTTTGTCTCCTTCAGCAACTGAAGCAATGACGGATCCATCGTGAGGGGAATAAGTGTCGAAAGTTTTACCACTTCGCGAATCCACCCATTCATTATCGATGAACAACTGTAAAAAAGAAAATATATGAATTTAACGATAATGATTTCAAATAATTATTCGTAATGGCAGGGTACAACTAAAGGTGACACTTCCATTACTCTATTAAAATTTGTAATCTCTCTCTCTCGCAAAATATAGAGCAGAATTAGGTATGCATCCATTTAAGCCACCACACCATAATATAATAATGGAGTATTTATGGTCACACGAACCTAATTTTTGAAATAGCGTAAGTATAGTAAGTATGATTCCATCTTTAGAAATAGAATTGTGTGGAATTGGACCCCGCGAGAGTGTGGACCGAGCATATAACATAAAGTATCAAGCTATAAATATTATCTTATCTTAAGTGGTAAGTCCTATTCATCGATATATTGGTCTTATTGCTGATAAATACGTATTTTCATTTTAACTTTAAGAAAAAAATTAAATATGTTGAGTTTTAGTTTAGTTTTGAGGGCGATTTAGGCCCGAAACGATATGACTTTTACTTTGTATATACATATAATGTAACGGGAATTAGGGGTCCCAATACATATAGCTATGATCGTCTAGTTTACCTAACTTCAAAATCTAAACTATGTCTTTCTTATTTCGATATTCGACAAATAATGGATTCGTTACAAATGAGATGATGTTATGTATTCAAACACGTACTTTCAGTACCGGTGTTTAGTTATGATTAGTTTGAATTGGAGATTATTTACGACCTCAAAGGGTGTACTTCAGCTGGTATTGATATGTAATTGGCCTTTTTTATTGTACATATGATGTTATGCGGTCCGGACCTTCATTTATATTGCAATACCATCTCGCGACACGCAGCCCGAGTTTATAGGTGTATGATCAATTTCCCAAAGGGAAGATCAATTGTCAAGCCTGTAGCAGGCTGATGATGATGATGAATTGAATTTATTACAGTTATAATTCCTCCACTACACTCCAACGTGAATCGATTGAATTGTCGATGCAAGATGTAGAAACCCCTTAATCGCCTCACGAGCAGAGATTATACTTTGGAAGTAACTATGATTATTAAATTTAAATAAATGATGTAAGGACTTGTTCCACGGACAGCCTCTTTATCAATCACAATCCCAGTGCTATTGTGATAACATACAGTATATTTTCCAATACAAAATGGTTGTTAAATAACACCTGTTAATGTTATATTGCGACTTCCAAAAATGATCAACACTCGTTACACGTTATAACTGCTCTTGAGTACTGGTTATCAACCATGCATCAAGATTACTCAAACTGAATCAAAATGAAACAGGAGATTGTAAAACTTATGGTTTTGTGGTCTCAGTGAGGTGTAATTAATGAAACCAAGTTCATAATATTCATTACTTCAATAATTCAAAAAATATCAATAATTCGATATTATGGCGCATAGGTCCAATGAATATAAATTAGGCCAAATCTGGAGTTATAGTGTAACCCTTTGAATATTATTTCGCACCACGATTGCGATGTAAAGATTCAAATACCTTGATTGATTGATTGATGAATGACGCGATCATTCATAAATTATCTGGCCACAAATTGTGTTCTGCGACACTGCGATATTAACACAAAACACGGTGTGGAGTTTTACCATCCACACTGACACATTAGTAACTTGTCAAAAATAATAGGTTCAGACACATCCAAGCTCCTGGATTAACTCTAGTCTAGATTTTACTAGTGTGAAGATTAATCAGTCTTCCAAAACCCACTGATTGATTGATTGATGAATGACGCGATCATTCATAAATTATCTGGCCACAAATTGTGTGTATTGTGAATTGTGTATAAGAATTAACAATGATATTCTATGTTAAAATAAAAGGAATACATCACCAAATATCTCGAACTTATCACACACTAAAATAATTTTATCACCACACGAATAATTCACGACCCGTCCCGAAATACGTGTCGTTCCCGAATACGTGTTGCTCACGCTACGCTCGCATAGCAACTATCCCCATCGCTGGAATCGATCGCGCAAAGAGATCTGAGTTGCGGGGGTGTAAGCCAATTTTGGGTTCATTGTGTGTGAACACAAACCCTTGTGGGTTCTGTTCCCTTAACTAATATTTTATTCTCAACCATGCACATCACATTAATTATTTCATGCAATAACAATAAACCCATTTATATACATACATTTTCAATCAGACAAATTATCAATTATCATGCGAAGATATCATGCAGAGCGCTCTTAAAGATGGTAATTAATGATGCATCATTTTATTATGCCAATGGCTCTTTTTTTAGATAATCCCAAGGGAACTCAACATATTCAAACTAATCTCTTGAATATATATTATATTAATGCTAGTTAAGCATTAATTAATTGATCAGTTATTCAAAATAGTCTATTAAATCCATTATCTGTCGTTACGATAATATTTAACATCAATTATGGTTAATTTCTCATTATAATAGTATGGATCCTTCAATAATTCTTAGGTATTTTATTTTTGTAACTTAACGTCGTCGGGTCGAAATTTACAAGTGGCAGAAAAAATATGTTTTATTTATTTCTTCCTGGAATCAGTTGAAAGGTTCTAAACACGTGTGCAACAACCATTAACAAGTTAAAATATCTCTTTATTATCTTTTGGGAACACAATACTTAAATGGGCGATAATATTTGAATGGACAAAGGACCCTTTCAAAGTGTATGCCAGATGTGCGACAACATTATACAAGCTTTCAAAACTTTTTGAAATTACGTTAACTGCGTACCATAAAAATAATGGTATACTATGTACCTTTACAGTTCGCCTCCTCAGACTTTGAAATAAACTGATTCGCTCAGAAACAGTCTTCTTTCGAAGATCTGACTATAGGATTAATTCTTATTGCTCCTCTCTTATCGCTTTATATAATACCTCGCTAAATTAATTGTGTTATAGTTACCCTTTATTTGATTGGTTTTGGGATCTACGAGAGTATAACAATTCACATGTGGAATGGCTGCTACTATAAAAGGCCCTTGATATAACAATGATAGCTTTTTAGAAATTTTATGTTCTTTACTTGATTGAATGAACGTTTTTAACTTTACATAGTCGCCTATTTGATAAACATCTAGTTTACGACTGTTGTCAAATTTTCTTTTCCTATTCTGACTAGTGTTTTCTGTATTTTTAATAGCAGTTGCCCGTATATTTTGTGATTCATTCCTCAAATGATTATTCAGCCACTGTTGCCCTAATTCGCAATCTGTTGTAAGTAATTTCTGCTCACCAAACGCCAACGCATTTGGAGCAAATCCTGTGCTAGAATGAGTTATATTGTTATAACTATCTTCTATATTAAATACAAAATCTACCCAACTTCTGTTTGACTCTGCACAATAAGTCCTAATTAATCTGCCTAACTCGCGATTCACCCTTTCTACACTATTAGAAGTTGGACAGTACACCGATGTGTGTGTAAGAATTATTCCTAAATTTCTTACGCCTTCTTCAAATACCTTTGAAATGAATTGTGGTCCTCGATCTGTTATTATTATTTTGATCGGTATTTCGTTATGAAATCGTTTTGTACATGCTAATGTAGCACGTCCTGTAGCATTTCGCATAGGGTATAACCTTATAAATTTACTATAAACATCCTGCATAACATAAATGTATTTATAACCAAATTTACCTGCTGGTAACGGTCCATAGAAGTCCGCAAAGACTTTATCTCCTAACTGTTTAGCTAAGACTGGTTCACATGGTCCTACAGTGTTACATATGTTCGGCTTGACTTTTTGACATATGTCGCAAGTTTTAATTGTTTCTCGTATTATTCTGCTCATATTAGTAAAATAGTAACGTTTTTTCAAGAAAGAAATGATTTTATATCTACCAAAATGTCCGATTTCCTCATGAATTTGCATAATTAAAGATTCTTGTAATGATGTTGGTATGACTAACAATGTCAACTCGTATTTGGGTATCATAAAATATAATGTTTCCCCTATTAATTTATAGTGTTTGAATCCCCTCGTCCTGGATTCTTGTTCACCCTGCCTTATAGATTCTATTATTTGCTTTAATTTCGAATCCTCGTTTTGTAATTTAGTTATTTGCCTTAATCCTGTTACTACAGTTCCATGATTTGATGATCGAAACCAATAGATATGTTGTTGTATTGTTTTATTGTCTCTGCCTGTCTCTGTATTTAAAATATTACGGCTTAAAGTGTCGGCAACTAAGTTTTTACAACCGCTAATATGCTGTATCTCATAATCAAATTCTTCTAAATACATAACCCAACGTGTAACACGCGCTCCCATTAACGACCACGATTTCACAAAAATTAAACTTTTATGATCCGTGCGAATAACGATCTTCGCGCCTCTTAAATACGTCTCAAACTTCTTAAAACAGTAAATCACAGCAAAGAATTCTTGTTCTGTAACAGACCATCTTGTCTGTGCCCCTTTGAAAGCATATGAACAAAACCCTATTATCCTTTCTGATCCGTCATTATCTAGCTGAAAGACATAGCCTCCAACGCCTACTGAACTAGCGTCAGTTTGTACATAGTATGTATCATTAAATCTTGGTTGTGATAACATCACACTGTGTGTAAACACCGATTTTAATTTATCAAACGCTTCTTGTGTATTTGCATCCCAAATAAACTTTGTTTTATTTTGTAGTAATTTATACAATGGGTTAGTTAATATACCAAAATCTTTGATAAATCTTCTAAAATAATTTACGAATCCCAAACATGAACGTAATTGTTTTATTGTTTTTGGTTGTGGATAATTTAAAACAGCATCTACTTTTTGAGGATCTAATGCTACTCCGTCAGTACTGAGAATATGACCCAATAATTTAACTTGTTTGGCTGCAAAATTACATTTTTCTAATGAACATGTAAAACCTGCCTCTTCTAACTTGCTAAGCACCGTATCTACTTGCTGTAGGTGTTCCTTAAATGTTCCACTTGATAATATACATAAATCGTCAAGGTAATTAAGTGTATACGACCTAATTTCATGACCTAAAATATGATCCATTGCTCTAGAAAATGATGACGGTGAACTCTTTAGTCCTTGACATAGAACTTGATAGCAATACGATTTTCCTTCAAATACAAATCCAGTATACCTAACAGATTCCGGTGATAATGGAATGGTAAAATATGCGTCTTTTATGTCTATTAACGCGATATACTTTATTATGCGACCTGATTGTAATATATCACTCATTAACGGTGGTGTGTCCGTTTCACCAATCATTCGCTTGTTTAATTCGCGCGCATCTAATAGTATACGAATTTCACCACTTTTTTTCAAAGTACATGTTAAGGGACTACAATAGTCTGTGGCCTTTCTTACTATCAACCCTGCTTGCTCCATTTGATTAAGTCGGTCTCTAACCTTTTCTCGGTACACGTGTGGTATCGGATATGGTCTTATGACAAACGGCGTCTGGTCTTTCATTTTAATTGTGTGTACGTATTTATTTGTTCGGCCTACTCTATCTGAGAATAACGACTCGTGTTTTCTTAGAACGCTTAATAATTCTGTTTGATGTTCTACTGGTAAATGGAGCTGGTTCACATATTGAGTTAGTTTATCAACCATGCTCGTTGGACTAATAGTCGTTATCGAATAACATTGCAGTTTATTTTGCATGTTTTGTTCCAAATCTATTTCGCAAAAAGCGTTATTAGTTTTGATTATAAATCTCATGCCATTGTCACATATTAAACTACCTCTTGCTAATTGTATGAAATCGTAACCTAGAATTAATGCTTTCGGCAATTTAGTTAGTATTAATGTGGGTGTATCTATTACAATATTTCCTACTTTTATTGGGATTGCAACAACCTTTGTTATCTTTTCTTTACTCGAACCAAATGCTCCAGCAATACGTAGCTCTGGAATAGGTATTTCCGCTAATGGACCTAAATCCTCCAATACTTTGTTATAAATTTCCTGCCTTATACACGTTACTTCACTACCTGTATCTAATAAACCTGTCAAATTTACGCCTCCTATACTAACATTGATCTCTGGCAATGTCAAATATCTACTCGAATCGTTTTCACAGTCTAATAATTCAGTGTCTCTAAATAGTGTATTGATAGCTTTATCATGCCGCGTGGTTTCTGTCGCATCGTCTTTTCCAATAAGACATATTTCTTTAGAGTTTTCTATCTTAGACGATAATAATTGGACTAACATTTCTACTGCCACTAACGATTTTATGTGAAATAGTCTATACATTATTTTATTATTTTTAATTTTATCAAGTTCAAAACCATGTTTCATTAAATATCTTATTGCAAATGGTAAACGGGTGTGTGTGGGGTCAGAACGCCCCACGCTTACTAGTTTTTTGAGTTATTGTCAGCAATGGTGTCCGAACTTTGTTTGTTTTGTATCTCAGTCGGTGGTCTAAATTCTATAGGCTTCACGCCTCCTCGAACATTATGAGATAGTCGTCCCCTAAATGCCCCTCTACCACGTCTGTCATAACCTCTATAAGAACGACCGCGGTTATAATTAGTCGGATTATATCTTATAGTATTAACGCGTACTGAGCTATATTTTGTGTTAGTACGTAGACCCCGTGGTCTTTCATATATATTAGCGGTATTCTGTGGTTGCAAACTATCAGGCTTTTCTCTATTTATATTTCGTTCTAAATGTCTTAAGAACTCTACCGCTTCCTTAATAGTCATTTGTTCCTGTCTACTAAAATACGCCACCTGTATGTAATCTGGTAATTGCCTAAAAATAGTGTTAACTTTCTCGGCATCTGAAATGGGTAATGATAGCCCATAAACAATGTTTAACTGTTCCGCAAAATATTTTTCCATAGAACCGACCTGTTTACTATATTTAGCTGCCATGAATTTAGATTTAACTACTTCTTGTTCTGACGTACTCCAAAATACATTTTGAAAATCCCTTTCGAAATCACTGAAACTTTTCCAAAAATCTCTATAAATATTCATACGTATTTTCGCATCCCCTGTAAGAGATTCAATGGCGAACAATAACATTCGTTCATCATTTATATTCTGTCCAATCATATAACTTTTTAAATCTCTTAGAAAAGCCATTGGATTGTATGCCTTATTTCCATCGAAGGTAGGTAAATTTTGCTTAAACTGTACGACTACACTTTGACGGAGAACCTCGTTGTTCATATTTGTTACTGGAGTGTGCAAGTTGCTCATATTCTGTATAGTAGATGAAACTGAGCCCTGTTCAGAATGTCTTTCATTCTCCAACTTAGTTAATCGATTTAAGATCTCTGAAAGCAATTGTTGTGTTCGGTTTTCAGTATCTAATCTGCTCTCGTTATCAACAGATTTATTAGTGCGACGTAGGTTTTTTCTCTGGCCCGACATATTGAAATCGTAAACTAACCTTTAACAAATAATAACCCTCAGTAATACTTAAGATTGTGTGTTAACTTATCGTAACCTATTTGTCAAAATATATTCACGAAAGTAAGTGCCTATTACCCAATCGTCTTAACGTTATGGTTATCTTTAAGTGTTAACAACAAAACTCGAATTTGTTAAGTGTTTTGGGTCACCGATATATTAAATCATCTGAAATGGTGTTATTTTTTCTTTTGGTCTAAGCCCTTTTTTTATAACTTGAAAGTTGTAGATTCTAATGTTTATTTTTTTCTGAAATTCAAAAGATGACCCTTCTTTTTTTTTTGTCTAAAATTCAAAAGAAGACCCTTTGTTTTTTTTTTTGTCTAAAATTCAAAAGATGACCCTTTGTTTTTTGTCGTCTAAAATTCAAAAGAAGACCCTTTTTTGTCGTTGTCTTATTGAGCACATGTGTGAAAATATCCTTATGTCTAAAATTAAGTTTTCTGCGATTTTGACGGCTTACCATCAAGTGAGGTGAAGTCAAAATGAAATAAATGATTAATAACTATGTGTTTTAATGAATTTAACTGCCTACGTTGTGTTTATTTCTTAATGATTTTGTGTTTTTATTTTATTTTTATTAAATACAATCTTTAATATTGTAACTTTTAAGGATCTTTTCGTTGTATTAGGAAGTATAATACATTAAACGAAATTCTGGTCACGCGGCGCCAAAACTGTAACGGGAATTAGGGGTCCCAATACATATAGCTATGATCGTCTAGTTTACCTAACTTCAAAATCTAAACTATGTCTTTCTTATTTCGATATTCGACAAATAATGGATTCGTTACAAATGAGATGATGTTATGTATTCAAACACGTACTTTCAGTACCGGTGTTTAGTTATGATTAGTTTGAATTGGAGATTATTTACGACCTCAAAGGGTGTACTTCAGCTGGTATTGATATGTAATTGGCCTTTTTTATTGTACATATGATGTTATGCGGTCCGGACCTTCATTTATATTGCAATACCATCTCGCGACACGCAGCCCGAGTTTATAGGTGTATGATCAATTTCCCAAAGGGAAGATCAATTGTCAAGCCTGTAGCAGGCTGATGATGATGATGAATTGAATTTATTACAGTTATAATTCCTCCACTACACTCCAACGTGAATCGATTGAATTGTCGATGCAAGATGTAGAAACCCCTTAATCGCCTCACGAGCAGAGATTATACTTTGGAAGTAACTATGATTATTAAATTTAAATAAATGATGTAAGGACTTGTTCCACGGACAGCCTCTTTATCAATCACAATCCCAGTGCTATTGTGATAACATACAGTATATTTTCCAATACAAAATGGTTGTTAAATAACACCTGTTAATGTTATATTGCGACTTCCAAAAATGATCAACACTCGTTACACGTTATAACTGCTCTTGAGTACTGGTTATCAACCATGCATCAAGATTACTCAAACTGAATCAAAATGAAACAGGAGATTGTAAAACTTATGGTTTTGTGGTCTCAGTGAGGTGTAATTAATGAAACCAAGTTCATAATATTCATTACTTCAATAATTCAAAAAATATCAATAATTCGATATTATGGCGCATAGGTCCAATGAATATAAATTAGGCCAAATCTGGAGTTATAGTGTAACCCTTTGAATATTATTTCGCACCACGATTGCGATGTAAAGATTCAAATACCTTGATTGATTGATTGATGAATGACGCGATCATTCATAAATTATCTGGCCACAAATTGTGTTCTGCGACACTGCGATATTAACACAAAACACGGTGTGGAGTTTTACCATCCACACTGACACATTAGTAACTTGTCAAAAATAATAGGTTCAGACACATCCAAGCTCCTGGATTAACTCTAGTCTAGATTTTACTAGTGTGAAGATTAATCAGTCTTCCAAAACCCACTGATTGATTGATTGATGAATGACGCGATCATTCATAAATTATCTGGCCACAAATTGTGTGTATTGTGAATTGTGTATAAGAATTAACAATGATATTCTATGTTAAAATAAAAGGAATACATCACCAAATATCTCGAACTTATCACACACTAAAATAATTTTATCACCACACGAATAATTCACGACCCGTCCCGAAATACGTGTCGTTCCCGAATACGTGTTGCTCACGCTACGCTCGCATAGCAACTATCCCCATCGCTGGAATCGATCGCGCAAAGAGATCTGAGTTGCGGGGGTGTAAGCCAATTTTGGGTTCATTGTGTGTGAACACAAACCCTTGTGGGTTCTGTTCCCTTAACTAATATTTTATTCTCAACCATGCACATCACATTAATTATTTCATGCAATAACAATAAACCCATTTATACCGGTTGATTTTATAGTGGTTTTGGAAAAAAAGATTTTGGCCACAATTTCGATAGTAAAATCGTAAGGAAGTCCTAATTTGGCGAAAAAAATTTTTTTTTTTTACACGTCCCATACATTTTTCTGTTCACCTGCACATTATTGCCATACAAAAAGTATTTTTTTTTTCTTTTCGAAATTAAAACTTCCAGTCGATTTTGCTTCCGAAACTGTGTGTGAAACAAGTTATTCTTTTTCCAAAACCACTATAAAATCACCGTGTATACATACATTTTCAATCAGACAAATTATCAATTATCATGCGAAGATATCATGCAGAGCGCTCTTAAAGATGGTAATTAATGATGCATCATTTTATTATGCCAATGGCTCTTTTTTTAGATAATCCCAAGGGAACTCAACATATTCAAACTAATCTCTTGAATATATATTATATTAATGCTAGTTAAGCATTAATTAATTGATCAGTTATTCAAAATAGTCTATTAAATCCATTATCTGTCGTTACGATAATATTTAACATCAATTATGGTTAATTTCTCATTATAATAGTATGGATCCTTCAATAATTCTTAGGTATTTTATTTTTGTAACTTAACGTCGTCGGGTCGAAATTTACAAGTGGCAGAAAAAATATGTTTTATTTATTTCTTCCTGGAATCAGTTGAAAGGTTCTAAACACGTGTGCAACAACCATTAACAAGTTAAAATATCTCTTTATTATCTTTTGGGAACACAATACTTAAATGGGCGATAATATTTGAATGGACAAAGGACCCTTTCAAAGTGTATGCCAGATGTGCGACAACATTATACAAGCTTTCAAAACTTTTTGAAATTACGTTAACTGCGTACCATAAAAATAATGGTATACTATGTACCTTTACAATAAAAGTTATATTTTCTATAACAATTCATTGAATGAAGAACACTCAGATATATAGGGACGTAACTATATTAGAATAGATAATGTAGAGTTCACGTGAATGTAAACCCTTAACATTTTAACATTAATATTTTACATTCATGTGAATGAACTCTTGAACTCTTTAAATTTGATGCAGAAAGTGTATATTCATTCTTGCCTAATAGTTGTTTTAAAAATTTAGACGCCACTAAAATTTGCTGCCCTAGTCGCGAGACCCCTCGAGGACTTGCATCTACATCCTCCACTGGGCATTAGTCTTGTATCGATATATATGTATATATATAAAATTAGAGATATATAAAAAAGACAATATCTTGAACCTTGACAATAAACAGATAGCCGATATAATTTTTGCAGTCAACGTTATGTAAAAAGGACTCTATGTTCATAAATGCCTCGGCATTCTTCAGCAGTTTGGACTGGATTAAATAAATGATAAAACTTAGTGAATAAAGAAACTGTTGTTCTTCTCATTCCTCGTTTTATCAATGGGTAGGATACGTACAGACACGTGTTGAGAACCCAAAATGTACTCATAATGCGCTCTACTCGCGCGGTCCTCCTCTTTTCAGTCTTACTGCGTCGGGGCGGGGCTGAACTTAGATACTGATGATATGAACTTAGATTTTACGATAAGCGGCTGTCATCTGGTAACCAATAAGTATAGGTGATATCGAAGTACTGCAATCAGATCAGTTGTTGGACTTTTTAGGACTCTCAAGTACCCGTAACGAATGCCATAGGTGTTCGTATGATAACCAGGACCGACGGCTTAACATGCTCACCGACCAGTGCAAAGCTGCCATATTCATGCATACAAATAAGCGACTGCTGACTGCTTAAAGCCAGTTGAGAGTCTACCACCAGGTCATAAACTGAAATGGACCACCCTAAATAGATTGAGGTCTCAGGTCGACACGTTTTTAAATTTACTTCATTACCTTTGGCACTGACTGTACGTAGGTAGTACATTCTTATGTAGGTATACCTATCGGCACGGATCTTGGACCTAAGTCGCGAGAGAAACGAGATTGTTTTGATATAATCTATGATTGTTTTGAGCTCGCCCATCACTCGTGATCGTGCCCCGCGCTTCTATGGCAGTCGGTGCGGGTGGTTGGAGCCCTCAAAACTCCGACTAACCTAACTAGAGAACCTCAATATCGCCAATTTGGTTGTGGATGTCTGATGGCAGTCGCTTCACGGAAAATATCGAAGTTCAGCCGCATCCTAGTAAGACTAGAAAGCCGACCCAACTGAGTTGGGAATAGGCTCAGAGAATGATGATACGCTTAAAAAATACAAGAAAAAAAAATTGATTTTCCTAGCCCAAATATTAAACTAGGTAAGTACACCATCACCAAGGTCATTATCAAACCTACACAGTTGTCAACGTAGGTATCTAAGATCTTACCACGCATTCAATATAAAAAAAGACACATTGAGAATAGTAAAAATATAAAAATAAACATCTAGGAACTAAGTTCGTATTGTAAGATAAGTTAGAGATTGTATATAATATTAGTAATATTACATAATATTGAATGTTAATAATCTACGGCTATTGGCCTATACCTTCGTATATTTAATTTGTGGTGCCATCGTACCTATACACACTCACTACACTATACAACAATCACAACTCGACTGGCAAACGGACCGGTTTTGGAGCATTATTAAGATACGTATGATTGATAAGACAATATTATGGAGATAGGTGTACGGTGTACCTACGTTTGTGTTTACTACTGCATGTTTTTGTGTTTAGGTATCCCGTACCTACAATTAGATAAACAGATAAGATGGAAAAAAAATGCTTTCTTTAAACTTGTAAAAATGAAACGCTCAGATTTAGGAATTTGAAGTAGAATGTAAGTGAATTAGATCATTCTTTTGCTGCTGTATTCGCTAACACCAGAACCCCGATTCTACTATCAATATTGGTTAAAAAATATTTTTCACCACAGCAGCTCAAACAAGTGAGTTTTGCTGCGTAAAAACAGTGTGCAAAATGCGATTTTGCTCGGCTATTGTTCATAGTTCACCTCGTCAGTTCACCTGGGTGGACCACGAACATAATTTTTTGTTAGTGGACCAACTAACTTTATAAAAAAAAAAAAATCTCAAATAATATGGTTCGTGGTTCACCTGCGAAAATTCCGGTAATAAATAAATAAATATTTTTCAACATATCACATAGCGCCATCTAGTCTAAATTACAATAGGTCTTTTATTTTTAATTGTAATTGATTAATTTAATAAGGTTGGTCTATCTACGTGTCACTATGGTTACCCATAAAGAGATGTTTTTAAATGCACAATATCTTTATTTTTTTCCAACTTAAAACTTAAACTTCAGTAAATAAAAAAGTAATGTAAAACCGGCTAACTTAATAAACAAGTGCATAGTACCTAAACTTAAAAGTGCACAGTACAATCTGTTGTCAACATTATCTGACCCACCCTAAAAACAAACGAATTTGGACCGTCTTCCACTAATATTAAGGTTTCTTCAACTTATATGAGCTTATCAGACAAATTATGCTTGTTTAAGAAATAGAATAATAAACACGCAAATTTGATCTCTAATACTTTACGATTAGGATGTTATAACTATTTGTGATAATTAGTGTCATTGCTACGTAGTAATACATTATTTCAATAAATTATTTCATGTAGTTCTGGTCTCGTGGCGTATGTATGGAACTGAGACGAAAAAGTAGCCAGATCTAATCCTGCGACAAAGATTTGTTTCGCTTTCAATTAATATTTGTAGCAAATTTTTAACTCAACTTTTTTTAATTTTTTACTAGCAAATGGTCCATATTTGTTTCTTTTTAAAGTAGGTCAGATAATATTGACAACAGACTGTAGGTACAATCAAATATGTAACTATAGGTCAACGCAATTTTTCTAACACCAAACCGACGGAAATATCATTAGTAATTAATTGTAGCTGTATATGACGTATATCGTCATCAATGAAGTGGACCACGAACACAAAATTGTGTTTGTGGTTCACCCAGGTGGACTAAGGTGATCCACTAACAAAAAATTATGTTCGTGGTCCACCCAGGTGAACGGACGAGGTGTACTATGATATGAACAATAACCCGAAGATCACTCAGTGAGACAAAGTAGCTTTTTAATTATTTTTTTTTAATTTTTAATAAAGAGTGCCATACCATAGATTCAAAAAGATTGTTCCGCGAATAACTTTCGAACTACATACACTGCACTCTGTCTCTTGGCCGTCCATAAAAAAGTTCGATTGACAAACACAAGTATTTTGAAGGTTTTTTTTTTAATATATGGCACGTCAAAGGGCCTATTTCGAAATTCTAAATTTGAAAGATATTTGTAAAAGAATAACCATGTATTTTATTTACATTATTTAATAATTATGTAATGTTATTGAATACCAAAATAAGTAATGCATAAGTATTTATAATGATTACTATTATCAACATTTGAAAAATAAAATGTCACGTACGCTGTTTCTGAACACACCTTAAAAATAACGGGTATAAAATTTAAGGATTCTGTGCTTTTAACTTTCAACTTTAAATTTGCAGAACAGCAATAAGTAATTAGATTAATTATACTTTTAAAATTTTCAGCATTATTTTAATTAATAATAGGTGTTCTGTTCTGTTAATAAGTGAACTGCATTATCTTCTTAGTAATATTTATTATGTGTTCTCGCTGCTGAAGTGAAAAGTAATGTGTGCCACACGAGAGCAAAATTATTTGCATCTCGTGCATTTGAATCCCTCACTACGCTCAGGATTCTACAGTAGAATCACTCGCTACGCTCGTGATTCAATCCTAGAATCCCTCGCTTACTCGGGATTCAAAATCAGCACTCGCAGCAAAAAACAGTTTTGCTCTCTTGTTGCACAAATAACTATTTAACCATAGTCATACGATTGAGATTATGAAAACTGCCACGGCATTTTCAGCTTTATTTACATTTTCTTAATGTTCAAAATAAATTGAAAAAGAGTTTATTACATCGTTTTATTTACTCTACACCATGTCATTTAATTTTGGACGTTTAGGTACGCTGCTAAAATGGAGTCCAAAATAAAATACATTTCGTGTAATCTCAGTTCCTTGTTAATTAGTAGAATCGAGGGCCAGGAGATTTTACTGAAAGAATTTACGTAAATTCACGAGTTCAGTGTTCCACCAAGTGAAGTCGTCGATATTCCAAGTTCTTTTCATAAATGCTGTCATCACACTACTGGAAAATATCTGCAGAAAAACCAATAAGCAGAAAAAATATTATTACACTGCACTGCTGGCAGGTTGGGCCCACAGGTTGGGTTGGGCCATCGAATGATAAAGAGGAACCAAGTGTGCGAATGGAATGGCGATAACTTCCGGTCGTAATATTAATGTCTATATTATGAGCATGGCGGACAGAATATATACATACTCGTACTGTGTATAAAATGATTAGATATTCCTCCACGGTTTTGAGACTTCAAAGCCATCAAATATATTTTACTTGCTATGTGGAAATGTGTGGAATGGAAACCATTAGTAAATTTAAAAAAAAATAAAAAATGGACAATATTTTGACACTGTGATTGTGTCAATGTCATTAATGTCAATACTTAGAACCTTTATTTATCAATTCAATAGTGTCATTTTTTTATCAATCAACTTATTATGTACAATCAAAGAGGATTTATGTTATTAGAGCACAGACATAGTGAGTAAATACTACGCGTAAACAAAAAATAAAAGATAAAAATAATAATAATCCACTTTTAACTACTGTGTTACGTGTGTCTCAGAAATATGGAAGAAAATCACGTAAATTATACTGCATTAAGTTTTGAAAACAACCAAGTAAGTACTTACAATGTTAACTCAATAATGTTATCATCAGTTTATGCGTAACATTAAAAGAATACATATTACTTATATATCATTAGAACAAATGGTTGCTAGTTGCAACTTGAATTGGAAAACTTAAATATTAGTTTACAAGTGACTAAACCAAACAAGTATATCATTGTAGGACCATTGCTCGAAATACTTCTAAGCAAAACAAGACCTTCTGATTTTAATTATTTCAATTTTCATAATTGTAGAGAATTCATAATTTCAGAAAAATATTACCCGAATATGTAAGTTCTATGTATCTAAACTTACCAAACAGAGAAAAAGAGATAGTTCATTACCTGAACGTCTTAGAAATCAATTTATTAAAACAATCTCTACCAATATATAAGAAGATCTTATTTAGGAGAAAACATGGGCAGCTGTTAATGTTTCATGAACCAGATTATGATAATAAAGGAATCAGCTCCTATGATGAAAACATTTGTAGAGAAAAAAAAACATTGAATTTCTAACTTAAATTAAATGATTTATTTCTTTTAGTTGAGCTACTGCGGACAGGACTGCCAGCGAATACCACCAGCTTTAAGTAAAATGTATGGTGCTAGAGTCAAATGTCTAGATTTAAGGTATGTGATAATTATACAAAAGAAAAATATTTACAGTTTGTAATCCACATTAAATAATATAATTGATTCCTTAATAGCTATACTTTATATTTTAAAAGGCATTAGAGCAATGTTGGAATGTCAGCAACTTGGGCCTCCTTGTGATTTTTAAAGTGCCACAGTTTTTCACACAAAAAATATAGAATAACCTGTTTTTATCTCATAAAATGCTGATTTAGTTTATTAAGAAGGTAATCTAAAACTACAACTCATTTAAATTTGTAAGCTTATGTAATTTTTTTTGTAAGAACAATATCTGGAAGACATCTGGACCAATTTAAGTTTATTTATTTGTTCCTTGAACTCTAAGGAAGGCTTAATGGAGCAGCGGGAATGTGACCAGAATTCTATGCAGGTAGAGTTGTGGGCAACAGCTAGTTTTATAATAAAATCAAATTGGAATAACAAATTAGTATAAATTTGGAATTCAGAATACAAAGAAACCTTCCAATTATTACTATAGGGATACCTGTAACAGAGAAGTACAATTGTTGTAATTGTGTACAAAAAAAAATATATCGCGTGAAGTCCCGAAAATTATAAACACTATGAGTAAACGCCGCCATAGTTTAAAAGTTACACAAGTACAATTGTATCAATTATATAACATAGAAATGTTTACAGCTATAACAGAATCGAAACATTGAAAGGATTGGAGCAGTTCACAAAGTTAGAGGAACTCATATTGGACAACAATAAACTAAGTGATTCCATTTCATTTCCTTATTTGGACAGTTTAAGAACACTCTCACTTAACAACAATCAGGTGGGCTTATTTTAATTTCATTATTATCATATATGTATCTACATGTTTATAGTGATTGAGATGCAAACGAGTCAACTTGCCTACACCTGCTGATTGATAGATGACTGGCACAGACCTCCATCTCAGGTTTGGGAGGTTATCCAGCAGTTGATACCACTAAAATATAAACCTTGTCAATAACAGCTGAAGAACTAAACAGCTGCTTCTGGTATGAAAGCTTTGGATGCCCGGTTATTCCCAGCGTTCCCATATCTATTGCTAAAATAATGATGACATAGATTACTTAAGAAAGGGCTTGATCATAAAGTAGATCTACTTTCAGAAATGGTGTAACTATAACTAGGGATCTAATCCAATACTTAAATAATTCATATTGAATACATATTAGTAGGTACTTTTCCACATTCTTTTGTTTTGCTTTTTTTTAAATTATGCAAGTTCCACCAATTACATGCCAGTACCAGTATAAACAGTACCTCAGTAATTATTTTCTGTAATAGTGGTTACTATAGTAACTTTCATTAGAAATGGTCCAACTAAAACAAAACTTCTATTAATATTATGAATGATAAAGGTTATCGCCATTTAATGTCTTTGGTTATCGCACACACATATCAACTCGGCAACAAACGTAGTGCCTCGACTTGAAGTGAGTACTTGAATTCCTTGTATTGTTAGTGCGACTACGACACAATCACGAGTTAACGACTCGCAACCTAAATAAAAGAAATAATGTGTCATCACTGGGCCCAAACGACCCGGAATATTATATTATCTATCTACGCTGTTTTAATTACTTTATGACTAGCTGACCTCATCGAATTTCGTACCGACATATCATTTTCCGCCCTCATGAAATTTAAAGACCATGCCCGCTGCACTTTCTATTCAAATTTCCACGGATGCAGTCCTCAATTCACGCTTTACCATAAATTCGGTTTTTTTACATTCACGTGTATTTCTGATCACGTTCCCGCTGCACCTTCTATTTAACGAGGCCCCATACACCCACGTAGACCCTAATACCAACCCATAAAGTTTTTCTGACGTCTGGTCTACTTCTCCGTTGCATCGCTTGGTTTATTCATATTGGTTTTAATGACAATTAACAGACCATTTTATACCACCATTTTTTGCCATTCTGTTAACCCAGGTAAAATAGGTTCAGTCGTTTTATATCCATATCCGTATAACTCTCGGGTTACGGTCACATGTCGAGTTAGGGGTAATATGACACGTGCGAGGTTACTCATATTGCCATTATTAATATTGCCCAGTTAATCTAGTTTGCCGTATCATACAGATTTCTTACTTACTCATTTAGTCAATTCAGTCAGTATGGTAATTCTGTGAACACAATCATTAATATCATTATTATTCATGGTAACTTAATTAAATTCAAGTTTAATCACATAACGGTCTACATATTAGCAAATCGCCAATGGCAAATTTACTAAGTAATTTACATTTTAAATGTACTCTATATGTTTTATAGGCAAAAATGTCAAAGATGATCACCCATGTTTTATAAACCTATTTACGCTGTATTGTTTGTTCCAGATAAGTGATTTAGAAGCGCTGGTGAACACAATAAGCAAAAGTTTCCCTTCAATTACCTATTTGAGCTTACTCAGCAACAAGGCTTGCCCTAACCAACTATCAGATATCGATAAAGATGATTCCGATTATCAAAGATATAGGTGAGTAAATAGCAGAGTTTAAGTTTAAATCAATTCTTACTTCCTTCTTTTTTCACCTATATGGATGGATAGCACACATGCTAGGAGAAAACATGTTTAATTTATATGGTAATAATTGTTTATATTTCACAGATATTTTGTAATATATGTTCTACCAAAGTTGAAGTTCTTGGACTCCCGTCGTGTGTCACCGCAGGAGCGCCATGAAGCATCGTTACGGGGCGAGTTCATGCGTGTGCGCCGCCCGAACTGTGACACAGTAGACGCGCCACTCCCACATAATGTACAAGCGAGAGGACCGCCGGCGCGACCATTGCCTGTAGATTTCAGCGCCTTGGGAAAACACAAAGGTTGGTCAATGTTATTTAAGTTTGATAAGATCAATCCGTTTACAAGTTCAGGAGTATCACAACGTTACATTTTGGGCCCCCTATTACTTTACAATATTTACTGACTTCGAGAGTTGGCTTCGCTCCGGTTTAATTGTTTTTCTTTATTTTTTCTTACAAACCGAACGTAAGGAAAAAAATAGAAGTAATTTTATGCATTTTTATGTTTGTGCGATCCATTTTTATATTAACCGTATTAGAAATATTGTATACAATTATCAATACCGGCAATCTTATGAAATTTTATAACGACCTTAGACGGTTCCTCTATCTATTGCGCCAGTATTGAATTAAGTTGAAACCTAAATATATGCAAATTAAATAGGTATGTATACGTTGTTCAAAACCTTCCCACAGAAAAGGATAATCAAATATAGATAAATAATATACACGCTATGTGATGAACTGATGACTGTGATGTATACACTATGATGATGTATACACTATAGTGTGTGAACAATTCATGCAACACTGGCCGCTGCTCTTTTGGTACTAATTGACCCTTTGGTGGAAAGCGTGGGTGCGAGAATAATATTGTTGGCACACTCCGAACTTTACTTAATTTTTTTTTATCCCTGTTACAGGTGCCTACGGGAAATGCAGCTATAAATACACCGGCAAACACTCGGAAGGCAACAGGTTTATATTAAATAGTGACTTATGACCAATTTCACCAGTGCCCACGTAAAATGTTAAAGAATAATGTGATTGTTTTACGTAAGATGTGGTTATTATAAATATATACAGGATATACATACATTACATACCTATAGTATATGTATATTCTAATTATGGTGTAACTCAAAACTTTCATAAAACAATATTTTCAGATTTCGTGCAAAGCGGAAAGTAATTTTTCAAAGTCAGTATCATAATATACATATATCTTATTAATTATGATTTTTTTATACCGCTTGTCTTAAAAAAAATAAAAAATCCTCATTAGAAGTATTATTTTACTGTTTTTCAAAGGGGTTAATGAATTACAAAGCGTAAACACTATAATAGATTTTGTTACTAGCACTAGCCTTAGTTTGTGTGATACTGATGATAAACGTATTGATGATACTACCTAATGTAACTACCTAAAATATTGTTGTGTAGTTACAATGGACGAGGTACGGCACGCATGAATGCGAATACATTTCATCACATTTTATTGAAATTATTTTGACAGTCGCACGATTCTACTAATTGTTGTCAAGCCACTGCGATTACAAAAACTGCCATTGAAAATTAATTGCTTTCTTGTGTGAAATGTAGATTATTATTGGACACAGGCCTCTACAACCTTACGCGGACAGTGTGGCGAGCACTTAGGGCTCTCAGTCAGAATTATTTTAAGCAACTATGAATTGAGTTCAATAGTAACAGAATGGATTTGGGTGTTTACCAAGCATCCTATCCAATCCGGGCAGTGTAGAAGCCAGGAAGATATACAAATTCGTATGCGATTCTCTCGGCTAGAAAGGTGTCTCTTACTCTCATAGATTAATATTAATTTTGTATGAGTTACGATGGGGCTGACATAGTTAATATGAACTAAAAGCCTCTAAAAAAATAAAGATTAAAAAAAAGGAAAAAAAAATGAATTGAGAATACTAAAAAAATAGTTGAAAGAGAGTTCATTACTTATAGTGGGGCCTCTTAATTCACTCTACACCACACCATTATATTTGAGGCTTTAGGATTAATAGCGGGAAAGTCTAAAATTCAATACCTTTTTTCGTAATCTCAGTGGTTTGACTTTGGTCGACAATTAATAGTATCAGGGCCCTGGCGATTTATTAGATTTTTATTGGTGCCTATGGCCAATACATTAACAAAAAATAACTGCCATATGTCTGTACATATATCAGATATATTTTTATTTTGTATATTTTAAGTTTTGTAATGTTATTATAAATTATGATCTCAATATTTTGATATTTTAGGGGTCACTATGTATTTGTTAACGTAAGAAATTAATTTTATATTTAGCTTTATAATTAAATTATATATAACATAGTTAAGACATACGTGTTTATATAAGTACTCAAGTGTATCATCGTTACATATTGAAACGACTTATATTTCGTTTAATTGGTTTTTATGAGATTATAATTATGTAAATTTATACAATTTTTTATAATATTAAAGTTTTGTTAGTACAAAGCTATCTCATTTCTATTTTCCTGAACCTTTTTTAAAATTATTCTTATGATACAATGCAACAACTTGTAATAAAATCAAAATGGAATTTCATTTCTCACAATCATCATTCTCTGAACCTTTTCCCAAATCATTTGGGGTCGGCTTTCCAGTCTAATCGTGATGCGGCCGAACTTCGATATTGTTCATTCTGCCACTGACCTCCACAACCAATATGGTCATTTTTTATTTAATTTCATTTCTCACAATACATGTAATAAATAATTATATCATAATAATGAAAACAAAGTAAAAGAAATCGAAATCTTTTAAGAAGGATATTATTATCGCAGTGTTGTCCTTGAAATAGTTACCTACTGATGGTCGCTCGATGACCGCTTTTAGAATGCTGGCCTGTCTTTTTAAGGTTTCAACTTAGCTTACTATAAGGACCTCAATTCTACTAATTTTCAACCAGTGTCAAGCCACTGAGACCTCAAGAAGTGCCAGTTCATTTTTGACTTTACTATAATACCTACAGCTAAAGTTCAAAATTCAATGGAATTGGGTATGATGAATGTAGCGATGTAATAAACTGTTTTTAATTTATTTTGAAATTTAAAGCCATGTAAATACAGCCGAAAATTCATTGGCAGTTTTTGTAATCTCAGTAGCATGATTATAGTTAACAATTAGTGGAATCGGTGTCCTGATGGAATGCATTAAAAATACATAACATAACATAAACTCACGCCTTTATCTCCGAAGGGGTAGACAAAGGTGCTAGCACCCACATTTCACCCGTTTATGTTTAGGTCCCAATGTAATAGGTGGCTAGCCTATTGCCATTAACCGGGCACTTATAAACCTGTGATAAATACACACATAACTTCGAAAAGCATCAAAAATCATTGGTGTGTGCCATGGTAAACCTGGGATCGAACCCGAGACCTCGTCTCAGCAGTCCATTACCCATACCACTAGGCTACCGCGCATTAAAAAACTGAATTTTAATCAATCTCAGTTTGAGGTGTAAGGTGTCAAGTCAAACGAATAAAATGGTATATTCATGAACATAGTTTATTATTTAATTTCATTAATAATATGAATATTTTAAATTGTTTAAATCGTAGGAATGCATCGTCGGAAGTACAGCATACATACAAATAAATTAAGTACTAAAAAATTACATCAAAAAATTGTCCTATATCATACAATGTTACCTATGGTTTATCATATAAACCTTTATATTTTATTTCATGTACTTTTCACCAAGCTTGTATTTACAATATTAAAGTACCTAGTAGTTAATGTATTTATATTTATTTACATAAAGAGTTAAATGCAATATCTATAAGCTTGGTAGCTTGTCAAATTTTTAAAAAGCAGCTTGGTGAGTTCTATGAGACATCATCTTCAGATACCTACACATTGCCTGACACGATCACTTCACAGTCCTTTTGTTTATTTTTATGGATAAGTACATCTTCCTACATTCTATCGAATACGAACATTCTTCGACCAATGAAATGAATCTTCGGTGACGTTTTATCTCACATTTTATTGATCGATAAGACACGAATAACGCCGTCAAGCAGAGCTCTCAAATATTAAATGAAATACCTCAATATCTTGCGCGAGGGCGAATCTTTTGTTATGTTTGAAAATTAATTATGTTTAATTCTAAAGCAACTTAATCTTTTGCACATGTATCGATTGCTGATCGATAAATACGTAATATACATTTGCAGTCTATATTAATCTCAGGTACAACCCTTAAAATATTACGACAGGGGTCTCACATTTAATATACACATGATGCTTGCCTGTGTGTCCACAATCGTCTTTTTAGCGACTTATATTAGTTTAGCTGCATCAATGTATCGCTGCAATTGAGAAAAATAACGTATAATTAGTTATCTTGTACTGAAAATAAGCTTTTATTTGTTAATTGTACGTTAAATACTGCGAATGTGTAACTTAATTGTATTTTCTCAATATATTTGTTTATACCAGTGGTCAACAAACATGTTTAGCAAACGGCCAATCAATTCGCAAAATAAGTTGCAATTTTTTATAGTTAAAGAGTATTATAGAAATATCACTTTAACAAGAGTCAAAAAGATATTTTTCTAATACTTACCATTATTATAGACAGGTATATTTAACAATATATATGTTGCATATATATATTATCAATATACAAGTATATCAGTCACGAGGGATTCAAGAATTAAAAGATCGGGAGAAATTTTGTGTTTGTGTTAAAGTGTGTGTTAAAATAAAGACATAGAGAGAGAGAGAAAGAGAAAAGAAAGAAAGAAAGAAAGAGAGAGGCTTACTATGACCGTGAATTAAAGCCTCTTAAAAGTAGTGTTATTTCAATCTTACTTTGCTTTCATAGTGAAATATCATTATTTTTAAGAGCGTCAGGACCGCGTTATAATATTGTACACTCACTCCTCACATTGACTCGCTTACGAGACAGTTTTCTATCAACACTAAGTGTTAATACTGTGCAATCTAGCGTGGTTAATATTTCTTCTTTAATGTAATACCGGTGGGATTCAGAAAAGCATTAGTGCTCGTACTTGAGAGGTTAGCCTCTCAATTACGAAGTTCTAGCAATTTTCTCAGTTACCGTCACTTAATTTGGTACTAATATATTTGGTTGCACTGGATATAGACGCAGTTTGAGGACCACTGTTACATACATACGGTCGGCTTCTGATCTGAGAAATTAAAGTTGAGTTCCATCAACGTGCACACACAATATTTATTAGGAAACTAAGTACGCGTTGAAAGATCCAACTTTAATTTCTCAATTCAAAAACCGGCTATTACTTTTTGTTTTAAATTAGTATGACACTAACAGAACATCGAAATCTTAATTAGCATTATGTTGTATAATAATAAAACATCTAGAAAATGTTTGTGTGACAAATTTTGTGCATGATTAAAGCCATTGGAACGTATTACATGTTAGTTTGCAAAGTACCGTTAGTTAGGCAATATCTACCACATAGCTAACCTATATATACAACCTTTTGAATAATACTAAGCATTTACTCACTAATAAACGACTATATTAGTTACAGTTATCAAATTGTATTCATAATTTTGATTTGTCAAATTGGGGTTATACAATATACGACAAAACACAACCTTATTTCAATGTTTTCAAATCATTATCGGATACGAATATACCGTCAAAAATTTTACAACAATAATTCAAAATTGTGTAATTCCGAATAAAATGTCGAGATATGTTTCACAAAAAGGTACATTCGGTGGCTAAATAAAGAAATCAATCTCTGTACAAGTACAAAAATATATTAACTGTTAGATAAAAATATTGATCTTGATAAAATATAATACGTACATATTTCATCTGTATTGATACTGTTCCAAATGAAGCTTTGGTTAATACTATCCATCCAAAAATATATTGGATGATACATACTATGCTACAGCTATGTTTTAAAAAGTGGAATGTGTTAATCACAAAAGCTGTCGTTATCTACTTGCATCACAAAAGACTTTAGGGTTATAATATTAGCTTCCCTATACACATGTGCGTCATTTAAATAAAATGGCACAATTTTGTTAATGTACCGGTATAACGGGGTGAATAGAGATCCAAGGGTGGATAACGATAAATGGTCAATTAAATATTTTAAATAATTTCTTTTGCTAGGTTTCAAATATGCCGGTTATCAGATATTTGATATTTCGGTTATTACTTACTATGAACTAGTCCAAAGTTACATTTGAAAGAAAATAATTACGAAATTTAATAATAATACTTTAATATTAATACTTTAGGACAATCTACACAACGCCACCCAGACTCATGGTAAGCATAGTTTAACTAGCTTGTGTTAAGGTTCTGGAATGCGGATAAACATACTTATACATAGAAACATCCAGACCAATGCAAATATTCATATTCATGCACACATGCGGGAATCGAACCCACTTCTCCTGCGTAGCAGTCGCGTTCACTACCGCCACGCCACAGAGGTCGTCATTTAGCTGACCATTTTATCCCTATCCACCCCTGGATCGCTATTCACCCCGTTTTACCTACGGTACACGACGCACCTACCACTAACATTCATCTATCGAAAGCACTTAGGGATTACACGTTTGTAACGATTACAATAACAAAAACACATCCAAACCTTAATTAATCTTGATGTTAATTGTGGGGTTAAACCATAGACATTCATACGACAATCTACAATCTCCTTATTACAGCGTTTCGGAATTTAAAATGTCAGTGACACCTTTTGAATTTTAGTTTGACGTCGCTGCAATGCCATTTTCTGTCAAAGTTGATAATGCTTTATAAGAAAACGTTTTACGGTCCGCATATTCTGTCACTTTCTCACGCTTAGGTCTTGTGTAAAGATATGTATGTCACTCACACACTTTGCTCCTTTATGGATTAAACAAAGAGAAACATTCTTAGGTGTGGGCAGTATATCTACAAAATAACAGTATCAACCACGTCATTACTTACAAAAGGATAGACGTAGTCAAAACGTAAGTCTCTTATAAACAGAAAAAAAATTAAATAGTGACACTCGAATATAAAGAGCACATTTGTTCACAGATAAATTAAAAATTAGTAAATAGATAAGTAAAGAAATATAGTTTATCGAACTCGATACAGCATTCTCGTACGTCTCAGTCACGTTAAATATAGGATTAGGCCCGCGTAACTACACTTAACGGAAATTCCGACCCCAAACTTCTCTTGGAGTAAATCCGTTACTAAATGCAAAGTTAGTTAAGTTACAACATATTCTAAAGAATCTCTGTTACGATATATATGTTCTATAGCTTTTCCCCTCGATTCAATACTAATTAAGATAGTAAAAAAAAGTTTATAGTGTAAGAACTGAATTAATAAAACAGGTTTTAAATAATTAAGGTACAAGTAGTTACCATCTATATTAGATTAACATCATATGAAAATTAATTCTTAGCACACTAGCACTTATAGTGATTGTTACAAAAGAAAAGAAAGACATCAAACTAAATATACAGATAAGTACCACGATCATAAAGCGGTCATACGACGTGTTGTCAATCGCCCAAACTATGTACAGTACACGGCGTTTGGGTTAGTATCTCAGGGACATTAGTCTGAGTGACATTGAGTTTCAAATGCAGTCGCAACGAGAGAAGACAAAGACTGTTTGTCAATGAAGAACTACTACTAGACTCTAGCTAGACCAACTTAAATGTGTCAGTCATAACAACGTGCGCTGTTACGAAACTGTTTGTCACTCAGAATAAGGTGCCAGGTGGCTTTCTTTGGTTTTTAAGAGCGTATCCATTAGACAGTTTGATATGAAGTCTATATATCCACTAGGCAGCATTCTTGCGCACTATGTTGTATAACAATACACAGTAAATACGCGTCACAAGGTGGAATAATGTTGTCTGTCCACGCATGATCAATTTCAACGAGCAAACATCATGCCGCGCGTCATGTTGCTCGTCAGTTGTCTACAACGTGCGTCTCGCGTTACGTTACTTAATATATTGAGCAATCAGTGATGTGCTTCAAATTCTGCCTAGTAAATGTGAGGCGTCGTATTGCAACCTCTAAGTGCAACAGGTAGAATGTTTAACAAAACCGAAACAATTCGATGTTATGCCAAATTTTCTTTGGCGTACCACAGAGGCGGACACGGACGCATTTACTATAAAAATTACGTCTGCAGTATCGCGGACGAGCTTCTTTTCACGATGCGTGCGATAAATCGCGCAAGCATCTGTAGAAACATCGCACCGTGAAGAGGCGGCTTTAGCCGGACATTCACTCTTTCTCTTGACTTTCACCCCCAAACGCTAGGTACTGTATTATGAATTATAAAAGTATATAAACTTTGATTACAAAATTGAAGCTATATGACGACAAAGCTGCTCACGAAACTGGCCGAAATGAAAAATGTTCTAAATTCACTTCACATTATGTCTTGAGTACCGTTGACTACTTCTGAGCTATCATAAAGAATGTTCAATTTACTCTTGTATCACTCGGATGCAAGGATGAGCAGTAAGAATTATATATAAATCTAATAGCAGCATTTACAGTTTACTGCTATCACGAATATTGCTGTCTTTGACAATTATAATTATACATTCTGGACAACGTCCTCACAGTACACCTAATAGCACTAGCTCAATAAAGCGAGTTTAGCGAGTAAACGCTCTACGTTTTCAATCTTATCGAGCGGAATTGAAATATTCTTAGTGCTGTTGCAAATTAGAACATACCAGCAAAAAAATACTTGCTTAAATTTTGCCCACCTGCTAAATCTAATGATAGTTTTAATGTCAATCTATGTAATTTAAGTTTAAAATAGCGCGTCGTGACATCTATAACGTTTCTAAGTAAGAGTTCGTATGAGCACCGGGCCCATCGTACCTTAGAATGTAGCAACAGTTCGTATGAATCACATATAGTACGCGCACGTATACGTATATTACGTACGCACGCACGTATATTAGTTCGCTGCGTGTCGGCGGCTCGGTCGTACGGCGGCACTAGAAGTGCACGTAGCTGGAGTACTGCCGGCCGCGGGCGGGCCGCTACACCTGCGTGACGCACTGCGCCAGCTTGTCCACCTCGGCCTGCAGCGCCTGCCGCTTGTCCGCCTCCAGCTTCAGCTTAGCGTTCAAGTCTTCGATAGTAGCGTTGAACACCGAGTTTTGTACTTCTATCAGTTTTTCCAGGTTTGATATCTGGAATGGAAATGGACATACGATTTATTATTGTTAGATATAGACAAACCAAAATTACCAATAGAGTGAACAGTCTGTTGGCGTACTTCGAAGAGTAGTTTGAATAAATTACCGACCCTTACGCAAAAACCACGTTTTGTTTAGGAAGTAAAATAAACAATCTTAGTGTGTCCTTTTAATATGTTTTGCTTAAAAACTCAAAATAAAAATACTTTACTGCTTAGTAACGCATTTTGAAGACTAAAAACCTGTGTCGAACCACTAGTTAGTCAGTTAGTTAGTCTTGTAACACTACACGATGAAAAAGCTGGACATTGCTCACTACTTCATAAGATAGAGAGGGTTAAAATATAACAGTAAATTGACAGGTATTCAATTGGCCGAGTTTCGTGTCATAGCAAGAGCCTCCCGCCCCATCGTTTAAAACAAATTCATTAGTGTTTACTGATAACTGATAACTGATTGTGTTGTCTGTCTGTGATGTCTTTATTTCGTAAACAGTGTATAAAATGTAAAGTATGTTGTGTTTGTAACAATTGTTGTGGTATTTTCTTTCTTTCTTTCAGTTATGTTAAATATTTCTTCCATTCATCTAATATTTTACATGATCCAATCATTCAAATATATAACTAAGTGTTTGTTTATGTTTAATTAAACGGTTATTTTAACCGCTTTGCTGTAACATATAGCTCCATAATTACTGATCGCTATTTTAGTCTAAACAACAATTTTGAAACACGATAGATACTCACCCTACTATTGAGCTGTGCAATCAACGCGTCATTATTCTCCATTTTCTCAGATTTGACCGTATGCAATCGCCTTTCCAAAGTACCCGAACTGGGTTTGTCTACAGAATTCGATAAATGCTGTTTCTCGAAAGATTTTTCTATTCTTTCAATAGTGCTCGTCTTTTCGAAGACACTGCTTGACATTCTAACTGAGTTCGTTTCAACTGGTTTTTCACTTGCGGCGATTGGTTTCTCTATTTTGGCGTTTGGTGATTTGTCGGTGGTTGCGTTAAATGTGGCCGATGTATTTGTTGTACTCAATGTGACCGGTATGGTTTCACTAAATGCAGTTGGTACTGTTGCGCTCTGTGCGGCAGGTACTGTTGAATTAAATGTCGTTGGTATGGTCGTGTTAAATGTTGTTGGTACGGTTGCGTTAAATGCAGCTGGTACGGTAGCGCCAAATGTAGAAGGTATGGTTGCGCCAAGCGTGGCCGGTGTAGTTGTTGCCAGTGGGGATACTGGAGGTGGTGGTGCCTGAGGTTTTTTTATTTCCTCAGTCATCGACAGTATTGTTCGACCTGTAAGATAAGAAATTTATAATTAATTATAAAGCCCTAAATTCATTGAATTCTGATTGCATATAGCTTTAAATATTTGTATGGATTGATTGTGATATTCAGGATTGTCTAACCGTGTATTATATCAAGAGTATTCATGAACTGCGAATTTTATATAACGACGTTTATATAACAAACCTGCGGCTGTGGGTGACTGTACAGGCTTGGCGGGTTCCGTATCTCGGGGAGCTGGTGTCGCATCTTTCTTAGAATCCAAAGAGTGACGAATTTTCGTCTGAAATATTACAAAACAAAGTTGTTACACTTCCTCTATATCTTCTCGTATTCACCAAAATGATACATTCATAGATGCCAAAATGTAGTTACTGTTGTTTAAAATCAAAGCATATCATATCATATAGGATTTCTAAATTTTCCATACAATGTAATTTAATCAAAATGCATTGTAATATTTATATTATTTTGTAGATATTATTCAATATTCTAAGACAATCTACACAAGCAACGCCACCTAGACCCATGGTAAGCATAATTTCTAGAATGCGGATAAACATACTGAGATTCATTTTTGTAAATATATACACATTATACATAGCAAGAGCAACACCCAGACCAATACATATTTGCACTGTATATTCATGCACACAAATATTTGCACTGAGCGGGGATCAATCCTGCACTTCCTGCATAGCAGTCGTGCTCACTACCGCCACGCCACAGGGGTCGTCATAGATAGGTAGATTATTTCAATCAATTTATATAATGATGTTACCTCTTCAAAACTGTCCAGTATAGACATGCGATTGCTGATCGACGATGTACTTTTAGACATTTCCATGGAATGTGTTGACCTCTTTTCTTCGAGACCGCATTCTAAAATTCTGAAACAAGAAATTACGATACACATTTCATTCGAATATAGAGGAATAATACTAGTATAACTTGGATATGCTCACTACGGGTCCATATTGACTCACCTAAAGTTCTTTATCCGAAATTGTTCTTCCTAACGATTTGTAATCCGAATGATCACTCCTCCTAAAATTTTTCATCCTAAAGTTTTTATTCATACTATTTGTAGTGCTACCGTCGATGTTCATAACACTCATGTTTCCGAAAATTGTTATCAATAAAATTTTTAACATACAATATTAAAGCTACTACTGTTTTTTATCCTAACGTTTTTATTCCTAAACATAATTACCATAATATTGTCACTCATACTTAGAAAGAAACATTTATCTACCAAATATACCTAATAAAAATATATGTTAATAGAATTATATTTTCTTTATAGTTTTAATTTTTTTTTTTTTTGGTTATTTGTTGTTACATACTTATTACTATTAATTAGAAAACTGTTTAGAATGACTAAAGGTTGTTTCACTGATTTTTTGGCTTAAATGAATGAAAACCGCGGCACGCTCGCTTCGCTCGCTCGGCTCGTGCGTTGTGTGGTCACAATTCTAACCTAACCTAAACCAAGAACTTTAAAAATATGACCGATTCGTTTCTGAAACTTGGCTGAATGACCGCAGCGAGATTGTACGTGTAAATAACTAAAACTGTAAAATTTACGCAAAATTAATGTAAATAATACTGATTATTATTAAAAAAAAATCTAATCAAAAAAGGTATGACTTTCAATAATAGTGTAAAAGATGGTTATGTTGACAAAATATAGGAAAAGAAATAATAGTATAATAGATGTTTATTGCTACCGACATTATGAAGTTGAATGATTCGAAAGTAAAACGTTAGAGACAGAGTAGTTAGGAATTGTGATTGTTAGGATGAAAAATGTTAGGAAGAACATTTTCGGAGTTCCAATTTTCGGAGTTGAAATTTTAGGTGAACTTTGGCGCACCCGTTCACTACATATCTGAATAAATTCTATTTTCTCTATATTAATGAACATAACTTTTTCATCTAAAAATTCATGAAATTATGGATAATTCTACAACTATTAATAAATTATTTTGAATGACCTATCGTATATACCCATGTTGAATTTTAATTAACAATTATCTATTTGCAAAAACTAATTCGCTACTGTGTGGATTATTACATTATCAATAATTATATTACGTAACAACGGCAATTGATTTAAAATTAAAAAAGAACTAAAACAGTTATTCATTTTTACGACTAAAATCAATCAATAATCAATTAGCCTGTTGTAGCCCACTGCTGGACATAGACTAAAACACTTACAGTAAAAGCAGGCTTTCCTTACCCATAATGAAATTGTGTGAATAGTTTTTACTATAAGTAGAAAAAAAATATTGTTTGTTGATTAGAAATAAAGTTTAAAAGATCTCACTACACAATAAGCAATTGTCATTTACATACTCGGTTATAAATACTACGGAATATTTAATAGTGAATAAGCAATTAGTTAACCAGAAACTAGGCTGAAAATTCCTTCCATCACCAGATGAAGACTACAACATACCTGTCAGTACTACCACCGCCCGCCTTGCTCGCAATCCCGGCCTCTGACGTCACGGATGACGAGCGCGACTTGCCATCCAGTATAATGCTCGTCTTCTTCGCTTGGTTCAGTTTCAGCTCATTGATCCAAGGCGCCTTGTGCTTCTCCCACTCGCGAGTGCGCGGCTTGATCTCCTCCGCTCGGTCTGTGCGCTCGGGCGGCCGTTCCGTTCGCTCTGCCTTCTCTGGCGGCTTTTCGGCTGAAGTGAAAGTATGTAATGAATATGTGAAGCGTGAGTCAGTAAATGGCGTCAATAGGATATGGAAATTTGTTTTAGGAAAGGAGGTCACGATGATGCATTGTTTGGGTAAGTAAATAGATTAGAGGAATGTACAGAAATGGTAAACAGCTTCTTGTTCATGTGTGGTGTCTAAAAAGATATTGCGACTTATTATATTATTATGTTCCAACGACATTTTCATTCGTAATTTTGGTACGCGTATATATTTCTTCAGCTGATGTAATCCTCAAGCTCGGGATTGAAATTTTCAATTTTGGAGCTATTTATGATCTGGATGATTCAGACCAAACCAACCGAATCCATTCAGATTTACAGTCAGACCAAGCAAATAGATCTGTAATACGGTTCTATGAATTACATAATTATTCTGTTTATTTGATGTTAGGTTAGGTTAGCACCTAACCTTCATAGATATGCAAGATTATATTTTCGCTTACCTTCGTGTCCATTGCTTAGTCCTATTTGTACAGGCGTGTCTTCGCGGAACGCCTGACTAGGAGGCCGACGCCGTGGTGCCTTTACTCTGAAATGAGGTTCGAGTATAACTTTTACACCAAAAAAAACTATTTTTTATTTATTTATTTACTTTCACGGACTACTGGCTATACGTAAATTTGGTTTATGATTGTCGTCAACTAATTGATAACTAGAAATTCATATGTTGTAATTTAAAAAAATAATTGAATATACTTATACCCACAACCAGTATATTTTAGGAGGAATATTTTGAGGAACTGGAAATATATGTGATGAGATGTATGACGGTAAAACCACCCGCGGCTATCTATTTAGAGAAATTGGGTTACCTGGATAGTGGAAAATTTCCGATACATAAGTTTTACAGGTACCTCAACCAATAAATTACTCTATTCCAGTCCACTGCTATACACATGCCTCTCCCAATGTTGGGAGACTTTGGACTACTGTTCCCACGCGGGCCAGACGGGTCGGTACAGGGATTTATTTGAAAAAAACTTTCACAGTGATTTCGTTTGCGTGTTTTTTCGTTATCGCATCTTAAACACATTTAGATGAGATGAAACCAGCGAAACCATCTTCTGAATTTTTTTTATAATATCACGCATATATCCCCGAAGGGGTAGGCAGAGGTGCTAGCACCCACATTTCGCCAGTTTATATTTAGGTCCCAATGTAATAGGTGGCGAGCCTATTGCCATTAACCGGGCACTTATAAACCTGCGATAAATACACACATAACTTCGAAAAGCATCGAGTCATTGGTGTGTGCCATGGTTAAACCTGGGATCGAACCCGAAACCTCGTCTCACCAGTCCATTACCCAAACCCTAGGCTACCGCGGCTTCTGAATATTTTACCAAATAACTTCAAAAAAGAAATATAGTTCGTATGTCGTACCTGCCGGCCCTAGGGTCGTTGAGCATGGAGTGCCTCTCTATGTGGTCGAAGGTGTTGGTATTGCCGGCGGGCGGCGCGGGCGCGGGCTTGCTGGGCGCGCCGCCGTCGGGCCGGTCCCACTCGCCGCTGCTACTGCTGCCGCTACTCGACACCGTGGTCGACAACGACTTCTCTCTGGAATTTTAATAAAATTACTTCTTACGGATTCTACATAGATGTAATTTCATGTAAATTTCCAAAGATGTAGGGTAGGTGTCCTATAGTTGGCCGTAACCGCTGTACTGCGACGGGGGGATGACAGGGCGAGTATCGTCAGAGGAGGCAGAATGACCCCCCATGAGCGCGGGTCTGGGAGTGACGGGTGGGGCTGCCTGTCACCCTAGCAGAAGCAGGCAGTGGCGGCAGCACACATACCCGGGGATTAGATGGGGCCAGGCTGCGAGAGATATGTCTTGTATAATCTTACCTCCGGTAATCAAGGCAATCAATAAAAAAGTTTCGAGTACAGACGTCAGATTTCATCAGTCACGCTCATATTGCTATCTCGCTCACTCACCCCTCCTTTCTCTGTCTTTACCTCATCCCCCGCCACACCGTGCGTACCTAGTGCGCGGAACAGCGGTCGCGGTCGATCTATAATATATTTTGTTATGCTACTTTGTTATTTACACTGATGACTGATCCCGACATTTCACTTGCTTCTCAGCGGCCAAGCTTCATCATGTAACTTTAGTTACGTGTATCATTATAAGTGATACTATGCAGTATGAGCTCACATAAATGAAGTTTTGTTGTATGTTTTCTTGATTGATGTCTGCATTATTTTATACAGCTTGGCAAAAAAGTCGTGAAACGGTACTAAATATATTTAATCACTGGCAACACTGTCAATCACGTCAAGTTATAGTACTTGTTGTGTCATTACATACATTCCACGATCGTTATTCCATATTTACTCGAAGTTATTTGTGTTATTGTGTTCAAAATGAATAGGTCCGTAATCCGTAGCTCCGCCAGAGAGATTATTTATAAAGTTTACTTGAGATGTTTGTCGGAACGCGAAGCCGGCCAGTGTTTATCGGATCTCAACGATGTTTATAAGAGGACTGCTGAAATGACTGGTAAAATATGTTTTTATTTAATTTGTCAGATATAATTTGTGTTATTCAACTTGTGAATTGTAGATTCAACCTCTTAAACAATGAATATTTGCTTTTTAACAAATGTCCATGAATTTGAGGTTATGTTGTTTACAATGCATTTGTAGAGTAGTGCGATTGAACAATATTGATAGTTTTTTTTTATGATATCACCAAAAAAGATTATTACGTACATTTTAGGAGTGTACTATATACCCTTTTATCTTATTCCTATTTTTCTTAGGTAAATCCGTCAGTACCATACGGCGAATCGCATTGGAAGGACAAAGGAATAAAGGCATTTTCTCCACACCAGGGAAGCATAGAGCGGGACGACCCAGAAAAGACTTGGACGATTTTGACTTGTGTGCAATCAGGCAAAAAATTCAATTTTTTTACACTGTAAAAAAGATTGTAAGTAGGTTTTATTTGAAGGAAATGTTTTTTTAGTTTAATAGTGAATTCACTGAGTTTACTTTTTATCATTTTAGGCACCTACTTTACGAAACCTGTTGCCGGTGGTAAGAGAAGAGCTAGGATTTAGCGGAAGCCGTGAACATTTAAGAAAGATAATACTAAGACTGGGATTTAAATACAAAAAATGCCAGTCTGACAGACAAGCTTTGATGGAAAAACCACATATTGCAGCAAAGCGTGAGATTTACCTAGAGAAGATCATAGAAAATAGGAATTTACCAGATGATATAAAAAAAGATATAATTTATCTAGATGAGAGCTATATCCATACATCGTACAAATTGAAAAAATGTTGGCAATCTGTAGATGTTAGTGGAATAAAAGAAAATGTGTCCAAAGGCAAAAGGTGAGCAGTTGTTAAATCTCTACAACTAGTATTCTCTATACTATGTGTTTTATTTATATTCAATGGGTTTTTCAGGTACATAATTATACATGCCGGAAGTGAAAATGGATTTGTACCAAATGCCTTATTAATATTTAGTGGGAAAAATAAAAACGAAGATTATCACTCAGAAATGAATAAAAATAACTTCAAAAAATGGATCACTGAAAAATTAATTCCCAATTTAACTAAACCTGCCATCATAGTTATGGATAATGCTCCCTACCATTCAGTAGTTCTCAATAAGGCACCCACTTCCGCATCTAAAGTGAGTGAAATTAAGCTATGGCTGTCTGAAAATAATATACCATTTTCAGAAACAATAAGAAAGCCAAACTTATTGATGCTTGTTAAACAACACAAACCGGAGCCCGTCTATGAAATAGATGAAATTTTGAAGGCACATGGTCACACAGTGCTAAGGCTTCCACCTTACCATTGTGACTTAAACCCTATTGAACTGATCTGGGGTATTGCTAAACACAAAATTGCGTCACATAATGTCGGATCAGTTGACATCAAGGTAATTTTATAGTTATATAAAAATATGGTTTAAAATCTTATGCCCAAATAATAATTTAATGCGAATTGTTTTTATTTTAATAGGCAGTGGCTGAACAAGCATTCCAGAGCATCTCTGCTGACGACTGGAAAAATTCATGCCAACATGTTGTAAAAATAGAAAAAGAGTATTATGAAAGGGGACGAACTATGTATGACGATATCGAAAAAATCGTCATAAACCTCCAAGACGATAGCAGCAGTAGTGAAGCAAGTGAAGATAGCCAGCACACTATTGAAGAAGACCCACCCGAAGAGTCAGATGAGCACTTTTCTGGGGTGGAATATTTGGACGAAAGTCTTCTAGATTCCGAGTAGAAGAAATTGTCCTAATAAATCAATTTATAGTTCAATAGTTTTATTTTTTTCTACTAGTTTCAATCCCTGTAGCCTCCGAAGCTCTCAACTCAGAGTCTGGGGTCCGTGTTACCAGTCTAACTGCTGATTTGGCTAAATTAGAGCAACTGCCATCTGATCTCCACAACCTAATGGCGATATTAGGTGATATGATTGATTGAGTTTTGATGTGAGAGTAACAAAGATTCTCACATACCGGTCTACTCACAAACTTCATATTTTCTAATATTACATAGTAGGTGTTCGATGTAATAATTTCCATCGAACACGTTTTGCTGATCTAGCAACCTAACACGGCCGCGTCAAATGCGCCGCGGCCTCAGTACATATTCCGACAGCTAACCGAGTGCATTCATTTCAATCATTTTAGCAATTAGCATAGCATAGCTTTTTATTGTTTTAGCAATAAACATCGTTAAAGTCTTTAAAGTGTTTAATTCCCTAGCAACCAAATATGAACCACTTAGGTCGACTCCTCTACAGTAGGATATACTGACAAAACATTAGTAGTAGGTACACTTATGCACAAAATCACATATTATTCACATAATATATTCCTAAATATGCAAAGTGTTTCAATTTATCTGATGAGAAATATATATTAAAATCAAAGTATCAAAACTGTTATTGTCGTTGTATATAGGGTGGCTATATGCACGATTGTGGCGCCCCTATTATTTTCACGACTTTTTTGCCAAGCTGTACATATAAATGTTTTATATTACTAACTTGTCGTTAGAAGAAAGCATTTTGTGTTTGAGCCCGCTGAACAGACTGCCAACACCCGACGTGGGAGTGGGACTTTTCTTCAATGGCACCGGGGGTTTCTTCACCTGCAAGTACACAATAAAATAAAAGGGTCGGTAGCTTAGTGCTTAAGGTGTCAGCCTTACGATCGAGAGTTCTCGGTTTCGAATCCTGGCCATTGAACTTATAGCTGGAGGGGTTAGAGGGAATATTATCTACTGATTTCGGTTGCTAAAATTCTTTTCAAAAAAATTTATCGATTATTGTCATGCCCTATGTCCTTACACCCCAGTTATTCAGACCTGATATGGTGTGCGGTTTTAGTTGATTCAATTAACCACCCCCAATGACGGAGAAAGGCGGTATCAGTGGTACACATTAGTACTTTACAGAATTAGCCATTTCGCGTCCGCAGTCCTTTCGCGAAGAAGTCCTTTCCGGATTCGGGTGCCATTTCGCGAATTAGGCATTATGCGAGTAAACGTATTAATTCACAAAACACGTGTTAAGTGCCGGTCTAAAAGGTGCATAACGAAAAAATACGTCACTCACTTGCTCCAAAGTTCCATCGTTGACAGTCTCATTGTGTATTATTTTCTCAGATTCATTTTTGTTTGTGTGCGTGACTGAACTTAGTGTGCTCGTTTCCTTATTTGATATATTTTCTTTGTGCAGGCTGAAATTCAAACGATAAAATGGTATGAATAAATAGTTCAATGCCTCAAAAACTTGTTTCGCCTTATGGTTAGCTGGTCAACCAAAAAAAAACAATGAAAATAGTGATCTACCAATGACGCCAGGCGCCATAACTGCTGTGTAAGTGGCGCCCAACGCTTACCACCAAAGAACTCTAAAGTGGGTGATAGACGTGCGAGCAAGTACGCGAACTTTGTGGCTCAAGGACCTTTTCCGCTGGTGTTTGTATTATACACCATGGTATGGTGTATGTATATATAGGTGTACTAAGTACGAATGTTTAGAAGCTTCACGTGTGTCACCAACGATATCGAGCTAATAAGTTCACGATCTTAAAAACCGCGTACATTAAGTTCGTCGCCTATCACCCACTTAAAAAAAACACTTTGCGCAGTCTTAGTACATATGATATGATCACTATATGTAATATAACACATACCTTATTTTAGACGTGGTGAGTTCTTTAACAGATGCAGTTTTTTCCGAGTACTTGTTCAAGATGGGATAAATAGAGTTGGTGGTTTTAGACGGTGGTCGATCGGGTTTCTTCTCTTCAACATCTGGCGTAACTAAAATTGAAATATATATTTTTTAAATACATAATAGGCTAGGAAGCAAAGATAGGTTGAAATAGAACGATATATCACGATTTATTCAATATTTGTATTGCGTTATTTACACTAGTCGTGACTAGTTCAACTGCACTATTCGTAATATAAACGTTATAGAGAGACATGGGGTTAAAGTGGGGTTATCATTTTTGTGATCATTATCGCCACTGACTTTAGAAAATATTGTAGTATAGTGTTGGAATACTTGTTAACGGCAAACTGAAAAATCGTATGCATTAATTAAACAGATAAATAATTTATTAAATATTATATATAATAGTATATTTATGTTGCTATTATAATTGAAAGTAAATAACATCGGCCGACCGAACCATCGATAGAATCATTTTCAAATGATTTATTTACTATTTAAATCATTAAAATTATAATAGTTTTGATAAATATAATTGTAAAACTTTGACATTCATATGTGCTCTTTATGTGCCTAAACTGAATAAACGAAATTGATTATTTAATAAATACTTCTTTCGATCCTGTGGATCACGACAAATTTTCGTCCCCTCTGTCAAACGCTTATTAAACTACATATTTATTTATTCTTGAACTTGTTATAAATAGCATAACAACTTCTATCAATAACAGTACCAAGTCATCATCGTCAACTCCAAAACAACAAATGAAAAATCTACAACAATAACAAAATAAAAAACAAGAACTGCTGAAAAAGATCAGCAATGGCGGTAAGGCAACTTTATACTTATACTTATTACTGTATTGCTAACTTTGTACCTTGGTCAATAAAGAATTATCTATCTCTCTATCAAAATGTGTATTTAGTGTTTATAGTTGTCATATAACTGAATAAGGAACGAATAACGAAAGAGGAAAAAGCGCTAGGGGTATGCCAGGTTTGTAGCAATTGGGGAAATAATCTGATATTGTGTCTGCCTACCTATTGAGCTGATATAAGAAGCCTGATTTAATAATGTATACCTAGGGGCACCTGATTCGCGATAAAAACTAGGCCCAGCCGCGCGAATTATTTGGAAATATATGATAATCTGTGATTGGTAAATTTGAGCTTGTCCCCCCTCAATACCATCCTCAAAAGACAGCCCAAACACACATTAGTGAACATTACGCGCATGCCGATACTACTGCTGATTAGCGAACGTGACTAGGCTTACCATTCGGGATTTGGGGGTCATATGGCAGTCGCCCACATAAAAGCCAAATAAATAGAGTAGGAGTGCGGATTCCGAGCTTTGGATGCAACTGGACCTAGCGCTATAACAATAGCCCCAGAAGCTAATTTACCATCGAAGGTTCAAGGCGTTCGAGAATGTGGAGTAGTGGGCAAATAAAGAATATCTTATACTAAGCAAATGGTAGCCAAATGTATGTTCAACGCATTTGGTAACCGAGCGTGCAATATACCGAAGCGTGCACTATTTAGTGTGAAAAAGTTTCAAAATTACCAAATTGTTACATTTTGGGTGTTTTTTTCTGTCATCATCAAATATTTTGTAGGTAACATTGAATGACTTTTATTTATTTTTGTCATCATTATTATCATTGCATTAATCACGGTCGCATCCGAGACCCTCGCCTCGGAGTCGGACCCAACGCGGACTCCGGTCAGCGGCTATTTACTTTATAAATATAAATTAGGTGGAGAATACTAGGTCATGAGTCGTATCTCCCTCATACTTACAGAAAGCATGCATTACTATCGATTTGGGTGTTCTGGTTTAATGGCTATTATTGACAGGTCAAACTTGTGACTTTTGATATACCTAGGTACGATAAAATAGTTCACCATAACCATGGTACATGTAAGTACACACATACCTACACCAAAGAAATAGTAGGTAGAGTTTACAATCCATTTATACATGGAGACCTGTGTATCCAGATAAAAAATACCTGTGTATCCAAACATCCAATAATTATCACCTCACTTATCTATGTCGTTCTTAGAAAACCGATTTCAATGATAATTCAACACTTTCAACACTGCTTTAATAGTTTTTTAATACACGATGTCATTACAATGTTATCGATACGTTTTATTTTATTAGTTACTGTTATCCTCAATACAACAGTTACGAACAAAACTAAAACTCAAAAATAAAATATTTTCAAAGATTAACTCACTTTCGAAAACCATGTCAGAAAATTAGAAAATCTAGAATTGAATGGAGCAACGAGTAACATTTGTGTTACACCAACGCGAATTGTGAGGCAACTAGTTATAAAAAGACTCGCGAGTCGAGACAAACGTGGTGAGGTAAGTTACGCAAAATCACGACTTAGCTTACAACCTTCATGAGAAATGTCAATAGCAACACATCGAGTACTAAAGTAGAGTGGGCGGTGTTTACCAACAGGCTGTATATAATGTTTGTCTGTGCGTTCGCGCGCTATACTTGTTATTGTATTGACTTCACACTGGTGATCTGTCACGTGGCCATTTATCACTTTTCAAGTTTTGTGACGGATTTTTATATAACCATTAAACATTAGGTACGTAATGCGACACGAGAAATAAATAATGCCTCCGTGCATTAACAATCTTTTACGTGTTACAATTAGTGCCACGGTGATACGAACCTTGTATAAATAAACATAGAGATGGAAATACTTTTGTAAGTAGGTACTAATGTAAAACATGTATTGCAAATTGTTTTAGTTTGTTTACTATCATACCTAAGTATACGCGTACTTTTATTATTGATTTATACAGGTTGTTCCAGTACCGCGAATCTAATGATCGCGATGAACTGATGATGTGATCAACGTTAGTCAATAATATAGGTGCGATTAATGTTTTGTTTATATTATTAAAGTGGCAAATAAGTACATTGCTCATATGATAGTAAGCTAACATCTTTCTATCATATGAGCAATGGCCTATGAAAGCTTCTAACATCAGAGTAAAGAATGGAGAAAGACGCAAGGGAGAAGACTAAAAAGGGAAAAGAAAAGGAAAAGTGGAGAGACCTGCAACGTCTAAGCAACTGTATAAATATAGCTTACCGCCACAATGTATACATGCTTTAAGTTTGTCCTTAATTTATCATATTTCACTATTGCGTGCTTAAAGTGAATTATTGTATCAGCCAATTAAATAGCCCAAAGTAAATTGCCCTGTTATAGAATTTTAAAGTAGGCACACGCACTTCTTTCCCATACTGTAGGTACACAAGTACGTATGTATAACACTTAATTGACTTTGTAATGTATAATGTAATACATATTGTATAAGATGATATATTTCAAATCAATTGTGGAGTTGACCAAGAATCAAAGATTTACTATCTCCTGCACTAGTTTTGATATGCATAACTTAATAAGAATTGCGTGTATTAATATTAACTTAGTGCATTTTCACAAGTCACTAGGTTTACGTCATCTACGACTGCCCATACCTATTTGAATACATTATACGGTAATATTGGCGTAAGCATAACCTTGTAAATGTTAAAGATTTATATACGAAATTGAAAACCGACTCGATTTAATTAGAAAGTCAAATGACCAATCTATTAATTTCATTTGTGTATTGGTAGCTTTATTTAATTAAATATGGCAATACAATATTATTAATGTTTTAAACATAGGGTTTTTAACAGGTTTTATTCTATGCATAACCAGATAATTATTTAGTCACAAAACATACCGTACAGTTAATAAATTCAAGGTAGGTGTGTGCATTACGTCATTTCTGTATTAGTCGACTGAACATACTATGATAAGACTATTTTGCCAATGCATCAGAACAGTTAGGGTACGAAATTGTAGATCGTAATAAAATTGTCTCTTAGCTATAAATAAATGGTCTAGATAATAATAACACCTATAATAACTCATTCAAAGACAGTTTCTTTAGGCACTAAGTTATTGACTTTCGGTGAAAGCTTTCAAAGAGTAGAGCCACTGGACTTACCCCGCATATTTATTTAAAATATTGTTATCCTTTTTTTACGTGCGGAAATCGAAGTCGCACAGCGGGAGTGGTTATGTCGGATTCGAACCGACTAAAACCGCACGGCTGTCTCGGGCCATCAGTTACCGAGTGTGAGGTAACCTCTGGCATATCCCTTACACCCCGACAAAGTTCTATTCGTATTGTAGAACGGTTTCCTGGTAATTTTTCATTTGGAACAGTCATGAGTTGCAATATTTCAGTCAGTTTCAACTAAATACATATAATATTTGTAATATTCATTACGATGTATCGCACACGTACTGCGAATTATCGTGACTATAATGATTAGGTATCTGTCGTCTGTGTTTATTGCATTCAATAGATTAACATCGCTGGCGAAGTCATTGTAGTAGCTGATGAGACGCTTGAAATAACATTTTAAAAACTTAATTACTTCACTGACAGGTTCATAGACATTTCCTAGAATAAGGTTAACGCGCGATTCACAAAATAGCGAAGGCGTGGGTCGGGCGCAGGTCAGTTTTCCATCCATTGTCGATATCCTAATATAGTATTTTTTACTTTATTCTGTAAACGGCGATGGATAGCAAACCGACACGCACCCGAAAAGTACTCCCACTGTGTGTGAATCGCGCTTTAATCCCTTTAAGATTATAATGGACATTGTTGGGAATACTACATTATACCTATCATCATCTTCGCGTTAGTACAGATCGCATCCGAGGTTCTCACCCCGACTTGAAGTCCGAATACGAAGTATGGACAGAGTCATATATAAAGTCACAGGCAAGTTTCATCATCATTCCCTGAACCTTTTTCCCAACTCAGTTGGGGTCGGCTTTCCAGTCTAACTGTGATGCGGCTGAACTTCGATATTTCCGTGAAGCGACTGCCATCTGACCTCTACAACCAATGGTCTAATGACCAATGGCGATATCGAAGTTCCAAGTTAGTCACAGGCAAGTTTAATATTTTTAAAACTTAGTTGTGTATACACATATTGAGAACTCACTTGTACTTTTCCACAGTATTTTTATTTTTATTTTTTAATAGACCTGACCGGTTTCGCCTTACGGCATCCTCAAAGGTTTACGATGACATGAAAAGTACAAGTGAGTTCTCAATATGTGTAACAACAAATTCCACCGAGTGCCATCAATCAACAGTATTAAAAAAAAAAAAAAATTAGTTGTGTATAATTTCTAGATAATTTCGTACGATTCTGATTTCAGTACTTAGGTTTGCACTGGAACATAACTGACTTATAGGTAGAAACCTTGACATTCTTGAGTCAAATAACGTGAAATGCAATTGCTGCGGTACTTCAGTAGGTATGTGATTGTATTTCTAAGCATTAATTACAATTCAATTATAATAAACGTATAAAGTTTCAACATGATGAAACTGGGTAAGCACGTGGCTCGTATTGAAAGGACTATTACTAAGAATAAGAAAACTGCCGATGTATGGACTCTCCCGCACCTAAATTGATTTAACAGCATATCTTGTAAATAGCACAAATGTCACCATGAAACAATATGATGAACATTTAATACAGGGTTTAGTATTCATCTCCATAGAGATGATGTAACAGATTATTTACGAACACATTGTACAAACGGACTAGCAATATACATTTCTATGTATATTAAAGCAAAGGTCATCAAGAGTACAGACCGTAACTAATCTGTCGCAATCAAATTGTCCATAAGCTTTCAGAACGAATGAGAAAATATTTACAGATAGATAGGTATACAATGGTCACGGCTAAGAATAGAATTGCCATCCAGTGTTATTGTGCATGAACGATGGATAGAATCAATTGTTTCCTTGGTACGATCTATTAGGAAGGTGATTTGTCACGATTGTGACATTGGTGACATTAGCCCTGGATCTCGATTCTACTAATTGCTAACCATAGTCACAAGATTGAGTTACGAAAATTGCCATGGACTGTTCAGCTTTATTTATGTTTAAAGTTGAAAATTATATGAAAACGTGTTTATCACATCGTATCACTCACTCCACATACATTAAACTTAGGACTTTATTTGTGTAGGCGTAGAGTCTAAAATTTATGGCACTTTTTGTATAATCTCAGTGCCATGACAATGGTTGACAATTTGTAGAATCGAGGTCCTGTTCAATGAATCGTAGCGTCGGTAGCTAAGTGGTTAAGGAGTCAGCCTTACGATCTAGAAAACTACTGACGAGAACCCACATCTAACACAAGCCATTGAGCTTAGCTGGAGGAATTAGACGAAATATTAGTAATTTAGGTTGCTAATATTATTATTTTTTCTTTAATATCTATACATTTTGATTTCTGGTGTTTAGTGAATGGTGTTTTTATTGTATATACCACTAAAATATAATAAATATCATACCATATACCATTGGAAGGGTTTTAGCCTTCGAAACATAAAAATATAATTTGATAAATATAATTTTACACACCTGTAACAGGCTGTTACATTCTATTATGTTACGCGTCACATCACATACGCGTTAGTAACTAGTACACATCTATATAAAATATACCATCCTATATACAAGCGGCCGGTGGCTCGCAGAATGTTGTGTGAGCCAAGTGGCGCGAACAATACCTATGGCAACCGAACTACTGACTACCTGGTTACTGGACTTATTAACGCAAAATTGTGCACTGGAGATAACATTAAGCCTCATGTTGTTCAGGCCCGTCTCATTTCATAAATGCACTGGTTTAACATTGTTTGGCAACTTAGGCATCTTTTTATTCCTAAAAAAATTATAATTGCGCAATATTTTTTTAGACATTGTGTACACACTCAAGTATTTTCTAAAATGCTTAATATGGTATCTATTTGTTGTATTTGATTATTAAAATGACAAAAACAATACAGAACATGACCCGCGAGCGCAAGTAAGACCTAACCAACATCTTCAATACATAGTATAAAACAAAGTCGCGTTTTCTGTCCCTATGTCCCTTTGTATCACGGAGGACCGAACTATATAGATGACGGAGATGTAACAGTTAGATTTCTCTATACAAAAATGCGTGGCCAGTTGCGGGTGTGAAGGGAGACGCGCGGGGACATGTAATCACACCCCTCCACCCGCGTGTTTGTACCCCTCTGTTTAAACTCCTACTTTCAAGAAATCCATCTACCAGAACATAGCGAAACTGGAAACAAACGTGACATGCAATTTTCATTGTAGTTTGACTACTGGCCACTAAGCGCTACGATGAGAATGTTTATTTCCTTAAACTTATCTCGGAGGAAGATTCTTGGGCCCAAATTATAAATTACTCGCTCAGCCCATTTTTGAAGAATAAATATTGCATTTAGAAGTAAATATAGAAGTGGTCTCGCTATAATAATAAACAACACTTATTTTAAATAGGGGTATTGTTTTTGAAAATTGGAACATCTGTTGGTATAAGGGCAAATCATTTAGTTTCTCTACATGGTTTAGTCATAGCCCGGTAGATGGCCTAGTTAACTTTATTTAAAATTTCAGTTAAATTAACTATTTATAAATAAAACGACATTTTTGAAATCATTAATGAACTAAGACAAAATGATTGTGGTGAAAATTTCACAGTATGCATTGAGTATTATTACAACTACGATACATGAAAGACAAGATTACTTACATCTATTCTCCACTAGATGGTTCTATTAGGGTATTTTTTTTATAAAAATTAAAATATAAATCCAGGGGACTTACAGATGAAATGTTACACCATCAGTATGTTTAGACAGTTTTCCTGTACAATTTTTACACCCTGACACCACACACTTCATGACGGAACACGATGAAAACTATTTTATTCTGCAATTTTTTTAAGAAAAATGACATCCGTACCCAATGCCGTGACACGAGAACTGATGAGTGACGTCAGAGCCTAAACTTCGTCCCTTTCTAACATCACCCCGCCCGTTCGACTCGACTGAAATCTTATGACTCAATTGCCTTTGCAACAACTCCGCTTACTTCAATTCTCCATGCTTTGTATGCTTAAATCTTCAAAACTACGCAACGGATTTTGATGCGGTTTTTGATGGTTAAAGAGGAAGATTGATATGTATATAACATCATGCTACGACCAACAGGTGCGGAGCACGAATGAAAAATGTTGCAAAAACGCAGATAAAGTTGCGCGGGTCAGCTAGTTTTTTATTAAAAACTAGTCGGTCAACTATCCGAAAATGGCTCAATAACAATATTTTGTACTGTAAAAACAGTTTTATTCTATGGCAAACCAATTGTCGCTTAGGCCGTTCTTATACTCGCAACCTCAAAAATAATACTAATTATAACATCATAATTTTTACACCACTGTGTAAGTATCTTCTAAGAAACTTTCTTACCTGCTGGTAATAAACGAACAAAGTTGTCAGGAATCAGGCCGACTTTGCCATGAAGCTCCCCGCGCCACCAGCCGCGATCAGGCGCGTCCTTGGAAACCACCGTCACGATGTCACCTTCGGCCAAGTTCAACTCATCTTCGTTCACTGCCGCGTACGGGAACAGCACCTCGCAGAGCTCCTTCACTGTATCAAAATAGAGTTTTGTTGTACACAGATTATAAAAAAAAAACAATTGGTATATATACATACATAAAATATTCACTATCATTATAAACATTCACATAGTGAAATTGCCCTTCTAAAATTGGGGCTAAAACTTTGAGAAGTATGTTTGTGTTTAGTCTATATTGGGTAGTATTTTATATAATTATGTAAGTAGCGAAGAATGGGATGAAGAAAGTCAAGAAGTGAATAGGCACTTCAAATATGAAAAAGGTATTTGATAATTCTGTACCTATTTTAAAATATAGCCCAGTTTAGCCCTAACAGTTATGTTCCCTCGACTTGGACTTCTACTTAATTCGGTCTTTGTATAAGGACTAAAATAAAACTAATTGTTTTTGTTTTAATAATAACTTATTTGTTTATCATAAAATCAAAAAAATACCTGAATCACGCTAGCATATTCACAATTTGGAAGCCAATTCACAATGTTTAAGATAACACAATTATCATTAATACAAAACGTATTATATTTATTCTGAGTTATCATGTGACGCTTATTCACACGCATAAACTAAAGCGGGAGATTTAACACTAACGGAAGCTGTTCACTAAAATGATAAACGGTACGTCCCCTGCTGTCCAATCTCATTGATTCAATTAATGCAAATAACAGTTACAATATCAACGAGACTGCATGACGAACCACTTGGTTACTTGTGCAGACAACTTATTAATATGAAACACGTCTGTGTGAGAAATAATAAATGCTTTATATGTATATCTAAAGATGACACATACTTAGATAATATTATGTATGAATCTAAACCGATAAATTGAAGGCCAAAATGTAATAAAAATTGAAGTTTTTTTTTCTCTATCTATCTTAACAAAGATCCTGGTTGCATCTGAGGCTTCTTCAAAACTAACCCAGAACGGGCTATTTTAAAAGATTGGGCTAATTTGGTCAATGATGACATTGTGACAATGAGTCTTGGCGGGACCCATGTAACACCCCCTTTTTCCGCAAACAACTATAACTCGAAATAAAACCATGTAACAATCCATCTGGTCAGCGTGACAGCAGGAGACCTAAGTCTCTAACATTGGGAGAAGAGGCCTCTCCCAATGTTAAGAGGCTTAGGTCGACCAGAAGGGGACTGTGATGGGCTCATTGATTAATTGATATCTCCCTTTCGTCACGTTATCTTCTTTTTTATTATTAAAACAATTGTGGATCCTTTGGTACGTATACCATTTGAATTTATTTATTTTATTTATTTATTTATTCTTCATGTACACATATATTATATTTATACAAGATAGTGAGACGAGATGTACAAAGGCGAGCTTAACTCAAAGTTGAGTTTTCTTCCAGCAAACCTGGGAGTGCACAGAGGAATTGCTATAGGAGTGGATGCCACGCTATATCATTAGCAGTATAATATTATTGCGGCATAATACTGCGAAACATTCGCTTATTACGCTTCATCAATGATGTCATTTAACAAAACACCGTGTAGTTGGGTACACAAAACATAGTTAAACTATTGTCGGTGCTGAGAGGTGTATATATTAATGTCTGGTAATAGATGGCATTTGACAGTTTAACTCCGTTTTTACACAGTTCTGTTATATTAGTATGCCTTAATTTTATAGAAAGTAAAGGAATATGTTGCGAATAGTACCTAGTTATATGACTCAGGCGTTACGCAGTTTACTTCCTCTACTGGGAATAGGTCTGACGTCAGAGATTTCACATAACTGCTTAGTCGTGCTTACGATGAGGGGGTATCCAAAAATTTACACTCGGTTAAAAGGCAATTTACAATTCTCGAACTTGTCTCGTAAAAAAACTGCTTTTAGGGTAATACTTAACTAACGCTAACGTGAATAAAACCTCTGTCTATCTCAATTAGCCGAGGCGGATCGCTAGTATCCGTAGCGTGACAGCCGCGTAAGTAGTTACAAATGGGTTGGGCAAGGGCACTCCACGGGCAAATTAATGGTTCATACGTGCCGCACAGAGCATAAAAAATACAGCATATAATATCACCTAATGTGCCGAAATTTTGAAAATGGAATACAAAAAATGGTGGCGAAACAGCATGTTTCTACTATGACCATGGGTCGCGTCTATTCACCGGTTGCAGTAGGTTTTTAGAAGTCAATAGTTGGAGTACCAAACTTGAATTGGATGTTGTTAGCGATATAGCGATAAAACCATGATACTATACTTACAACAAGGAATATGTACATTCGTTCTATTGCCATGTATCGTATGCTGGTGTATCGATATAATGTATCGTAGTTTCGAGACTTGACAGTAGCGAGGTGTCCCTATAATTCGATTCCCGCTGGTTTCCTAGAGGGTTCTTTCTACTGGCTTTTCTTTTGAAATTTCTCACCCTTCGCCACTGATACTTGATAATATCGATGCGTATCGTCCATCCCTAATATGTACTTTGAACTGCAAAAGCAGACGTTGCCTACTTACTGCCTTTACTATATTCATGAGAGGATGTGTGTGTGAATAAATATGAATAAAATTTAAAAAGTTGCATCGCGTATAATGACGAATGTCTCACCAGGTTTCGGAGGCAGCGCAGGCGCGGGTTCGTAAGGCGGCGCTGCTTGCATCGGTTCTAGCATCACGACGAAATTTGAAGGAAACACTCCAACGCGCCCTTGCCGGCGTCCTTGCCACCAGCCTTCCTCTACCTGCATGAACAAAATATTGCTTGGATACCTTTGGATATTTGGGTACTTAACGGGCAAGGAAGTAATTACCAACTTTATTCCGCCCCAATCAAATCGAGAGAGAAATGAGATAATGCGCGAGCGTATTGTTTTAGGTATATATGTACTGTAGGATTGATGGATTTGAGTTCGTCCACTGATATAGCACACCGCACTAATTTTTATATCATTTAGATGACAGACAAGCACACGGCTCACTTCATAGAAAGTAGTTCCTGTGGCCAATGGACGATTGAAACATCAGAGGCATCACACTCGTGCTGTCAATCCTGTAAAAAACTTTTTAATACTCATACTCCATATTCTATCTATCTCTCTCATATTCTAGTTATCCTGAAAAAATACCCAAATAACGTGCATTGCGCGTATAGAGGACATTTTAGGTTCAAGATATATGGCGCGAGATATACCTAATTACAGCAGATAGAACTGTTAGAAGTGGCCTGCATGTGGGTGTGCAAATATGTATAAGTTAGCAATAAGCGTTAGTTCATTTACCTCTGCAAGTACTTCGAGGACGTCGCCGACGCAGAGCGGCAGCTCGTCCGGGTTGGCTGGCTGGTAACTGAACACAGCCCGACAGCGGCCCTGCACGCCTGTCGACCTAAAACGTGAACCTTCACTTAGGAATGTGTGTATGTTATGTTGTTTATTTTGTATGGTGTAAAATTAATATAGTTTAAGAATTGTTAACGACCGAACCGACCGATCAAATATGTACATGCACAATCTTCATAACAGTTCCGGAGGAGTTTGCAGACAAACAGTGCGACACGAGAATTTTATATATTAAATTTATATGTAATCATCTTGGTACCCGTTTCGTTGGTAGTGGTTGTTATTTACAGTGGTTGTTCATGGAGGTACAATGATAAACGTCGTTAAGCCATTGAAAATATTAAAAACTCATTTTGATGTTCTTTTGTCCAAGTTTATATCCACCTCTAAGTCATTTCATTTTTTCTTTTATTACGTCAACTTTACAGGGCTTGTTTACCGGTTAATGTATCAAACCGGTTTCAGTGCAAGTACATAGGAGCGTTTCATTTAGGTTTGACTCTACCTTAACCGCTAAAAAACCTGTATTCTTAAAGAGCGAAATTATATAGGTTTGGCTCAATTTACCGGTTAATAAAGGTTTTGATTTCACTCTTACCGACAACATCGTCGTCACCATTCGTATTCAATTCGCGCGGACTACATGTGTAACCTACTAGTACAAAATTTCAATTTTCAAGCGCAGGGCTAATGTGCTTCGAGATACTTTTAAAGGAGTACTGAAGGGAGTCAAGAAGTGTTGTGCGTGCTTCGGTCGCGTGGACTTAATGCCTAGCTCATTTTCAATTGAATACAATTTTTTTAATAATTTTTCTTAATTTTAATTATAAAAATATAATAAGAACAGTTTTATCGATCAAATAAATATAATGATCATAACTAAATCACAACTTCTGTAATTATTAAATAAAAACTCCCAATAATGCAGATCGCGCGTCGCTGCAACCATTTTTTTTATCGTGCGAAAAATCCCCACGGATACCCCCCCACCGGAGCCGGTTGAGTAGGTTATGTCGGACTCGAACCGACTAAAACGCACGCCGTCTTTGGGTCTACAGTTGCCGGAGGTGAGGTAGTAGTCAACATATCCCTCGCACTCCGGCAGACCCGGGGCCTTCTTTTCGAGATGACCCCCGCCGGGTGTAGGGACCACGGTGTCCCCAACTAGCCCCCGGGTATGGGGGGGCGCACTTTGCGCGCTTCTGCTAGAGTGACAGGCGGCTCCACTCGTCACCCCCAGGCCCGCGCTCATGGAGGACGGAGGTCATTCTGCGACCTCCGACGTCCGAGTCGCCTCCGCTCATCGCGGGCTTTGCGGGTCCGGAGTCTTCTCCAAACTCGTTCCGCCGTCTCCTTCTCGAGCATTACCTGCTCGCAGAAGGAGGCGCCGGCAGCCTAAGTGTTTGCGCATCGTATCATCGCCGTGAGCAATGCGCGCGTAGCTGCAACCTGTCGAGAGCATCTAATAAGTACTTTGCGGAGCCATTCCAGAGATGCGAGCAGTAGGTATTCCACGCAGGAGCGAATTTGTGTCTTGTAAAGAAGACACCGTTGCTCCGGCGTGAAAAAACGTCTCACTCTGTTCAGGACTCCGAGTTTACGCGAAGCTATTTTGATGATGCTCTTGAAATAGTTCTTGTTATTCAGTTTGCATCGAACATCCATTCCGAGTATATTGAGGTTATCCTGTAATGGCAGTGGCGTGCTCTGAAGAGTGGGATGAGGAAGGAAAGGAGATGTCTTTGCTGTATACGCACATGCCTGCGTCTTCTTGACATTGAACTCGACCAGGTTCTCAGATCCCCATTGAGAAATGTGATTGAGGATCCGGTCAAGCCCAGTGACAAGAAGCTGTCTTTTTTCGGCTATATCAGACTGCTTGGTCGCAGTATGTCCGTGGTAACTCTCGTGTACAGCACTATCGTCTGCATAGCAATGGATGCTGCCGGGGGACAGCATGTCATTCATATGCAGAAGAAGGAGAGTGGGTGATAAGACGGACCCCTGCGGCACGCCAGCATTTACCTGCAGTAACTCCGAAGCTCGTCCATCACAAAGAACGCGTATACGGCGCCCATGCAGGAAGCTAGCAACTCAATTGCACAATCTTGGAGGCAGACCGAAGGCTGGTAGTTTGCAAAGAAGCGATTTGTGCCAGTCTATCGAAAGCTTTGGCGATGTCCAGGCTAATAACCAGTGACTCACCATGCTTATTCATAGCCTCACCCCAAAGATGGGTTATATACGCCAGAAGATCACCCGTTGACCGTTTCGGCCTGAAACCTTATTGCCGGTCATTAATTAGGGAGTGATCCTCTAGACTGACGGCTATGAGTCGATAGTTGGCTGGGTCTGAGCGATCTCCCTTCTTGGGAATCGGCTGTACATTCGCCTCTTTCCACGCAGTCGGCACTGTACTTGAAATGTAGGAGAGTCGGTACAGCACATTTTTGAAGAACCACCGCTGGTATACCATATACGGCTTTCCGGACATCGAGTGATTCCAGTACTGCACGGACGTTGCTTTGCCTGATACGAATATATAATAGCGAAGGCTGGCAGAAGTTAGCTTGCACGGCTTTGGCTAGTAGCCAGTAGCTACGGCTGCCCGTGTGATGGGCCACTAGTTCTTGACCAACCTGTGCTATGAGCTGAGCATCCGTTCTGGGTCTTTACCTTCTAAGGCGGCTTGCACCGAAACATTGTACTGGTCTGGGTGGCTCGTCAGCTGAATGTCTAACAAAGAGGGTGCTAGGCCCGACCCTCTTGGTATTCTAGTGACCTCGTGTACCAGTTGAGTCAGGCTGTGAGCCAGAGCAAACGCGTGGGCAGCTCTTCCCGCATGGTCTGTTTTGGCGGAGCCAACCAGATCTCATGGTGCGCGTTAAAGTCCCTCAAAAATTCCAATTCAGCGTTCGGAAACCGCTTCTTCAATTTCATTTGTGGTTGTGAGGCATGGCGAGACCCGACGCGCCCAACCGAAGCCCCCCCCCTCCCCCGAATATGGTCGCCGGGTTCCCACGTCCGGTCACCAACTGGCACGACGAACCATATCAGGATTAAGCGCGGCCTGGCAGCCTCCCAGGGTGGTTAGCCCAGTTGGGCCCCTGTAATATGCCACGAGCGGCCCGCGGCACCACAGTTTCTACGGGTCTCCCTGCTCGGCGGGTCACCCCACCCCACCAGACTACGCCAAGACCCACTGGTCCCACTTATGCTGCGACTACCACCACCTCTGAACCACCTCTGAACGCAATCCAACCGAGGTTGAATTACTATGAAGCGTTTTGCGCACATGTGCACGGTGGTACCCACCCGGTCTAAATTTATGACAATTTTTTTCCTTCGAATTTCTACCACCAGTATAACGTATGTTACGCCGCATCCTTCGATTAGACATTTCTTTCTTCCTCGTAATCAAAATTACTATAAATTTTCTCTTACGACCCATGCTTCACTTGAAAAACGTAAAATAAGTAGGAGCAAAGCTGCGAAATTACCAATAACTTTGCCCACTGTTCGCAATCGTGTAAATAAATGCATCAATCTCTGAACAATACCTACTAACAAGTTGTGACGTTCATACAAAACAAACTTCGAGCGATGCCGACGCGGGCGCGTGTCGCTCTGGATTAAACCGGTTTATTTAGGTTTTAGTATGGTTCCCATTCTGGTTTCGCTCCGAATGAAACCTTTACTGAAAACCGGGTTTAACCTTTATTAACCGGTATTTTCTAAACCGGTTTCAAGCCCTGCAACTTTAAGCATGTACGAACATTCAAGTCATTAAGTTTCTGATGTCATTGGTGCAGTAAAATGGAGTCAATAGGAATTTAGGGATGGATAGGTATAAAATGGTCAATGGAATATTTTAAATAATTTCTTTCACAAAGTTTTAACTAAGCCCATTATCAGATATTTGATGATACTGTTATTACAATGAACTAGTCTATAGTTTCGCTTGAAAGAAAATAAGAACAGAATTTAGCTGACCATGTTTTCCTCATCCCCCCTTGAATCCCTATTCACCCCGTTTTAATGTAGTATGAACAATATCATGCAACACGATCTCAAAGACTACCTCGATCATATTACATACAAGCCTACGGCAACGTAGAATCCTAATTACTTATTCGACAATTAGTCACACAAATCCTACAGAATACTTCACAGAACAGGTAAAAGAGCAACCTCCTTTTTAACTGTTCTATAGAATACCTAATACTACCTTCCTAGGTTGAATTGTTTCATATGGGCCCACATAGGGTGAGTCAGTACGTCGTAACGTATTTAATTATTACATTGTTAACTTAATATAGCCTTATCCTCTGTTTCTATTCTTCAATTAGAACTTTAACGATACTAATTCTTACATTCCTTTGAGCGCGCAATGCCTAAATCACACATATATATATGCCTAAGTGTTGTCGCACGCACGTAGTATGAAATATGAAGATTACTGTGTATTCAGTAATGCAAAGTGCATAGCACTGAACTTATGACGCGGCCGCTGTAATAACTGCATTAGACACTATTTAAATCAAATTATTCCTAAGCACACATAATCCAGACAAAAAAGGTTAAGTAAACGTAATTCGATGATATCTTGATCACCTACCTTCTAAAACTAGTAGAATTACCAATATTGATCAGTTATTTAGATCTGCCGAAAACTTAAAGGAAAATAATACATTGCAAAGGGCCGAACAACAAACACTGACTAGAGCATCGCGCGTCTTATCGCTTTATCAAAACTGATTAGATTATACGTACAGTCATTATTATCCTGCTAATCGAAAATATAATTTAAAAAGACCAAAGCAAATCATTTTATTACCAAACTGTTTTGGTCATCGAATGACTTTCGTCGAGATATCCGGCAATTAACGATTATTTACTGTTATAACCCGTCAATTCCCAGTGTTATTAAACTTTACAATATTGGTCTGGTTTTGCAATTAAGTAAATCATTTGTTACTGTGACATCACAGATTGTTTTAGCGCGTGTATACACACGCTAAAACTAATAACTAACGTGTAAGTTAAGTCTATCATAGGTAAGCGAGAGAGATTATGGAATTCAGACAGCATAAATGAGACCAACACGTCGTGTATAGTACTACTCGTTGATTACCTAGTCATACAAAATCGGTTTCATGCTAAGTGAAGGCGGTTCTCATATATTTAGGCTGTATCTGTATCTACTAAACCACTATTACTTCTTGGCACTCTGAATTTAAAAATAGAATTGGTAGACGATTATTAAATAAATATAATATATAGGTAACCAGACGATAACTCTATTACCCAGTGGATTAAGCTCTGAGGCACGGTTTATCTAGTGAGCGTATATAGTGAGCGATGGCAAACGAACAAAATTGTGTGAACCAAAATGATTATTACGGTCGCACACATCCATGCGGAATAGTAAGCAATTTTTTTATTTTTATGGTACGATCGACAGCGTACGGATATAATAGATCGATGGATCTTGCTTGTTCACGTTTGTTCACCTTAAGTCGGTCTATACCCGGGATCTCATGAGCAATTTGTTTAAATAACAATCCGTCTTTCGACTCATTAATAGCTACTGTAGGGGAGACCGAGGGGTTTTGAAACAAAGGTGATTTGAAACAGTACCGATTTCTTGGAATTTATAACCGTTAGCGAGTTGGAAATGTCGCATTTTAAACATTTCCCTCCTCCCGCCTACGTGTCAGTACTCGTCAGTGGCGTGAGCCGCACGGTTGTGTCGTTCTGCGTGCCACGTGAGAAAAATATTCAAAAGTAAGTTTTTAACGTATTTTTACCATGTCTATAGTTTGATAACAGTTTTATATTTTGTTTTAAAGTATACCTTATTCGAAAGGTAGTTAATTGAAGATTTATTATATACATTTACATCTATATGATTTCTGTGTATTTGTGCCTTGATTGTGGATTCAATAAAAATTGGGAGGATTTTTTTAACTGAGGAGATTTGAAACAGGCTGTTTCAACTCCCCTCGTTTTCAAATTTATATCAGCAATAAGGCATATATTGCTTTAATTTGTTTATTTTGTTTCAGCTTGCCTACTGATTATATAAGAAAGACTGACAGAGGCATGGCGAGCCGCGAAATATATGATCTATAAGAAATATATGATCTATAAGAAAAATGAGTGCAATGTTTCGATTGCAAGAATTGGGCTCATGAAGCTTGCACTGGTTTGCCACACTGTTTGGCAGATTGAAAGTTTTTGTTCTCATAATTTTATTTTTGCAATTATTGAGTTTATTGTTAAATATTTAATGACAATGATTGAATCAATATATCATCTGATCGTGATATCTAAGCACTAAATCTCAAGCACTTAAGAATATACTGAAAGTTAATAATTACGTATTTTATGTCAAAGATTTAAAATATAAACTAGGTATATAAAAATGTACCTAAAACATTTTGTTTGTCAGATTAATATTTCAATTAATGTTACGAAAATTACGTTTCGTTATGTTTTATGTTTATTTGGTATGTTGATTTCATTGCATTAAACCATGACTGATACCTCAGTACAAAATATTATAAAATAGTGTGTTTCGTATTTCAAATATTTTATTTCTAATAAATACCTTTGAATTTTATCATCTTTTTTATTTTAGAGCCATTAATACTACTCCAAAATTAGATGTTTCAACTCTCCTCGACCTCTGTTTCATCTCACCTCAATATGAGGGGAGTTGAAACAAGTTGACTTCTTTCGGTTAAGTCCATTTTTCACCACAATATTCGATACTTACATTTTCTTCATTTTAGTCATTCGCAAGCTCAAAGAATGACCTATCGATTGGTACCAATATCATCCGATTCCTGTCTATAGTATTTGGTGTATGAAAGAAAATGTCAAAATTGTTTCAATTGCCCTCGGTCTCCCCTACAGGTAGAAATAAGAAATTCTTTAAACCGAGCAAGTTCAATAATTATATTATCGATAAATGTATATATTAAAAACTTAACAACAAAAATAAACAGTCATCACAATTGTCACAAAATCACTAATATCTGTGTCAACGAATAAGATGTCAAGCACACATGGTGACTTTATACCTGTTCAGAAACCAGTTTCCGCTTAGACAATGTTCAACAAGGTAAGATCTACATAAAACAGTAAACTGGTGATCTTTATAGCATAAATTTCTCTAGTATTGAACTTTAACCTGTATATCATACCTTATCTATTGCTTCTTTTCAGTTCTATAACCACTGAATAAAAATAACTTTAAGAGGAAATGTCCATAGCTATCGTTTTGTCACACTATGCTGTGAAGATGTCCAACATTATGAATGGGGTGAAAAGGAATCCAGGGGTGGACAGAAATAAAATGATCGATGGAATATTTTAAACAACTGCTTTTACAAAATTTTAACTAACCCTATTTTCAGATATTTGATGATACTATTATTACAATGAACTAGTCCAAATTTTCGTTTGAAAGAAAATAAGTATAAGCTGGTGCATTAAAGAAAGGTTTTATAAATGGCGGCTTGTACTTGCGTTGACATATAGTACAGCTAGCATATAAAATTTCAAATATTTTTTTTTTTCATATGAAAAATAATAAAAGCAAGACCGGGTCGTAATAATTTCTAACTAGCTGCGGCCGGCGGCTTCGCCCGCGACACGTGACGGCATCTATTTTTGTTTTCATCGGAAACAGTACCTACTTTTACACATAGAGTCCTTTTAAACGCACATTGAGTCCTTTCATCCTGAAAAAGGAACATATATCACATTCTATAAGGACGATCATGGAAGATCATGATGTTGGTTAAAATAAAGAACTAACATTATTATGAACAACGATCTTGTTTATAATTTTCTTAAACTGAAAAAAAAAATGAAATTTTGTATGCTAGGTGTACTATCTGTCAACGCAAGTACAAGCCGACATTTAAGAATCCTTTCCTTTATGCATCGCATCAAGAGCACAGAGCGTGGAAGAAAATAAAGATCAATATTTTTTTTGTGTTGACGGTACGCGCGTGAGTGAGTATAGGTACTGTCTATACTAGTGTGCGAGCGAGAGGAAGTGATAACGTCCGCCATTTATAAAACCTTTCTTTAATGAACCAAGGTATACTTACGTTACAGAATTTAGCCGACCATTTTATTTCTATTCGCCCTTCATCTCTATTCTCCGTTTTTGACCCGGTAGCCACTAAGCTGACATTAAATTTTGAGCTCGTCTTTTGAAATTTATAGACAAACACGTCAGTCTTGTTGAACACGATTTAGTCGTCATAAATGTGAGAGCTTTCCGATTTCCACACCAATGCAAAGTTTATAAAGTTAAAAACAAATCCACTAAATTTAAACTGCAATTCAAATTAGTAATAATAAAATGAAACAGAGTGTAATCTTATCTTGTTGTTGCAAGCTTGCACCACTTAGCCAACGGCATGGTTTCTTTACATAGCTAAGTGGTTAGAAAGATTTCTGCATTGTACAGTGCGAAATGTATCAACTGATAAAAGAGTTCAGTAGCATGAAAAAAAGTAAAAGAAATGCTATGTCGACCGTAATTTACCGTATCTACTAGTATCTTCACCGTATGCTAATCTTATGAATGCCATGAATGGATTTAAGACAGATTAGATTAAAGGGTGAGCCAGACCCCAAATATGCCAATGATAAAACTTTTGATGAAATAAACAAAATTAAAATAAAATAGGGTCAGTGAACTTCTTGCTAAGCCACTATCGATGAATAAAACTTTTTATATCAATAAGGTACCTAGAAAACAAACCCTGCTGTGGGATATTCATCGCCCTAGAAATGTCACGAAAAAAAGAGTAGGGATCTCGGATGCGATTGTGTTTTCGACGTACAAAGATGATCGGCCTCCCAGGGATTTTCTCACGCAACACAGACAGTGAACATAACATACACAGTGCCTTTGGTACTTTGTCGCAGTGAGTTCTACATATCCACCAGGGCCACCTCATTGTTAGTACCCGTTAGGAGAAGAACAAGGGGGTTCTGTATGTGAAAAATCCGTATCAACCTATACGTATTAATATGAACATGATGGGATTTAAGCAAGAAGAGAAAACTCGCAAAATAAGAAACGACAGGACTACATTGGGTTTCTGTCTCTATCTGCCAGAGAGGGCTGGTGCAGCGTGTGCGTGTATTTTTAATTGGTACAGGCAAATAGCAGATCTTTACATAAAAATATCATAACTTACCTAGAATTTGCTTGTTCAAGCACTGACACGAAATTATCGGGGAACATGCCACGGCGCCCGCGGAGTTCCCCCCGCCACCATCCCCCCGGTAACCTCTCGACGTCCCGTATCACGTCGCCCTGTCTGATGGTCAGCTCGTCAGGCTCTGACGCGTCATACGCGAAGTTCACCATACAGGACACTACAACAAAACCGTATATGAAGCATACCACCTTGAATTTGTAATAAGTTACTCATCTGTACTCATTACACACATGACATGTTTACTGAATGAATCTTGTCGCTTGTCTTGTTTTGAATATGCAATGCTGGTTTAACTAGAAGCAAATAACATTTAGGTACTAGGTAAACTACGCGTAACTGAAAATGCAATAAAAGTATGCATTTTGGCTGTAAAATTTCAAAACCATGTAAGTACAGTCAACAAAAGAGATATGGTGCCACATTTACGTACAACATTGAAAAAGTGGAACCGTATCTCTTCTGACGACTGTACCTACTTAAGAGACAGCTACTCGAAAACTTCGAAACTTCGAAATGTTATTTAATGAAGTAAACCAGAGTATTTGTCACATTCACTATTGTTCAATGTTCATACAGGTAGTTTGCAAAAGTAGTATTATTGCAAATTAAATTCTTTGAATTTGACACTTCTTTGACGATCTTATTCTCTCAATCTCAAGATTTTGACTTCTTAAATACATGTTACACACTCCAATCAATAGAATTATATTAATGACAATAACATCTTCAATACCATTATAATGGGTATATCAATAACCCAATTTGCATTATCCTGTTTATTACAAATTGTGCATGAGTAAGACGTTGAACAAACAAATGTTCGAAATGTGAAATAAAAATGTTAACATTATGTTATAATGGTAACTATGTGCAAATTTCAGTTATGAAAAAGAAAAGGTTAATTATCAAATTGTATGAAGCCTTCTGCATCAAAATAAACTCAGTGTCCTTTTTTATGTTTTATGATATTGCTAAATATGTTTTATTACCTAATATTTCATAAAACATTTCACTGCAGACTCTGGTCCCAATTAAACATAATAATATATAAAATATTTATATGCAAAATTTAACTCACACATACATAAATATGATTTACATGGTTATCACTCTGTTTCATTTATATCATAAATCTGGGGTACCTTCTGTGAATGTTTATATCTTTAACTGTCCACACGTTACTATTCCATAAAGTGAGTTTAACTATTCACACATTACTCTACCATAAAGTGAGTTTAAATTGGACAATAATTATCAATGAAAACTAAGATTGAGGAATTCGATCTAAAATGTGAATGTATTTTGAAATCAATAAAAAAAAGGAGAGATCCACACTGGCAATAAGACTGCCCATTGTAAATTCTGCTATTTGTTTATGTCCATATTGTACATTTTTGTCTAATAGTGTTTACCGAAGAGTAGTATACTATTGTATTAATTCAGTTTTTTTATCAACTAATATGGTACTAAATTCATTCATAGAGAATTTATAACAAATAATAGACCTTCTATCTGCACTCTAAGTGTAAGTAATGTCTATAAATATTAACTCTCAAGATTCTTTATCTGCAGCCTTTTCCCTATTCAGTTATAATTTGGTTTTCATAAAAATTATGCATTTCAAGACACATAATTATGCCTTCCGAGGCCCAGAGTTTTCTTTTAAATATGTGAAAATACATTACTCTGGGTGTTCTATAATTCATATAATAGGAAAAAAATATGCTATCAAAGTATAGAAAATATTTTTATCATATTTTTCAAATTTATAAAATACTTTTAACTACAAATAAAAAATAAAACATTTTACATAGGTATGTGTATTCATAGGTAGATTATTTATATTTTTTATCATGAAAACCATGTGTCTACCACTATCTCAACTGTTGATAAGAGATAATGTGGATGATGATGGACCCAAATGCAATTAAGATTTCATATTATACTGAAAGTATCTAGTGGAGATTATTCCCCTTGATACCACAGATTACTGTAGTTTATTACTTGGAGAGTGTAGCCTAGAGAAAGTTTTTTGAAGAAGTCAGACACAAAACCCTAAGACACATAAAAAAAAAAATGTTAAAAACAAGAAAAAATTCAGAGCACGTTCCTAGAACATCATAATATATGATTGAAACTCAATACTTTTAAACCCTATGGAATAAATAAAGTACTATTTATAATATTGCCGTTAAGACATGGGGTACTATGGAGATAATAAAGTTAGAATTTTGAATTATATAAATGTTTTTTACTAACTTTTTTACCCTAGGTACTAAGGATAATAAATGAAGAATCTCACCCAACATGTTTGTTTTCGTAATTCAAATGTACGTCTCTCTAAGTTATTTGTATTTAGCATGCATATGACATCACAATGTCTATAAAATGAGTCATACACTAACACAGGAATAAGAAGACAAGCAACAGTTGTATTTATCGCAACTACTAACTGATTTTCTCGCTTCAACCTCACTTCACGATGTATTTGCGATAAGGAAATCGTCAAAAACATGATAAGCCTATTTCTGGTGGTATGACGCCCGAAGCATAATAACATATTTAGGCAAACATATCATGAAATACATAGCAAATTATTAGGGACATACCGAAAATATAAGTTTAAGCTGCCATACGTCAGCCAAAGTGATGTCGCAAGTCTTACAAGATACAGTTATTCATACACAAACAAGAGGAATCCTCTCCAAGAGACGAAGTACTCACCCTTCAGATTTGCATTTGTCTCCATTGCAAATGTTATGAACACTTCACATTATCACAATAACACCCTTCTTTGAACAAACAAGTGTAAGTTTTATTTTAAATTATCACAAAAACCATAATATTTCCTTAAAATTAGAACAAGGAAGCGTGTAGAAGAGAAATTTGACTGTTTTTGATAGATATTATACATACGTCATTTTTTTTCTTTATCGCACTCTTGTGTGTGGAATTGGATACTGAGTTTTTGATACATTAAAATAATTTCATTTGGGCGCTCTGCAGTAGGGTTACTTTGTTTCTTTGAGTATTTAATAATAATATTAATAATAAATATGCAATGAAATAAACTTTTGTGATAAAATAATATCATGATTTTTTTTCGTCTTCGGTAGCTGAGGCAGACGTATCAGGCAGTTGAGGTAGACGTCTCAAGCAACTGAGACTAAGTTGGTTGTAATAAAACGAATTTCTACACATTTGATTGCGATTTCTCTTATATCTATCAAAATTAATTTTAATACACATAGATATTAGCGCGTATAAATCTGCGAAGGGGTAAGCAGTGGTGTTATACATATCTGACGTCTCAGGCAATTGGGGCAGAAGGCTCAGGGGGCCTAAAAAGGCCACTAACGACGAATCGTATCCGCATTGAAATACGAAGCGGATTTAATTTCGTAAAATGGTCACACACAGCGCAATTCGCCGCGCGATTCGTTTTTGGCAATTCGCCTTTTTGACAAGTTTCTATACAAAATCGTAAAATGGCTCACCAAATACGAATCGCCTTAAATGTCAAATGGCAGTATTGAAAGACGCAACTCCCACATTGCGTCTAACAATTCGTCGATCGTTGTGACTTGTTTTGCTTGACTCAATTGATTGAAATTAAATAGATATAGCTTAAATATGGCTGATATATTTCTTTAAGACAATTTATCGCAACATGCAATAGCCCAAGACGACTTCACTCACCAAAACGGACACTATACTTCATCGTAACGTACTTAGTGTTCCTTGTTATTACTTACAGAATTATGAACATGAACAAAGTAATGAATTATACGAAAAAAATATCTCAATTGAATTGGATAATTTTTTTTATTTTAGCGTCATCTAGCGATTAATCATGAAACTCATATCACTTGCTCATAAATTGACACTCGTTGACAAAGCACAGTTTATTACCAGTTAATAAAATATTATACTAAAATATATATTTATGGTATAAAATAGTTCTTAAAGTCTATTTTTTTATATAATATGAATAAATTCTTATCTACACGCTTTTATAAGTCTTTATAAGTATTATTAAAATAACCGGAAAGTTACCGGTGTATTTTTAAACGGTGTATTTTTAAACTTGCAACATTTCATCTCAATCCGAATCCTCCGACGAACCGCATTGTAGACGAATCGTCGTTATGTGTTTCATTTTATGACAGTCGGCGAATCGTAAAGCGTTTCGTCGGACGAACTGGAAGACGCACTGCAATCCGATTCGTCTCATGAAGTGGCCTTTTTAGGCCCCCAGGTAGCTGAGGCAGACGTATCAGGCAGTTAAGGCAGACGACTCAAACAACCACACATTATATATTAACGCCTATAAATCCGCAAAAAGGTAAGCAGAGGTGCATTGGCTAATTATAAAATTATATCCCACGGGGAGACCCTATTGCTGTCAAGTGGGTGTTTTATCAACTCTAGAATATTTATTATATTATTATTTCCTTAGCCAAATAAAACAATTTTTTTTATTAAATATTTTAATTTCAAATCAACAAAAATTCAAAACTCATTACACTTTCTGATACCAATCCTTGAATCTTGTTTGAGGGTTTAAAAGGTTTAGAAGGTGTCATACATAGGGAACTATCAGACAGTGTAAAAGATATTAAACATTCTACAATTAGGTACTACTACCATTTAATGATTTTCACTTTTTCAGTGGGCCCGCTGAGTCAGGAGGTATGCCAAGCTCTTCATCAGTGTAGGTAGAAGGATCAACGTATGGGAATTCTCCCTGAAATTTAAAGTAAATAAATTATTATATAACATTTACACAACATTTAACACCGGACTAATGGTTGTCATTAGGCATTTAGATAAGCCCATTATGATTAATATATAGCCGATGTAGTATTACTACTACTACTGCCAGTGGGGATGGTGTTATGTGGTGATTTGCCGTTACCAACTACCATAGATGTATGTATGACAACATTCTCCAAGATACGGAAATAACAAGTCAAGTGCAACATATACAAGAATACAAATATTTGCCCTGAGCGGGAATAGAACTACCTACATAGCAGTCGATTACTACCACCACGCCAGAGGACTACTTTTGAAGCAAGGTTTTTATAATTTGTTATGTTCGAACCAGTTTTTGCATGTCTTTTTTTGCAAGAGTTGCTGTTACAGAAACATAACCTTACGGTGATGGTAAGTGCAACCTAAGTAAGCAGTAAGAAAACAATAATTTATAAATGTTTGACATCTAAAGTTTTATGTGTGTGCAGAAGCAGTTCACCAGATTCGCAATTTACCAGATTCGTAATTTACCAGATTCTCGATTCACCAGATTCTCAATTCACCAGAAGTACAACCAATAACAACAATCATTATGCTTATAGTAGGTACTGTATTTACAACTAAGCCATTTAAAAAAAATAGTTAGAATAAAACAAATTAGAGGAGGTAGGACACGAGAGCTCACTAGAGAGGTTTTGTGTTGTCAGTGGGAAAACCAAAGGCTTATCCTACATCTTTTGCGTTGACAACACAGAATGTCTCTGTTCTTACAGGGGTTGTGGCACGAGTGTTATTCCTCTGGTGTTACACTCGCCCATAGGCCACGGTAACCACTTACTATCAGGTGGGCCGCGTGCTTGTCTGCGACCAAAGTTGTATAAAAAAAATCTAACAAATAATTCATGAACAAAAATTATATAATATAAGGCTATTTAACACTTTAAAGAAGCCAGGCCAGCCAGGCCAGCCTTTTTTTTTTTGCTAGAATTTATTTATTTCTTTTGTTGTCTTTATAATGTAATGAATTTTTGAAAAATTTAATATCCTGCACTTCTGCTTCTTTTTTTTAATATTAATATGCATTTTAACAAATATGGTTTACACACCGCTATGCAATTTCTGTTTGATAGTACAAAATCTGGTCGGTTGCGAATTTGGTGAATCGAGAATCTGGTAAATTACGAATCTGGTAAATTGCGAATCTGGTGAACTGCTTCTGAGGGGAAAATACTTATGGTTATTGTAGACCACTAAATAATTTTTTTCCTGAAATACTATCATAGCGTATAGATCTTTTTACTAAGAAACTATGGATGTTAAATCTGAAATAAAAGTATATTTAAATTAAATTAAATTACTTACAAAGATGTGGTCAGGTTCCGTGATACAGTGATATATTATCCAATACCAGCACAATGCACCAAGACCCTCAGCTAAGTATATTGCACTTTTAGAAGGCATAGGAGGCGGCACTCTGTATGACCAAACCCTGTAAGCAAATATTATTTCCTAAGTAGGTATAATAATAATAATAAACTATAGTGATACGTATGAGACAATGGTAATTTTATCTGTGTATTTATATGGTAGACTTATGACTTAACATACACAAAAACATATCCACATTGAAAATCTCATCTTTTTATAATCATATTATTATTAGGGTTATTCAAGAGGGGCCTTACAAGATTTTTACAGGGTATTTTACATTTAGCATGAGTATAATACGGGGGTACAGCTGCCAACATCCATAGATACAACTTTCCATTGAGTAGGACATGTGCTTGTATGCTACCAAGCGGAATAAAAAAAAATTGGAAGACAAAGATTTTTACATTGTTTAAGATGGCCACCTAAATTAAATTTAATTATTACTGGCCTAATCTGTTGGGTACAAGACGTTAATGGTAATGGTCATGCGGCTAAGCACGTGATCAATTTCCTTGCGATTTACACCGCATAACAAGGAATCAGGTCAATTTTTTTTCCATATTTTTGAGCTGCTTCATTTTCCATTAGGAATTTATTTCGGCATACCCATTTTTTGTACAAATTGCCCGATTGGCGGCAATAGCCTCGCCCCCCTATTACATGGGACCGAAAATCATTCAGGGATTAGGGGGTGAGCATATGTAAGTATGTATGATTTATAATATAAATTACATTTAATTAAGCTCTGACCACCTGAGTATCATGGGTTTAATTAGCTAAGGTGGTCAAACCTGTCAGAGACTACTTACAGGTTCAACTCCCATCTAGATATTCACCTTTTAATGTTAAATACATTTGAAAATTGGATGATAAGCAAGCCTGGAAATGAGCTATTCACTCCACTTGCTTCTCAAGCAAATTACTATATCTAGACTAAGTAAATGTTTCTAAATAGATCAAACAAAAAGAAAAGCCTACTGAGTGTCTTGCCAGTCTTCTCATGACAGCATTAACCAGTGGTCCATTGCTCACTAACATATAATACAAAACAATATATACTTTTCCCAATTCAGGTCTAGGCCTCAATATGTTTTTTTTTTTATTATTTGGTACTGTTGTTTGAAAGTTATGCATATGCATATGTGTACCTAAATGTATGTACTTATACATAATTTATGTCCTAAATATATGTATACAAACATTTCAATGACTGTTTTACTATATTAGAAGCTTCATTGTTGTATTTAGGTGCATAGCCAATTTCAGTTCAAATTCAGTATACCTCGATATTAAAAATATCAACATAAAGCCCTATATTGCCTGTGCACACTGTCATATTAGCCTTTAAGATAATAAATACTTTAAGTACATCTGAGTAATAAATGATAGAAGACAGCACAGGATAAGTCTAAGAATAACTGAAAATATACCTATTAACATTGATATCACCATGTTGGAGTTAAGCCAGTATACATAGGATAGATTGAACTGTACTTTATCCAGGGTAGTGAACAATAGCAGGTACCTATGCATGTTTAAATGTAATAAAAATTAACAATGGAAACAAGAAACATACATTCAGAATAAAGAATCTAATATTTATTCTTGGCTAAGTATAGTGACATAACTTACCCATGGCCAGCATTTCTTTTAATTTGCTTTACATTATTGGCAGCATTCTTTGCACAGTGAAGAAGAATAGCTCTTGAAACTAATGTTTTTGCTAACATTGTTTTAGGATTTAATTGTTATAGAGGATTATCTCTATTTTAGGTGTTCGTGCAAAATCAAATCAAAATTATGACATGCGTTAGGCTTGGAAAATTTCGATACTTGTATCGATATTTTATTCAAAAATCATGCTGAAATTTTCATTTCCCCAAATATTGCTCAGGGAACGTCAACGGCAAAGAAAATTAAATGACTTGTTTATATTCTCGCGATTCCCACTTTATTTCATAGTCCCTGTTCATAAGGCTGAATGTAAATTCGGCAATACATGATCGCCTTCGGCGACCGACATTGTCAATGTCATTACCTATATATATCTTATCGATACTTTTGATAATACCCATCCCTAAGAGAAAATACGTATCGCGTTCCAGTTCAAAAAATAAATGGCCTGCCAGTCATAGCATAAAACGAATTGTATTACATGTTTGTGTATTACTAAATATTTGAAATTTATTCGTGTGCATAAAGTAATCAATGTCGTGCTCGTGATTACGTAATATTAATTCTCATGAACACGATTTAACTGCACTATTATATATATTTATAATTCTTCAGAAGCAAAATCGTCGCAGTTCATCAAGGAAAAGCGTTCCAGGATGTAGTAAAAAAAATTTGATTGACACATTTTAGATCATCATTATTCATCATTCTCTGAACCTTTTCCCAACTCAGTTGGGGTACGCTTTCCAGTCTAACTGTGATGCGGCTGAACTTCTATATTTTCCATGAAGCGACTGCCATCTGACCTCCACAACCAATGGTCCAATGACCAAAGGCGATATCGAAATTCCAAGTTACACTGGTTGGACTACCCGTAACGAGTATAACGACTGTCATAGATGTTTGTATGGCAACCGGGACCGACGGCTTAACGTGCTCTCCGAGGCACGACCAGACCAGTACAAACGGCCATAATTATTCATGCATACAAATTTTTGCACTGAGCGGGAATCGAACCCGCGCGCCCCGTGCACGTAGCAGTCGCGTGCACTACGGCCACGCCATTGCCACGGAGACTGTTTTATATATTTTAGATATTTAACATTATAGAGAGGGGGGAGAACGGAGAACAGAGAAGGGGAGGGTAGAACGTTTAGAGTCCTGTGCTATCAGCGTAGAAGACGCAAGGGTTTCTCGGTCTTCCCATTGACAACACAATACCTCTTCGGTGAGCTCTGGGCTCTGGCTACCCTACTCACCCCTGGAAACAACACAAGGTTATTATTAGCTGCGGTATTCTGTGGGTAAGTACATCTCACATCTCTTTTTTCAACCGATAGTACCGAAAGTAAGGCGAAGTTGGATTTATGGCGATGAGATGTCCTATCAAACTATTATACAATTTTTTAGCCCACTGTGCCAAACCAGCAAGTGTAATGTGCGTATTAGTAGGAACATATATGTACTTATCTATGGGTTTTTGCGTTTCTATGCAGTTTACTCAACTTGCTAAGTAAATTTTGCAGCAGTATGCAGTTTTCAGGTTTTCTTTGTACGTCACTTTAGGCCCAACAGCTAGATATTTTGATGAATGAGATATTAAATGAAAGGTATTCATCTATCTACAGTCACATACTACCTGTATTCTTATAGTCTTGAATCCTACATGTTGCCTTTTTCCAATCTAAATTTAAAAGAAATGTTTGCGCACTACCGAATTGCTTCAAAACATTTTAAATTAAGTAGCTAAGCCATTTAATTTTTATACTTAATCATGATTAAATCCACGGTTGTAGATTTAAAATGATGGTCTCGTTAGTTTCTTATTTATCCATTAGCAAACGTAAAATATAATGACCGCATAATAAGTTTCTGTACTTAATATTTTTTATTAAAATCTAAATAACAATTATTTACAATACAACTAATCAACAAATTAAATTCTCTCTACATGCAACAGAACTAAAATAGGTTTCCTTTTATTTATTTTGTGGTTGATTCTGGCAACACTGTTTGTTAACTGTTCCATCTCCTAATACTGCATTATCATCATATGGTACATTATCAAACTTGGCTATTTCACTGGTAATTTTAGCCTCTGAAAATAAAAAAAAAAGAATTAAATGATATAATACGAAATATAGAGTTTAGTAATGAAAACATCATGGTCTGGCAAAGACCTCCACCTGACCAACTCAAACACTGATCGACTATGTAGCACAGGGTCTAACCAGTCCATCAGTAGTTCAGCTTATTATTGCTCGAAGCCACATGGTGTGGAATCTACAGAACAGTTTTACATTGTGTTTGAACATATAAAAGAATCGATATTGACCAATTAACAGTGTTAAAAACATGTGTATATTAATTATTATATTATTTATTATGTAAGTATTTAAAAAAATTAAAATCTTTATATTTTTCATTCACACACTTTGTACCTATACATATTACTTATAACTTTATAGTTACAACAGTCTTAAGATATGACCCACAACCAAAGAAAGTTTAATAAAAGTGTGTAAACTGATAAACACTGATAATGAAAGTTTTAACCCTTACCATATACACCTGGCTTTACTTCACATGCTTGTATTACTGTTGTTCTGAGCTGAACTTCAACATCCTGAGCAAACTTGATCATCTAAAAAATAAATACAACAGTAGGTAACAGAGTTTTTAAACTGGGTATAAATAGGTTTGAAAATAAATCTGTAAATCAGAAGTAATGTGTAATCCTTATAACAAGCTATAATGGCCGTTTTGACAAGACTGGTTTTACTTGCTTTCTCTTTTTTGGTATGCTTAACATTGGGCAACGAACAGTCAGACGAATAACTAAAGAAAAATATGGCAAGCCTGGCACAGAAAAAAATAATCGAGAAAAAACTCGTGTCAAAATGGCCATCACAGCTCGCCCCGGCTATAGTTCAGCCTCAGTAATGGACTTCTGATTAATGACAGCTTTATTGATGTGCTCCGAGCGCTCTAACTGACATGGCCTATCTTTGAAAGCATGAATGGCCATATACACTACAAATCAGCAATAAACTGTGAATGAGTAACTTAAATTCATAACGGTTATGACTTACAGTTTTAATAGAATCCTCATTTGTTACACACTTATTTTTCTTAAACTCCTCATTAATTTTCAACCGCCCTGCTGTTAATGCTCTTTCGTCACCAGAAAATACTTTCATTCTCGTCCTGTGTAACTTTTTAAAACTCTGCAGTACCTAAAAAGCAAATAAGCAAATTACAAATATGCAATTACAGACCGGAAGAATAGCGTAGACGGAATGTACTTGGTCTTTCTATTTATGTACATATAAAAACAAACTATGACTTTGTGACTATGTTTATTTTTGTACTGCTACTCACTTGTAATTTAACGGAGCTCATGTTTCCGAAATTGAATTCTGGTTATTGTTAGTTTTGTCTGTAGTCGTTTTAGAATATTATTCGATACAAAGAAAATACAATTCTGCTTGTATTCAATTTCGTTGTGTATTTATTTTAATTTCTTAGTATATTTATTTATTTATTTAATTCCAGTTTTCAGTCTCTTTCTCTTCAGTTTTACCAAGTTTTACGCACACAGAGTTGACAGAGTTGACAGAGTGGTAAGTGTCACAGTAGGTAAACAAGTGCTACACAGCCATTGATATATAAAGGGGGGGATCGGGCCTACCTACAAAACGCTGTGTCAAAACCTACGTTCCATTTTTATGATCGGACGTTTTACTACATTAGTGCTTTGCCTTTTACTATCGCAGCAGTGGTCGATTTATGAATACTAATACGATTGGGTTTACTTATCTTTTGACGTGTATTATCCTAAAAAGACCGGTAACATGCTACACTCATGAGATAATAATATTATAACTCTTATTTATTTATATTTCTTATATAGATTCTATCTAGATCTCTATATAGATTTCTTACTATTCCAAATGACTTTTATTTTTTAATGAATCATACACGTAAACGCAACAAAACACAACCGGGACCAAGACAAATGCACTTCATGCATTTGCACTACTTACTAAGAAGTCATACCGTCACTCACAAAAAAACCGTTTTCCAGCTGCTCGTTTCAATTTTCGAAATCAAATATCTTTAAAACTACATATTTGTTATAAGAAAATTCACTTCAGCAATTCTTTATAATCATTATGGCTATTACATTTTCAATAAGCAGTCACCGGCTCATCGTTCGTCGATAAATCTTTTTTTTTGAAGTACGTCACTAGTATATTAGTTGTAGTAAAAGTCTAGAAAAATGTATGAATGACGGGGCGCAAAGCATTCATAGATTTTGGTGACCTTGGCACGCTGTCGTTCCTTATACAAAGGGGCGAGCACGAAAAATTAAATTAAGTTAAATTTAATTATGCTTAGTATTACTCTGGTGCGTTAGGGTCGCCCTGTGAACACAACTGACACAGCACAGCAGACGACATCGACAAGTATAACTTATGTAAGATAAGTAATACCACAGAACAGAAAACTAGAAACTTATTTTTTGTTCCTGATCCTGAGTAATACGATCACAATTAAGTATTTTCAGTCATCAGTATTTTCCTTTTGACAGTTTGATAGAATTCGAAATTAGTGACGCCCTCGCACGTTACCGATTCGATTCGAAATAATTATCGATTATATTTCAGAACAACTTTCAATCCATTTCATGCACCGACTTATTTTTAAAACTCAGATTTTTTAATAGGTACGCGTAAAATAAATAAATAAATAATTAATAAAATTATATATATTGTTTATATACATTAATAATATAAGCTATAAGGGCATTATAGACATGTAGTCTAAAGCAAGCAAGCACGCCTGTATCCCCGAAGGAGTAAGCAGAGGTGTTAGCACCCACATTTCGCCAGTTTATGTTTAGGTACAAATGTAATAGGTGGCGAGCCTATTACCATTAACCGGGCACTCATAAACCTGTGATAAATACACACATAACTTCGAAAAGCATCGAAAAATCATTGGTGCGTGCCATGGTAAAACCTGGGATCGAACCCGAGACCTCGTTTCAGCAGTCCATTCATTACCCATACCACTGGCCTAAAAGGCTATAAAGGTAAACAATCTTGTGGCAACTTTTTATAAAAACACATGTTAAACAAATAAACTAGACTAACTAACTGACTAACTATAGGTACTAACTTAGTACCTACCGCATTGTGAAGACTAAAAACCTGTGTCGAACCAATAGTTAGTCAGTTAGTTAGTCTAGTTTTTTTTGTTTAACATGATGATCTATACGCTAAGATTGTTTACGTTTTTAAGTACCATATAAACAAAAAACTTTACCGATTATGTAGTATGATACTCGTACTCTGTAAAACTAATTAAAGTATATAATATATGCTTTACTGAAGTTCTACGTCTTATTATAATCAAAATTTATTTCAAAATTTTTAAGGTATAATATTTTGGCTAGAATAGCTTCAATTTTTTCCAGGAGCTATACTTTTGAATTCTCTCTCTATAATTTTGAATTACTTTGAAGTCTCTTTGAAAAAATCCCAAGCCACTTATTACCTGCATTTGGGCGAAACTCCTAAGTTCAATCAATTGATTTAGAAATAAAGAAATAAAAATAAAAGAAGTTGGGAACCGTATACATAACGTCAGTCGTCAGTGTTTTTACCGTCAAATTGTGTTATATTTTATTTAAGTGTTTGGCTATTTTTTTTTTGTAGTCCGTCAAGAAAGTAATGAAAATATTGAGGATTCAGCCAATATTTACGATGACTTGGGTACTTAACCTGATGCCTCATTTATGTACCTATATAACTTTCTTTGGATGAAATATGACTGCAGCTGCACCACATACATAAGCACATTATCAGTTTATTACTCAATGACGCGAAAGCGAAGTTCTTTTGGCGGAAATCCGAAAGTGTCATACATAACGCTCCTATGTTAGATTTACTGTAAATTCGAGTTTTTATGTAGGTATAAAAATGGTGGAGTTTTAGACATAACGACATGGGCAAAGGGCATAAGTGTAGTAAAGTGGAATATTATAGTGAATATGCCGCCAACATTCACCAGAGGTCACTGTCGACTATGAAAATTGCCCCCCCCCCCCCTCTCCCCCCCAACATAGGCGTGCGTTTCTGTTATGTTTTGTTAAGTTTAAAATTCAAGGACTTCATGTGATTGTTTACATTTTGATCTACTTTCCGAGTCTTTAGAGAGAAAAAAATAAATTAATAAAAAAATATCTCCTTGTTTGAATTACTTATTGAACATAACATAAACCTTAAAATTATTATTTATTATTATCTGATGAGTGTAGCATGTCATGTTACGGCTCTTTTCAGGTTAATACACATTAAAAGATAGGTAAACCCGTATTAGTATACGTACTAACGTAGTAACATATCCATTCATAAAGTGGCCCGTAGGTGTTTTGTTTTTGGTCACAGCATTTTGTAGGTATATCCGATCCCCTCCCTCTAGATCAATGTAAGATCCCTTAAAAAAAGCGAAAACGCCGCGGTTATCATTGTTGTCATGTTGTTGTCAGTTCACAGCTGTCAATGTCAAAATGAAATATGCTATCTCGTACCATGTACTATCAAGTTCGGATCGGAAACATTTTTATTTTTTACAGAACCAGAAACCGTTGCGCATTATATTTAGTATAAATATTTTATAAGATACGCACGCGGTTGATATATAAGTGCGCAGAATAGCATCGTTTTAATTAGTAATTAATACACACTATGCTAAAGATGACCCTCACAATTTACCTCTTATATTTTATTGCTTTTGTGGTTGGTTAATTGTTCAGTGTAATAATTTTAAGTCAGGTTCAACCGTTTTTTATGACTTATATGTTTCAGGATCTTTTGGCGGTTGGTCTGATAGTGCCGTTTTTGTCTATCAGAGTACGCCACCTAGGTGGAAATGAAATACACGTCGGGCTTTTAGGATCTATATACGCTGGATTCCAGTTAGGATCAGGGCCCCTTATTGTAAGAAATGAATATCCTAGTTGAAACTAAGAGTGGTGTTAAACAATCATTATAATTTGATTAATTTTACAGGGCAGTTTGAGCGATTTAAAAGGGCGCAAACTAATTCTGGCTGTGGTATTGATAATAAGTGGTCTAACATATACGTACCTTGGTATAACTAGTTCAATATGTATGATTATGGTGTGTAGAAGCATATTAGGTAATTATAATTTATCTGAAAATTAATTATTCAAAGCTATTTTTTTTATTTTAAATTTGGTATTGTTGTAGTTATTCTAGAATTTTCCCTTATGATGTGATTCTTAAAAATATCTAACTTGCTGGTTTCCCATGGACTAGAAATAAATAAAGCCTCCCAATCTGTTTCCATGGGTGTCATAGCGATAGCAAGCTGTGAAATGAATTCCCTGCTATGCTCCTTGGAAGTGACTTCAATATGGGGTTCTTCAAGAAGGGCATTAAAAGGTTTCTATAGGGTAGGCAGCATGAGTGTAACTCCTTTTTATTTTTACAGGAGTATTTAAACAAACTCAGGTGTTAACAAGGGCTCTAGTGCCAGATTACGAAAATGACCGTTCAAAGCAAGGGGACATATATGGCAAGATGGCTGCCATATCTGGTATAGGCATGACATTAGGGCCAATGATTGGAGGCCATCTACTTGAAGACTTTCCCATCCTTGGTTTCACAGTTATTGCCAGTATCGTTGGATTTTGTTTCACTCTGAATGCATGTAAGCTTCTTCCATTTTTTTATTGATAGAGATGAGATTGTTGATAGACACTGGACTGATGATAAGGCCTTCAGCTCAAGAAAGCCCCTATATTAAGCAGATTATGGTGGTTATAGCCATCAACTTATTTTTGTTTTGGTTAATCCATCCTTCCTCTTTCTGCCAGATTGAGTTTCAAATTGTCATCATCGCAAAGTCCTTGGCACTAACTTTCAAGTGAAAAACTTTAAATATCCATAATTTCTTGCAAAATTGTTGTTTCAGGTATAGCTTATTTTATTCTTCCAAATGTAAGACCCGCAAGAAGAAAAGAAAATGCTGGAATAGAAACTCACTTATTACAGAGATTGTATTTTAACATGCGGCAATCATTCATAGAGTTATATTGCATCGAATGGTCGAAATATTGGAATATCTTCCTATTTAAAGGTTTAGTTGGTTTTGCTATGGGAACATATTATTCAAATTACCCATTATACCTAAGAGCACAGTATGACCTATCACCAAAATATATAGGTTATGTTATATCATTCCAAGGAGTTGTTGGTGCATTGTGCAGTTATTTTATAGGTTTTATCAATAGTTTTTATACAACAGACAAAGATTACAGTGTACGCAACTTCCATGTGTTTTTAATTTTAAGTGCTGCATTATTAGGAATGTTGTTATCATATAATGTTGTTTTATACACCCTATGTTTAATTCCATTAGCAATCGGTAATGCAGTTGGGCGATTAGTTACATTAGAAATGGTTTTAAAGAAATGTGGAAAGGACCACACAGGGAAATTGATTGGGGCTTCAAATAGTGTACGGTCATTGGCCGGAGTTATAGCCCCGCTGACTGCTGGTGTTGTTGGAAAATATGTAGGACTCACATATGTAATTTATGTTTCACTTTTCTCAACTCTTTTAGGAGTCGTATTGAGTTATAGGCATAAAACTAAATTAAAAAGCGAATAAATTTTACAGAACATTTTATTGCAGTTATATATAAATTAAAGGTTTCTAACTATGGAGTGTTATTAAAATGCCTTTGTACATATAAATATTTTTCTATTTTTTTTAATATAACATTAAATTCAAGTCGCTCACTAACGTTCAGGAACTCCTGTATAAATAAAATGATGATATTAACTACAACCAAACTATACTCATATAACCTATGTTGCTCAAGCAGTTTATTCTCACCTCTATTATCTAGTCATCGGCTATTCTTTTTCGAGTGCTTCCATTTGCTTCCTACGCATGTCTTTTATAAGTTGCTGAATAGCTTCTCTGTCTTTTACATTTTCCGGAGGCAAGATTTGCCGTTTAGTATTTGTGACCCATTCTTCGAAGTAAGTCGGTTGATTGAAGTAGAAAAACAGACCAACGGGAAATGATGTGTACATTGCCATTCTGCCGACTTCTAGCTTCCAATTACCCATTTTGTGATGATAAATTATTTAATATTGCAAAACAATGTTTGTTATTCAATACTAATGTCAGAATGTCAAATTGTTAAATTCTCTTTCGATCTTTCCATAGAGTATAGATAGAGTCCATAGACAAAATGATGGACAATGTTATCTGGAATGATTTTTATGGGATTTATCTCAACTTTAACTTCTTGCGATGACTTCTGCAACAGATGCAATTTCGCCAATGTCCAGTAACCAGTAAGTGGTAAAATATAACGCAAAATTATTAACGGCGAGATGCCAATGTCAAGTTTCTCAAGAAAATCTACCAGAGCCACGTTAGCCACGCCAGTTATGTCCGTGTGTGCGGACACAGGGGGCGGCCCCTACGAGATCAGGTAGTCGATCAGGACGATTGGTTGGATTTTAGGGGGCGTCTTTTATCTCACTCATGTTGGGACCACACTAACGAGAAATGCTATTAATTAATTGATGGCATTTCTCGTTAACACTCGATGAACGTTTAACATAGGTGTAGCCACGACTTAACAGGATAATTTAACAACGGCATTCACATTGCTGTTTGACGTTAGGCGATAGCTCAAGTGACGGTACATCAAAGAGATTAACGCGGGAATTAATGCTTTGAGAATGGGTAGGTACTCGCCTTGATCGTTCAAGTGTAACCACTCAAATTATCGTGTTAACAATTAACGCAATATTTATTGCGATGATAGGCATTGACGTATCTCGTTATGGCGCATTTACATTAATTCGGTTAGCCGTATTCGGCTGCAGGCCGTATTCGGTCACCGACTAATATAAACAGGTATTCGTTTGGCCGTATTCGGTTCGGCGATGCTTGCAACCTGACTGTTCAATATACAATAGCCGCATCAATCAAGTCGCCGAATTCGGTTAACCGACCAATGTAAACAATTCAATGTAGGTAAGCGTTTCAGTTAAACCGAATGCGGCCGCCGCCTTCGGTGACCGACCTAATGTAAAAATGTAAATGAGCCATAATGACCCGACCGAGTATCTACAGATTTTATCGTTTAAACACCATTCTCCAACTAATCCTTAGTTTATAGACTTGTCAAGATGACAGGTGACAGTTTGCCAAATATGTAGTGATGTGCCTGATTCCCAGATATTCGAACTTCGAACTTCGAAGCAATAAAAATTATAATACTCTATTCTATCTGTTTACTTTATATGGTCAATTTTAATGATATTGCAAAACTAGTGCAGATCTGACAGACAAGCACACCGCCCACCTGATGAAAAGTGATTACATTGGAAAGGATGTGTGCAATACCCGGGGCGTACCTATATTATAAATTCAAACATTTCATTTTCTTTCGGTTTACGATGTGCAATTATGTGGGGCCCGCCTTGTTAAATTGGTTCGATTTTTTTAGTAGTAGTCGGTGTCTTTTATGCTTCTATTAATACATAAATGGAAAAGTTTGTGAAGAACTTTACCTGTTTGTTTGATAGGTACATATACTTACGATACCGATTAAGTTAAATGTAGTCTGGTCTGGAATAGCATGTAGGTTATTTTTACCCCGGAAATAGCTAACTCCCTAAAAAGTATGAAATAAAAAATGTCGCGAGCAACAGCTATACTTTTAGTACCTAGTACTTACTAATAGTTACCCTATGAAAATAATTGTATGAAAATAAATAAGTATTTAGTTTCTACCGATATGTAATCTGCTAACTTCGAACCAATCCACGGATTTTGAACCCGAGGTAACCACAAGAACGCGCTAGGTACACCACCGCCGCCGCCGCACCGGCTAATAGTATGAACTACTTACCCATTGAGACTTTGTTGCAATTCTATTAATAAGTACCTAAGTACTAAGTAGTAGGGTTAGTGCATGGCATTGAGATTGCGATAGGAAGGGCACTTACGTTGGTAATGGCGCTATTACATCGCGTAAATTCATGTAATAGCAATGCATTTAGGTACTGGCTGTTGCTAGATGATGCCGGCAATTTTTTTTTAACCGAATTCAAAAAAGGTGGGCGTTTCCAATTCTTTAGCTTTTTTTTTTAATTTAAGCGACTTCATAATAGTTGGTGATAAAATAAAATATCTACCGTGGGTGAACTGGGATCTATTCTGTGTCCATGGACCATTGTGTTATATGTTATAATATTTTCTAAACCTATTATAACTACTGAGGTACCTACAGATTTTCGACTTACTCACATACTCTGTCTACTGACCCTATCACGTTATGTTCACAAATACCCATACTTACCTACCTACGTTGGTGGACTCGATTACTGTTTTACTTGCCTAATTTTGATTAGATACACTAAAATTAATGGCATTGACTAACAATTAAGCCGTCACTCCTGGTTGTCATACAAACATCTTTCGCAGTTGTTTAGTGTAAGTATTTGGAACCCTAAAAAGTTAAACAACTAGTCTAGCTGCAATTATTCAATATCGCCCATACTTATAGGTTGTGGAGGCCAGAAGGGAATCGCTTCACGTCAGATAGCGAGGTTCAGCCGCAACGCAGTTAGATTGGAAAAAGGACCCCGGACTGCGAGGCCAAAGCTTCGAAATCGATCTGTTAATCCAGATAGCACAGATGATGCTACAGTACACACATTAGTACATTTCGCTCTTCAGAGGAATGCACCTAATGAATAGGTATGTAATAATTACATAAGGACTTATTATTTTTCTATTTATTTTATATGTTCACAGTAGCAAAAATTAATGCCTAACCCCTCATTATTGTTAGACGCGACACATATTAAACCTTGTAGGGTTTTAGTGTCTTACTTTAAGATTTATGTGACATTGTTTAGTACTTAATAAAAAAAAAGAAAAAAAGTTATTGATACTAGAGAAAATTCTGTGATACCAAATATAAAAACTACCTAAGTATATGACGCTGGCCCAATCTTCCGCTACTTATTACTAAAACCGTTAAATCTCTAGGTTGATACATAAAGATGTCCTTACTAGGAGTAGAATTAATTAATCACCGGGCGATTGGGTCCCCACCAATGACTTTGCGGACACGAGACATAAAACCGTGTTAGCTTAGCAATGCTCGTAAATTGTCATATTAAGTGGCGCTTAATTTATATACAAATCAACTTACAAACTGGTGGTTTTGCATTAAGACATTATGGGCTATGAAATTGAGCTGTGGGACAGAGTAAATAATAGTACTACGTAGTTTAATTCCGTTCAATACAAATTTTTTTTCGTATATCTTCACTTTCTTTAAGCCCACTATAAAAATCCTTTTACGAGTTTATGAAATTGCTTGCGAGTTGCTATCCAAACTGCATACTAAACTAATTGCAAAATCTGAAATTACTGAACAAGTGTAATTGCTTCAGATTATAAAAAGTAGGTAGGTACTGGTAAGGTTTAACTAGGTATATGGTGATTGTATTGGTTTGCCTTTGTTTCTTTTTTCTTCAAAGAAATAAATCATCAATATTTAAGCTAATTCTATTGGTCAACCAAAACAAAACACAACGAACGACGGATTAAGACGCTATGTCGGAGTTACGTCTTTCAAAGCTGCCATTTGATATTTTTTCGATTCCAATTTTGTAAATCGTTACATAATTTTCATATAAACTTGTCAAAAAGGCGAACCGTTAAAACTGAACTGAACTGAACCGAACACTGAGTGTATCACCGTCATTTTACGAAATGAAATCCACTTCGTATTCCAATATCTAGGCTACTATTCGTCGATGTCGATTGGGGCCTTTTTAGTCCTTCTGTTCCAATCCAACGTTGTAACATTTAGAGTATTGTGTTTCATTTCCTTGATTTTGTGCTTATTCTAATCAAAATTACACAAATTTTACTCGATTTCAATAAAATATTAGTTGTTAATGGTGCTTCCGTCTCACGCAATACTTGTTTCGTGGAATCGGTCGGTTCATATCGAATAGGGTAGAGCGAAGTTCTAAGATTGTGCCGCACGATATTAGCTGTCTACGCGGCAGGAACAACATAGCAACTGTAATAACATTTGAAATAATCCAGGGAGTGCATTACTGGCTAGGTCTGGTGTATTACCTATCAGATGCCGTGCGCTACGGAACGTGCCGCGTGCTAAATATATGGACTCGGCACGATTCTGATTTGTTATCTGCTGTTTTGAAACCGAAAGGACTTAAGTGTGTTGGACTCCATGTACCTAGTTTTATATAATTGGTCCTGTGTTAACTCTTTCATTGCTCCGTTTTGTTTAACCCTAAATTGTAAGCGATGCATGTACCTACATGCATTCTACTCTAGCTATTCTTGCAATGTCGGTGATAGTTCTGCCAACAGAACTACTCAACAGAACAGGTGGGAATAGACGAAGAATACATACCTAATAAGAATATGAAGAAACTTATTGTGAAAGAAAATAAAACAATAGTAATTTATAAGTAGGTATGTATGTACTTATGTACCTAAACCTACCTACCTATATAGCATAAGAATGCTGTCTGTTACGTATACTTTCTCATCTAAACCACTGAACCAATTTTAATGAAACTTGATACAGAGATAAACTAGATCTTGGGAAAGGATATCATATGAACTATTTTAAGTTGCGATAACTGACAGTGCAGGCGGAGTCGCAGGCTAGTACTTAGTTCATATAATAGTACGTTTCCTTCCGGTTTCCATTTCCTGAACTACAAGTTTATATTTATCTACTATGGCACAATTACAGATTTAGGTATTACCAATATGTAGGTAGGTATTACTTCCAACCGTTAGAATGTTTTACAATCACAGTAAAACAGTTTATATTAGATTATTAATACTGTTGATTGATGACACTTAGTGAAACTTATTGTTATAATATTATTGATACTTAGTACATTTGTACTTCTCCACTATACCTATTTATAAGATAATTAGGATGATAACTTAACTATTATGTAAACTTATAAGAATGCCGCAAGATGAAACTGGTTAGGTACCGTACAATAAATAATAAATACTTTTAGAAGAGAAGTAGATACAAGTACTTATATTATCAACAATTTATGTTTGTATATTACTTATGAAGATCAGTATAGACATATTGGCTTACCTTGGAAAATTTCCAAGGAATCCAACATAGGTATTGTGGAATCAACTCCGACCAGCGACCAGGCGAGAGTGACGTGAGCGGTCCCATGCTATGGAGGGCTGCTCTGAAGCTCTTCATTTGTCCTCAGATTAGAAGATGCCATCTACTAAACAGAAGGACACGTGAAGAGCTACTAGGAAAATCTAATAGAGGGTATAGTGGAGACTAAGCAAGGGGGCGTGTTCTTCGATCACAGGTCTGGGGCTGGATCTGTGACTGGGCAGTAGGTACTACAATTTTGGTAGTGTGTTGCAAAGGGCAGGTCGCTTTAAGAAAAATACTGAAGTTTCGCTTCGTCGATAGTTAGGCTCTCTTCTCTCTTAGTATGGTTATTAAGCACAGATTTAAAATGTAAACGGTTTGGTGATCGGATGAAGAAAGTTAATATTGGACTCACAATATTTCCATTGGTAATGGTCAGGTGGTCACGATCTCTACTTTAAAGGTATTATTTTTCTACTCCTCATTTTTTACCGAGAAACCAGTTGTAAACTGGTTTAATAAAAACATATAGAAGATTTGTTAACATTTTAAACACAATTACTTGTTTTATACATGTCTTAAATAATTTTTATTTTACTAAAGTTGTTTTCAAGTATTACAAGTTTAAAACACATTTGTGTTGGCACTCAGTTTTTAATTAAACCTTTGTGAATACGAGGGGCAGACAATTATATTGTCGTTCTTCTTCTTAGTACCTACAGTTAAGTACAGTTCTAAACTTTTTCTGAACAACTGTCCATTCTTTACGGCACTTGACCCTAGTTGATCTTTTCTGCATTACCCAGATCACGAAGTTCTTTGTCTTCATTGGTATCAATGTCATTGTCAATACGGTATCGATTTGTAGGACGACGGACAACGGTGTTGCTATTGGCATCGATTGGTTATTCTTTATCGATTTTATACAATATGTTATTGCTTTTCAATGGATTGATGACTTGTGATTGTGAACGAAGTTTAGCATGAAGATTGAATTCGATATTATCTACTGTTTTGTTTACCTACCTCGGTACTTATTAATTGTTTATCCTCTTTTTGGTACATATAGTGTTCCGTTACCATGTTCTGTTCAGACAATCGCAATACCAGGAGCGTCACACTCGTGCTGCCGGCCAATTAGAGGGGACTGGGTAGGAGGGAGGGGTAAAAGAGAGTTTCTGTACTGTCAGTGCAGAAAACAAAGCAGGGTTTCTCGGTATTCTGGCTTCCCTATTACTAGCCACGGTAATTTTGTAGGACTGATACTTCTGCAGTCGACCTGCTCAATTAGGACGGGCGATACCATCATATCCTATCTCCGTCAAAGCAAAGGATAAGACTAAGCGGCTTCACTTGCTATTTCCATGCACTCCGTCTGCTATTCTTTTAGTCTGAAGAATTACGTAGGTATACCTACCTCTATAATATATCTTCACCATGAAATAGTGTCAAAACTGGTTAATCTGAATAGGTGAAGTGTGGAGTTTGAAAGTGATTTCCTGTATCTCTAAAAATACTTAGTAGGTAAGGTACAGTTACCCTTACCTATGCACAATGATTAGGTACTTACAACTTAGTAATAAGTGACGGAAAGTAGGAATGAAAATTGCTCAGTTCACATTTTCATCATTTCCTTAACAATAAAAAACAAGACAAAGAGTCCTTAATTTACAAGGTACCTAGGTATTATATGTCATTGCGATTTTATATTTAGAAATTCTTTTACTAAGTACCTACTGTTCAGTTACGATTCACTTTAAGCGTATTTGGAACTCTACACATTTCAGTACTTACCAATTGCTTCACTTTACTTGTTTATAGCTAGGTACTTTATTACGAAAGTTTATCAACCAATATTCGAACCATAATAAAAATATTTTTACTTTTATATCGAGTAGAACCGCGAGTGCTCAGCGGGGGTCAGTGTCGAACCGAAACGATTTGAATTTGTTCTGTTGCATAATTTTGTAGAACTAAATAATTCATGTAACGTTTAAATGACCGAATAACATTGATGATGTTAGAGTAAGATAAACTTCCCAAATATTACACAATAATAATGTACGTTGTACGACCTTGTATGTAGGTACTGCAGTTTGCAATCAATGGAATTGGTGTCGGCGCGGTTTATCTTTCAGGGATCGATAGCGACCTTATGTTTGACACGATTTTTTTCCCTTTAAACTGCTGGTACTAGGCTATGCAATACCTATCTACGGTATATACCTAGTCTAGCAAACTGATCCGATCAGGCTTTATGGGATTGTTACATCTAACATCTGCCTTTTCCTTTTGTAATCAGCTAAGACGTGAGTTTACAAAAAAATATGATGTTACAACACCTATCAACCAACATCAAGATGGGGTTCTTCAAGAAGGGCATTAGAAGGTTTCTAAAGGATAGGCAGCACGTGTGTGGCGCCTCTAGTGTTGCAAACGTCCATAGGCCACGGTGACCGCTTCCCATCAGGTGGGCCGTGTGCTTGCCTGCCACCTAAGTGGTATAAAAAAACACATCCTTGTCCAAGCCAAAAACACCTGCAAATCATTGCTCACCTGACCTGCTAAACCACAAACTCTCTGGTGCAGGTTCTCTTTAGAGTACAGACGCAGCCTGTCATTGTAACGGCTGACTTAGCCATGATGACTGACGTTACTGCCGTGGCCAGAGGGGTGAGCGTGGCCTGTACGAATACCGGTGCAATCGTCGCGTCGCTGGTCGAACTTGCTGGGGTGACTGCCCTGGCTTGCGTGGCTAGGGTGGCCTGCGTGGGAATGGTGCCCGGAATGGTTAACACGAAGATGCGCGACACTCCGCTCATCCTTTCCTGGGTTCGATGAGGCAGATAGTAGTTAGTAGACAGAGTAGACTTATTTATGCAAATCTGTAGCAGTTTCATTACTAGAGTTCACAGATCACCTCCTAGGCACGCCATACTGGTGCTAGAACTAATCAATAATTTTAATCATAATTAATATGATCACAATTCCATTATAAATTTTCACGAATTATACCTACCTCGAGACAAAAGGAAGCGTTGAGTAGAACTGAATCGTTTATTTTTCGATGGAATTGCTTAGGTATATATTTTATTTATAATTGGTAATGTAAAAAAAATAAATTATAATGTTTTCTAAGTAAGTAACACACACTAATACACACTTTTCATTAAATGTTGTGTTCTGGCTCTATATTCTTATTACGTAAACATCACCCTGTAAGAATATTATGCAAAGCGGGTTTTTATGACGGAATATATAGATTAAATCGATCGCTAAAGAATGACTGGTATTGAAAGTCTTGAAAGTCATCATTATAGAGGATTATTTTGATATATAGGTGTCCAAGGGAGCGCTTTGATATTCAAATTAGTGCGGAGATCGTGCGCGTGATCTTGCTCTATAATGGACCGCGGAATGACAAACTACCCTCTTTCATTAACTTTTTTTTTTAACATTAGTATCCGACAATTCATGATAAATGCAGGTGTGGACGATAGATAGATAGGTATTGTGACCTATTCTATTGTGATCTTCAATCAAATCATTTGATGGAAGATTGTAATGTTTTTATGTCGAAGGATTTCTCACGGTAGATTTTAATAAATATAATGAACTAGCTGTTGCCCGCGGCTCTACCGCGTGGATGTCGTTTATCGCTCGACGACTCTATTCGATTCTCTGCTTGCTTCTCTATACTACTTCTCCTTGCTGTCATGACGACAGAAATAGCGAAATTAGCACCAATGTATAGAAATCTTACGGTTACTCGTTAATATAATTTTTGTGAAAGTATAATAACGAGTAACCGAAATAACTAATAGTGGGGAAAAGTGGTTTCACGTCGGCAGTGTAGTGGCCACGATCCAAACCCAGGATGGGATCAGTAGGTAGTCAGTGGCACGCTCTGTAAATGAAGATAAGACCAGGAGCCAAAATGGAAATGATATTAGACATGTATGTCCATATCGTTTATTTTTTTAAGTGTTGCATCCGTCCTCAATTTTACCGTAACCGCTTTCCATCAGTTGGATTGTATCAACTGTACCTACCTACCTATTTTTTTTAAACTTAGGTCGTCAAATTGACTGCATCTCGGCGATGGAAACAGGCATGCAGTCCAAAACATGGTGGCTGTTGTTACAGGTGCTGTCCTTGGAACGGCGGTCCCCAACCTGACGACAACTAGGTACAGGTGTTTTTTTTTTCACGCTCCGCTTATAGGACCCGGAACTGTAGGATGAAGGAAACACGAGTGCTGGCAGAGAATTCCAGGTCTTAATGGCGAATTAGAAAAGAGTAGCCGAATCGCTTAGTTCTTGATGGAATTGTTTGTACCGTATGTTGGTGACATCTAAGCCCTGCGCGCGTTGTCCTGAGTAGGAAAGTGGAGAGTGAGACATCTGCCATCTCAGTGTATAATAAATATATACTATATATTATTTTATAATTGGCGAAATTGCAGTGATTTTGCAGATAGAGAATAAGAAATGCAATATATTCTCGATATTCTTAAAAACTAAATTGGCATAACATGACTCAAAACAGTTCAAAACTTCCCCTTTGGCTAAACCTACATAATTTTGATAAATTGAAAATTTTATGATGTATGTACCGTTGTCATGATTTTCTGTGCCCGTTATTCAACCGCTTTTAAGTCCATTGTGATTGATGAGCTCTTTATTGTGCATACTAAATTATGCATGTGGTAACGGAATTATATAGACATTTAAATTTAATTTACCACCGTATCATATTGTTTTATTATCTACGGACATATTTTTATGGACTTACGATTACAAAAAGCATTAACGTGCACTTCATTAAGGTTGTACCTATATGAAGAGGTGTTTTATATCATGCGAAGAATCTCCACGGATACCACTGGAGCCAGCTGGGTAGGTTATGTCAGACTCGAACCGACTAAAACGCACGCCGTCTTTGGGTCTTTAGTTGCCGGAGATGAGATCGTGGCCAACATATCCCTCGCACCACGGCAGAGCCGGGGAAGAAGAGGTGTTGATGGTTAATGAACAGTCATTTTAAGATTAAATGTTATACCTAAGGTAGGTATTTAATAACGACATTGGTAATTAACGATAGATACCGACGATTTTCTGAAATCAATATAAATATACAATTATAAAATCAACGCATTCAAAAAATAACCTTACATGACTCTGTCTCGCTTCAACTGACTCAAAAATGGTTTTTCGTAATAAAATTCATATTTCAGATACATAATATTTTTAGACGAAAGTTAAGTTAAGTTTGTAGTAGGTATAATTTAATGAAGTGAACATTTCTTTAGGAGCGTTATGCAGTTGTCTTCTTTTTACGTGCGCAATATCGCCTCAGAGACCGTATAAAAATATAAGATAGGTTGTATAAAAAAATTAGCATTTAAACAATTTTTTTGAACTGGTTCATAATACTACGTAAAATGAAATTTGTAAGTGTCACTGTCACAGTCACTGGTTGTGCTTGTGTCAGTTTTGTGTACATAATTTTATTTGATTGTCAAATTATCAATTTATGTTCGTCCTTCTAATAAAAATAGTAATTTGCTTTAACTATAACATTGTGAGATAATAAGATAGACAATGAGTTCTTAAAATTAACAAAATGCCTAAACTCAACGTAACTTTTATAGATAACGTAGTTCAAAGGTGTTTTGATGTGTATACAAATCTCCCTAAAACTGGAAAGCCGGTTGAAAATGAATGGACTGTACTATCATGTTTCATTAAATATGATCGAACTAATGACAGCACCGAGGTGGTCTCCCTGGGAACTGGTTCAAAATGCGTTGGCGCTTCTAAAATGTCTCCAAAAGGGGACGTGTTAAATGATAGTCACGCAGAAATTATTGCGCGACGAGGGTTTATACTATACCTGTATGAAAACTTGTTCAAAGCTCTTAAAGATGAACCTTCAATATTTTTTCATGAATGTGACAAATGGAAATTAATAGACAATATAGAATTTATTTTTTATTCATCGCAGTTGCCTTGTGGGGACGCTTCTATCATGAGTAAAAAGGAAGACGAGGAAGAATATGGTGTTGTATTGAAGCAGCAGAAGCGGCATGCTGATGTTATAAATGTTACTGACAATAAGAAACAGAAGTTAGAAAATGACATTCATAGAACAGGTGCTAAATGTTTACCTCATTGTGAGCAGGACTCCAAACAGACTGGAACTGATTACCATCTTCTCGGTCAAGTGCGCACTAAACCTGGTAGGGGAGACAGAACTTTATCAGTGTCATGCAGTGATAAAATATCAAAATGGATACACTTAGGTGTACAAGGTAGTCTTATAGATATTATTTGTGAACCTATATTTATTAAATATTTCATATTTGGAGCTGGAGTGCCATATTCTGAAGAATCTTTGAACAGAGCACTTTTGAACAGAAACACAGAGGTCGCACTACCATTGAGTGTTGTACCTGAGTTTTATCAAACTTCTTTGGTTTTCTCAAATATTAAAGATCAAGATAATGTTCGTCCAGCACCTGGAAGTATAGTATGGGTGAAATGTAATAATCAGTGAGTACCAACTATCACTTTTAATTTTTTATTTATATAATATAACCGCTAGCTGACCGGGCGAACCCACACAACTTCTTCTGGGTCATCCCGTTTTTGGATCATTTTTCACTTCTGCTCCATACCAGTTCGTTGTAGCGTGATTTTATATATATAAACATTCCTCTTCATTCATTCTATTATAAAACCTACTTCCAAATCCATTGCATAGTTCATAATAAATGTCCAATTTATAATAAATTAACACAATTTATAATAATATTTATGGCACGTCAATTTGATTTCACCTCGCCTGATGGTAAGCTGAAGGCAAAATCTCAGGAAAGAGGATCACCATTATATGTATTACTGTAACCACTTTCCATCATTTGGGCCGTGTGTTTGTCTGTTACCTAAGAGGAAAAAAAAGACAACTTGTAAGTACAAAAAGACAACCCTATAGTACAGGATAGTACACTGTTTAGTTGTCCCTGTCAACATTTTATTCCATGATGTATCATTATAATTCCATATTGTAGCATCTGAAATTATTTAATTATACATAGTTAATAGGAATAGAAAAAAAACAAATTTAGCTTGTGACTGCCACATCACATTGACATGGTTTGTACTGTGTTTGTAACTTTTTAAATTTGTTTTTGCAAGTTGCATACCTGAATGTTATGTAATCATTATAATTTTATTGCTTATATCACATTAATTTAGTGTAATGCTTTTCATTTTCAGTCAAAGCTGCAAAATACATATGCAAGTACATAAATAAATAAATTATGTATATCATGTTGAATGAAAATTAAAAAATTCAAAAGTAAAAAATAATTTATTCTTTGTAGACCATTATAAACTTATAAAGCACTTAAATAAACATAAAAATTTTAAATGGACCACTGGTTCAAAACACTGCCGTGGTTTGAGAATGGCAAGAGACTCGGGGGACTTTTTTTTTGCTTTATTTCGTACTACCTCGTGCTTATTAGATAATTTCTGAATTTTAGTTATTTGTTTTTTTTTATTTTAAATCTGTTACATTTGAAAATATGAAAATTAAATACACCAGTAGTTTAACCTCAATGCATTGTATTTTTTTGCAGGATATTGGAAGTAGCAGTGCAAGGTAAGAAACTGGGGCTTACCAAGAAAAAAGCTATTCTACCTAGTAGTAGTTTATGTGTAAGCAAATATAATATTTATAGAGCATTTTTAAATATTGTAAACAATGTTCCACATTTAAAAAAAATATTGTGTGATCACAGTGATACTGATAGTATACCATATAATGTGATGAAAAGTAAATCGAAAAGATATATAGATAGATTTGAAATTCTTAAAAAAACATTTTTCAAATCATGGACTGTAAAACCTGATATGTGGGACTTTTGTATTAAATAATATAAATATAAATAAATATATTGTTAATTATGTAAGTATAGTTTGTTAAATTACATTTATATTTGAAATATATTTTTGAAGTACTTTCAAGTAGACAAGTTTTATTTATTTGTTAAACTCCTGCAATGACTTATTCAAGATTGACTTGGTCGTTTTCGTGTCGAGCTGTTATATCCCGGCGAGTCTTATAATAGCTACTGAATTATTTACTTTACTGAAGAACTTCGGTTGTTTTATAGAAATTCAATGTGGTTGGAGATACATTCCCAGTCATGCTTTTAGAACCCGATTATACCTAGTTATTGTCACAAAAATACCAGACTTTGCACGCTTACAGTCCAATATTACCTAAATGAAAAAGAGTTCATTACACTGTTTTCCGTGCATTGCTTATCATCCCCCTTCCGTTAATTCCGATCGCATTTGAGACTTTTACTTCGGAGTAGGTGGAGTCCGGGGTCCGTTCTTTCGCCTGCCATTTATTCTCCGCAACCGCCAATGAGATATCGGAGATTTGCAGTTAGTACAGTTATTGTACTTTTAGGGCTCTAAGTACCCGTAACAACTGCTAAAGATGTTCGTATGATAACCAGGGCCGATCGCAGAACTTGCTTTCTGGGGCACGGGAACTCCCATACCAATGCATTAGACTTATTCATGCATAGTACAAATATTTACCGAGTAAGTTGTAGGGTGACCATGAAATTACCTCATTGAGAGACATCTAGACATTTTTTTTCTGCGCGGTCGGATAGGCACCGAGCCGTTTGCCCAGATAATAGGGACCCTGTAAGTGTGGTATGTGACGGTACCTGGAGAAAAAAAAAATGTCGAAAATGTGCGGGTAGATGAACAACTGGCTACCTCACGGACCCGACGACGGAGGGCGTGTGCGGCTGAGACAGTCAGCCTGTGACCACGGCCGGTGTAACCTGGTCGAAACGTCAGGCATTCTAAAGGTATGTACCTAATATACCTATACCATGATCGCGTTAATTCTCGTTTACATATTATTATACATCTAGACTTGTCATATCTTTAGAATATGCAACATTCAGGCACATTTTAGTTGTATGAAGTATGTAATAACAGGTACCTACTAGATAAATTAGAACTGAAGCAGTACATGTCATCAAGGTCAACACATACTCATACAAATTGACATGGAATGCTTTTAATTGCTTTTTAGTTAAGAACGCCGTCAGTGGGAATTGGTACATATTTGAACAAGTTTGCAACCATAACCATCGTTACACACGCTTCACTACAAACAAACTGGTGTGGTAGACGTTTATTAATTGCCTTATATTTTACATTCATTGGGTGTTGAAATTAAGGTGTTAACCCACTTATAATAGCTACTTACTGCTACCACACCGTAAGGTTATTAGTGTATTTAGCAACTTGACGCCTTTGACATTTAAATGACGTTGAGATGTACTGATACGAGTATTCGTGTAACGTCTGATCTAAAGCAGCGGTTCCTAAACTTTTGAAGCTACGGTATCTTTCACAAATCCTCTTCCCTTATTCGTTATTTTTAACTACATGAATCTATTGCGTGAGCGTGACAGACTACGTGACGGGTTACAAGTGGCGCGAGGTAATTGGTGTCATTAATGATCCCAAATGCCGGTCTGGTTGAAAGGGCAGGACTACAAAACCATCATTACTGTGTTGGGCCAACATATCGCCCCAAAGATGGTTATATGTAGGATATATTTCAAATGATTCAGACGAGGCTTCGTGGCTTAGCGGTCAGAGCGTTCCCCTTGTAAGGGAAAGATCGCGGGTTCCAATCCCGTGGAAGCATTCACTTTTTCCTATCTAAATTTAATTATCGCAAGAATGATGATGTTGATGATGAATCTTTAAAAGGCACAGATTTCCTAAAAGTTGGAATAGTTAGGTACAGGCCGAACGGAAGTACATACTAGCCAGAAACCTGCCACGCATCTCCTAAGAAAATTGATTTTATATTTCCATATAATATGTACCTAGATGCCTATTAATTTGTTGTAAGTACCTGTATACTAGGATAGGTAAACTTTTGGTATTGGCATTGGCATATGTATACCTGGATCCTATATTATTGTTCTGGCAGGACTCCTAGGCCTCCCAGATTCAAATTCAAACACTCCTACAGAAGCTATAAATTATATTATTAGACATACCGACCTGTAAGCTTTCAATCCGAAAATAATTATTAAGAATCAACTACTTAGGATTGGATTGATACTGATATCGAAACGTGTGACTTGAAATTAATTAATAATCATTATCGTGTCAGCTTACGGTCTCAGGGGCAGGTATGCTTATAAATATCCTCGACAAAAGTCAAGGAAGCGATCGTCGTTAAACAATGTAATCTGTATTGTGAGTCGAGGATGTGCTTGCGCGCCACCAGCGATGTCTAAGAGCATTACCGTTTAGGTAAAACAAATGGGAAGATGTCAGGTGCCGCCTACATACACAGAACACGTTATTGATAGTGGATTATAAAAACATAGATGAATAGACCGATGTAGCAACAAGTATGTCTGTATATTTTGTAACAGGGGTCATAGAAGGAAACTTGTTGTCAGTTTGTACCAGTTGAATATTGGCCGACACCGCTTTGTCATTATTTCGACAAAAATCAAACTGAGTTGCCCGGCCCGTTCCGTGTCCACTTTCTACCGGAAGGCAATTAAAAATAATTTGCATTTCTTTGTGTGTATGTACACAGTCATATAAATAATTTTTGGCAAATTTCTTGTCAGTTGCGCATAAAAGACAACCACTAATATCCTCAAAACTTACATTTTTCACAAGTTCAACAACTTACAACATAGATTTTTGTTCACATAGGTAAGTTTAAGTAAGTAGGTAGATTGTTTAAATTATGGAGATATACCGATGTTCGTTGAACAACAATTTCAAAGCCCTCCACTTGTGCAATACGAGTCAAATTTCTTTTTTTATCCTACTTAGGTGACAGACAAGTACACGGTCCACACGATGGAAAGTGGTTACCGTGGCCTACGGATGTTTGCAATATTAGGGGTGTCGCACTCGAGCTGACGACACTATAGAAACCTTCTAATGCCCTTTAAGATTCATTGTATAAATAGATTAAGTAAATTTAATTACAGATATGATATGTTGTGATTATCAGTAGACTCAGCTAAATAAACAAGACCGTCTGCTGTCACCGTAGCAGAAGCAGGCCGCGGCGTTAGAGGCGGCATTAGAGGAAGTTTGACATTAGTGGCAATAAATGGGAAGTTGCGAGGAAACTTGTTCTATTTCGAACATAAATGACTGGGAATGAAAATGTCGTAAGGAAGGCATTAGAACATAAGGATGTACTGTGTTAAAGAAATCACTTCCTTAGTAAATGTTGACATGATTGCAAGCAGAGAGTCACTACTACGCGGGTGGAGCCGCAGGCATCATCTTGTGATTTATATTGTCTTAGGCTTGAATACAAGGATGCTTTAATTCCTATTTTATTATTATAAACGCTGTCCCGGCGAACATCGTACCGTCATGTTTTTTTCCGCCCTTGTGGAATTCAGGTCCCGTACCCGCTGCCCCTTCTATTACAATTTCCGCGTGTATTTCTGCTCCCTATTTATGCTGTAGGTACCTTTTATTTAACCGGATCCCATACGCCCACGGAGGCCCTAACCCTCACCCATAAATATTTTCGCGGCCCAACAAGTCTGTGAATCGGTAAACATGCTCTACTTCTTCTTTGCATCACTTCAGTTCATTTTGGCTTTTACACAAACTTTTTTGTACCTACCTACGTAAATTCCCATTTTTCACTGGGTTATTCTGTTAACCCAGGCAAAATATTGTGTATGTTTGTTATTCAATCACGCTCGTTCTGTCTTAAATTGCACACTATAATCTATCCCTGCCCATTGACTTGGTACAGGTGTATGACCCATAGATCATCTCTTACTCCAAAAACATTTTCATTCTCAGAAGGTCCCATTAATTTCGCATGGAACAGCTGATTTCGTTTTTATACCGTAACTGGTACTCTCGATTGGAATATTGTGCGAAAGGGATATTGTGCAAATGGAACAGTTTGCGAATGGGTAATTTTGGCAATAAAACGTTTTGCTAATGAGCAATTGTGCGTCCTCTCACTGGAGGTGATTTGTGGATAGATCATAGCCTGGAAAATCAAATAGGCTACTGTTTAGGTATTCCGGGAATTTGTTCCCAAGGGTAGCAGAGAACGATGTCAAAATTTCACACGATCAGAGCTACGGGTATCAGCTAGTAATTTGTAGATAGTTCTCTATTGGGAATCATTTGACTAGTATCTATTGTAAAGATCACAGTTCGGTTATATTCCTTGCGGATCCCGCTATTGGTGTGAGGGTGTGTCTTCTCACGACTCTATGAAAGCTCACGTCACTAAACTATTACTTATGTATATGAGAAGTTAAGTTATTAATGTTCTCTGATCTTGAACTTAGGTTTTTTTTATTTCGCAGACAAGTTTCTCTCTATCATCATTTTCTGAACTACCCAACTATGTTATAAGTGTAGTAAATAGACTTACCAAGGCAAAAAATAAAAAATAAGAAAGTTAACAAAATGGAATGCATGATGAAATAAAGAACAAATTATCTAAATATTTAGATAATTATGATATAGGCACGAGTATGTTGTTTGAATATATTCAATTAAACACACAATTTAATATAAACCACTAGTACTGTAGGTAAGTATACCATTTAGGAGCGACTAGTCTCGAATAAATTGCAAGAAGAAACTATACAGTTAATCATTATAAAAAGTAAGAAGTACCGCCTTGTAAAAGACTTGTAGGGAAGGATGCGGTCGAGATCTGTCTATTGCAAGATAAACAGTTAGACGCTGTTGTCGGATCTACGGGAAACTTTAAATGGATCATTGGCTAGTGAAATTGTGAAGAGCGGGACAATATATCCACAGGCCATCGGTATTGCCGGCCGTTTCGTGCCCAGCGCTGACGGTTTTAGGTTAAACGTATTTATTTACCTAACTGTTACATTGTGGTATAGGTATAGGCATGAGTTATGGACCGAAAATGTGCTCAAAATGCGCTCTATACGCGCAGTACGCATTTTTAAATATAGCACCGGGCGCAATGGCGATGATAGAGCTCAAATCTACCAATCATAGATTATATCAAACAATATACGCGCGCAAGGGTCACGTTTCTCTCGCGATCGCTACTTACGTCTAAGATCTGTGCCGATAGGTATACTCATAGCGTTCTTTTGCTCAATTTAAAAGGACAACCTATAAACCACAATTTTGCCTCGGCCATTTATCCAATTTAAAGATGTTGAGATTTTAAACCGTAAATTATATTTTATTATTGTCAAAACTCGTACGGTTTACGTCGTCAAAAGGCATTACGTTAACTGTTAACTGCATTTCAATATGTTATTTTTATTAATTGCCGTCATCTGTAATGTGGAGAAAACTCGTACTGAAATCCGGACTTCGTTTATTTTTATTATTTGTGTTCCAAATTTGATGACGTTATTTCTTCGCATAATGCACTTACCGGTGCGTTGGCTCTGGATAAATCATGTAACAGCTGGCCTTTGACACAGAGACCTACATAAGTATGTATAAGAGTCTGCATAATTTAGTAGTAAATATCTTCGTCAGCTCACTTCTCACCTATAAATTCCAAGGTAACAAGAAAATATTTAAAAAGTATCTGTTGATACACTTCTAACATAACAAAAACCTGATTTGCTGTCGGACTATTCAATATTATGTCGAACTATTTTTTCAATTAAGAGCGATTGCAGCGTCTAAAATTATACGTAATAAACGCACACGGATTGAATACCTGCTATAATCATTTTGATGATAGATACCAGTTTTTGTTTGGATGAGTTAGCTAGACTGCTCGGCGTCAAAATTGTCGAATTACCGATTTAGTTACATACTTGTTGAGATATTTTGTTCACTGTGTTATCATTATCTTGTTACCTATCTAGTTTGGTAAATAGGTACATATGTAATTTTGTTTGGGGTTGGAGATGGTGTTGATGGTATAAAGCTATAATTTACCTGTGTAGAAGAGATATTCCATGAGTTTTTGGAGGAATACCTATCTCTTCTACATGCTATTCTAAGTGCATGTAGTTGGGTACAAGGAATGTTATTATTTAGAAAATACGAACTTTTCTGAACAGACTTCTGACCAATTTGCAATGCTTTATGAGTTATTTCACGATTGTCTCTACCTATTTATTTAGGTAACTATCTGCATCCGTGCTTCCTCAGCTGTTTACATGCCTTCTAAAACTTCACGTGCATCATACATTGATATATTATTGCCGTCTTATTCCTACTTAAAGTTAACTTTAAGACGTAAACAACACAGTGCTTTTAATTGACCTTTCAGATGCTTTACACGTATTTATTTACTATTTATTTTGGTAAATAAATTAATAATTTAATCAAATTAATGACTGGTTGTAAATAATTCTAAGAAACAGGGATTTTACAGATACTGCAAAGTGCAAAATGTTCTTTGTCCATACTGATGTCATTCATGAAAAATTTCATTGTTGTCTCAAGCAAACGAAAACTAATTTTCGAACTGATAAACGACAAACTGAGAAACGAGTTCATGCTATTTTTTATTTCAACAAATTACGCATGCTGGAATTTTATCTAAGATTCCCAGACAGTAGATTAAGTTTGTTATTGTTATGACAAATACACTTTCTTTGTGTATCTACCTAAGATATTCTGTGAAGCAATCAATGTTACATTATTAAATAATTATTATATTTACAATATTACATAACTGTGGAGTTCGGACAGTGAAATCCGTGTTGAGTAGAAGCATGGTGGCTACACTCGTGGTCGGCATGCGATACAAGGACATATGCGCATGACACAACAGAGGTGTCGACGTTTCATACTTTTGAATGTCTTTATCGAGAAACAAATGAATATGACAATAAAATCATCCAAATCATTACATTACCTACATTTACGATTTATGTAACTGCCTCAGTCGATAACGAAATTAAGTGAATTTGGCGAATTATGTCGATCGCCGCTGTCGCCGTCGTCGACTAAATGACGATTTCAAAACTCCGGGAGCGATATTTTATGTTCACTCTTATTAAAGTCTTTATTCGGCTTGATCCGGTTTCATATGACATAATTACTCGGTGCAATTTAGAAAACTTCCTAAATCTAATTACTTAGATGTATTAGTAGGTTCACCTAGGCACGCCACTATTAAGTTGATAGTGACGTGATAGTAGTTGATAGCATCAACATATTTTCTTATTATAAGCTTGTGGTCTTCATCGTTTTCACGATCTATTGTTAAAAAAGTTAGAGCCAGAAGTTTGCAAATATTAATATAAATGAAAATATTAATAATAACCTTGAATTCTTCTCTACAATTGAAAAATAAAACCATTTCTAATAAAATTGTAGTTACGAATATTCCATTTATAAGACCCTATGCCAAATAAAAAGTACAAGTTTTGTAGCAATTCAATAATTAGGTAAATGCAGTTCGAAAAAATTGTTTGGTGTCATTATTTTCCGGACGTTTTTGGCTTTTTTCGAGTCGTCTTTTGGTCGACCCACTAGAGATATTTTTAAAGGGGCTATTTAACTTCTTAAAAGCAAGTGAAACTAGACTATAGTTTTATATTTTGACTGACAATAATTTAAGTCTTTGTAGGTAATAGCAGATTTCGTACCAGATAAAACAAATGACATTTGCAAGCTTTAATATGATCTTGTTTCATAAACTTTAAAGTAAAACAATATTTAGTCCAATTACGAATCTTACCTTAGTGCGCATTGAACTATTGGAATTCACGTTTCAAAGTATCTTTAATTAATGGTTCAGGGACCGCAGTACAAAGTGTTGGGTAGTAATCATTGACCCGATCTTGCTCTGTTGGTAGGTACATATTGTGTTTTATTTAACGGCTGTGTGTTCGACCCTCCATTTGACTGTCGTATGTAGGTAGGTACTTTGTGATATATAGGTACCTACCAAAGGAGTTTTGTAACGGTTTCATTGTGTTCAACGCGGCAATCGACTTTTATAGTAACTTCGAATGCAATATACCTACCTACTTACTTATTTAAATAATATAATACTGAGAGAGAATTTCATCAATGACAGGAACTGAGATTAAGGCGATTTATTGAGAATGTAGTAACTCAGTTTAGTTACCACATTCTCAATAGGTTCACTGAGCAAGACGGGAACTCGGATCAGTTTACCAGCCTAAGTGAGAAGACTTTATCCTACATTTAGTTTATTGAAAATATTCAAAACTGGTGATCATCTCCCATTCTTCCCAAAACTTAAACAGTCACCTATAAATAGGCATTTGTATCTTTATTCTTCTCTATACAGCTTTTGAAGTAGAAAAAGCGCATTTTATCATTGAAATATGCCTTACAAGACAGTTTATTATTAAGTAGGTATGGCGCAAAGATCACACTTTAACGAACCATTCATACGATAAAAGTTTTGAATACTCCAGTTACTATAGTGGCTACGTGATTGATGATACGTACTAGACCTATGACCTTGTGAATCGCGTAGATATCTATTTGCGGCACCTAGGTACTTATTGTTATAATATATTTTGCGTTATATAATACAACATCAGATTCAATTAAAGCACTATAGCCTATTATTGCACTATATGCCTAGTTTGGCAATATCGAGAATTTATTGGCATTCGATTTTTCACCACCGGGTCTAGTATGAAATCATTAGTGTTTAGTAACAGGCCTGTAATAGGTTAAAAGATGTACCTAAAGATATGAATCGTTCAATAGGCAAGTGTGACCAACGGTGTTGCCATTGTTGTACCCATTAACAAACTAGTTTGGCCACGCGATTCGATTTGCGAAACGTCTAGCTCACGACTAATAAATAAATGCTTATTTACATCGTTACCCAAGCAGTTGATAAGTAATTTAATTAGAACACGTTTAATTGAATATTGGAAATGATATCAAGATGGAAGTTGTGGTGTTAGATACTGGTGTTGCTGTAACAAATTAATCAGAATTATGAGACGCGCGTGCGTCCGGCAGTGCGCGCCCCGCCACTCGCTTTGTTTGTTGCGGTTCAATCGACAAATTTGTTATTATTACAAAATGTAACAAAGGCAATAATTTTAATACAAATGTGGTAATGTTGATATACTCCACTAATCGATTTACGATGATATGAGATTGTTAGTGCTTGTGGTACACAAGACAACAACGATAGCCTGTCTAGTGATATAAGTATTATACAGATCTTTATATTGATTTTGGCAAGCAGAAAAGGTCACCAGTGTTCGACATGTATGTGTGTGTAACAATAACTCGTTTCCTCACTCACACACACCTACACACTTGCAAATTACAATTGATTCAAAACCATTCGTATTTATTTATCTTCAATCATCAGTTTACACTTTCTTCAATAATAAGAATAACTCATAAAATTCTTATTACTACTATATGAACGTGGTTTTTGACAGTATGTTAGTAAGCCTTTGTGACCCCGGGGTTTACAGATACGCTTTTGAAAAGTTTCAATATCGTAAGGTTTTGAGTTCGATTCCCAGTCGAATTTTACTTTTTGAACTTTTAATATTTGTATATCTTTATGTTAATTACTTACCTATTAAGGGAATGTTTAGGTAACATCACAAAAGTATCTTTATATTTTAGTTATAATTTTATAGCAACTTAAATCAGTAGTATTTTTATTATTACTGAGCGAGTATTGTTGCACACACATGATTGCATGAATGTTTCTCGTATGTATTGGAATTTATGCTACCCTCATTCTCATGATTAAAATAACATGATAAGTAATTTTAATTTTATCTGTCAACAATTGGATTCGTTGTGCTTTCCACACGGTTAATAACAACTTTTTTATTCATAAAAATGAATCAACAACTTACAACTATTATGAGAGCGCATATTATTACTTTGCATGAGTAAAATATTTCAATACATGAAATATCTCGAAAATTGAACATATCGGTAAGTAGTATTTTCTGCAATTTATTATTATGAAAGTTATTTGATTTTATAATGCTGGCTAATCTATTATTTCTTCCAATACTAATAATGAACAAAAATATATAAGTAGATAAATTTTACAGAATTTTAACAAGGAATTTTATTACTTTATTTTCATTACAGATGGAAGCTGTGCAGCGGTGGGTGCGCCGATATGGCGATTCAGGCACCATAGACCGTCTTCAGCCTGGCCCCAAAACCTTTGCCTACACCGATGCGTGTTCTTTGCATAAAGAGGTGGTGGAAAAACATATAGGTAGAAAACCCCTTTATGTCCACCCGTGTTATGACCACCAAACACCATGTTACATTGCAAACAGTAAGGAACCATCTTCGGGCGGCTGGGATCAAATGTCGCAGACCGGCAAGAAAAATTTTGATGTCGGATCTTCATCGTCGAAGTAGGTTAAGTTTTGTCAGGGACTATTTAAATTTTTACTGGTGCAACAATATAGTAATATTTAGTGACGAAAAATGTTTTAAATCAGACAAGGATGGACGCAAAATTTTATGGAGAAAAGCAGGTGAGCGATATTGCCAAAAAATATTCTACCGTGCAGGTCTAGTGGTCATATTACTTTAGGGTACTGGGGTTGGATGTCCTCGATGGGTCCTGGTGGGTTGGTTGAAGTAGGTGCTCTTATTATTATTATCTATGTTTTATTACATTGTAAGTCTGTATTTTAGTGGTTTCAATTATATTTAGGTATTTATACTCCGGTATAGATAACTTGGAATAATTAAAACCTATATACTTATACCTATATACCTATTATATACTATATACTTATACCTATATACCTATTATATACTATATACTTATACCTATATACCTATTATATACTATATACTTATACCTATATACTTACTATCTAATATATAGGCAAATTTAAGCAAATAAATGACTATTATTACTATTTATAATAAAAGTTGGAATATGTTGCGCCATTTCTTCGCACTAGTGCCTAGGAACTAAAAGATGTAGGTAATTATGTGGCATCATTTTGAGAAATAAAGAAATTAAACTGTAAATAAGTGAGTGATGTTATTGTTAACGAAATGAGAAGTTATTACATTTTTGCATATAGTATAATTTCTAAACGTTAACATGGTGATTCACTACACTTTAGTTACTGAAAGTTAATTAGTTTACCTGCGTCCATACTTGTCTGATTTAAACATCCAGAAGGATAATATTGAATAACCTATTAATTATATAAAGAATGTATAATGTATAAACCTAAACGTATTGCACTCGGCTACGCCCGCTTGGATTTCAATTATCCCGCACAATAGTATATGACTATTCTTAGGTCTACTAAATAAATCTGTTTAACTGTTTAGAATTAGTTTAGTTACAAACATTGTGACTCGAGATTTTTAGATACTTTCTTCTACGACCCAACACAACTAAATTATTTATTTACTGAACCATTATATCATTGAAACAATGATGTTGTTTTATTTTCCATATTATTATTATTTTTGAGATTACGGAACACTTAGTATAAAAGTCGTGTTTGTGATATTAAAGAACCATACGGTTCTTTAATATCACAAACAAAATAAAGAACTAAAATAAAACTATTAATTAATCAAACCGCCTATATCAATTTAGCTGCGGTTCGAACTTGCAACCTTCGCATTGCCATTACGCCTATAATACCACTCAACTACGTGAGCCTGTGCTGTATTGGTGAAATTTACCTTCTCATTCGATGGCAGGCAAATCACTCACTAACACATATTCAATCGTTCACAATTCACTGGCACACATAAACACAAAAACGCACACATATGTGACTTCAAAGAAATGAGTTATTGTTATTGATATTGACTGTTCTCACACATATGTAAAACATACGGGTGCTTCTTCCACTTGACTCAAATCATAAATAGATTGTATTAGATGGTTAGGCTATCATTTTTGTTTTGTGTACATAAATCTTTCGTTCTAAGTGTCTTCATCCAAGCATGCAAGAAGCGTGTGCAATCCGAAGGGCCTGCGCTGTGATCCCACCCACCTTCTTTTCTTCTACGTCTTTTACGGAACTGTCATCTGAATCGGGTTGAATGTCAATCTGTTACAGGTTAGACTTCAAAGATCTTGGTGAGACTACAAATGCACGGTTAGGGATGAACAGATTTACATTGAAAATATGTCAATAAAAACTGAGATTTAGGACTGAGTTTCAATCTGGAATACGATCTTTACAAACTTGTAGTTTATTTTATATACCACTTAGGTGGCAGACAAGCATGCGGAAGTGGAAAGTGGTTACCGTTGCCTGACGTTTGCAACACCAGGAGCGTCACATTTGTGCTACCAACCATATATAGAAGAGGGTGGAAGAGGAAGGGGAAGGGCAGAAGGTTAAGAGAGTCTCTGCGATGTCAGTGCAGAAGACAAAGAATGGTTTCTCGGCCTTCCCATTGACAACACTCTTTGGTCACCCTACTCTCCGCCGGCGCCGGAAACGGTTATTATTAGCTACGGTATTCTGTAGGGCGTAGTACCTATATGTAAATCATAATATAGTATTTATGTAGGAACGAACAGTGATAAAGTGAACATTCATCTATCTATAAACTAAGTGCCTACATCAGGTATTAAAGAGTGGTCTATTAGCTATATGTCGCCGATTGCATAAATACGGTAAGGTGGCATGTTTGAGGAAGTTGTTCTCAAGTAACGATCAATTTACGTTAAGTAGATATGCGGCGCTTTTTTTTTCAACGTTCAACCTTCCTTAATGAGCAGAGAAATCCACACACCGAACTAACTTCTATGCAAATATATTTTCTTCTGTTTTCGAAATATGGGCTCTTATAAATATATCGTGTGATCGCTAATGAAGAGTGACTAGCGAGTCATTGGGTTATACTTTTATGTATGTGGATGTGGCTTGAGTTCTTAATTGGATCTAAAGATTTACTAGTTGTGGGTTAATATTTCAGCACGAGACTGGCCTTGTACCTTCTTTATAACAAAAGGGCCAATATGTTAACGTGATTATGTGAGGGTAGTGGAACAGGTAGGCTAATATTAATAAAAATATTACATACTATTCAGTATTTGAAATTAGTTTAATATATTTTGAAAGAAGATCAAGTGCAAAATATTTCGCTGTTGTTTATTTCTTGACTGAGTTCTTATTTGGGTCATAAGCTCCTTGAACCGACATAGATTAAAACGTAAAAATTTCAAAGAATATCATAGGTATTAGTGAAATACAATGAAATTATCATTGTACTTTTAACTACGTATTGTTTTCTACTGTCTTTCATTGCTGTTTTAATGTCCAACATCGGCAAACTGGAGTACCTATGTGACATAAAGGAAACAGGGTAGCTGGCGCGTAGGCGGAGCGGATCCAATTATGTCTCAGCACGAACAAATTTATTGCAGAGAACGTCTGAGTCGCTCTCACCTTGACATGTCGCAGACGGCCTATTCTGACACAGACTACTTTCCATCAGTTTTCCTTATAACTTTTGCCTTTAATATATAATAAATATTTTGTAAATAAATTATTAATCTCTCTATACAGATAATATTACGAATTCTCACAATTTTGTTTCACTTTTGTCTTTTCCTGAAATATAGACAGTCAATACTGGCGCTCTTCCAACTTATGAATATGCATTTACATATTTAATGTATGTGCGCTGTGCAAATTTCGACGTAAGTATACTTAATACTGGCGAGTTCAGAGGTTTGGAATGGAGTCTGCGCACGCGTTTTTGATCAAGCACAAGCATTGCCTATCGGCTGCAGATGCCGGCAGTCGCGCGGGAAACTTCGCGGCGTTCGGTCGAGCTAATGGTTCTTGAGATTTCGTAAACAATATTTCTCGATCATATTTACGATAACTCACATCGATCGATACGATTTCAACGTGTGCCGTGAATGTAGTGACATTAACAAGTGCAATTAACGGACTCTTTGGCGATAATGTTCAGTTAAAACATTAATAGTTGATAAAACAGTGAAAAACAAAGCTGTCCAAATGAAGATGACTGTGAATCGTATAAGGGTGGTGGTACTCGGTGCTCCACGGAGTGGCAAATCTGGTTAGTATCTATACTGAATATAATCGTAGGTATATATTTTTTAAATCGTTTGAAATGTTCGAAATTCCAAGACGCCGATGCTGTTATTTACAGGATAAAAAAAATCAACAAGCGTTTGAGACCAAAGTTTTTAGGTATTATAAAAAACTTTAAAATTGTGTAAATCTTGATCGAACTTAAAATAACGTTTGAGTGTTCCAATTATGTTGTCACTTATCCTTTTATGTAATTAATATTTGCGTACAATCTTAATATTCGTCCTTAATAACAGTATTTTAAATTTTAAGAATCTTATTATAGCCATCAAAATGCAATTTTAGGTGAACTCTGTAATTTATACGTCCGAAAGGAACTTATTATGTCAAGGGAGACGTTTAACGGGATATAATGATGATATCAAAAGTTGCATAAATTTATTTAAATTTTTATATTCATGATCTTGTTCCGAGTTTGCACAGTTTTTTACCGTGTTGAACCCCCTACATTAACATACTTGTCAACTTTAATTGCCCATCAAAATGTAGAGTTCTTAGTAAATATAATTGTACTGAAGTTTGCAACTACACTTAATAATAGTGTCTTGTATTTGTGGAATCTTTTCCTTGCTGCAAATACTTTGAACATAACCAGGTACATTATTTATTATAAGTAATAGATAAACACACACTTATATTATTTTGAGATATTGGACTTGTTTAAAATATTTTTATTGCATGAAGTAAATCGTCGAATTTCGTAACTCCCATCCGTCTATATTATAATAACGGTTATCAATAGTGAAGGATTCTTATTAGTGTAATTAGTTTTAAACGTAACGGATACTTTAGAAAATTGTAGTATTTAGATAGCGGACGATATTAGGCAATAGACGACAACTTCTTCCCGTGGAATGATGAAAATTGGTTAAAAGTGAGCATGTGATGAATCTTAGACATAATTATATCGCGCAGCTTCACGTTGCAGTCCTATTAATAATAATAGGGTATTGTCTCCGAGAGTTTCCACCTCAGAGTAAAAATAAAGTTTGCTAAAGTATACTCTAAGTTTTCTACTGCAGTGGAGAGGTAACGTGCGGGAATAGACTAATCGCACGTATAATTGGAGATGAGTTATGGATGATAATTGATATATTATGATTGATCGATATCAGCACTCTGGATATAAATCATCTGCGCGTATGTGTAAACATATCCTTAGTTTTAGGCTTGCCGGCTTGCATCTTTTTCAATATAAGCTTAAGTTATATGTATACAGTCGCGTCAGTTCACTGCTGGACATAGGCGTCTCCCATGATACTAAATAAAGTTATAATAAAGTTATATACATATATATTTCTAATTCTGAACAATTTTGAAAATTCTAAATGAATATATTATGAGACACCGCCTAATCGCTGGCAAAACTGCGAGCTAACATAAGCTAAAATAATGTAATGTGACTTAACTGGTATATTTCAGATCATTTTTCGTATCAGTGTCTATAGTTCGTGGGAGCTAAAGAGTTAAGTTAACCTCGATTAGCTTAACTCACGGTGTATAGCTTATTGTCAAATTGTACGAATCTAAATAATAAACTTCATATGAATTATTATCTATTCATGTACCCCCGACATCATGCCCATCACAGTATCGACTCCTTAAAACGAGTATCGATATTTGCAAGTATCTTCATAACTATTCGAAATAACTATTGTCTCATTATGTACTATTGAATGGCATCTCTGTGTCAATAAATATAATACTTATCTAACAATTTTAAGTCTGTTACATTGTTTAGTGTTGAACAAAGGCATGGGCTGCATTTATTTGCTCACAACTCTACAATCTGGGGGAAATTTTATCTTTGAGCACATTGTAAACAAATATTGTTACTACATGGATGTCTCACCTTACCTAAACGATTGCTTAATTTCACATAAAACTGCAATAAAACTGAGATAGTCACAGTTACAGTTATAAAAGTGCAGTTTTCATAATCGAAGGTATATTTTTCTGGAATTTATCGCGCCATGACGTTTATGAAGTTGTATATCTCGTAAAAATTATATACTTAAGCTTTGTAAAATTGTACCTACACGAATTTTTTGGAGGTCCTTAATTAGCTGAATAGCAACACAGAAGCATTAGGAACAAACTAGAAACGGCTATGACGGTTAGTTCGATATCAATATGAGATCTATAATAATATATGGTATTAGATCTCATGTTGAAATCCAACTACGAGCTACAGCGCTGGCAAGGGGACTTCTAAACCACCGCATTGCTGTTTTGTTGTGACAAGAATGCTAATAGTCCTGCAGTCTAATTGTGATACGATTGGTTTATGATTACTGAGGTGTGATATATATGTATTATATGCGTAGAGCAATGACCTCGACGCACTGCGTTAATGGCTGATCGGACGTTTAAAAGTTACACAACGTCGTCTGCTGGCGCCAGGCGTCGCTGCCGTCGGGAAATCGCGCCGCTGACCCACCGGCCAACTCGCTGCTGACTGGTTGTAATTGCACCGCCCTAATTGTCGGCCGGCTGACGCTGACGGACCGGCTGTGATCGTTCCAACACGCATGCGTTTGCAATTCATTATGGACGGGAGCGAGCCCGTCCGACATGCGAAATTGTTTTCAAAGTAGATCCTGTCTGCGAATGCCCCAGTAGGAGTGGCTCTCGTCTGTCACGGATACGCCGCCGACGTTGTTTTAATGCCTGAGGAACTTTATCTATCCATCAAATTCCCTAAGACTGACTGAATTATAAATTCTCATTGTCTATTTGGTTTTATTAAATGTTTTTCGTCAATAAAAAACTAGTTCTTCTTTATTTAGTTATTCGACAATTGATTCGAATTGAAGCAATAAAATAAAAAATCTTTTCTGGGTAATAAAAGGTGTGTTGTCCGTGTATGTAGTGCGGCGTACCAGACCTGTCAACATGCTTTTTGTCCAAGAGTCATAAATGGATTTTGGTAGAGGACAGTGAACTTTAATTTGGAAAGGAGCCACATTTTTTTTGATATTATGAAAGATTGCATTATAAATTTTGTGTTTTTATGTATCGCGTGGGTGTAAGAATACGTCATTAAGTTGTACTTACTCCGGATTTAACTTAAGTCATTATGTATTCAGTGCTTGAGCTTTAAGCGTCGCGTCGTCGTCGGTCGGTTCGAGGTGTCGGTGGCGGCGTGTGGAGCGAGCTCAGTGTTCCGTGCGACGACCTTCTCACCGTATGATGAATGAGCTCAGTGGATGTATTAAAGTATCGTTGTCTTCACAACGCCAATTCTGACATATTCACTTGTAATCTGTCCACAAAATTAAGTTACATGACTTATTTGACACGGGTTTTTGGAGATGTGAATTTTGTTTGCACCTCTTTAAATTTGTTATCTTACTTTGCCATTATATCGTTCCTGTATCAGGTAACATTTAGTTTATGTCGTATTATATATATGTGCACATAAATCGGTTCCTTGTGGGGTTCGTGATGATCCGTTCAATATAATGATCGATGTTCTCAATAATCTATTAATTGCCCTGGAGATTCCTCTCGATAGCTGCATCCATTGTTCCTGTAGTTAATTTTCAATCGATCAACCCACGTGGTGCCATGTTGTTTGATCACAGTGATTTGTCTTATATTTATGCTCCAATGATTGTAATTTGACTTTTTTTATGAGAACCTCGTCATTGAGGATCCGTTAATCATTCTTAGGCCGTCTTCAATAACTGACGTTGTAACGTGATTTATTATCACACACAAATTGTTGATAAAATGTTTTGAAGTATTAGATACTTCATTTTAAATATACCAGTGTGCACCATGGCTGATATTGATAAGCTTAAAGTAAGTTGCTTATGTTCTAAACCAATTGAATCCACTTAAGAATTTAATATATCTAACCAAAATTATATCAAAGCGAGTATGAAATTGACATTTAATTCCGCGTATCTTACTTAAGTGGAGCGATGAAACTTTATCACAGCGATTATGTACGTAATCGGATTGCAGAGAAAGTAATGAATTTAACACTCATTGCACATGGGGTAAAAATCGAAAGGAAAATTGAGAGTGAGGAATTTCGATCATGTTTCAGAAACTACGAGTACGATATATTGTAATATATTATCAACGCTTCAAAAGGTTTTATAACACGCTGGTTTATTGACATGACGACGTCTTCACGAGTGCCGGTCGTCAATAAAATTTCGGAGATATCGATCTTCTTTTTCAATTATTATAAGTTTCGTCATCCTTACATTCATCCGTCGTCTGTATGTATGGTTATTATGCGTGTCAAATTATTATGTATTTGCATTAAAATTAGTACAATGATATAATTATTGTCTATCATCAACTTGCATAATTGCATATGCAGGTGAATCCTTAAAATTTTACTACATTAGATTGAAATAGACAGATTACAATTTGGTTTCGAGTATAAATTATACTTATTAATAAGTAGTAGGTCGATATTAAGTACGGACATAAATTTGAGTATGTACATAATTGTTTATACTCTCAGCTCTAATAGCTACTATTAAGTACCCGAAGATATGAATAAAACAATTTAATTCAGTAGAAGATTGTTGCCATGATAAGTACCTACCTAATAGTATTGTTATACAGAAAGTAACGCCTCTCTAATAGAATCTATTAGATTAAATTGTAAAATAACTAGTTGCCCGCTACTCGACAGCAGATGTTATAGACAATTTTCGAAACTTTTTCTAAAAAAAACCGAACGCCTAACAATTGGTATCAGAAGGTTGAGGTTGTGATTAATGCGAGGACGTAGGTTAAATGCGTGGTAGGCTAGACTTGCCCTTATAAGAAGACACGAGGAGAATGTTTGTAGAGAATGACAATGGAAAAGTAACATTCTTTCATTCGGCACAGAATAAGACAGTTAATAGGTATTGCCTCAAATTGTCACTAAGCGAAAGGGCATGCTGGAAGATGTTATTGAGTATTCATCCAGGCCATGTTCTTTATCAGGAGTTCTGGTAAAGGAAAACGATGGTAACGTACGTTTCTATATAGATTTACTATCGTCGTTTGAGTGACATCATTTACAATGTCGGAGATTGACTTCTAAGAACCGATGCACAGCACATACTGACAGGAATGACGTAGCGGCGCTATAAGAGAAAACTGCATTCTTAACACAAAAGGGTCTCTGGTAGTTAAAGTAATACTATTCAGATTGAATGATAATGAGAAGAAATGTTCCGGTAGCGACGGTGAGATGAAATATTCCGGTGTAAAAGTTCGATAAATGGAACATTATAGTGGAAGATGACTGATTTTCGGCTGAAGATTAAGTAGACTGAGGCGAAAAGGGTTAGAAAAGAATAAGATAAGAGAAGAGTAAGACACCTACAGCTTTCTGCCAGGTGTACCTACTTAAAATTGTTCAAGTGGATCTATGGACCTGTGTAATGCTAATGGTAGCATCTAAAATACATTAAATGGGTTACCAAAGGTAGACATTTTAGCATTCTAAAACCTCGAACCCGTAACAGTAAAACCGTTTTCATATAGTTTACTTATAATAGCACTACTCTAGCCTTAACCGTCAATACCAGATACGTACGGAATGCACTCCAAGTCCATTGTCATGCGACAATGTGGTGCAGTTGCATAAAACCTTTGTAGAGACTTGTGTAACTGCCTTGGGTCAAGACTCTGACGTAAATAGTATCTACCACCGATAATTCATTCGGGAGTGTTAATATTAGTGAAGTTGTAAACGATTGTTGCAACGGAATGTTAATTAGAATTACATTTAAAATATTCTAGCTATAGAATTTAGAAGTTTTTTACCGATTCCATTTAAGAAACTATTGAGTATAATAATATTTATGTATCTATCTTATGTCGTTATTGATTTACGAAATTATTATTTGTTAATATTATGTTGCTCTTGATTTATATTTAGTGAGAAACAGATATTTGACGTCATCAAGTTTAGTAATCAGTTTCTCGTGTTGTAGTTTTCATGAAGAAATAATAATTTATTTTGGGATGTGTTCTTGCAAAAGTGGTGAAAAAATTATAAAATTAATTATTGAGGTTATATTACAACCGTAGTGGAAATATTGGAATATTGTGCTGTCACTATTCCAATTTAAGAAAAATATTGTTCGTAATGTTATCTATTACAATAACATTACAAAAATAAATTAGAAATTCAATGAAAGCTGATAGAAGCATGTATAGCTATTGATATGAATGCATAAATGAATAAGTATCAAATTTAAATAAAGTATTGCAACGACTGAGAGAACTTTAGGATTACTCAAACACTAACTTTACAAATGCATATAAATTATCGACTGTTACTATTGCTACAATGTTAGTCAATGACAAATTGCCATGCACACACAATACATCAATTTAAACAGGTCTAAACCACCTACCTACATAAAAGGATAACAGTACAAACGTGCATCACGGGCGTACCTACGTACTAGGGACAAGCAATTACTCTTTGAATAGCGTCACTAGCTTCTTTTGAGACCGTACAGGATTCTTCACACTTGATTTCGTCGGTAGCTTACAAGCCTTCGATTCCATCCGACTTCTATTCATAAAGCTGCAGCGTCATTTTTGTTGATAACTGTATATGTACCTATCATCCCTTTAATAAGAATTCCAGGAGTGAAAGGACTAATCAATGTTTGATTCGCTGCTAGAAAGTTGGGAGTGACGACCTCTTAATTATTGTTTTATTTACAGTATGTATTCATGAAGCCGAGCTGTTTATAATGGTATTCATTTGATGTTTTTTTTGTTGCAGCAGTGGTCGTGCGTTATCTAACAAAGCGGTACATCGGAGAATATAGCTCGACTGGAGGTTGGTATAATGAACCATTGAAATCCTTGTAAAAAGTTATAAAATTAATTGTGGTATTACGTATACAACAATTATTATCGCATTCAATAAACTACTGAATTGAAATTGTGATGACGTCAATTGCGTCAACAGGGTAAAATTTTCAATTGAGTTTGGCATTTAGTACATTATGAATAAATTTAAGTTTAAAATGTCTGCTTCCTTCCGACCTTAAAAATGGCATATTTGCGTCAGTCTGACGCTGTACTCGGGAGGCGATTTAAAATGTTAAGGAAACTGCTTTCTGTGCTCGATGTCACAGTGAGTGGCGTAGCTATCGAGTGACTCGTACATTATCTGTACCAAAGTGTCCGCTTTATACGTGTACTGCACGAGCCTGAACCATTCTCTTTTGTTGCAGATTTCCTTTATCAACACAGAGTGGGTTTCGATGGTGCCGTTTCTGAAGTTGAAATATTAGATACATCTAATTGCGCGGTAAGTAACTAGGTAGTAGCTGTATAACTTACAGCAATAGCGTTAAGATATCAGTCCCCGTGAACAAAAGGCTCGATAAGATTGAAACTCGAAGCTCGAATAGCAAACGAAGAGATAAATGGTAAAACTTAATTTACCACTAAACAATGGAGATGTTAATCTGCAGCGGGTAGTGCTGGTAGCGGCTGATGGCCGCAGTACAATTTAATTAGATGAAGTTTATGTGCCTTGTATCGGCATATCAGATACGATCGATGGCGTTGCTGCATTGGTGTACCTGCGGGCGAAATCCTATGTCCAAACCAACGCGCCGTAGAACACATCAGAGAGTTCTGTTGCGTAATTATTATGTTTTCATTATTGTTATACAGGCACGCCATGATTCTTGAACACGTTTTGTTTTTATCTAAACAACGATGATGGTTTATTAAATGCATCGATAACGGAACTCAAAGAACAAAACAGATTGGATGTTCGTATTGCGCAATCGGCGATTTTATTCGGTGCAGCGACTGGCCCCGATGCGAGATTCCGAGCACCAGTTGTGGCGACTTCATTATACTGAAGTTCACTGACTTTTTTTACAATTTAGCTATTTTGAGATTTTCGTGGTGAATTCAGATAACAAAAAACATATTTGTGAAAGGGGATTAGAATGTGTTTATTGAAATTAATTTTTAGATAGGTACCTTATATAGACTGAAGGGTATCAGTGGTAGTGACTACGATTATTACGGTGGTTCTTTCTTTCTAGTAGCTACTAGATAAGCCTAGATCATGATCATCTATAGTCTCAATGTTAATGGCAGTCAAGCTAGCAGTGTTTTAAGTTAAAAATTTTTGTTCAGATTCGCGGTTGCCTAGCAGAACACGTGCGATGGGGAGATGCATTTGCTGTCGTTTATTCAGTTTGCGAAAGGCGATCGTTCTTAGCGGCCGCAGAACTTTTGTCACTGCTGGAGCGGACCCGCTTGCCCGGATGCGCGGCCGTCACTCTCTTAGGAAATAAGCGAGACCTCGAACACGCCAGGTATTATTTTGTTGTCATGAATCTTACTCTAATGGTCTAATGACCAATGGCGATATCGAAGTTCCAAGTTAGGCTGGTTGGACTTTTGAGGGCTCCAACTACCCGTAACGACATTTTTTTCAATTCAATCCGTCAATTATTGATAGTACAGTTACACTATTAATATTTTCAACAAAAATAACAATATATTTCATCAAAATTGTTTTACGTTCATCGCTAAAACCCGACCTTTCATAATTCAAAATTGGTGCTATAGATTCTTTTCTTCATCAGGGAGGTCCATGCAGAAGAGGGTCAAGAGCTGTCGTTGAGATTCGGATGTCAGTTCTACGAGGTATCGGCGGCAGAGTCGTGCGCGGGCGCTGCTCTAGCGTTCCATGCATTGCTACGAGAGGCGCGCGCACTTGCGCTTCTTTTACCGGCGCCTAGACGCAAGCTTGCTGCATACTCCGTGTCCAAGGTCAGAAAACACAACAATCAGTGTAAAAAATTGTATATATGTACGTTTATCCGCGTTCTAGGCACCTAATTGCACCTAATGGCACCTTTGATCTAGATAGCGCCTTATAGGATGTCGTATTTTCTTTGTAACAAAAATATTGCTAAGGAAATTCAAAGGCCGAAGCAGAAAATGCACCATAGCAACAAATTTCCTTACATTTACGCAACACATGATTTTTGTTTGTAACATTTTTCTTGGGAATTTGCTGTGTGCACATAAAATGCTTCATTGGTGTGTGACCTCTCTAAGTGAAAAGAATGTCAAATATCATAATATATAGTGTAACTATTTCCTTCGAATTACAGATTTGAAATAATCAGTATTGATGTAATTTCTAATCTTTCTTCCTTCCTTTTAACAGGTAATCGGCACAATATTCGGTAAAAACAGCAAGAGTGTCAGAAAGAAACGGCCATCACTCAGCATTTAAATTATTTTATTTAGTTGTATTTTACTCATAGTTTCCTCAGACTGGTTGTAAATAATTTTGAAATAATATTACTTATAATATACGTCACAAGTATGTATGTGGGCTATTTTTTAAACTTTCCATTTGTAAATATAGAGATTAAGTTTGAAAAATTCTAGACATTGCGTATTGCGATGATGTTACTTTATTAATATTCTTAAAAATATAATGATCTGTGTTAATAAACCTTAATACTTGTATATACGACGGTAGAAACCTCTGGGTTAGGCACCTCGCACTAGAATTATAGCTTCTACGCAAACATTGTAAATATTTGTTTAAGAAAGAATGTACGTGCCTTTGTTCAAGGACTACAGTTATCTCATTAAAATAAATGTTATATGAAATTTATGATTCTGTCTTATTATTCACCCCTTTTTTATCGTGCACAAAATCCCCACGGATGTCACCTCTGCCAAAATCAGTGGAGGTGATTATGTCGGACTAGAACTGACTACGCCTTCTATGGGTCCCTGATTGCTGGAGGTGAGATTATACAAGATATATCTCTCGTACCCCGATAGGCCCGGGGACATCTCTTTTAAGATGATCCCCTTCCCCTTATGTAGGGACCATGGTGTCCCCATCTAGCCTCTGGGTATGGGAAGACGCACACTTTATGGTATAATAGCACACCTTTTACAATAAATCCTTTTGATAAAAGAAATCATCTTACTGCACCTTAAAAATCTACTTTCAATTATGTTAGATACAAATACTCATCATTCTTAGAATCTATTTCCAACTTAGTTGGGTTCGACTTTCTAGTCTAACTAAGATGCGGTTGGACTTCGATATTTTCTATGAAGCGACTGCCATCCGACCTCCACAACCAAATTGGCGATATCGAAGTTTTGTAGTTAGGCTTGTCGGACTTTTGAGAGACCCAACTACCTGTAACGACTGCCATAGATGTTTGTATGACAACCGGGACCGCTCTCCGATACACGACAAGACCCGTGCAAAGTCATATTCATGCATACAAATATTTGCGCGGAGCGGAGATCGAACTCGCGCCTTCCTGCGTAGTAGTCGCGATCACTGCCGCCACGCTACATAGGTATGTTATATACATACCATATTTCATAATATTTATCTACTCATAATTTGTAAGAGAAAACATAATAGATCTTTCGAAGCAGACAGTAACAAGATACTATTGGTATATTTTACACGTTGAATTACCCCGACGTGCCATATAAAGCGGTATCGCAAAATCCAAGCCCATTGTCTTGATATATTCTTTAGCATTCGCTGGCTATGAGTGTAGACTTCGCTTCGAAGGCTTTCTTAGATCATAGTGTTACGATAATGTCACGTCCATCGAGCATTTGCACCTCGTATACATGTCGTTAAAAGCTCTAATGAGTTTCGGTTTTCACTGGAGAAGTGTTTGAGTGTCACATCGCTTGGCGTCGGACAAGCCTAACCGTTGTTCCACTAATGTTGATCGGACAGGGTAGTCAATAACCGGAGATAGTTTCTCCACAACTCGGGCTTGCACACCACGGTGTCACCAGTACACCACATCTGATCTTTAAAATCTTACACAAGAACCAAACGTGACGTTTCAACACGTGCCCACGACTTATTAGTGAAAGCAGCAAGTGCAAGTCAAGGTCTAAGAAATTATGCACCGGAATCCACGAACAGATGTTATCCAAGTTTATCTGACAGATCACTACCGAGCTGAAAATAATCAGATAGATCTACACTGACTGATAACACGATCAAGTTCAAGAGCACGCAGATAAATAAATACGTTATTCATAAAGTAGACAGTTCAGAAACGACTGGTTATACAATTCAAACGGCGGGTATTAGTTAAGCTCGGCTATTACGCAAGGGGCAATAAAATGTTCCCTTGTTCCGTTGTGGCATTAAATCGGGCACATACAGACTACAGGTGTATCGACCGATGCGGAGATATGACTAATAAATCGAATCCTTTAGTCGAATCGCATTAGTGGCGCCAACGTTTCGCTTGCCACAGCGACCGAGCCGAGGGTAGCGATCACTATCAGTTACACCGTAGATTCTTACACAGCGATGCAGATATAGAGCGGCACAATATCAATATCGTATGAAATATATATTCTACTAAGACTGAAGTAAAAGGCACTTCGAACTTTTAACTTTCAGAAAAACTGGACACTAGAAAGACTTACTACTCGACGTCCATGGAATCTAGAGAAGGTGTAAAATTAGTTAATGAAAAGCGACGTAATCAGCAATGAATCAAACGAATATGTAAATGGCTTTACGCATAAATAATTTATATTCGTAAATCTTCACAAAGTATTAAATTATCAATAGACGCCTGACAAAGCATTGTCACTATTTCATTGAACAGGTTAACAACGAGTGACCCGGTAAAATTATCATAATATTTGATATCAATTAAATAATTAAATGAACGAAAAGCCGAGAGAAAGCTTTATAATCCGACAGGATACAGTGTAAAATTGCGATGATGTACATACACGATAGTATGATAGCACGCCTCGAGCGGACACCCAGTGACGTACAGAGATCTCTAGACAACCTGTTCTTTATAGCTTTATAGATCATCTATTAGTATTACATTTCTGTACGTGTTCATCATCCTAATCTAATCAGACTACCCGAAGCGTATTTAATTGAGCGTAATGACGAAATAAAATAAGTAAAAAGCTAAGTATTCACGACATATGGATGAGGCATCGCAATGACAAGGATATGACATATAAGTCGTGGTGCCCGTGCATCGAGAATCTTGATCCCGCAGATAGTGTACTATCAGGCACTTTCATCTCTCGTTTTAGATTAAACGATTACTAGTTTCGTCTAATTGCTCGTGTTTGTCTCGCATGAAATCGGTCATTGAGATTTATGCATGACTGAGGATTGAACTAGTACGTGATTTGGATCTGAAGATAGATTAGCCTTACCAGCGAGATCATCTCTGATTTATAGAACCGTTTAAGGATAAATAGTAACAAAATAAATCGTGAAACAAAATAGTCGCGTATATTTTTTGCAATGACTCGAGTCATGTCAAGTCTGAACGCCAATCCCTGTTGCTTTCAAAGTGTTTATATTCCGGATCCAGAATCCAGTCTTTCTTCTTCTCTTTACTATTCTTCTACTTCTATTCCTATCTAACCCATCCACTCCGAGAGGGCAATCTGCACCAGTGCTACTACCTGAGCTTGTACCCCTGTAGATGAAGTTGGTGCAGAGGCTTCCTAGATTCAAACAAGATGAGTTTAAGTCTGATAACCCTGGCATGTTACCACCGGCTGACAACGACCGACTTTTCGACTCTACATCATGGCGTCGTTTTTGTGTGAGTTTGGGTAAATTTATTCAAACCACCCCAACTCGTCGAAGAACGCCAGCGAGCTGTTCACGTTGTTCGGACATCTCTGATAACTTTTATTAAAGAATATTCCAATTTCATTTAAAAAAAAATCTAGTCATACTTTTGAATGTTGCGAACGATACCTACGTAGAAGTGGTAAAAAATCTGAAACTAAATGTAGTTAAATTATTGTTTGTATGTATCGTATACTTTATCTTAGGAAGTTGTTTTTGTAGTATCCACGAACGACAAGGTTTTGATTTAAGAGAGTAGGTTTACATGTCGGTTGTGTGCATGTAGCCGCAACAACCGCGATATGTCCTTGCCAGTTATGTTTGTAAGTTTGAGTTATAGCAACTCTGAACTATTTAATATACGGAAGAGTTACGTGTAAGCGAATGTCATATTAAGGACATTCACCTATATAAGACAAATAGTGACGTATTTACATTCGAATAAGACGACGAATAAGCATAACTTTTAATGGAACAATATCTTAGGTATGTTTAAAAATGAAATAATTTGGTTTGGTTTTTCGGTTATATTGAGAGGAAGTGCCATCTGACCTTTCAGCCTGAGCTGTTACTAGTGGCCAACTTCTGACGCCTCCCTCTTGACCAGTAGTTGGTAGACTATGAGACAATAGTCGGGACCGACTTTAAGTACCGCGCGCCGAATACTATCGAATTCGTAATGTAAAGGTATCGATACAGTAGAACGGAGCATTGCGATTGACGGGCTACACACGCACACAGGTTCACAAGAGGCAAACTGCCAATCACAATGCTCCGTTCTCTCGAAACCTTTACATTACGAATTCAATAGGAGTTCATGCTAGTGCTACAGATGAAATCCAAATAGTAACAACACCTAGGTAGCTTAACCTACTGATCGTTTTGACTTGGTCAGGTGATGCACGAGACTCAGTGCCCGACTTTATTTATCAAGCCCTGTTATCGATGTCATAACCTTTTAATGAATTATAACTTACCGTTGAATAATGATTTAACAATTATTAATGTATTATTTATTACTGCATTAAGACAACGTACATTACCGTGCTTACAAGTGTATTTTGTGAACGCAATCATTTTATTTATTAATGGAGCTTGTAAAAGAGTTATTGTGAGTCGTGAATGCAATTGTCTGCTTTTTATCCCACTGACTCCGACTACTGCTATGAGAGTCTATGTATTATGTCATCATCATCCTCCAAGCAGCATTTTCCCAATTCAGCTGGGCCGACTTTTCAGTCTTACTACGAAGCAATCAGCCTTTGATAATCTTCTATGAAGCGACTGCCATCTGCGATATTGACATATTTGAAGTTAAACTCGTTATCGAACTTTTTAGGGCTCCAATTATCCGTAACGACTGCCCTAGATACATTATTCAATTCATTACTCTAAATATTTTTGGTAAAGTGGAGTGCCATCGATCTTTTTCTATTTTTTAATACTATTATTAATACTTCGTGACCTAAAAAAAGATTTGACTGTATTTCACGGTGAGCACCTAAATAACCGCACCTAAAGCCTATACTGGCATGGGTAACGGAGAACTGTGGTAGCCTAGTGATAAGGGTAATGAACTGTTGACACGGGGTCTCGGGTTCGATCCTAGGTTTTACCATGCCACACACCAATGACTATTCGATGCTTTTCGAAGTTATGTGAGTATTTATCGCAGGTTTATGAAACCGAGTGCCCGGTTAATGGTAATAGGCTCGCCACCTATTACATACATTGGGACCCAAACATAAACTGGCGGAATGTGAGTGCTAGCACCACTGCCTACCTCTTCGGGGATATAGGCGTGAGTTTATGTTTTGTTTACCTAAATAAAATTCACCCATACTAAAATTACAGCCATTAAAAATAATATAGTCCATTTAACATATCTGAAATTTAATTTAAACCTACATATAACGGCTACTAACAAAAGTAACATTAATAACTAATAAGTAAATACCTATTACATGTGTGTTACATAAGAGATAAAAAATGTTGAGATTACATTGAATAATTGTACAACATAAAACCGGTAAGGCGAATGTATCGAGTTAAACACTTAATGGAGTCTAATGCTGATAATCAATGAGGCACCTGTCCACCGTTTGACGAATGAGAAGTCGTCGTTAGGGACCTATCGGGCTCATCGGAGAAAGTTAAATAATTTTTGAAGAGTCATAACAACTGGATATGCCACGAGCGTGACTAACTTACGACGTGTATGGACGCAATTGAAATGTTGAAATTGACATAATATTTATAGCTTGTGATATGTGCCTGGAATAAAATATCGGCCTATAATACTATTAATATCTTCTTGTAAAGAAAAGAATTACTATATTTTGCTTAGAAAAGTTAATGAAAGAAGAAAAGTCTGAGGTAGATGTCCTATACACTATGTTTTTTTAAATATCTTTTTTTACGCGAAATATCTGAGATCTTTTTTATATGTATAGGACATGTCTAAATGATTTCACCTCGCCTGATTGGAAGTAGAAGACAAAGTCTCAGGAAAGAGGGTTATCCTTCTCTTGACCACACATGTGTTACAATGGTTGTGCTCAGCCTGACGGCCTTTTTCACGCCCCGCTTAGGAGACTGTAGGAAGAAGGAAACACGTGAAATGGTACGGGATTAACCAACTGTTCTGTACTGCCATAGGCTAAAATTGCAGCTAAATAGTATTTTAGATTGCAAAAACCTAAGCACATGCTAATGGTAAACCGATAGTACTCGTACATCTATCTCTCGTATGTTATTATTGTACCTATAGGTGACTTCTACACGTTATTGAGAGAGAAAAATCTTAATCTTTTCATGACAAGAAACAAGTTTTGTATTGAAAAATTAACTTGCAATAATATACCTACAACTTGAATGTACTTGTTTAAACAAGTCATGTCAACTCTATCTCTTCTAGTCAATTTATGTACCTACACATAAAAGAGTGAGTCGCTCGAAGCAACTCCGAAGATAACACTAAACGGCTAATTTGTAAAGCACATATTGCGTAAATCAAGTCACGGACTGGCTAATGACGCTGATCCGCTACTGTATACATCTGACAGTACAGCTATGACTATGACTGAGTGATACATTCGATATGAAAGTGATATTCATAATACGAACATGTTATTTTCGTCCACGTAATGCATTCACAGCAGTTACTTGCGGCAAATGTTTGCATCAATGGGAGATTAGTATGGTACATAATGATAGATTATAATTTAATGATTAAGTAAAAGATAGTCAACTTTTCTAGGTTAAGAATTGGTAAAGAATAAACGCGCGCTGTAATAGCGTTGCAATCTTCGTGTCATCTCTGTTTGAAGCTGAGAATTAGATACAAATAACATATAAAATTAAAAAAAAGATTGTATTGGTAGATTGTTCAAGTGTTGTGGAGAAAAGGTTTTAACGGTACATGTTCCAGAACGTTCATTAATAAGGAGAGGCGTAAAATGAGGTATCAAGAAAATACACGAACGACTTTTTAATTTCTTTTCAGGTTTTGCTCAATTATATCTGTACTTTCTATCTAGTTATCGATTACTTGATAGTTCGCTAGTGTGCCTACTTTCAAGCCTACAATTTTGGCTATTGCATCATCTTTAATGTGATCAAGGAAATAAATCATTAACGATGTGAGACCACACAAAAGATTCTTAGGCACAACTAATTGTTATTAACAAACACGTACACCTTATAATCAAGATAACATTTACCTATGTAATGATGACTGTGAGTCATCATAATTATTTAATGTTCATCATTTGAAAGATATTTGATTTTATGCAATGATATATAGTAATTCAACAAACTTTTAAAATAAAACTACATACAAGCGATATAACACACATAGGTACATACGTTACTGCAAAAAGCGGACGAATATTTGCGTACTACATAAGATATACACGTACACGTAATTATCCATCCGAATCATGCCAGAGAGCGATTGCTTCTGTTTTCACATAAACTCTACCTTACTTCTGGGTACTACGATCTCAGAGTCATTTCAGATTTAGATACTAGAACAAAATTTAAAATACGTATTTGTAAATCATGGAGATACACTGTAATAACTGCAACCAGGCATATTTAGGCATAGAAACATTAGATTTAGGCATAGTAAGCCTCCGTGGCTCAGTGGGCGTAGTATGCGCCGGCTGTGCACGAGGTTATAAGTTGTGTGGGGAACAGGACAAAAATTTGTGTGATCCACAAATAGTTTTTCTGAGTCTGGGTGTACTTTGTTCCCGTTAGTTGTATGTTTGTGAAGTCCCCCGCGATACAGGGCTTGTTCCATAGTCTGGGAATTGCCAAAAAAAGGTGACATAAATGACATACTTATTCTTTATAACACATCCAATAATGTTACATTAAACGACAATTCTAGACGAAGATTCTAAAGAATTTCGTTCAGATAAGACTAGTGAAGAATTACTTGACTGCATATCACTCCGAGTCGACTTATATTAAGATAATCTAGACTTAATTAAAATATGAGATGGCTTACAGCTTAGACTAAAAACCGGGCTGATAATGAATTAATGACGTAGTAGTTATTATAACAATTAATTCATAAATATTATAATAAATTAGGTTAAATGCGGTATTAGAATACATCATTAAACCAAATCCATCTCTCAAATCTATGGTTTTTATATCAATATTAAACTATAAAGGTTTTTTTATGACATCACTATACCAGTAATAGAAGCAGTTCCAAGAATCTCGATAGGAAGAGTTAGTGAACTAGATTGATATTGAAAACGCTGATGTTTAATGGCGCTTACATCGTGCAAATTGCACCAAAGTATGTACTAGTACCTTTAACCATTCATTTGCTGTAGGAAACCATAAATCGTCTATAAACAGTGAAAAGTATGGAACAATATAAACCGGATCTAGACGAGACACTTAGAGTTATAGGTAGTAGTAATGAGTTCAAGAGAAGCCTGGGGACAATGTGAGTTGTTCTAACAACGTTTATTCCATTGATACTAAATAGTACAACTATTACTAATGCTATCAATGGAATGGCGGATTTGTTTACAATTACTTTTAATTTTAGCATAATTTACATATTCATAAATGAACCATAGAAAATAAAAGTATTGGAAAATATATAGGTAGGTCATACACCATTATGTTACGGTCAAAAGAATTGGGGCACAAATCCAAATTGAGTAATAAACAAAGTTACATAAGTGTAGAAATAAAAAGTATCAAACTTTTATTGTGTTTTGTATAAGAAATGAAATTGAAATATTTCCTTTCAATTTACAAATTATAAAAGTAGCTAATATTATAATTAACGTACAATAAAGAGGTACATAGACTGTCAATCAAAATTGCCTTTACTGAATAATTGAGGTCAGTACTTCACACAATTTGCTCAGTACAAACCCACGGTTGTACACACACTGGGTAAGTTTTAATTTTGTTGACCCATCCTTGAGTGGATACCAAACAAAGGGCTGATTACTCACTTGTAGTACATGGAACGGCACTCTTGTTTCGCCTTGAGGCCTGAGCAATGGGCATACACCTACTCAACCCTATGTTCACGCAATGTTAACTGTGACATCCTGAGTAATTTTGAGTTTGAAAAATTGTATGTTCAGGTGCCTTCCTTGAATTAATGTACTGAGAAAAGTTCTTAAACATGCATATTTAAGATAAATAATTCCAAGAAATTTGAAGAACGCGAGTAAAACTTATTAAGCTCGATCATATTTACAACACGATTGTTCATAGCATGTAAACAATTGATCTTTATATTAGTTTGATAGGCTCGTGTTTGACCACTATCTCACCTGTTGATAAGTGATAATGTGGTTGACAGTGGAGCGCTTTCTTTTTCGAGCGTAAAATCCCCACGTTTACCCCCGCCAGAGCCGGTTGAGAGGGTTATGTCGGATAGTAACCATCATATCTTTAGCACTCCGGCAGACCCGGGTGTAGGTACCACGGTATCCCCGTCTAGCCCCCGGGTATGGGGAAAGGCATATTGCCCGCGGAGCACTCTTGCCTAGAAGTAACCTATTGACTTTAGTATTGAAGGCTTCCAAGTAATAGCTATCCGGAAACACACGTTGCACTCTGTGGCTGTACGCATAATGACCGTATCACCGAATCGTTTGGTACTTATGAGTGGAATGTCTACCATGTAGCGATGGTCAATCTGATCAAATATCTCCCAACGATTTTGGTTGATCGTTCTTTTATCACATTGGAGGCCAAAGAGATTACTGGTTTCAGTTGAATACAACTTATAGCGTCGTTAAGTAATTAAGCTTCCGGAATTATTCAAATATTTGAATATTTATCAGTCTTTCTTTTAGCGATGCTAATGTTAGAAAAAAACATAATTACACGTCTACGGTAGTGATCAAAGCTATATTGGCATTTTGAATTAGAAGAGAATTAGAAGAAGAAGAAGAAGAAGTGTACGCGACGTACGTGTGTAGTGTGTGTGTACGCAATTAGGATTATCCTATCACTTAAATCTTCCCAGTACAACTAGTTGGAATATTTTTTCCTCTCAATTCTCCATCAAACTAGTAGCAAGAATAAATCTTCACTTCGTACATACCTTTCCATAAGAGGTAGAACGCATACGTACGATTACAACGGGACGGTACACCACGAATTCTTACAAGCAGGTTGCACGGTCAACATTGTAGTACCGAGAAGTTTTACACCGTTTACGTGAGGCAACCGCAAAAACATCAAGAATTCTGGAAGAAGTAAAAACGACTGGGTTTAATTACGCCATGATAACGCGTTCGCTTACGCTTAGCGGCTTGTTCACGGTATTTTAATCAAAAACTTACTCTTTATATGGGCCATAGTTTCATATTCGTTGATCTTGACCCTGTACGATTTTTCTTGATCCAGAATATTTTATATAAAACGATTTATCACTACCATAAAGTTGAAAAATAACGAAATCTTTAAGGAACTGATAATCGTATTAGCTTTCCAGAAAAGTTTTGAAGATTTGAAAAAAAAACAGGTTTTGTGCGCATCAACTTCCTATATTTTTTCTACAAATCACAATATACCAAAATGCAATAGGGTTGGACGTGGTATGCCCACTTCCAGCATCATGTTTAAATGGAATGGTGCCGGTGGGGCGTTGTTCCAACGTGGTGTATATCTGTCGATAAGAGATAGAGCAGAAACAACCAAGTACTGAATCCCCTCAATAGACATAGGTGTCCACAGTAATTTAACCATCTCACTAGAATTTACCGTCGCCCGTTCACGCTAAACCTCTCAGTAAGCATCTGCCGCAGATCAAAATTAAAAATAAATCTAGTATTATTTTCACCCTTTCTTAACCATGATTTTTCATATAAATTGTGCTGAACAACATTCCAGCACCTTGTAATGAACGGATGTCGGGAATCGATAGGAAAATTGTGAGCATATTTTATACTATAAATATTATCAGTATTCAAAATTCAACCTAGACACCAAAAGTCAAGGTTCAATTTTTATTGATGTCAAAAGTACTTTATTGTACATAGCAGAAACCGTAAGGTACAAAGGTGGTTTGAAAGTGGCCTTTATGCACTTTGAAATAGGAGCTGCATTTGCATCTTCTTCCGAGAGACTTGCAATAAATATAGGTAATAGAAGCCGGCGCCAGTCGTTTTGAGCGCGTGCGTGATAAAATCGCAGCTCTAGGCGTCAGCACTATGTTACCACTATTTAAAATTTAACTAATTTGTTCCCTCCGTTCTGCTGATACTCCTAACTAAATTATTAACTTGTCTACCTTTATACAACTTTATGCAATACTAGCTATCTATCCATGTGTTGCAATGAAAACTCGTAAGTTTTAAAAGATTGTAACATAATATGCTTACTTCGTTGACAATGTTATTTACTTTCGAAAGCAGTCAAAAGTACCGGTGCATGTCTTTTTTAATAATTATTTTCACAGGATTCCAAGTAACTGAATCCGAATCATGCTAAACCAGCACCTTAAAAAATAATAAATAAAATCTTTATTTAACAACATACATACATAAGCAGTTTTATGGATATATTGGATATATTTCTACTTCCAGTTAACTTTCGAGTAAGTATATTGTTAAGCTATTTCACTTACAGATTTCTAATAATTGCCACACTAGACTCATGGTCTGTATTGTGGAAATCATACATAATAAATTACCGTTATTAAATTTAGAGCTTGAACAATTTCACATCAATTTTAGAATTTGTATGTAAGTAAGTAGGTATTTTATTCAACCAAAGTTCCAACCTAATACTAATACATTTTATATCACTTAATTACAACATTCATATTGTTACATGTTGAGCGGGTGTTGAGTGTGTGTGTGTGTGTATGTGTGTGTGTGTGTGTGTGTGTGTATGTGTGTGTGTGTGTGTGAGTGCGCGCGTGTGTGCGTGCGTGTTTGCGTGAGTGTATGTCTAAAGCGGTTTAATTTAAACTAGATTTTGAGAAGTTGTTCTGTTTCTAAGTAGGACAGTTTTTGGAGCCAGTTTCTTATATATTCCGTGGCTTTATGTAATGGACATTTTTTTATCAGGCATTCTTTATTCAAACGGTTATAGAGTAATGGGTGCAGGAAAGTGGGAAATCGAGTAGCAAAGGCTGTCTTTACTTTAGGAGTTGGCACTTTGAAGACTCTATTCTTGAGCATGGTTTCGTATTCGGGCGATTGAATAACCATCGCATGGACCTTGATTGTAGCTTTATAGATAAAAAGTTTTCGTACAGTTAGTAGGCTGCATTCTTGGTAGAGGAGCTCGGTAGAAAAACGCCGCGGTCTACGAAGCATGACTTTTAGAATGGATCTTTGTGCTCTTTCCAGCAATATTATTTTGGTAGCAGCAGAGCCACCCCAAATGGTAATACAGTAGGTAAGTACAGACTCACAGATTGCGAGGTAAATTTGTTTTAGCAGAGGTAGAGGAGTCACACTTCGAAGATGTTTTATTGGGTAAATTAGTTTCCGTACCCTCTCAGATGTTGCTCTGATGTGGTCTTCGAAAGTGAGCCTGTCGTCTATCAACACGCCTAGATATTTGATTCTACGTGTTCTTGTTATGACATTGCAGTTACAGGTTTGGGAAAGTTGTTGCTGAGGACAATTACATGTGTGTACTTTAATACCTGAAGCTGAACGAGGTGCCGAAGCTGCAGTTTTATGGAAACACAGAAAATTTGTCTTAGCGGTGTTTAGTGACAACAGGTTTTGAGTTAGCCATTTAGCTATTTTAGAAATGCCCTTTTCAGCTGAATCGATTACAGACTCCCAATTGTCTCCGTAAAAAATCACCGCGGTATCATCGGCATAGCAAATAATATTTGCTTTGTACACATGGAGTGAAGCCATGTCATTGACATATAGCAGAAAGAGGGTGGGTCCCAAGACACTGCCCTGGGGAACACCGAAGTTTACAGGTTTTTGTGCGCTTGCATCTGCTCCTATCTTGACACACTGCTTGCGTCCCGATAAATAGCTGCCGAACCACTCCAGTGCCACCCCCCTTATGCCAGACTTTTCCAATCTGGCCAGCAAGACAGGAATCGACACTGTGTCGAAGGCTTTTGCTAGGTCCAGAAAGACTCCAAGACAGGCCTTTCCCCTGTCCAAGTGGTCAGATATCAAATTTGCTACAAGAGAAACCGCATTTTCCGTTGATTTGCCACGACGAAACCCGAACTGGTTATCTGAAAGAATTTTATTTTTTTCCAGAAAACTTACCATTCGCCTATTGACTACCTTCTCCAAAATTTTGGAGAATGCTCCGAGTAACGATATGGGTCTGTAGTTATTTAGATTGCTTTTCTCACCACCCTTGTATATAGGAGTCACTGCAGCCGTCTTCCAGTCATCCGGGAATAAGCCCTCTAACATACTTAGATTGAAAACGTAAGTTAACGGTTCAGCTATGTATGGAGCCAATATTTTTATAAGGCGATTACTAATACCATCTATTCCCGCGGCACTGTCCAGTTTGAGATCAGTTATAATTGCCTTTACCTCTGCCTCGTCTGTTGGTTCTAAGAATAATGATTCCCGCGGACTATGCAATTGTCGTGTTCTACTTGCCAAAGAAGCCTGTGTTTCATGGATCTCCTCAAGTATTGTGTTGGCTAGATTTTGCCCTACATTCGAAAAATGTGTATTGCAGAGGTCAAGGGAGTCTTTCACGCTATTCTTGATTAATGTTACTTCGGAGAGATGACTTTTAGACTTTTGCGTGTAGGTTATTTCTTTAATTGTTTCCCAAAGCTTTTTTGGGTTCTTTTTGTTTTCGAGAAGTTTATTATTTTCGTATTCTTGTTTGAGCCTTTTTAATAGATTGAAGTAAAAATTTCGGTAGCGTCTATATGTTATTTGGGCAACTGGGTCATTCTGGTGCTTTCTTGCCATATTGTGTAACTTATCTCGATTTCGAGAGCATCTGATAAGGCCAGATGACATCCACGGCTTCCAGATATCTTGAGAGCGCTTAACTAGAGCTTGCTTGGTATTTGCCTTTAAGGTGTTATTAAATATACTTGTAAAATAATTTACTGCCTCATTCGTTGAGATCTTACTGGTTATCTCTGACCAGTCTATTTTCTTAAATTCTGAAACTAAATTAGTATAGTTAATTTTTTTGACGTTTTTTAGTTCCTCTCTTGGTTTGTCTTTATTAGTTTTAATTCCAGCAATAACAATATCATGGTCAGTTATCCCCGTTTTATACACTACAGAGCGAGCCGCGTACTTAGATGTAACAATGATATGATCCAAACAAGCTTCATTGCGCGTTGGAATGGTAATAGCCGGAGTCATACCCATTTCGGCAAGTAAACAGAGATATTCGTTGCTACCCTCGTCGACATCATCAGGGCAAATGTTTATGTTAATGTCGCCAGCCACTACTATGCATGGAGAATTTTTAATACTTTTATGAATAGCATCAAGTGAGTTGAGGAAATTATGAGTATTTACTGCGGATGGTGAGCGGTATATTCCCAGTATTGTAAAGCTATTAGGGACACTAACACACAAACAGTTTGCATCCTCGAAACACGGTTCAGTCACCGCGCAGTTCCATATATTTTTAACTAAGACTATGACCCCTCCATTTTGGTTGGTATACTTCGTAGTTCGATAGGCTGTGTATCCCTCGATTGATGGAATGGTTGAGTTATCAGTCAGCCAACATTCCGTTAAAACGATCACATCGATGTCCAAGTCCAAACGATAAAAGGTTACCAAGAAGATATTGAAATTTTTCTGCACACTCCTAATATTTAGTGTTAAAATTCTCAAGTTGTATGCATTGGGTATGCAATAACGACATTGTTCTGGTGTTTCGACGGCGTGACAGTCCGCTGTTGAAAAATCGATATCTCGTATAATGTTAATGTCAATCATTGTTGAAGCTACACATTAAATTTAGTAAGGTTTGACCAATAAGAGTAACAGCAAACTGTGGTCGTCGTCGAATATCTGTTGGTGCATATATGGATTGTGGAAGTGTGTGTTTGTGTTTGTATTGTAACAATATCAATGAATTTGCAGAAATAACAATATTTATGAAAGATATGAATAAAAATGAATTCAACATGCAGTACGGTTCTACAGTCAGCATTGGAGATGCCAGGTCCACGTTATCCTGCCCTGAGATTTTCAAGGTCCTTGACTGAGCTAATCCTGATTGCTCCAGTATTTTCTTTACGCTTAATGAATATGGTGCCTTTAGTCGTCCAGCAAAATTTAAAGCCTGCTTGCTTCGCGTATAGTCTAGTGTCGCGAAATAACAACCTGTTCTCTCTGGTCAGTCTTTCATTTATGTAAAAGTTTTGCTTAGGCCCATCTATTCCAATATCACTCGTATTTAACATCCTGCGAGATTTCGCCTTTTGAAGAAATTCATCTCGCTTCTCACGCCTTAGAAAGCGAGCTACCAATGGCCGAGGGGACTGTTTCCCACCGCCTTCGGTTACGTTGCTCGGGGGACCTGCTCTCGAGACATACTCTAAATCCATTTCTGTCAACGTGACGCCAATTTTTACAGCTGTGGTGAGCAAAATATGATGTGGACTTTCCTGTGAGGTCTCAGTGAGTCCTATGATTTCCAACTCATTCCTGAGGGCTAACTGTGCTTGAGCGTTTATGTGGCCCTGCAACTCTGCAATGGTGTTGTTTAGAACATGAACGTCAGTATTCTGTTTTTCAATTGTTTTTATTCGAGAGTCGAGTGATAAGATCTGTGCAGAAAAGTCGTCAAGGCGGTCATGGCATCGGGTTAGTGACGTGACTACCTCCGCCAGTTGACTTTTTACCGATAACATCTCTTGACGCAACAAGCGAAACTCAGTGGTTAGTTCTTTGAGCTCAGTAGCTGACTGCTTTTCCTCGGAATTGGTAATTGGGGCGTTGTTGCCCTGATATACAGTCGTGTTTTCACCTCGTACGGGGGTAAGCGAATTATCTCCACCCCTTTTCGCGGAGCATCGACATTCTGGACAAGTCCATGTGAGAAGTTGCTCTGGCGAAATCGTCGGAATGCATTGGGGATGAAAGTAGTTTTTGCAATCTTTCAATTTACAGGAAATGGGATTCTTATCAGTGATTAATTTATTACAAGATGCGCAGGTCTTGGTAGCTGGTGAACGTGGTCGGGGCATTATTTTCGTCTACACGATGTCAAGTAGCAAAACGATAATTTAGCGACAAACGATGTCAGTTGTCGATTCGTATGCAGTTTCGTGGTACGGGATCGTCAAGTGAGTGTAACAATCACGCACCGGCCGGCAGCTCGGGCCCACCTGTAGGTGTCTTATAGAGTAGAATTTTTAATTTTTGTTGAAGTTAATTTTATTTTATTTTATGTTATTTTTTTTTATTTTTATTTTTTATATATATATATTTTTTTTTTTCCTTTTTTCTTTGATAAGTTGTTAAGTTATTAATTTGCAAAGAAATGCAGAATCAACAAACAATGCACAGAAGTACGCATCAAAGACAAAAAGTCTCGCAGGTGTGGTGCGGTTTTGAACTCACGACCTATGAATTAGCAGTCGGGCGCACTATGCAATGCGCTGATTGAGTATTGAAGTTACTGGTTGAATTGTCAATCTTATTACAAAAATTTGTTTGTAGTATTTTACAAAGGAATTTGCCTCTGGCTTTTATTTTGAAAGTCATTCACTTTGCACATAGTAACCCACTTAACTTTTTTTGAAGTACCGACACTTAATAATGGGTTTTGGTTGATTTCTTTGTATATCGCTTAGGCACTGTCACAATTTTCACGTAGTTCTATTTGATATTTAGTTGTTCACACACTGATGTAACATTTACCCACTAAAGTACGTTTTTGACTTATGTTTTAGAAAAGAAAGTACTACACACACAAAAACAGGTCTGTCCTCGTTGACGCTCGATGACCTCTCAATGTACCTTACCTGTACCTATCTGTTGGCCGAACTCGCTTCGCTCGCTACTGCGTCGAGTCAAGACTATTCACCTTCGTAATCAACAAATTTACAATATATTTAGGTTTAAGTACTATCAACTATGAAGTTGGCTAATACAATGATTTACCTTCACCACGGCTAGTGCAATCTGACCGAAACGTCAAGCAAAACAAAAGGTAAATTATTGTATTTTTCATATGCTCGCGTTAATACCCGGGTTTCGTTAGCATTGACAATGGTTGACAATTGGTACAATCGAGGGCCTGGTTGAGAATAAGAACGTGATTTATGGTATAAAATTTTGAGCTCACAGTCCGGTATTTAATTATGAAATCGATCAGCTAAGGAACAGGAATTATTGCAAAAATACCCGTCAATATTTCACTATTGGCTTTTCGTAATTATAAAGTAATAGTAATGTACTGGTTTATTCGTTATACTTTGGATCTTGCATCTTTACGACAAGTAACATAAGTTAGAATGGAGGAAAAAGCGTAGCTGTTCATTAATTAGCCATCAAAATTTTAATTTCTTAGAATTCCAGTATTTTAGGCCACGACCGGATACTATTTCTACTTCACCTAGACGTTTTTCTAATTACTGCAAGTAATTATGGCGGCTTTCTGACTTACAGTTGAATATTAGTTCACAACACTCGTGATAAGAGTTGACGTTTACGGGTATAGATAGTGATTCAGCTCTTAGCAAACCAATAAAGAACAAGATATCATTAATTTACTTTGTATTGATTGCAATACTTGATGACGAGAGGTTTATACCAAACCAGCTCACAGTTATAACTAAAGGATTGGTTGTCTATGACACAGAGTATTGATTGAGTTTTCTAAAGGCTTATTTTATTGGTTAATAATTTAAATAATACCACACTTTCTTGAGACCGTGACAGTGAAAGTTGTTTGTTAAGCGATTAAAACTGTTTTATGTGAGCTCTTTCCTAAATTAAGAGAAATATTAGTATGACGAATCAAGAGAGCTGATTAACCTGATTAACCTATAAAAGTGAAATAAACAAATCCATAAAGTAGGATACCTACACATCTAATAAGCATTCCTAATTAGGAAGAGTTTACGAAAATAAGCATTTTTAACTCTTCCTAAGAACGGTTGGCAGAGCTTTTAGCGGAGCAGCGTAAATTTGAATAAAATTAAATTTAGATAGTACCTATTTACCACAGACGTTTCTATTTTTTTCATATATGTATGTATGCTAAAAAAACACATACCTACTAAACTGTAAAGAAGTCATGTAAAATCTGTTGACAAGTTAGAAGGATAGGCAGAACATAATAATGTAGTCCTATTCTCCTGTTATTCTTGATTATGGAAGCGGTTAATAAGTTGAATTAATTTGTACCTACTGTCCGACGGTAGGTATCTAACAAATCGTGAGAAATGTGAAATAAGATGATCAAGAGTTAATAACATAAAAAATTATTTCGTCATTAAAGCATTTCCTGCAGCACCTGTATTTCCTTGGCGCTTAAGAAGTAGGTACTCATTGCGTACTCGTACCGCGTTAATTTTGTATCACTCCATCAGTTCACACCCAACAAACAGAACGAGTACGGAAAAGACGGTACGTCATACGTTGTTAGTACTTATTTGTATGTAAATAACACACAGTATCCGGTTGTTTATTTGATACGTCGCGCCGTCTCGCCGCGTCGCGACGGGAAGGAGTGAGACTCAGTTCGGTATACCGATGACAACAGCCGGATATAAAAAAGGTACCTACTGTTTTTTCCGTGTCTAAAATCTCCACGGATTTGTCCATAAAATGTAAAGAGTATACTCTTAGATAAAAGAGTAATTAGGTGGTATAAGCTTCCTTTTAACAATTTTGTACGCCAAAGTGTTTTTAAACAATAATGAAAATTTGGATGCCCAATTTAGGCAGAACATGATGTAAATACCTAGTCATAAGACATAATTTGTAATATCCTTTTCACAATGTTCTAGCAAATAAAGATCTATTGTATTCTACAATTTTGTTCTTTGTCTCAGTTGCAGCTAGGCTTTAATAGCAGGTACATTACAATAAATAAGGCCCTGTACACATTGCACCCGCAGACATTGGTATATTCCAGCTTCATCGTCGACAATCTTATTTGATAGTATCATGCCTGCCGATTGTAGTACGCACGCGGGTAACTCGGCAACAAGTCGGCGGCTAAATGTGCTTTCAATAAAACAACCGCTGACATTCACCGTACGGTGAAGAGTTAGCGTATGTTATGCTATGATATATGTAATCGCGTCAGGTATTGAATAACAATGTATTTCTATAGTTTATAAACTAATACTACTTGAAATGTAAAGAGAGCAAAATACTTGATATATGGGCGTTTGTCTCTGCCTACATTGTATGGCGGTTATACACCATGTAACTTTTAAAATATCGCGGCGTTTACTCCTAGTGTTTATAAATTTTCGGGACTTCACGCGATATATTTTTGAACACTTACTTTTGTCAACGTTTCTGGTGCGTTGCAGCACCCGTGGTCACGACTTGACTGGCTTGCGAGCGTCGCGCGGTGTGCAGGAAACATTTTGTATATCTCCGTATACACCATTTGTATATGTCCGTGGCGTGGTGGTAGTGCACGCGACTGCTACGCACGGGGCGCGGGTTCTATCCCCGCTCAGTCCAAAAAGTTGTATGCATGAATATAGCTGTTTGCACTGGTCTGGTCGCGCCTCGGAGAACACGTTAAGCCGTCGCGTCGGTCCCGGTTGCCATACAAATATATATGGCACATCTCGATTTTTTTGTATACGACTACACTAGGTTCCTAAGATAGAGAATTTCGCACTTGACGCAGACATGGACGTAACGTGTCGGTAGTGTCCGTAACACATGGACGTAACGTACGACCGTTATTCTACGTGGTCCGCGAAATCATGGACGCGTCTGTAAATACCTCACACCGTGGAAAGGCAGCTTATAAAAATTATACAATCTGACAATACGGCGAGTTCTGAGCGTAGTAGAGCGCTTAATAGGTATGAAAACTCTAATTCACAAATTTATTCTGACTAACCATTCTTTTTCTATATTCTCGTTCATTTGTCAGAAATCACACGGTCACACCCAACAAATCTATAAAAAATATGACAAATCACCGGTCTCTCTGCCTCAGCCCTAGATAGGGTTGCCAGATAAGATTCAACGTAATGTGCTGTACTTAATTGTAATGTATATTTTATGGCAAATGATGAACATGGTAAAACGCTTATGAGTACGATATTTTAAATTTAAAAAAAGTTGCTTCTTGTTTTCTTCGATCAAAGTTTTCAGTGCCAAGATGACGTAGACTGTTTAATTTAATTTGCGTAGCCTAAATTGGTACAGTGGACTCCTAAAAGTTCCTGCATACCTTAATGTCTATAATCCTTTGACATCCTAATTCTAATTTAACCAAAATTAACATAGCTACCGTTAATATAATAAACTGTTTCTTAACAAGAAAATAAGTAAACTCCTACAAGTAGTAGTCTAAACTTAATTACATTAATAAGTAGATCAATATCCAGTAGTTTCTAAGACTAGTAGTTGTGCATTTGCATCACTTTATACAATTTTAGATTCAAATTATCCAGGAACTTTTGGAGCCCACTGTACATATGGCGCAATTGACAGATTTTATTCGGGCAATCAACGTACAACCCTATTTTTGGATAAGAATATCCCAATGTCCGATAACTGGCGTCAACGAGCGGCCTGTAGATTTGGGCCCGGGACAAGATCCCGCGATAACAATCCCGGATAGTTCAGCCATCCGATACGCATCAACCCGTGTTTCCTGCCATAACTTGTATCTAGCGTTCAAGTATAAAAAATAAACATCTCGTTACAGTTTTCGTTTTTATTTGTTTGAAACAGCTACTGTTAATAAAATGTTGTTTATGCCCGCTTGAAGAACGTATATTTAAAAGTTTAAGATGCACTTAAAGCATTTCAAAGGATTTAGATACTTAACGGACATAAATTGATTTTTATTACCCATTGTACTTCGAAATGTGTTTAGAAATATAAATGTCCATTTATAATACATAACTTTTTCAAGAGGATTTGTAAAAATGCCAGATCAACAGAATCCTTGACAAAAGAGCGCAAGTAACGATTGAAAACATATCTATAGTTTATGATTTTGGTATTTAAAACAAAAATAGTTTGATAACTGGATTTCCTCTTATCTCAATGTAAGTAAGGACATAATACGCCCATCAAAATGGTGGATTTCCTTACGACACATCGCATTGGAGATATAACAAGGTTATGTAACTGCATTTTACCACATGCGGTTCACAGGGAGATACTGGATGCAGACCATTTGTATATTTTTGCAGGATAAGCTAATATAATTTAATGTATGAATTTGCTATCTGTTTTAAAATCCCACAATTAATCAATATTTTATTACGACTAACCTAATTCTGAGAAAATTAAGATTTTGAGCGAACCTATCGCAATTCTAAGGAACTAAGCCTGTTTATAATATTGGATCTAATTTTGTTTACATCAGGAGGTTGTTGTCCCTATTTAAAGACTACGATCGTATGTCTTAAAGCTTTCAAGGTCTAGATACCACTATAACTACGAACACTCACATCTCGTCTAGGCTAGGCGGGGACAACATGGTCCCTACACCCGAAGAGGGTCATCTCAAAAGAGAGGGTCTGCCGGGGTGCGAGGGATATATTGGTTACTTTCTCACCTCAGCAGGCCTAACACGGGCGCGGGACAAATATCTCTCTCCACCGCTTATGTCAAATTGACGGGGACAAACGCGTTTGTCCCTAATTGCTAGCATGGCGTCGAAGGAGATAACTTATGTCCCTCGCTGTGACGTAGACAAGGGACTTTTTCTCCACTTGCTTAGCACGGCGACCGTAAAGTGGACAAGATATGTCTCTTTTTGACAGATTATAGAGAGATATTAGTCTCCGAACTATTGAGGTGGGGACAAAAATCGTAACCGAAAAATAAATACATCGAATTTGATTAATTAATTAATGAATTAAAATTTTAATAATATATATATGTATATATATGGGGAAGGGGGGATTTAAATATTTTTCTCAAATAATTTTGACCTTCAATATTTAAAATCCAGTAATAAAGTATTAATATTTGTATGTATGTATATGTATGTATGTATATATATATATACCTATATACATACATATACATACATACATATATATGTATATGTATGTATATATGTATATATGTATTTATATATGGACTCTACAACCGGTCATAGTGGGACCCCCCCCCCCTACAGCGGTCAGCAGTACGAGTGTGACACCCTAGGCATTACAAACATCGATAGGCTATAGTAACCATTTTCCAACAGGTGGGCCGTGTGCTCGTCTGCCACCTAAGTTGTATAAAAAATCCAAACATATAATCCTATATTATTACGACACATTACGTAACACAATACATCCCATTACAAAGTAATAATACCTACTTACTAACTTAGCTATATCTACATTATATGAAATTAAAATAACACCGACAATTTAAAAAGTCAATGTTGCACTTATAAAATATGCACGTTGCTAGGTTTTATCAATTTGGTCGAATAATACTTTTTCGTATATTGGTAGCATTGAGTGGACAAACGTTCTCCCCGGTGACAAACTAGTCTCTCCTCGACGCCATGCTAGCTAAAGGGAGAGAGAAGGAGGGAAAGACAAATTTTTCTCCACTCCCCGGGGACTTTTGTCTTCGCGCCATGCTAGGCCTACAGGAAACTAAAGAAAAGACCCTAGTTCGAGTCCGACATAACTTACCCAAGCGGCTTCTGCGGGGGAGGTATCCGTGAGGATGTTTCGCACGATTAATAAAAAAAGCAGTAGGATAAATGATTCTCTATTAAACTTTCGCGTTGCATGATATATGGTTAGCGAAAACTGGGTATTAACGTATCATCTAATATCATCATCATCAAATTTGTCAATCAAAAAATTGTCTTGTGTTGTTTCACCGTCCGCAGTGGTGGAAAACAAGGACACGGTCAGTGCAGTATGTCGTAACAAGTGAAATGTGGGGGTAGAAGAAGAAGAAACTACAGCGTCCTAGCAGCCCTCAGAGTCGTGACAGAGCATACTCCAGTCAGTTTGTGACCACGACTAGTTCAACCTGGCCGAAACGTCAAACAAATCAAAAGGTACCATTTGATCGTGTTGATACCCAGGTTTTGTTAACCATAAGATAAATGAATATTGAATACATATTACAAAACATTATCTAGGTAATAATTGAATATATATGACTTATGTTACGCATTCGTTTATTACGCTGTTCTATTCAACAGATTTGTTTATTTTTAGTGTATAGTATAAATGGACAGATTTGTTATCAATCATGTGAGACCACCTAACTTTCACCCTCCTCGAATTCAATTGAAACCTGATTTTAACTTTGGTAAGTTATAATTACTCATCATATAAGCATTTTGTGGAAGTGTACAGATGAGAAGATTATTAATGTCACTATATTAGATATTTATATACACCAGTACTCAAATAATTAAATGTTATATTACTTTTAAGGGATAGGCTTCCAAGTTAGGCAGGCAAGGGAGCTAGAAAACATTTTAAAAGATCATCCAAATGTTTTAAACATTTCACACAAGAACTTTTCACAAAAGATTCTTAGCGGCGTGGGCTGCACATCACAGCTATTCTCGTTAACCCCTCCAACAAATCAATTTTGTTTTGTTCGTTTCATGGTCATAGTGTTTTAGCTCAATTAGAATTATTCATCAAAGTTCAGCATAATTTATAGTTACTCAACAAAGTTCTGTCAATAAGATATTTCGTTAATATCATCATTATGTCACACATAATAGCGCTAATATTCGAGCATGCGTCGTAAACATCAATATGATTTGCAAATCAACCTATGCAGGGCCTCAGAAGCAATCGTACCTTCGCAGTCAAGGTGAACAGAGCAAAGTGTATAGACCAAGTACACGGTATATGCCATTATGATTAAATTACACCTATGTATGAAAGCCTTACGATCTTAGTTGTGTATTACGACATGACATTGTGCGACGCGACTTTGTAATTTGTCTTGCTATTAATATTTTCTATATTTTCATGTTCCAACCTTGGGTTTATTATAAGTATTGTCTTCATTTTATTTAACAATGATGTTCAAACTTGTTGGATACGATATAAAAAATATAACAAATAAAATCGTTATTTATCTCAAATTAACATTTTACGCGCTGGAAGCGGCCTTGAGCCCTGGTATCCGTCATTCTGCTCTTTTCATCCTTCTTCTAGTTCTGATTAAGGCGTCCTATCTGAGTCTTCAGTAAATTTGCAACATTTTATATATGAGTATTTGCCATTGGTCTTATGTCGTAAGTGCCACTACTACGAGGAATTTATAGTTAGGTATATAGGCAAGATGAAAACTCATCAAATTAACCATTTTATTCTAGTTGCATATTCCATAATTTTCATACAAGATCAGATGGACCCCCTCAAATGTCCATAAATTAATTGACAGTAGGAAGAAGCGGAGTCCGTTGTTTGAAAGTAATAACAGCTATTGGTATATTTATCACTCCCGAGTCAGTTATACGAATCACTTTGTTTAGTGCTGAGTTTCGAGTTACTTTTAGAATAAAGGTTTGATTCCAATGATTTTGATATGCTCTTAGTAGTAATACCAGCTATTAGGTAATCTGTGGTAATACTTAACTACTAATACGATGTTCTGCTATTATTTGAATTTGGTATCAGAGCTGGAACTGAAAGTTTAGCCGAAGATGACAGAATAGATCTCTGGTGAGGTTCATTCAATTAATCGTTTAGTTTACACATTCAACTGAACCTCAGCACAGAATAGGACCTCCACACGGTAGTCTCTCGTACCGGCTGACACAGGTGATCACCGAGCACGGGTGCTTTGGGGATCACCTGCATCGGATCCAGAAGGAGTCAACGGTGGGATTAGTATCCATGGGGATATCGTGCAAGGGATAGAAAAGCACAGAATAAGACTTAATAATTTTGTAATGTAATTTTTAAAACATAACCTTTCTTAATCATGGTTCGATCCCAAAGTTCATGCTTGAATAAAAATTAGTATTAGCTTTACAAAGTATCTCATTCCACACTACATACGAAGCTGCTTTCATTCTTTGATAAGCTAATTGTAGCGGTTATTCATCACAAAATGCTACAAGAACAACGGCTTTTATTGATATATTTGTGCAAAGCATGTAGACCATTTAGCAACGGAGCCAGCACTACTAGGTATGTAAACAAAGTAAGTTGGTAAATATGGAAAGTAAATAGTTTTTAGAATGACCGAAACAGCGTTAACATCAATAGTGCTGCGGTAACGGACCGGTATCTGTAACGATCTTTTAGATTAATATCAATACAACACAGAGTATACGGGTTGTTAGGGGAACGCCCCTGAAAACGAAAACAGTAATGCCATGGTTTTTATAACCTTTAGGTGCATTATTGCTAGAATTATGTCAATAAAGGGGTTTAAATATCATGGTACCTGGCAAAAAAGATTTGCGATAAAACAGTAACCCAATTTTGTTAAAATCGTCAGTAGTATGTCCTGTTTTCATTTTCGGGAGCGTTACCATAACACCCTGTATATTATAATTTAACAGCACATATTACTCACAATCAATAATTATCACAATTTATTTCTCTTTTTACGTAATAATTAATTACTTCCCTTTGTTTTGTTAGTTTGTCTTTTTTTAAAAGAATATTAGCAACCGCAATTACTAATACTCCCTTTAACCCCTTCAGCTAAGCTCATGTCAGGAGTGGGTTCACGTCGGTAGTCAGTCACCCGAGACCTCCCGATCGTAAGATCAACTCCTTAACCATTAAGCTACAGACGCTTACAGCTTGAGTCTATTTTATATAGCACAGCTCAAATACATTGAACAGTTAGCATAATCTAAAGTTACAGTTTTAAGGCTGTTCGCTGTGATGTTCATATAATTATTTGGAGAACCGACGAAGTTTTAATGAACACTTCGCTATTTATGTTGTATTTACTCTATTACACTAATCTAGACTCTTTTGAACGACTCCGGCGTAACACGTTGTACAGAAATGTTATAAACTCATTCCAGAATGAGGTTGATGTATCTACATTAAATGCAGAACTAGGTCAACTGACTTAGTTTTGCAGTCAACCTTGTAATGAACAAATTCTTGTATTTTGGCGATTTCTTCAAAATAATTCAGTTTCTTCAGCTTTATAGTCTTTTAACATTTTGTTGATAAGAAAACAAACAAACAGACAGACAAATCTGTAATACGTAGATTAAAATAGATCGAATGTTTAGACAAGTTGAAGTGCAGTCAGAAATCTAAATCTATCCGCGTATTGCTAAAGAAAGTAGATGATTATTGTCATTTGTTAGGCATTCTAAACTTGAATAAAATTGCTTTTTTATTAACTCCAATTCCACCAACCCTGTGCCATTTTGCCCATACTTTTTTGCCCATACTGATTGGTTGTTGAGGCGCGGCAACTTTAGTCGATAACAAGAGTTTCGTTTGAGTTGCCTAATGTAAGAAGAGGCTTAAAGTCATTAGCATTATTCATTCATTGTATCTATACTACTGTCATTTATTTTTATTTTTGGTATTGATTTTTTTGTACGTGTATGTACGTATGTCGAATTAGTACCTAATGAATCTTCCATTCATCAAATCGAAATTGTTTTCGTACCTCTGCGTAATAAGCGACGGTCGATGAATAGCAGTGTTTTGTTGCGCAATTATCTCATTACGTTATTGATTTCACCAAGTTTTGTCTGATGACGCCCCGCTGCGGTACAGTGGTGGTCCTCGACACTCCTATCTTGTCCGATTGTTACGGAAATTAAATTTACTGTGGTTTCAATATGTGAGTGGTGAGTTATTGTTAAACTGGAATTTTTCTGAGAGTATTAGTGCAATCTTTTTGATAATATAACATAGAAAAGGTACATGAAGATCTCTCACAAAAGACTTTTGGTTAATGTAGTAAATAACTCAGAGCGTTCATATTACAAGTACTAGCTTTTGCATGCGGTTTCGCCCACTTAGTCCACGTGGGCGAAAAGATAGAGCCTGACACTCAATATCAAGAATTTATTTTCTCAAATAATTATATAGGACAACTTAAGTTAAGGTTTCCCTAAAAGGAAACTGAGTCCAAGAATTTAGACGATCTGTTCCTTGCTATCAGCCATATTAAGATTTTAAATTACTAATCTGTGAAAAAAAAACTAATTACAGTGAATGCAAACTTCGCCATAATTGATCGTATCAATATCGATTATGTAAACAAACTTAATAAAAAGTAATTAAAGATTTCGCTCAATGTTTCATTTTATAACAAACAAATATCGGAGTTCGCCATTTTATAATTTATGGCTAGAGATATAATAGGTTACTCAATATTTACGGCAGTTACGTCCCACGACCTCATGTAACTAAATCATACCGAAGATTTAGTGGTGAGAATGAAAGTTTATAAAAGAAAGCTGTTGTTATAATATTAGATTGAAATACTATTAATACTTTACAAAAGGCAGATTAGGATTTGCATACATTATACCCATGTGTTAATAGTGTTATAATTTGCGTTTCTAAGGCGTAGTGTATACGTACGCGTACAAACTTATCTTAGGAATGTAAACATTTTTTTCTTTCATTTCCATTACATCAACATTATTCTTTAGGACCTTTATTAATATTAGTTACTTTTTTATTAAATATTTCTTTTCATTTGTAATATTATTTGTATATCCAATTTTACAAAGACACTCATGTGTACCAAGACTTAACCACAAAAGCGCGTATCCGGCTTAAATTCATTGGAGTTTAATCCCTCCACAATATAATATCAAACTGTCATCGGGATCATTATAAACAGATCACGACTGATTCATGTCGAGTCAACATATTACAGCTTTCATCGACTCCATAATCCATTGTGTGCTTTGTAAAACCAAGACTAAATGCTGAACCGTCAACCATGTTGAAAAAAAATTAACTTTTGAAGTAGGTATGTCTTAAAAAATGAAGGTAGCAGATTCACGAAGCTTACTCACTAACGATAAACACGAAGCTTATGAACCATCGCAACAGTATAGATCATCCCATTTAGGTGCTTGATAACTTTTGACGATGCAATAGGTGGCGAAACTGACATAAAACTAGTCCGTGAGCAATTTCTCACGAGGGAACTAAGATAAGAAATCACAAAAAGCAATGTCACAACCTGGGCACTGTATCGCGGAAAGTTTTGCAAGTAGACAGTCAATTTATTCTATTGTTTGAGATGCCCGGGTTCGTGTTCCTTTCCTTTAGAGAAAGGTGAAGGACGGGCCCGGGTGCGGAATGTGGGATATCTGAACATCTTCTTTATATCTGTTTATTATGCAAATTGATATGGAGGCATGTAGAAAGATTATAGGACGCGATAGTATATTAATCCAGGTAAAGGAATGTAGAAATTGCACATTTTTGAGGGTGTTGTATCGGCTGTGTGAGAACGCCGCGGGCAAATTACGTGCCCGGCGATTTGGATCGTTTGTCATAGCCTAGTTAAGGCACATTATGCTGTAACAGAGCCCACGGCTGCTCACGGACGAGTAAAAACAGAAACTGCAATGGTCTTCGCGCTACCGTTTTCTACAAAATTACATTTCCTTAGTGAAAGTCTGGTAATGATGGGGCGCAGGATTCGTGGCAAACTAAGGGCGGTATTGCACAAGCCAGTAACAACTTTCTAATCAATATTTATATAAGTGGTATACAGCTAGGTACAGAGAGAAGGGTCCATCTTCCTTGGCTAATTGCAACTCGATTTATTAGAACTTTCGACTTAATGTATGAGATATTAGACATGCACACAAATATGAAGACCGACATTGAAGAGAAACTTTGAAAGTTTACTAGAATGAATAGAAAATCCAAATTTTCGATGATAACATTATTGAGATTAGAAAAAATTTTGATCATGTTGTTTCTGATCACTTGATCTTCGTATTTTTATGTTACTATTTTTAGAATCGAATTACATTTTCCGACCAAAACTATAGTAAAATTGGAGCGATGCACTTAATGCAATAATATTTTTCTTCGCTAATTAGTTCGTCTGATAAATAAAATATTTATTTTTCTATTTATATGCTAAAACTTCCGAAACATTACATATTAAACTCAGAAGGGTCATTGTATCATTCACACCGTACCTACCGCCTTACTCTATGACCCTGGACAGTTAAGGTAAGTTGCCACTTAAGGCCATGGTGTAAAGTCTAACGCAGAGATAAGTTATTTTATATGTGATTGTTTTCTATCGTGTGTGGTGAATTGACTACCGCATATTCAGTTTCAATGATTTATTGACCATAGAGTCCCAATCCAACAAATACCTAACCCAACAAATGCTGGGCCTGGAAATGAACTGTTCACTCAACTTATTACTCAAGCAAATTATTGTATGTATTCTATGTATTTACTAAGTGTTTTATTTTTAGATAGATAACTCTTTATTGTACACAATAAAATAAACATTTACATATGGTAGCCTAGTGGTATGGGTAATGGACTGCTGTGACGAGGTCTTGGGTTCGATCCTAGGTTTTACCATGGCACACACCACTGACCTTTCGATACTTTTCGAAGTTATATGTGTATTTATCGCAGGTTTATAAGTGCCCGGCTCGCCACCTACTACATTGGGACCTAAACATAAACTGGCGAAATGTGGCTGCTAGCACCTCTGCCTACCCCTTTGGGGATATAGGCGTGAGTTTATGTTATGTTACTACGGACATAAACATATAGCAGTATGTACAATGGGCGACCTTATCGCCAATGGCGATCTCTTCCAGGCAACCTTTCGATGGACAGGAAAGAACAGAAAAGACACAAGTATATTAAAGTGGTGTAGTTTAACTGCAGGGCTTGTTTACCGGTTAATGTATCAAACCGGTTTCAGTGTAAGTACATAAGAGCGTTTCATTTAGGTTTGACTCTACCTTAACCGATAAAAACCCTTTTATGTTTGAACTCAATTTACCGGTTTTGATTTCGCTCTTACCGACAACATCGATGCACCATTCACATTCAATTCGCGCGGACTACATGTGTTATCCACTAGTACAAAATTTCAATTTTCAAGCGTAGGGCTAAAGTGCTTCCATATTTTAAAGGAGTAGTGAAGGTCACCAAAGTGTAGTGCGAGCGTCGTCGGTCGCGTGCATCCGGCCACTTGGATCGTGGACTGTATGCGCAGTCCATTTTTAATTTAATACAATTTTTATTAATAAAATTTATTTATTTTAATTATCAAAATATTATAAGAACAGTTTTTCTAATCAAATATTCTATTGATAAATGATATTGGTAAAAATTCTATTGATAATGGCATGTATTAACTCCCTATAATTTTAATTATATATAATACTAGCTGTTGCCCGCGGCTTCGCCCGCGTGGTTTTTTTTTGACAATTACCTACTCATTTTTGACTCATTATTATTATTAGCCCACATAGTTATTTAATTATTATATTGCATATTTTATAACCATCTTCGGTTCGCCGACGATATCGTCATAGTTGCGGAGTCGCTGGAGCAGCTGGGCGAAATGCTGCACGGCCTAAACGAATCCTCTCGACGCGTCGGCCTTGGTGTAAACTTGAACAAAACCAAGGTTATGTTCAATGAACACGTTATACCGAGACTGATTGCCGTCGAAGGGGCCACACTCGAAGTTGTTCAACAATATATCTACCTGGGGCAAACCATACAACTTGGTAGAAACAACTTCGAGAAAGATCTAGCCAGAAGGATCCAATTGGGCTGGGTAGCGTTTGGCAAATTGCGTCGGATCTTCTCCTCCCCCCTACAACAATGCCTAAAAACAAGAGTCGTCGACCAGTGCATTCTGCCTATTATGACTTACGGTGCCGAAACGTGGATATTGACGGTGGGGTTAGTCCACAAATTGAAAGCCGCTCAGCGGGCCATGGAGCGAGCTATGCTTGGAGTCTCTTTGAAGGATAAAATTCGCAATGAGGTCATCCGACAAAGAACTAAAGTTACAGACATAGCTCGCAGAATAACCAAGCTGAAGTGGCAGTGGGCTGGCCACATCTGCCGGAGGACCGATGGTCGCTGGAGCAAACGAATCCTCGAGTGGAGACCGCGAGAAGGCAAACGGAAGGTAGGACGCCCCCTAGCCAGATGGACTGATGACCTGAAAAAGGCGGCTAGGACAGACTGGATGCATTAGGAGAGGCCTATGTCCAGCAGTGGACTGCGATAGGCTGATTGATTGATATTTTATAATGAACAAAACTAAATCACAACTTCTGTGTCTTAATTATGAAATAAAAATAAGACTCCCAATAATGCAGATCGCATGTCGCTGCAACTTGTCGAGAGCATCTAATAAGTACTTTGCGGAGCCATCCCAGAGATGCGAGCAGTATTCCACGCAGGAGCGAATTTGTGTCTTGTAATGAAGACACCGCTGCTTCGGCGTGAAAAAACGTCTCACTCTGTTCAGGACTCCGAGTTTACGAGAAGCTGTTTTGATGATGCTCTCGATATAGTTCTTGTTCTTCAGTTTGCAGCGAACATCCATACCGAGTATATTGAGGTTATCCTGAAATGGCAGTGGCGTGCTCTGAAGAGTGCGATGAGGAAGGAAAATAGAGAGCCAGCATTTACCTGCAGGAACTCCGAAGCTCATCCATCACAAGGAACGCGAATGCGGCGCCCCTGCAAGAAGCTAGCAACCCAATTGCACAGTCTTGGAAGCAGACCGAAGGTTGGTAGTTGGCTAAGAAGCGATTTGTACCAGACTCTATGGAAAGCTTTAGCGATGTCCAGGCTAATAGCCAGTGACTCACCATGCTTGTCCATAGCCTCACCCCAAAGATAGGTTATATACCGCAGAAGATCACCCGTTGACCGTTTCGGCCTAAAACCTTATTGCCGGTCAGTGATCCTCTAGGTGACGCATGAGCTGTGTGTTGATGAGGTGCTCAAAAACTTTACACAGCACTTAGGTGACGGCTATGGGTCGATAGTTGGCTGGGTCTGAGCGATCTCCCTTCTTGGGAATCGGCTGTATATTCGCCTCTTTCCACGCCGTCAGCACTACTGTACCCGAAATGTGGGAGAGTTGGTACAGCCGCGTGAGCATTGTAGACAACTCCGCTGCACATTTTTGAAGAACCACCGCTGGTATACCATCCGGACCACTGGTTTTCCGGACATCGAGTGACTGCAGTACTGCACGGACGTCGCGTTGCCTGATACGGATATCAGGCATTGCGTGGTCACTGTTGGGTGGTCGGTGGCTGCATACCACAGTCCTCGATTCGGGAGTTGGTCGTAAATAGATTAACCAGAAAAATTGTTTTCTCTTGCGGCTCATGGGCCAGGGATCCATCAGGGTTGTGCAGGGGGACGGGGGAGGGGCGGGGGCAGGGTAGCTGGGCTGCCGGGCTGGTAGAATTTAGCTTGCACGGCTCTGGCCAGTACCCAGTAGCCACGGCTGCCCGTGGGATGCACCACTAGTTCTTGACCAATCTGTGCTATGCGCTGGGTATTTTGCAGCCTACTCAGCGTTCGGAAACCGCTCCTTCGCCTCATCTGCCGCCTGACTCAGACATTCAAAGAATAGTGTGGTCTCGGCATCTCCGGTATGGCAACGGTAACGGCACACATAGATTTGTCTCGTACAGCTATGGTCTACGTGTACCCACGGGACAGAAAAGGATGGGTCCTCAAGGCAGCGCAAACGACGACAACAAACATCCGCCCTAACAAACACGCACTCCCCGGTTTTGGCACGAAAATTTTCCTTTGGAACATGGCCGGGGTAGAGCAGGCAGGTGTCGTCATGCGGCATATTTGTGTCTCCGTCAGAAAGAGCGTGGCTGGTTTCGCCGCCTCTAGTTGTTGGTGGACGGCGTTGAAGTTTGCATGGAGCCCACAGATGTTAGTAGACTCCACCTCAAAAAGCGAGCTAGTGGGAGAGTAAAGAGCCGCTGTGTTGCCATAATCTCTGATATGTACTGCCATGGTAGGGGGTAAGAGAAGGCGTGAAAAAAGAGGTGATTGTCGTGGCAGCACCGCGTGACAAAGCGCAGGAGATTGGTTTTATCTGTGGTTGTGGGGCATGGCGAGAGCCGACGCGCCGAACGGAAGGTGCCTGAATATATGGTCGGCGGGTTCCCACATCCGGTCACCAACCTGCACGACGAACCATTTTAGTATTATGCGCGGCCTGGTGAGGCAGTCTCCCAGGGTGGTTAGCCCCAGTTGAGCCTCTGTACCTACTATGCCGCGAGCGGCCCGCGACACCAGTTTCTACGGGTCTCCCTGCTCGGCGGGTCACCCCGCACCATCCCCACCAAACTACGCCAATACCCACTGGTCCCACTAATGCTGCGACTACCACCACCTCTGCCCGGCTATGTACTTGCTGACCCCTGAACGCAATCCAACCGAGGTTGCTACCCACCCGGTCAAAATTTATGACAAATTTATTCCATCAAATTTCTACCACCAGTAGTTATAACGTATTTTACGCCGCATCCTTCGATTAGACATTTCTTTCGTTCAAGTAATCAAAATAAATAACTATATATTTTGTTCTTTCTCTTATGACCCATTCTTTACTTGAAAACCCTAAAATAATTAGGAGCAAAGCTGCGAAATTACCAATAACTTAGCCCACTTTAAGTGAGCAATCGTTTAAATAAATGCATCACTCTCTGAACAATTACAATTTACAAGCAAGTTAGTTCAAGCGATGCCGACGCGGGTAGGTACGTGTCGCTCTGGATTAAACCGGTTTATTAAGGTTTTAGTATGGTTCCCATTCTGGTTTCGCTCTGAATGAAACCTTTACTAAAAACAGGTTTAACCTTTATTAACCGGTATTTTCTAAACCGGTTTCAAGCCCTGAGTTTAAGTTCAATTTGAATTTGGCCTATGTACAATAAGTTATTTGAACTGAAGTAAAGAAAGAAAGTTTTATTTTATGATAAAGTTTCTTACCTACTCGATTTCTACAGTGTTCACGATTCATTAAACCATTCACTTCACGATGACATTTATCCACAGTATTACTCGTGGTATAAGTTAAGTGCTTGTCTTTTACAGCGGTATGTTCGTTTGTATTGTTCTTATCAATAGCCAATGGTAAAAGCTATGACATTTCGTAGGTGATGCAGTTCTTAAGTGAAATCTATCAGGACTGGATTGCAAAGCTGGTACTGACCCAAATATTCCATCAATCAATCAATTAGCCTTTTGAAGAGGGTCACCACTGCAAACACATTCAGTACTACAATGGTGGCGCTCAGCTTGACGGCCTCATCAGATGCTTTTTCACGCTCCGCTTAAAGGACCCGGGACTGTAGGAAGAAAGAAACACGTGCGCTGGCAAGGAATTCCAGGACTTAATGGTGCGGCAGAGAAAAGACTCACCGAAACGCTTGGTTCTTGATGGTATATTCCGTATGCGAGTGACATCTAAGCCCTGCACGTGTTGTCCTGTGTAGGAAAGGGGAGGGTGGGATTAATTGGAAGAGCTTATCCGAACATTCACCATGGTAGAGACGGTAAAGTACTGCCAGGGACATAGGTCTTTTCCAATTTTAGGACGTTAACATTTATTGAATCCGCGCTGGTCAGACGGGTTAATGGTATGAGGATAACAGGAATTTGTAAGAGATAGCAGGTACATCTCTACCCGAACTAAATGGCTCACTAGTCCGGTGACATTTCATAACCTAACTACTGAGACTGAAAAGTGTCATTAGTCCAGTTACCGGACTAAATCACCGAATTAGTGAGACAGAGGGGCTGGTACAGGGGTTTATTTCGAGTTGTACTTTTGTCGCCGCGATGTCGTCTGCGTATTTTAAAAATTTTTTTGTGGGGACATTAGTTCATGATTATTACTATTAAGCATACATTTGTGTATATGAATCAACATTCATATTTATGTATGTTGATTTATCTAAGTTTTTAATTTACAATTTTACAACATTAGTTTAGAATATAGGTACTTACAATTCGATGAAGATAAAGACGTTAAAGTTTAAATCACTAAATTGCAAAATGAAAGTGAGGTTTAATTGCTATGTCCTCGCATTACATTGTAAAATCGAATCTGTACAATAAAAATACAGGTAAAACTCGAATTTGTGTCATTATTCAAACTATGTCATCTGTAACTAATTATGGAAAGTACTCGATCGATATACTGACAGATTAGCATATCTTTAATTATATGCTTTATAAAACTAATATTTTGTATGTTAATTATACATATATCTAACATTGTAAAATTTTGATTTTTATAATTTTTGGTTAAATTTTAGGGGCCCGTGTTGTTTTAGCAATGATCAGAATTTAATATAAATTTTTGATATGATGTTGGTAAAAGTTATAATGAAATGAACACACTTTTATTGGGAGCATGTCTCCCAACCCAAACTGCATGTTCAAAAAGCCGGTCAAGTGCGAGTTAGGCTGGTGCACCGAGGATTCCGTACTTCTGTTACATAAACCGCAATATACTCGTATTTTGATTGCGTTGACTTCGAAGGTTGATTTTGGCATAGTTTCAAGACCTGAGCATGTGGTATGAAGGTACCATTAACCCTACTTAATTTTTTTTTACAATTGCCACACACTTAGCAAATAGCCTCTAATAATTTCGGTTAATAATATTGGTGATAAATGACGAAAGTAATAATTTGTATTTGTTTATATATAATTAAAAACTCTTTACAATGCAATTAATATCTTTATAATTCTACGCATAAACACTAACTTATTACAAATTATAATTATACAACTGCCTACGTTGAAGCATGTTTGTAACAGTCATGGTCATTATGCTGAGCGCCTCTTTTCTTCTACTTACAAAAAGAAATATCCAAATTGTTACTATAACTAGAAGAGTTCGAGAGTCTGGATGTATACGTACCTACTTATGTGGTTAAAATTATTTTTTGTTATATCATTAATACCGTATACCTACCTCACTGTTATGTATAATATTCAGAATGTGGAACATATTTTGTAGTACAGAATAGGCTTTGTGTAAATACTTCTTGTAAATTTATAATGTACAGTATACTATACATTTTTCACATACCGGTCATAATGCATAACTAACTCAACTTATTCTGAAAATAAGGTTGGTAAAAAAATATAAATTTCTCAGGCGTCTCCACGTTAAATAATATACTTAGCTAGTCGCCAAGACGTATACCTATCGGCACGAATTTTGGACCTAAGTTGCGACTTCATGACACATGAGACCCTAGCCCTTGATATAATAATGATTGATAGATTACAGATCGTCTACCGCCTCGTGCTATCTTCAAAAAACAGCTCTAAAATTCTTATTACGTATGCGCGCAGTATAAAGTGCATTTTGAGCACATTTTGGGTCCACTACTCATGCCTATACCTATATTATGTTCACATGTTTGTTCGTGACGTATTACACGTACTAAACAAAAGAAGATTTATCGTATCCCCGGTGACGTGTGATGCGCGGACAACACACGTTCCCGCCGACATCATCTATTATTCAGCCTTACCTAGTTTTTAATATCGTTTAGAAAGCGCAGCTGAGCGCATCTTGATTGCTTGGAATGAGTACCTTTAGTTTCGATAAATACAGAGTGTCCCGAAATTCAATGTCTTAAGGTAGCTCAGTGGTTAAGGAGTCGACTTTACACCGAGAGGTATCGGGTGCAAATCCTGGGTATTATACTACAGATGACCTGAACTCACTCCTAATACAAGCTTATCTGGCAGGGTTAGACGGAATATTAGTAATTTCGGTTGCCAAGATTCTTAAAAAAAAGTACTAGGGTCCCACAAGGAGGACATTAGAAGGTTCTTATTGTATCGACACTACGAGTGTGATGCCGCTGCTATTGCACACGTGCATAGGTCTCGGTAACCATTTTCCATCGGTTAAGGAGTGTGCTTGTCTTCAACATAAGTAGTATAAAACTAATGACAAGGATATCAAAACAATTGTGTCTAGTATTTATGTTAGACGCCAATAATTAATTAGGAGCGTAACATATGCATCACCCATTATACCTATTAGATATATAAGAGGGTTTTAAACAAGTACCTATACTCACTTAAGTCCTAAGATTTATTTACAGTTCGACGTTTAATTTCAGGACACCCTATAGGTAGTATGCATGCATACCATTACATACACGTTATAAATAAACTAGCACCTTCAAGCTGTTGCTACGGCCAATCAAATGGTCACTACTATGATTACTCTTTTGGACCGGTACTTATCCGACGTTGATATTTTCTTCTCTTCTCAACTCTGCAGCACCTATAAGGTCGACTGGTAGAGAATGCTTGAAGCATTAAATCCGTTTGTGTACATATGTGCATGAAGTATTAATAAATAAATAGATATTAATAATGGCGTGGTAGTAGTGCACGCGACTGCTACACACGGGGCGCGAGTTCGATGCCCGCTCATTGCAAAAAGTTGTATGCATCAGGTGGCAGTCGCTTCACGGAAAATATCAAAGTTCAGCCACATCAAAGTTAGACTGGAAAGCCGACCTCAACTGAGTTGGGAACTACCAAAAAAGTCAGTGGCGAGGGATCTGTAAATCCATTACCGCCTGCCGACTACAAACAGAAGCCGTGGTAGAGATGTTTGAATTTATCCTATGATCGTTCTATTAGTGGTAACAAATTTTCCACCAGCTGCCTTTAAAGGAAGTACAGTTCCTTGAGGCTCAATGCAACCTCCCCTGTTGGCTGGACACTGCTGTGATCTTTTCATAATTTGGAATTCTAATGGATAGGTCGACGAACTACAAATTCTAGGAAGAAATCACTAAATAATAATGTGATAACAGTAATTACTGAGTTATAAATCAGTGTTTCCGTAAAATAAATTGACTTTAAAAGGAATTTCACTTTGATGGCGTATAAAATTATGAAATGACCAAACCGTTGATTTTCATTCCCAGAATAGAGTGAACACATTGCTTCGGATGTAAACGGGATTTAACATTGATAATATGATGATGAATCGGATGAATACGGGAATATTGCTCAGTGATGAACAATGAATACGAGAACAAGTGTGCACCTACGTCACTGTTACTACGACATTATAAAAAAAATTAGCTAAAGGCAGTGTCACGAATAACGGTTAGGTACTATTACCTACACCAATAATGCTAAATTTGTGAATCTCAGGTTGTTGGCCCTGTGGGCCTGTTTGGATGAAGGACATACGTTTGGTTGTAAAAAATTCAAGTCATCAATTATTAGCCCATCACAGTCCACTGTTGCACATAGCTCTCTTACGGCTGAAATAATAATGATGATGAGTGATATAGAAATTATTATATTATAGTTGTATATGTTGTTTATCGACTATTAAAGGAAGAAGTTTTAAATGCCTGCCACTCTCATGTTTTACTTTTGTCTGTATTTACATATAAGGCATCGGGTCAAGTATATATAAAAGGGCTGACGCCCCAATGAACTTTTCTGGTTAGATCCAAACGTCAAAATATGTCGTTTAGTAAATATTAATGGATATCATTAATTTTATGACCGCTATGTAAGGTACGCAACTAAATAATCTACCATCAAACAAACCCACGCTTTCCTTATTCGGGGACAACAGTGCGGACATTAAATTTGGAACGTTATAAAAAATGCTACTTAAACAAAAAAAAACTTATGTAGCCAATCCTATAATAAGAGCGTAGATATTTATTACTCAATCACGATCGAGTCAAGTTATTTGTATATCATTAAACTTATTATTTAAAACTGTGGTAGCTATCGCAATCAGAACACGCCATAAATCTGAAATTTGGTAACATTTAAGATAAGATGTTTCGAGACAGTGTTATAAGTGAAAATGTATACAGTCTTGCAACTGCAAAGTAAATTAATGTGTTTTTCTATTTTACTATAGAGTAACAAACTTTATGAATTATGAATATAGGGTAGTATCGCACAGATACAATTTATCGCGTATGACTTACGTAATAGCTGTGTTTATTCATTTATTTATTCATATGTACAACCACATCATAAGTATTACACACTTCACAATAAATTAAGTTGCGGGTAAGGTCTCCGATACAAATAACAACTAAGATGTACATAACATTCACAATAGATTAAGCTTTAATTAAAACATACATCATTAAAGTCAAATTAAAAACAAAAGTAAATTAGAACAAAAATAAAACGCAGTGACAAAATATTCAAGGAAGTGTAAACACTAAACTAACACTTACATCCATATAGTCACTAAGCACATACTTATCTATGTATATATTATAGTCACGAAGTAAATAAGCTAAATCAAATTCTTTAATCTTTTTAAAGTAATAAAATATATATGACACCCCGATTTTCACAATTGTACTTAGTACACACAGTTACAAGTGTAATCGAACCGTACAATCTATATCTAGATAAATGCCATTAAGAATAGTAAATGGAAACATCATTGTTGCCGGTAATTGTCTAACGAAACCGGTAAAGAACTTCGCAAGTGCTTTCTATGAAAGGTACGGGGCACAATTGGGTAAGTTTATTATTGAAAGCTAAGATCGTATCACAGTTGGTAGTTATTAGCGGTTGATTTAGTGCGCTCCGGTCGCGCCGCCTGCACCGACCACCCCTATTTATTGGTAGAATATTGGCGCCATTGGCTTGTTTCGTAGAAATCTCTATTTTCTACCTGTAATAAAAATGTAAAGAGATTATGGCTTTTCCACCTACTATATTATTTGCGGCAACTCTGATATTTTCTTTGAAAATAGATATTGCAGTCTAGACATTCGCTATAACTATATTTAAACGTCTTCCAATACCTAGGCTAGTAATGGACTCACTACTTTTAGAGTCAATAAAATTCCTTACAAGTCTTTTGCTATATCCTCAAAAGCCGAGGAACAGAGAGAGTGAGAGATAAATTGAAGAATAAAGACGAAATTATCTATCCGTAATCTCATATAAAGTAATATAATAATCCGTTATTCTGATAACTACTTATTTTATTATTTCCTTGTTCAATGTTAACGTGGATCATTTAAGGCCTTAATTTCAAAGCCTTTGTTCTGTTCGTTTTCGTTCGAAAGTCTTCTCAAATATACAAAAGAACATTTATGGGAAAGCTGTACCTGTATCCCATATGATAAATTGTCGTGAAATATAATAAAATTACACAAATACCTACCAACCATAGTAATTGTAGGTACTTTGTTCGGGTTCTTTTGTCATTGGATGATAATAGCATAAAACGAACTTATATCAGTAAATAAATTTGCTTTGCTATAGATTATCACTATTACTAGTTCTCGGTCATGCATTAGTCGAACGTCAACCATGACTCGAATCTCTGAATTAGAATTAGTTAATAGCTATTAACATAAAAGAAAATCAGGAGCAAAATGTGCGCGAAGTTTCCACATAGCGCAGTAATTCAGACTAAAGAATTTATTGTAGTAATAATAGACTGGTTTGCCTGTCTTGGGTACAGAATCCTTTTTTGGGTGAAGAAAACAGTGCGCATAAAAAGTATTTCCTTCACAAGTAGGGTTCAACGAGACTAAAAAACATGTTCATTTTAAAGAGGTGTGTCAACGCATATAGATAATTCACCTCCAGAGAGGTGAATTATCACAATTTTATTTGACAAATGATTACTGGCCATATGGAATTTATCGTCGTACGGCATCCGATAGAGTAACGTTAGGTTAGGTAACATTGCAAATTCGAAAATTTTTCGTCACCCAAAAATTTCTACGCAAACTGCACAACGCACCTAAATGAAAAGAAAATGAATAAAGTTTAGAATACTTTTCAACTTAAACTTAATTTTTCATTTTGAATTGTTACAAAAAAAGTCGTCATTTTTTAATTTTCTACGAGATTGAACTCCAGGCGTTTACACTCACGCACTCCTATTTCCTTATTAGTCACATCCGCATCATATAATATACAATCTTTCTTGTTCATTGCACGATTTTTTCAGGTTTGTCAATTAAAAAGGCCGTAACAAGCGTTGCAAAATGTGACATCTAGTGATAAGACTACGATTCTCAATACTAACGCTTGGGGACAGCCTGTCTAGAGTTACACACTCGTACATTACATAACCTTACAAATTAAACCCGCACACGGTAATGTTCTTATGCTCCAATTAAGACAGAACCAGTTTTTTTTCTAATTTATTTTATGTAAACATTAGACACGCCTCAAATTTGATGTTTATTGCTGGTTTTGTTTTATTAAAATGTCATGTTTGATTTATTTAAATGTGAATTTGTGAATACTGATTGATCTGGAAAGTGAAACACGTTTATAGAAGATACTATGGTTGATGGTTTGCGTAACATTTTTTGCACAATGTTGAATAGTTTTAGCTTGCCACATTGTTCATGCTTATAATATTGTACTTTTTGAAGCGTCTTTTTAAAATTCCTATAGTATCTTCTTAGTATTTTTTGCATATTCCTTCTTATTTATTCCAAGAACAACACCATTGTGTAACGATTGTGCCAAAAATGTTGTCAACATTGCACTATAAATAAAATATTAGGTGTTATTGCATAAGCATAATTTGAAAAAATCAAAATAATTGACGAAATATTTGTAGCATGAAGGAAGCTGGCCATTGAACTAGGTCCCATCAAACTATAACGAGTGTTAAGATTTTCTTGAACACGCGTCAATTTTCAAAGGTGTTACAAAGGTCGGGCCGTAACTGGACCGTTTACGTAATTCACTTTTGACATTTAGAGGGCGCAGGAGTATGTGCCGGATTTCTTTGATAACTCTGTCTACGTCACACTTGCTCAAGGAATTCCCTCTTACGTAACCTTTTATGTAACTAAAAGGAAATCCGTCTTAGGGATCAAATATTTGGGATGTAAACTATGACGTTGTCAGGACTTATTAACCGGAGCTATGTATTGTATTTTATGCATTTATCTTGGCAAAAGTCAATGATCAGGATATGACCCGCAATCAGAACCTTTTTAGGGGGACACATCCTGGAAAGCGCAAATCTTTCTATAGTTCTTGAGGTGATGCTGAAGCCATCTACTAAAAGTCTTACGAAGTAACTTGAACCAGTCATATGGATTTTAGAATACGAATAAATATAATTGAAAAATAGTTTCATATTAAATATAGAAACATCCAGACCATAATACATAACTTGCGATCCTTAAATTAGCAGTCTAACGTTCTACATTACTCTACACACAAGTATTTGAAACATACGAGTATTCCTGATAGAATATAGTCAGAACTTAGGCTGTAAACACACATTAGAAATATATAGTTCTGAATACAACATCAACCGTGTCTCTGTTTTAGATAACCGTTCTTGTTTAGAAGACCGATACACATATCTTTTAGAACCAGCTCATATACAAATACATCTCTGTGACCATAAAATTGCACCGGAAGATATAAAATCACACATCAAATTCATTATTAGCACCGGCCTGAAGGAAGTGTTCAAGTACTGTCGTACTAAAAGATATTACAATAGACCTAAAAAGGTCGCCATAAGGCTGAAACGTTATAAACAAGCTTTTTGTTGAAATATAAATGGCTAACCTTTTATGAACTGTTTGGACGTTAACACTCTTTAGTAACAATACTTACATGCGCTGATTTATAAGTAAGTGCTTGGCTTTTGATTTGTCACGTAGGGAAGAATAGTGTGAGCCCTAAACCGGTACTTAAACGTGAATTTAAAAACTAATGTGCTGCATCTTAAATGATGTATGAGATGTAAGAATGTACTTTTTAAACTCACACAAGTTTAAGAAGTACAAGACCAAGACCTTATTGAGTATGTTGAGTTGTTGAGTCGCCGTTTTGGTAAAACAGCATCCCATAAGAACGCCTGGAGCTACATTATTTTGCTCCCAACGATGCCCGTGTTAGGAAAGAAGTGCGACACCCATAAGATATTTATTACATCACAACTGCGTACAACGTACCGCGATGCTATTGATTTTAAAATATCGGTACTAGTGAGAGTGTATCCTATCGCAAGATGAAAAATGTTCTCAGCAATGAATGTCAAATAAATTGTGACAAGAATAGAAGAGATATTTTAATTTTTTTATTTATTTACGTATTAAATCAGCATTACATAATATTAAGAAGCATTAAACCCGTGTGGTATACCTACGTTGAGTGTGAGGGAAATGACACAAACAATAATTTAGAAATAGAATATTGTTAAGTCAACTAAATCCCTAAAGAAATAAGTGCGCAGACAATTCGAGGTCAAACTAGAAGAACGTTTACCTCTATTTCGAAAATAGGCAGGTGCACGATAATGACGTGTGATATGTTTAATTAGGGAAGCTTGTGAACTGTGTGAAGACAGAAGCAAAAGGAGGAATTTGACTCTACTGACCTTGGAGGGAGAAAGGAGTGAGCACATAATATATGTGCAATGTACAAAACGTACCCTGTCAATAGGTAATAAAATAAAAAGAGGCATAATGTAAAGTTTTTATAAAAGCATTGCAAAGCCGTGCGGTCAAAACAACAATTTTGTTGTCCACCGCATTAAATTTATTGCATCGCGAATCATCGTAGGGGCGTGCATAATACGAGCAACAACTATTTTATGTTCCTTTCTTAGCTCCAACACAGTTTATGCTATAGTTTTAATGTGTTTACGTAGATTGGTGAATTTAGTTCCGTACTAAATGTTTCATGTTTTAAAATGAAACAATGAGGTATTAAACATTATTAAGGAACAAGCGAACTTAAAAGTTGCAATTTTTATAAGAATGCGTAACTAGATAACAAGTTTACAAAATTGCAGTGACATTTTGTTTGGAGAGAGTGAATTAAATAACAATATGTTGACGTAATATTTAAGATTTAACATCACAATGAAAAGAATTGACCTCTTCTCTGACCCACAGATTATATTAATGCAATCGCGGAAAGTGCACGCGACTGCAGTAAATTTTTCACTGACAGTTGATGCAGTTTAATCTCGTTTTTTATTGTGTCTTTGTTTATTTTGGTTGGATATTTGGATTGGAATGCCAATACATAATTAAATACCAAAGAGTTATAAATAGGATATATAAACAAAGGTATAAGAGTTCACCAACATATTCGGGGTCCAAACCAAAAAAACCAACTGCATAACCATATTTGATTGCCTGCCTGTTTTGCTAAGCCTTAACCTGTATTATTTCAATTCGTTTTAAGATTATTTGGTTGTCATTTGCACATACACTGCTTACCAATATATTATTGTACCTGTTATATTCTGTAAACTTTTAAACCACAGAAAAGAAAAATACTACGAGAAAATCTTACTGTATTAATGCAAAACAAAAACACTCCTTATTCGTTCTAAATAAAGATAACTTTGCTATAAGAAAAAAAGTATTTATGATATTTCATAGGTACCTTGAATAGATCAAGTTTGAATATTTTCGAAAAAGTTCAGACGTATGTCAGATTATTCTAAGAAAGTTATTAAAAAAAATCAGTTTTTATGGTAAGGTCACAACAACATATTACCGAACAATATATTACCGAATTTGTTCCCTTTGTACCCCGCCTACTTCACACTTCCACTAGTTTTTGGTTTTCCATGTTTTGAACTACCTTGTCCATGTCTATTGATTTGTTTTCTATCACTTTCCCCTGCGTTCCTATGTAAATGCCAATTTTTAATTATGTGCCTATAAAGACACGTGTTAGCCATTTTATTATATACCATGGTTATATGCTATGGTAAGAACCAAATATTTGTATTATTTTTGGATTTAAGAAATTCGTGTGAAAATATTTTTCTTTTACAGCTGCAGTTATTTTTTTCGTATAAGATAAACATCAATCACTTTTTGCCAACCATAGTCACAAAATCCATTAAGGTTGTTAATTATAAACTTCAACAGAGACCTGTATGCTGTAAAATATATTATCGTATTTATGTCACAATAAAAATGGTTGGTACGTAAATTGAAGTACGAAATCTATTAATTCCGTCGACCTTTTCCTCCGGGCTGAAGTACTGACGGACCGTTAACGGTCCCATGATGGATGCATATAACTCCCTGCCAAAAAAAAATTACAAATTTCTCGCCTTTTATCCGAACACGATATATTAAAATAACGGTGTTCTTTATGAATAAATCTCTGTTTCGTGTGCGATTGTTCTTCAAATCACTTGCAGCATGACGAAATGTAATGTTCATGTCAATATCATGCTTACAATTAATGGCAGTTACCTCAATAATAAAGTGTTAGGCGTTGAATTGAATACTTTTAAGTTTCAGGGTTATGAGAGATTATTGTAAAATATGATTTTGGCGCCTTAAGTGTTGCAAGAACATATTATGTCTAGAAGTTATTATGTACCCTAATTTTATAGTTGTTTAATTAAAACATAAACCTAATTAATTCAAATTTTCTAAAAATGAACAAATAGCTACACATCTAATAGATTTATTATTAAGATTCTGGATAGCAAAATAGGCCCTATGAACATTTTCAATAATATTAAAACAGCAAGAACCGATCGAATTTTCATTTTTATTGAATACTATTAGGTACATTGTGCAAAACATTGCTTGTCATAGGTTGATCACAGAATACTACTTGCAAAAAATGAAATATTTAACCTGATTCTATAGCTTTTACTTACGATGATCGACCTCCAAACGTCAATCATGCTTTTAATACCTATTCTAAACAGACATAATATAATGACCGGTGGCCTCGTAAAGTAAAATAGGAATACATCCAAAGCAGTTAACAACAATGCCTTTTAAATTTCAAGTTTTTTTATTGCGATTCTAACCTTTTATCTTAGGTGTACATCAGTTGAACAGAGTACTTGGCACGTATTTTTCGCTACTGGCTTGCAAATGTCAGTATGAAAGTTAGGTCACGGCTTAACTCTGATTGTTTGTTTTTAGAGTGAGTTCTCGGTAAGCCAACTTTCAACTGAATTACCGAGAACGCACTCTAAAAAAATCTATTTTGCATTGGGGTTAAGATTATGAATAATTTTAGGAAAATTGTACTAAAGTGATCATAGCTGTCTATCAATGATTATTGGTTAGGTTATCTTTATGATATAGAAGTCTTCACTTTGGAGCGATGAACATGGTCACTTCTAGAAGTTGACTTGTGATTGGACATATCAAGTTACCAAAACTAAATTATTGAAGAGCTATAATCTCAATCTAAATGGAATCGGATCACGATATTAGATGCTTTGGCTCGTCGTGATCAGTAACGAAAACAATCGGATCGCGTGATCTGTGCAACAAGCATCAGTTACTGTCCACCATTTTATGGCCTCAAAACGATAAAATAGGTCACTTATCTTATGTATAAAAATCAAGGTTTGCTTGGATACATTTTAACCGATAGCGCTTTGTCAACTTATAGTTAGCTTGCACTGCAATTGGCATTTTTGGAACCAATATGTAGCGTTGCATAGTAATGAAAATAGTAATTTCGGTTGTAAAATTGCTTTTTCTTTCAATATGGATTTTTTTTCTATGAGTGAATAATAGAATAAGGAATTATTCATTGAAGAAATTGCTGCTAAACAATAACTTAAAATGCAACACGGTATGTAAATAGTAATATATTAAAGTTATCGTAAAGTTAAATGTTACGATATAAGCGTCTTACATCTAAATACCTTTGAACTGTCTGACGTTCAAGAGACCTTAACTACAATCGTGTCAATTCCCGTAAACATAATTGTATATCATGGAACACGAAAGTTTCTCAGTGTGGCGCCCTGCTGCGCCCATCGCGAGTATATCGCCATCATTGCGCCATTGCTGTCTTCCTTTAGCTACTGCATCGTTACTATGACGCGTTTATAAGCGGTCGTGTTTTGGGTTGGAAACCAGAGGAATTTGCTGAATATATATTTATAATAGGTTTTTACATATGAAATTGCCGAAATTTTCTTACAGATTCATAAGTTCGTTATTCATGTAGGTACCTAATTTAATAGCTATTTCCATTATTTATATTTCGTTTGAAAGTTGATTTCCAGATTTTACAACTCTGTATTAAATTTAGTGTTTATTGACCGCTTGGTAAATTAAATTCGATCTTCAAAAACAGCTGCTTAAATGCTATCCATTTTGATGATTTTCGTACCTATTACTTTTTTGCACCTGTCACTTTTCAAAAATATAATAGAGATTGCTATTTGCTAAATGTTGCCTCATTTATGTACAACAAAAATCATAAAATTTGGATTCGTCATTCCTAAAAAAAATTTAATTGGGTTTCCCCCAATTTCTTCAAACAAAATGGCAATTTCATAATATGTGTAACGACCTAATTAATATTTATATAATTATATTTTAAATTCCATCTATCATTGTTTTTGAAAGTATTAAAACCATTATCTTTTCGTGATGGTATTTATTTAGCCTATTTTATAACTCGCAAATTCCTAAAATGTTGGTTTCCCATTCCCAATATCGCTGCCAGGTACGTCGTCGATAGGTAACAGCAAGTATGAAGGTCGTAGTCTTCCTATTCTTAGTCTGTAATTAAGTTTACCAATCAGGTTAGATGACGGTCAAATGTCATATTGATGTGACCTACATTTAAACCACTGTTAGAAGTTATCAAATGGCCGTTTGACTTTCAAACAAGATTCGCTAATGTCGTTTTACTTAATTAGGGGAACACCATTTCTTATACAATTAATGTGACAAGCTTTTGAATTCAAGTTTAGAAACATAATGGATGCTATATTAGAGAGTTGAACACAGAAGTTGACATCTATTAGAGCAGACAACAACGACTAGAAACTTCGATGTGTTGATCCGGAAGGTGTTTGATCAGTTTTGACAAAACCATGATATATTGATCGTAAACGTGTATAAAACCATTTTGCTGCTAAAAGCTTCGATCGAAGAATATACCAAGATCAACAGTAGCACAACAGGTTCCATAATTTAGATTACGTATGTCAGAGTCAAGTGCAATACAGTATACCTGTGACCTATTTTGAGGCAAGTATATTCTGGGAAGAACCATGTTGCAAGATTTGCAACAGTGTACCTAGTCGATTTGGTTATATTCATTACCACACTGGCGATACATATCAGATTCAGTTCGTGCTTCTGGCGAAAGTTCTGCGAAGTCCGAATGTGTCCCGAAATTGATGGCCCTGTCGGTAAGTAAATGTCGGAATTGAATCTTATATGCTCATGCACGCGATCAATACACGCAACACGGTCCTTCACCTCACAAAAATTAAATATTAACTCGATGAGTGGTGAAACTATTTCAGTGACTGATACCTACGACCCACTTTCCTTACGAAGTTCTGACTCAATTACTAGCAAGCAACTCGTTCGCTGTTATTTTTTTAGTTCAACGCAAGGATACTTTACGAAATTTATTTTGAGTTAAAAAACTTAAGGTATCATCATTAAGAGTGACCTTTTATATGTCATGTACGTTAATAATTAGCGCTATTAATCTCGGTTTAAGTACGCAATAGATATGTCTGACCACTCCTTGTAAATAACATGTTCTGAGAAAGGAGTGGTTACATTGAAATTATCACGAAGAGCAGCTCGTTAAAGAAGTACCTAGACTCTGAAAATAAATAAAATTATCTATTATAACCTTCGTATACAACCTTAACGAGCGGGATTCATCGAACCGACTAGACTAGAATGTGGGTTACTGAAATAGTACAGTACCTAACAATCCTCGTAAGGTCTTCAAGAATAGAGAAGTCACGTGTCACCTCACCTCAGTCTTCTATCATTAGGCTGGTGTTCTATTCGGGCCGTAGAAAATATGAGGCTGCATATTTGAATCTGAAAAGTCAGTGGGAAGACCGAGGTCTTAAGTTGACACTGCTATGTGATGGTATAAAAACCCCCTTTGTCTTCTACACGGACATCACAGAAAGTTTTTTAACATCCAACCCCTCTAAATACTTGGTTAACAGCACGAGTGTGACGCCTTTGGTGTTGCAAATGTCCCTAGGCAACGGTAACTACTTTCCATCATGGGGGCTTAGTGCTTGCCTGCCACCTAAATTGTATAAAAATGTCTTCTTCCAAGTTTTTTCAAGTCGAAATCTTCATCCAAGGCCTTTACACCGTAGCTGGAACTTTTTTTTTAAACTCTTTTCCTACAATTATTTTAATTTTGATACTGTTTGATGACGTCGACAACGACGTCAAGGCGCACATTGTCGGTGCATGGGCCAAGTGACCCGAGGTCACTAGTGTCATTTGCAGTCCCAAAATACCGGGTATGCTGAAGGGACAGGTATATAAACCCATCATTAGACCTGTCCTCTTACATGGCTGTGAAGCATGGCCTTTGCTAAAGCGATACAAGCAGGAACTGTATGTCGCGGTGACTAATATGCTGAAGTGTATATGTGGGGTCCATCAGAGGAACTATCGCATCCGAAGCAGCCTCCATGTCCGTGAGATAGCAAAGAAAATGCAGGAGACTCGACTTCGCTGGTACGGCCATGTTCAGTGGCTACCACCTGGCTACGTGGGTAACAAATGTCTGGCCATGCTGCCTCCACCGGGTCCCGGTAGGAGGGGTAGTCCCAAGAGGCTGCTGGGCTGGCTAGCAGCAGGATATTAGCAAGAAACACATCTACATAAATATGCACATGACCGGATTTACAAAACTATAAATGATAGTAAAAGTAATATGAATAATAAATGTGTAACAGTTTTGGAACTAGTTTACAGGTAGCTATGGATTTTATTACGAAGAATCCGACAGCGGTTTTTAATAAATAAAATAGCAAGTGTTAGTAGCAATTAACCAGCATGCAGCTTCCTTAAAAACAAGAAAAAGAGCTTGTTGGGCCAAGTGCAGTGAATATTTTCATATTTACCTATCACCACCATATTACTAATATCTCGGAAAGGATACAGCTTTGCCATTGAGAGGTTTCTGGTTCAAACTCTAGCCATTACAATACCGACGTAAACCCACTTCTAACACAAGCCGTAGAGCTTAGCTGGAGGGGTTAGTGGGAATATTAATAATTGCTAATATTCTAAATATTCTTTAGATATACAAAAATTAACAATATATGCATCCTATCCTACTTCTAATGAAAATGAAGGACTAAATCTCAAATTGAGGATTTAGAAAAGTTTGATGTATCTATAGTAATTAATATGCGATTAATGATAAATATATAGGAAGATACAATTAATATCCATTTAAACTTTATCGACCAATCATAATCAACATTACGAAGATATAAATTACATAATAGCAGCATCAATAAAGATCGCGGAAACGGTCAAATGAACCGAAGCAACGAACCTAAGTAATAACTTTACTTAGAGTCATCAGGGCCAAGCACTAACTTTATTTAATGTGCGAAACGTGGTGCGGTGCTATATTTTGTTCAGTTCGCTAACGGCAACAATTCTTTACCCTTCCATTCTTTAGTAAGAATGACAGAAACAACTGGGTCAGTAGTGTTTATATGTTACGAGGTATCTGTTACATTTCTTCTGGTATCATTGCTTTGATTGAACACCTTTGACCCATTAGGCTTCCTACAGACTCTTATACGTTAACATATCGATTTTTCTAACTTCCTATTATCACTACATAGTATAAAACAAAGTCGCGTTTTCTGTCCCTATTTTTCATGTCCCTTTGTTTGCTTAAATCTTTTAAACTACGCAACGGATTTTGATGTGTGTGTTTTTAATAGATAGAATGGTTAAAGAGGAAGGTTTATATGTATATAACATCATGCTGCAACCAACAGGTGCGGAGCAGGAATGAAAAATGTTGCAAAAACGGGGTGACGCAGACGAAGTTGCGCGGGTCAGCTAGTTAACTAATAATAGAGTGTTAGAAAAATCGATATGTTAACAAGCATATTTAGAAAGAAACTGCTTTTATTAGATATATTGCCTTTACACTTTATTCGTTTATCCTAACTCCGAGAACATAGTTCTTGCTTCTATATATTCATATAATTAAAATGTGAAGAATTCACACTCTTAATATGAAGATATATATCGAACAAGTTTAGTGAATAATAAAAATTATGAACTGACGTTATTAAACCAATCAAAAAAGCTTATTGGTACTGTTTGAAAAAAGTTTATTTACACGCTTGCGAGTGTGCAACCAACCTTATAGATGTAATGAGCTTTGATTGACAGTGTATCCTGTCAATCAATATTCATCATCATCATGCTAGCCTGGCCTATTAGCTTACTACATACGTGTTCAAGAATCAGGGTTATAGGGTTACAGTTTGAGTAATGACACAAATAATTTCAATTCAAATGGAATGTCATTCACCTTCACCGCCATAATTAATATTGATGACAGTAGCTTACACCGCTCTAAGCCTTAAATTCAACTAAAGCACCTACTTCAAGAATCATTTTCAAATGATTTATTTACTAAGTATTTTATTTATTATAAATTATAATATTTTTTTGACAAATATAGGTACATAATTATTGTAAAACTTTGACATTCATAAGTGCTCTTTATGTGCCTAAACTGAATAAACGAAATTGATTCTTTGATTCTTCTTTGACTTCAAAACTTAAAAGTATTAACTAATTTTGATGCTTGTAGTTTGGTAAAATAATGACGATTTGTATGCACAACCTCCGAAGTTTGCACCTCTTTTTTCCTACGAATACCACCCCATTGAAGTTAGAGAGAGTGATTATGACGGACTCGAACCTAACCAAACCGTACTGTCGTCGAGTGTGAAGTAGCCTCTGACATATCTCTCACGCCTAGGGTGATCCAGGGACATCGAAGGATGTCTCTCGGATGTGGAACGACGGTGTACACATCTTTTCCCGAATGTTGTGGGTATGCTCCTGATAGGCGGCTCCACTAGTCAGACGCTAATTCCCTAGGCCTGACTTTTGTACCCTGGAACCCATGGTCCCCTCTCTTACTGCATCTCTAATCTCTCACTGATTGGTTTTATTATAGTTTTTTACTGCCTTCATGACTTTAAGTCCTTCCCACACAGAAGAATAAATCGTGATGCGTGATACTATGTTATCACCTTGATTATGATGTTACGTTGTTCTGCGTGCAGAATTTCTGTTGAAGGCTGGCGTTTATATTGATCCATTTGTTCTAAGCAAAGCTTCAAGTGATATCTATTGTAGGGTATTGAGAAACGACTGCATTAATATGTATTGTGGAGTATTTCATAGATTGAAAAGGTCAGTTTCCTTTGTTAACTTGATACCTACTACTGCACAATTGGTGCCAATTTATAATTCTAAATACATTGCAAAATGTTGTCCAGCTATGCTAAATATTGTAATCGTGTTCAGTTATGTATTTTTCTATAACAGTCAGGTGCTTATAATTACTTCGTTATGATATTCAACTTATGTAATATTTTAATAACGGTGCCAATTTTTATAATCAAACATAAACCATTAGTAGACACTTCTTAAGTATGTACTATACAGTACAGTAGATATAAAATCGTGATTTTTTTATCACAAATACCTATAAATATTTTTCTGTTAAGAAAATGTATCTTTAATTCTTCCTAAATCATGAAAAATTGTTTGTGATTGAAAATTATGTACTAAGAGTGACCTTACCTATTAAAGTTCAGAAGAAAAAGAGCCGGTCAAGTACAAGATGGACTCATGCAACGTGCCTTCCGTGCAAACTTGATGTAATTATTTTATTTTATGATTTTTTTATATTTCGAATTTAGTACTGGGAGTCTAGACAAGTGGCAATTCGTTAGTAGTCGTATTGTAGAATGGAATATTAACGTTTATGACAGGTATGAACGGAGTCACACATCAATCAATCTATTCAATTCCATTCTACAAAACCATTGTCACTTGTCTCGATTCCCAGATAATTTTACCTCAACAAATTAAAAAATAGATCATATACTACATATCAGGTACATTACACACCGAAAATAAAAAGAAAGGAAGATGGAGTGGAGTTGTCGAGTTTTGATTGCATTGACGTAGAACATTGATTTTTTACACAACTTCAAAGTGTTGCAACCGGAGTATTAATATTGAATTTCTACCTCTCCCACGCATTCCTGACAAAAAAGTTTTGAAAAATAGCCAGATAGACTTACAACACAGTTCCTATAAGTGTTCCGTTTCTCTACCTCTTAACAGAAGGAATAAAAATAATACGATGTGTCAGCGGTTTTATTACAGTTTCTTCAGGAAATCTCTTTAACCTAAATAGGGAAACCTCTGTGCATAACTTTGGTTTAAAGATATTACTAAACGACAAACCTTTAATAATAAACATAGGTATAATATTCATAAATTGGATGCCATAAATGATACGAAATACATTCACTTGGAAACAATCTAGTTTGCGTTTAACTTTACAATATAAAATATCCTTATAAGAACGTTGGCCCTTCCATATTTTTGATAAACTACACAATTAAATCGTGATTCTGATACTACTTATCGATAGCAGTTACATTTTACTTTGTCATAAAACAGTTTTGTTAGCTGCTCGGTACTTCGTTATTATGACTGATTTAAAATAATATCCTTTTTATTGGATAGCGGCGTAAAATATTTTATTTCTCAATTCCACCCACATATCTATTCATATTTGATTTTCTTTCGTGATTGTTTAAGTATTTCAACTAGAGATCAGCGATGTTAGTGATTTGTTACAAGATTTAGGTGCGGGTCGTTTTGTCATACGTCGCTGTTCAGAATATAAAAAATACTAAGTATGTTAAGAAAACGGCCACGGATGGCAAAAATAACCGCGCCCGACCTGGGTTTGGGTCGAACGCAATTCTTTTTGTTATCCATTGCTGTTTACAGAATAAAGAAAAAAAACCCAATATTAAAAAAACGGCGATGGATGGCATGTGAATCGCGCTTTAATCGACCGAACCGTGCTTTAAGTTTAACATAGTAGTAGGTCTTTACATATGAATTGAATATAGCGGTGTTTACGTGTGTACAACACAAATTATTTGAGCTTTGAACGTATTCAAGACTACTTATAATTGCTCTTACGTACAATGCTTTGCAACTAGACCCGGCTCAATAGTTGTTTGTGTAAGATGTAGAGAACATACGCCAAATTGATTAGTGATGACTGGCCGTCGGCCGCGATTAAGAACGCTGCGAATTGATAGGTTGAATTTCTCAAGTGCAAAATTGCGTCACATTTGCTAAGTTTGTATGTACACCGCAACACGATACGTTCGAAAGATTCGGCACTAAAACTAACACTTGATTTATTCGCTTCGTAATTAGTACAAGAACATTAAGAAATGAACACTTGTAAAGCGTAAATAATTGTTACAAAAGTATTGCTGTTTGTTTTGTTCAACTAAAACAATAACGATTCTATGATCGGAATAAGTCTATTCTACGGAGTAGTTCTCTTTGAAATCATGTAAATTCTTCATTAAGAGGAGCGCTTTAATGTTTTGAATAGTATAAAACGGAAGATTCTCAATCTAACTCCATCTCTGACACGTAAGATTGAAGTTGCTATTTTTAATTAACCTCTGGCTTCTCAACCGTGAGTTATTACTTCGGTCGACGTCTGGCTTCAGATCTGACTTATTAGATTAACTCTATCTCAAGTTTCATCTTAGCGCTGCCGCAGCGCACTGTGCTTATGAGTTCGCAATATTTTGTATCTTGCATAAGTGGTAAACCCGACCCAAGCACGCATACGATTATCGGTGCTAGATATAGAATTGGTTTGACCGACTGTTTTGATCAATCCGTGTCACAACCGATAGTTCTCGGTGCTTCTATCAAACAATCAACATTTTTGTGTAACTTTTCAGTCTTATCGCAGATAATATTAAATAACAAATTGTTTGCGTTTATGTAACTATTCTTTGACAATCGAAAGCGCGAGGTGTAATTCGTCCCTAATTTCCATACGAGTACCTCGGAGACATTTAACCACGTCTTTTGCGGTTGTTTTCGCTAATTACCATCTCGTTTGCATTTTAAAATCCCAGCAGCGAAAGTGAGTGTTGTATGGGGTTGTATGTCGCGGTAATTGGCAGTTGCGCAGAGTCTAACAAGCGATGTGTGAACACGGCCTAACGCTTCTGTCAGCGTTCTTGTAGATAGCACGCCGCGCTGCTATCAGCTAAGCCTTCCAGGGTATTATGCAAGCCCTTCACTACACCAATATACTGGTACTAACAGTATTCGCTACTGTTCATTGACGTTTCCTGAATGTATAGAGAATTGAATTACTATTTTTGATTTGACTTGTAACAAGACATAATTATCAAGTAATTATCCTATTACATCATAACTATGCAATTATTAAAATTAATGAATAGTAAAATAAAAGTTTATTTAATATGTGATTAATGAATTTAAAATTAGAGAGGTGTGCGATTTGACGGTTTGCAATCGATTCGTTGTCGTCGAACTTCCGTTTGCTATTTTTAGATGTGTCTGTGTTCATATTGGCTAGTTCCACTTTTTTGTACATATCTGCTACTTCTGTTTCGATTAAATCAATAATTACATAAAACAGTCAGGTTAATTCAGTACAGTGTACCTTTTGCCAGTATTTCCTTTTCATTCTTATTTTATATTAATAAAATAAAGGTTAACACGGAAATTATATAAAAATTGTAAAAAAATTGTATAACAGTATTGATACCATTTTTTTTTAATGTGTAGATTAGCAAATCTTCATAATGCATTTATTATAGATGTTTTACCAGTGATATTGCAATACATCTGCACTTGATATCAATGCGAAGATTCTGATGGCACTCATTGTCAGTGCCTGCCCGGTTTAAAACATCTTGACGGACGGGTTGACTTGCCTTGTGAGAGTAAGTTGTTTCCAAGTTACAGGCAAACGAGCAACTATGCGCCAACTACAGACACTTTTTTATATCTAGAACGTAAATTTACTGCTTTCCTACCAACACCCGATGCTACTAATTGTTAATAATTGTCAAACCACAGAAACTGCGACAAATGCGATTTAATTTAGACTTAATTGTTACCGTGTTAAAGTCTGAAATAAAATGGCATCTTGTAGAGTAAATGAAAGAATAGGTAATGAACTCTTAATAAATAAATATTCAAGGACAATCTACACAACGCCACCTAGACTAGACCCATGGTATGCATAGTTTAACCAGCTTGTGTCCTGGGTTCTAGAATGCGGATAAACATACTCAAACACTTTTTTATTGTAAATACATAAATATTATACATTTCATTTTAACCTTCAAGACTAAATCGATGAATTTTAAAATTTAATGGCTTTATTTGTGTGGTGACGAAGTAGTAGTTTAAAGTTTTTTTATTCAGGCTGCATTGTATATTTATAGTTATATGTAGGTAGGTATAATATAAAAAATAGTAAGACGTAAATAAGCGAGTTCGGTTCATTTGATTTCAGTTCTTGTCATCAGTAAAATCAGGCTTCTTTTAAAACTAGGTACTAGGTACTAAACCTAAGTGCAAAGATACACAGTGCCTCAAACCTTTGATTGATAGGAATAAAATATTGTAAAGCACAGTTAAATATTTCTAGAATTTGTTGCAGGTCTGCCTCAAGCGTTTGATTCGATTGTCCACACTCACTTCGCACTGATATAGCATTGAGCACAATGAATAGTTTATAAATGTCACTCCAACCAATCCCACTGTCTCTACAATGGCACTGTTTGTTAACAAAAGATATTGAAGCCTAAGTTCATATTTTATTTTCATCGGAATAAAGATAAAAATGGCGTTTGCAAGTTTTGCAACGTTGTGATTTTATTACTTCTCTGACCACAATAGACTCACATTAGCATTTATTTTTTATTATGATAACTTTATTAGAAACACCAAATATTTAAGATATGCGTACCGTACTACTTAGTGATTTTTTCTTTTGGGCCTGGTGTATGATATGTTTTAACGTAATCAGTGAAGATGAGAAATCAGAAATTACATAAAAAAGATATAAATATTTTTTTTTGTCTTCATAAATCTGTTGGCTTCATAAAAAAGTTTACGACCTCATAATAATAATCTCAAAATAACATTTACCACTAAATCTGAATAAGTACCATCTATTTCTGTATTTTCTGTAGATGTTTGAAAAAGTCAAACGCTTATAAATAATCCTTCGCAACTAAAAATTATAGTAAATGTTCTAAATTAGATATTTTTACTTAGAAAGTGAAACTAAAAGCATCACCGGTTTTGTCGCTGCGGTTTATCGGCTACTGGTTTTATTTTATTAATCTATGTAGTCCATCGAGTCGGCACTTAATGACAATTTTATTATATTAACAATGAATATGAATAATATATTGCTTATATGAATATTAATTATGAATAAAAATAAAAAAAGATAAAAACGTATCGTCGTCATACCTCTTCCGTAGAAAATATTTTATTACTATCTTTCTTTTTGCTTTCTCACTAATAACATCAGTGGTATTTCTATTTTATTTGGTTTTTAATACCTTTTTTTCGTGCACAAAATCCCCACGGATACCGCTCCCACCAAAGTCCGTGTTATATCGTACTCGAACCGACTAAAACGCACGCCGTCTAAGGGTCTTTCATTGCCAGAGGTGAGATTATACAAGAAATATCTCTCGCACAGACAATCTCTCACACGCTTTTTTAATACCTGGCAATTTTGTTCTCGACCTCATTTTTATGGTTCCAGTAATGTATATTATTTTGCTTCTCTACAAATCTATACGTGACCGTTACATTAAAGAAACTTAGCATATGGGTGGTAAGTGCATCAAAAGCACAATTAAGCGACCAAACGTGCATTTATAATACAAGTGAATACAGGCTATAATAATAGCAATGATGATTTATATCTGTGACCATCTCTAAATGATTCATTTCTCAATTTCGATAAGAAAACCCACCTAAGCACAGTAATTACTTTATGATTTAAAGCCTATGGTCGCTTTGTGAACAGTAGGGAGGTACCTTTTAACTATTTATTAATAACCTGACTTCGAGCGATGTGCAATCATTGTATTATAATAATAGGGAGCTGTCGCATGTTAAAGATCTCTTAGGACGCATACGAATGAGATGCTCGGTAGCTAGCTTATGGGCGAATGACGCTGATAGAGTGATAGTCTGTACTATGGGAATGTTAATGATGTTTTAGTAAGGTATCTAGCAAAAAGTGCGATCCGAGACTCATTGCTGTTGCTTGAGAAATATCTGAATTTTTAGGCAAAATAAAATACCTTTGATACTATTTAATCGCTCAGGACCTCGATTCTACTAATTGTTAACCATTGTCAAACCGCTGAGATTATAAAAACTGCCATTTAATTTTCGGTTGTATCAAAGTTCAAAATGAAATGAAAAATAGTTCAATATATCGTTTCATTCACTCTATACGATCTCAATGGTTTGACAATGATTGACAATTAGTAGAATCGGGGCCGAGGTTAAATAAAAGCATGTTCTTTTCAAAATCAAGTAGGTACTTTTTAATCATATCAATGCAGTAACACAGCACATATAGATTTCGCAGCCATTATATAGTACTATAAAATGTTATAAATGTAGGTTATGATACAATGTACATTAATATACACTGGTGACTGTTAACATCTACCAAGGTATTTGGTGAATGATGGAAATTTTAATTTTCTTAATTCTTAATTTATAATTATGTTATTATTTTAAATTACCGCGGTGTAAACTCATACTTTTTATATCTGATCGGAACTTATCGCGATTGATTATGAAATTTATTTTTGCAGACGTTTCGGGTGCGTTGCAGCACCCGTGGTCACGACTCGACTGCCCGTCAAACGTGGTAAAGTTTGCGGGGAATAATTTTTTGTGCGCGTATTCTTCATTATTTTTATAACGAAATTTTTAAATTAAATATCTGATTTATCTAGCTACTTACGGTGTAGACACTGGGTTCTAATGTATCTTGACTGAAGAGAATAATTTAAACGTAATAAAACAAACAGAAACGTAATGGTGGATTGTTATCCACCATTATGTTTTTGAAAATTAAAATTTAGAAAATTTCTTATTATCTGCTAACCATTTACAGGTTAGATAATATTTGCAAGCCTCTGTGGCGTGATGTCAAAGAACGCTATGGCTACTTGCATTGGTCTGGTCAGGCCTCACAGAGTACGTTAGGCTGTCGGTCTCGCTAGTCATGTGAATATCTATGGCAGTCGTTATATATGAGAAATGGATGGAATGACCTACACAGAAGGGTTCCAGTCCGGTCAACGGGGCGTCCCCACTGGAAAAAGTAGTATATGATACATAGTTAATACTTATTAACTAGCTACTTGTACGCCTTTTTGATAACGAACTAGTAAAACAACTTATAATTTACAATATAGTTAACAAGCACTTTTCTCGTGACTGTACCTTTGCAAATCAAGGCGATTTTGCAGTTAATATCATACTGACTGACATTTAGGAGGCATAATCTCCTTAAAGCGTACAAAATCGTAATTAGTTTCTTATATCGTAGCATGACATAAGACGTGATACATTCCACCAGAAGCGGCCGTTGACATGTAACACAAAGGTCAAGATACCGGAGGACTGAGTGCATGTAATTGGTCAACACTTTCGCATTATTTTACATTTAAATATAATTTAAATTGGTGACGTCAGAGGTTATAAGTAATTATACGCACGCGCATGTAACGTCATGCTAGATATATGCTTTACGTAATTAAAGGTTACGTGCATGGTTTGTATTGTAATGCATGTATAGATTGAACATGGATCTGCTAAATTGGTTGATGTGTTTAGGGCCTATTGGTGCATGATGCTGATGGAGTAATAAAATTCAAAATAAGGAACTTGCCTGATTTTAAGTCAACAGTATCGCGCTTTCAATTCTGAAAAGCTTTCTATAGAACTGGTCGCATTGTTATAAAAAAAATTAAGAAATTAAATATTTTGTTATGAATATAACTATCGTAGTTATGAAATATAAATTATTTAATTTGAAAGGTTAAATAATAAAATAAAAATTTTGCTTGCCTTCATTTTCATTTAACGACCCTTGTCTTTTAATTGTTATGTTTTTTTATAGATAGGTAAGCGGTATCAACTAATAAGTAGGTACATTATTTATTTCGTATTATATTGCTCGGTTCTGGTGTGGTTCTGGTATGCATTGTGTATGGTATAAATGTAAACAATTGTTAGCAAGCTAGTAATATTTTTTATTGATTCAAATAAAATTTCCGTATCATAGATGAATAGATAGATAAATAGAGTCCGTATCGTAGTGAATACAAAGTGGACAAGTGGCGCAGATGGCCAGCGACATGGTGATTATATTTTACCATTTAAATATTCTCAAACATATTAAGTAACCAATCAGAGTTGATTTGTGGGTTTCATTAAGGTCGAACTGCGAGTTATTAAGTGTTTAAGTTAAGGCTATCAAAATAATTTGGAGTAACGAATTGATTTTAACTGGAGTCTTATTTGTTTTGCGAAATCAAGTCCTTTGTGTATATTCTAGATTTTTTATTTGTCTTATTCATCAGAATATTCATTTTGATACCTACTTGTTTTTCAAGAGGGGACATAATTACTGGCACACGTTTGGTTGGAAGTCAATATTGGTGCAATGCATTTGCTATGGAATGAATTGAAATATAACACTTATTTAAAATTGTTAATATACCTACTGTACTGCCAAAGGGGCTCGAACTGCTGAGACTCAATATGGATACGATATAGAAATTTCCACGCGGAAATCCATTACAAGAAAATATATATTGGAGGAGGGAGGGGAAAAAACAAAGGTTTGTTCGTCGCACTTGAGGAATATTGCACATACAACATCTCTTCTTCATCTCTTTTTTCTTGATTTGAGAGGTGCGGTTTGACATTACTTTCTATGACAATTAGTATTTATTTAAAACCACGCGTGACCGGTGGGCTCTTCACCCTCCCCCAATATGTTTTCTTGTAATGTAAGTGAAGTCAGAATTCATATTTAAGTAGACAGCACGCTGGCAATCTATCAAGAGCAACTAATGAGTAGGTAGATCCTGTGCAAAATATTCCCGTCTACGACGTAATAATTCTCTCTTTGTTTCAAAGGTTTTGGTCTTTACATCACGCCTTTACAAAAAAATAAGCTGTCTCACCTGGAGCTAGAGCTTCATAGAGAAGCATATAGCGTACCTGCTTTCTAAGGATAAACTACCAAATAGAAAATAGGTAGTCATTTACAAGAAACCCCATGCCGGCTGAGACTTCGATAGGTTTTCCATAAATAACAGTATGTGTAGAAAACCCCAGATTAGTATAAATATATTATAGCATGCAATGTTATTTTTTTTTAATATATTTTATATATAAAAAATAAAAAAAAAATATTATAGCATGCAATATTTGCATTGAACGGGAATCGAACCAGTAACGGTACAAGATTTCATACATATTTTGTAAACATCAATATTTGTTTACTTAAGTCAAATTTCTCGGCTACTTGCATCAGGACCAATATTTACTTTGGAGCTTGAAGTCTCGATTGCGGTAAAGATTTCCGACAAGTTGCTCACGCCCAAATGCTAACGGTTTAGGATTAAAATGCTATGATAATTGTTTGTGATTGTTTTGACAGTTTTTAATCTAAAAACCTTTAATACCATTTTTCGCCAACTATGACTTTCGGTGCCACGCCAATCGGGCGCTATGTAAAAAAAAAATTGGGCATGCCGAAAATAAATTCCTGACCGAAAATGTTGCAGCTAAATAAATTTGGTAAAATCCCCGATTCCTTGTAAATAAATTCTACGGGGTGTTTATAATTACCAACACTAAAAGGATAGTCTGCGCCAGAGCTTCGTTCCTCTATCAACAGGTGTATCGGCTAGCAGATGGGGTTGATTAAAAAAAATGCCTGTGATTTTACTGGGGCCATACGTCAGTCTAATTTGGTAATGAAACTGAGACATAAATTTATGTGAAAAGTACAGCCATAAGTAATAGTTAACGGCGATAGTTTAGTAGCTAAGGCATCTTGCAATCGAGAGGTAGTAGGTTGGCACCAGTCATTGATCCATCTACCTGAATCCACACCCAGCACAATCAATTTATTAACATAGTTGGAAGGAGGCCAAAATCTACTAAAACACATAACATAACATAACATAAACTCACGCCTATATCCCGGGTAGGCAGAGGTGCTAGCATCCACATTTCGCCTGTTTATGTTTAGGCTCCAATGTAATAGGCGGGCAGCCTATTGCCATCAACCAATGGCACTCATAAACCTGCGATAAATACATACATAACTTCGAAAAGCATCGAAAAATCATTAGTGTGAGCCATGGTTAAACCTGGGATCGAACCCTAAATCTCGTCTCAGCAGTCCATTCCCATGATACAGGTGATAGCCTGTACCATGGGAATGTTAATGATGTTTCTATCAGCGTGATACATGATAGGTACCGACTATCACTCTATGGCGAAATAAAAAAGTATATTTCCTTCGTAATGTAAATTAAGTATCAGGCACATCATAAACCAAAGACAAGAATCGGGATTTAGGCTTGGTGTGATACATCCGTAGCAATGCAGTTACTCACCTCGAAGGTCACCCTCTCCCGATTTATGGAGCACGAAGTCTTTGTATTGTACCGCCAACAACACCACTCTTCACTCTAACGGAGCCTGTTCGCAAGTGAAATACGAGTGTAATACGCGGTGGATACAATCACACAATGTATACCTCGCGATTATGATCTGTTGGTCGATATCTGAGTAATGGAAATGGGCATTCTGATTAAATTGATTTCAGAGTACTAGACTTACACTTCGAGATACTTAGCTATATATACGGAAATTTTCAATTAGAAAAATACTTGGTTCAGTGTCAAAGGAAGGTAGGTCAGGTTAGGTAGAACGATAGGCAGGGCTCAAAGGCAGGGCTCAAAGGCAGGCTATCATGATGTTTGAGATACGTGTGTGATCTGCCTGAATTGGCGATCATGGCTAATAGAAGTGGGACTGCCAGTGGATTTAGTCCCACGAGAAATAGATAATTTTACTTTTTTGAAAACTTTCATTCATTTGTTTGAAGTATTATTTAATTCCTTGTAAAAGTTTGAATGGACACTATAAAAATCAAACACCTTGAAGCTGAATAGCTAAACTATATAAATATAACTATATATAAACTGCATAAGAGCAACTAACGTATTTTAGTATGTATTATTTTGGATTGCTCAATAACTCATATTCTCCCACTGCTTGGTAGTGTCTTGTAGGTGATTTCCGGGCATGGGAGTTTCCTGGATTACCTGTGTTAAATCTGGAAGGAACCGACACCTTAGCGCCATCATTATGAAGTGAGCGAGGACTCGGGTTGATGGAGTGCCCGGCGTGGGAAACGCCAAGGCGGCCCTATGAATGGAAGTTCTCTCAATCACCGCAATGATGGTGATTTCACCTGCGCGGGTGCGTGTGCCACCACTGTCTCCTTCTGCAAGCAAGTAATGCTGGAGAAGGAGGCAGTTCGGAGCATGTTCGGATGCAACTCTGGCACCGTACCTTTTATGAGTTGAGGCGACACGGGCGTCGGAGGTCATAGAATGACATAGAAACTTTTGTTTTCCTTGAGCACGAGCCTAGGGGTAACAGGTGGCATGTAGACAGTCCTTGCATACTTGTTTTTGTCTACCGTTATCCTTGCATACAAACACGAAACATGAAACTGAACTAGTTGAGGAATATTACAAAATATATAGATAGCATTAGGCTACTCTAATGTAAGTAAATTGTCTGTTAAACAATTTATGGTATCTACTTACACGACTTTCGCATCATGTTGAAAGGTGACCTTTCTTCTCTTACTATCTCCACAAACATCCGAAAGTGTTCGCTCTACTTGCGGTAACATTGGAAACATCGTAAACGATCGTTCAAGTAAAGCAGTTCTCATGTTCCGCGCCGAAAGCACTCGTGATCCAACTTAAATGTTGAAATAAACCAATAGGAAATCGAACCTAAATACGACGATATTTATTGTATAATGCTGCTTGCAATGGAGAAAATTCAGCATCGATAGAAATGTACTAAGCTTGTTCGGGAAGGTTTACAGTCTATTGCTCTACTTCTTGTGCTTATGTACTTGCACCAGGTAAGATCAGGGACGGATTTCGTTGAAGATTTTAGTAAGATTTAGTTGAAAACTAAGGAATCTCTGACAAAAAAGAAACTTACTTTGTTGATATTAACCTTTGATTTCATTCAGGAATTCATGGTGTTACTAGTCTGTTTTATTAACCCATAACTACTATGTACGAGCGTATTGTTCTTTAAGTATATATGTATATTGTAGGACAATATTGTAAGTAACCGTGATGTAGTCATGAGTCCTGAAAAGTCATGAAAGGGTCAAGACCAGTATATGAAGTTATTGAATATATATGTAGGTAATTATATATTACGTATATATTTACTATAATTGAAAATCACACGCTTTTATGTTCAGAATTATGTTTTCAGGAGTTGTTGACCGTATATTTCACAGTCGAATGGTTGATATTGAAAGTAACGATTAACGGCAGTTATTCTTTTGAATGCGCTAGCAATTTAAGTAGGTAGCAAACTGATGATCTTGGAGATTGCCTATGACATCAATGACGTAACTCGAATTGAAACACCCGAACTCGAGCTCCTAATTCACCTTAGCCTCAGATGCAATCAGTAAAAATGCCTCCATGATGATGATGATGACGATGATATAAACATATAGAATAATCAACAATGTGGCTAGTTTACGGAAGAAAATAATAAGATACTGTTATCTAGAGATCTCTAGATAAATGCAAATATGGGTTTTTAAGTACCTATAACTATTTAGTTTTCTTCAAGATAAGGATAACTGATATTTCGATTGTCTATAATTTGAATACCGCATAAAAAATACAATATCAACCAATAATAATGGTATGTAAAAAACGAAATTCACCTAAAAGTAATTTCTAAATGACATGGCAAAAGTAAAGCAGAAGTATTTATCGAAGATAGATCACCACGAGTAAGCATTATCGGACGATGACTGGTCGCATCTGAGGTTTCAAGTGTCATATTACCTACGTTTATTTTATAGCCCATGACGGCCGATCTAGTCTTTAGATAGTCACGGTCACAGGAAAAGAAAAAGCGACCTAGAGAGATTATATGTCATCATTATTTGTAATGGGATCCGTACAAATAACTTTCGAGTGATAGATTAAATGCTGGTTTTAATAACTGTTGGTCTTGCTAATATTCAAGAACTATTATTTGAAAACATAATTATTCTACAATTTTTATTCTGAATCAAATTTAGATAGGAAAAAGTGAATGCTTCGACGGGATTCGGACCCGCGATCTTTCCCTTACAGGGGGAACGCTCTGACCGCTAAGCCACGAAACCTATCTAAACATTTGAACAGTCAGCATACTAAATTGCTTTTCAAAATTTTCTGCATATTTTTTTTTGAATTTGAATTTTTCAAGTCATCTTCATGGTGGCCTCATACCATTGTAATAGTTTTTTTCCAATAGGCCTTCTGCGTTCAAAAAATATGCTGATGCTATTTTATCCTCAATACTAACAAAATGTGCTATTATTTTATTACTGTAGGTCGCAGTACATATATAAAATTTTTTTTGAATGTAAGGATCCCAAATCAATTTTTTGTAGTACCAATAGTCGTTAAAGAACCCATTTTTGTAACGGGACTTTAACGGGATACATTCAGGACTATTCATATTAAGTACACTCAAATAATCTATATTGGTATTCTTAATTAAGATTTGCAGATAGCTGGGTGCTTAACGAATAGTAATATTGGTATCGTAATTAAATATAATAAGCGCTGAGAGCGTGAAGATCTGACTAAAAGATTTCTCGAAAGCAATTTTAGTATTTTAGCTTACGTTATGGAAGGAATCAGATAATTTCTCAGTTGCATTTCCCGGCATGAAGATAGAGTCTGTGATATACTCCCCTCTTACACTTGCAAAGGTAATGTTATATTGCAAGCTATTTACGAAATAAGTGTGTAAATATTATGTTAATATAGTGATATAAAGTTGGAAGAAATTGGTTATCTGTCTAACCTTAGCTAACCGGTACTTAGTTAGGTCAGAGAGGTCAGACAGTATTCGTTCCGTATAAATACAGGTAATCAGTCCCATCTGGTTTGGCCCCAACGTATTTATAAATGGTTTGCAATTTACAGAGAGATTTTTTAAAATTATTTTGACCTGCACCAATGCGACAGAAATTTAAATTGAGGGATCGTATATAACCGTTTTATAAAAATATGAATATCAGTAATTTGTATACTTACATGGAATGATGTTGAAATAGTTCTCTTTATGTTTTACGTGGTATTTTCCTAGAGCAACAGAAAAATGCTACATGTTCAAGAGACTAAATTTCTTACATTATTGATAAATAGCCTTCCGTAAGTCTTTAATTTTATTCACATTCCAGTAGCTTCCAAGAATAGTAGTTATGTAGTAACATCACTTCATACAACTTTTTTTTTTAATTGTTCTGGCACTTTTGTAGCACACTGTACGTAGATATTACTATTTGCTACATAGATACAAAGGGTATGTCAGTATACGCGCATTGTGTAACAGAGAGGGCATCTACTGAAGTTTGAAATTAAAGTGTCGTTTTTTACACTCACTTAGTTTCTGCTTGGGTTTTGAGGTTTTGGAAACATAGCCCCTAAGCGTAATCATGAAATTTAATGTACTTATTTGAAAATGTGTTATTCACAACAGACCCCGCAAAGTAGCACGCAATGGATTTTTTAGTTTTTCAACTCGAATCACGTGTAAACTCAGGCTAAACACTTCTCACATAAAAGATTTTCAATTGTAAATGTCAAATAATTACCGATACCATTAAGACGTTATTAAATTATTTTGTAAACATATGTGTTGTTTTTTTTTTCAATTAATAACGCTAATGGCTCTTATCTGTCACATCGTTAATGCCTAGTAATTAGTTGTTTAGGCGATGACACGACAACCAGACAGGGACTGTTTGTTCTCTCCGGTTTAAAGAGTGATTTGTTGACCGAATTATATTTAATTGACCTGAATGTAACTCGATGGCTAGTGTGACCAGTGGCCAACTTTATATCAGAACACGAGTATTTCTAATAACAAAATAATTTACCATTATACTGTAAGCTGGAGTAGTTGCAATCAAAGTTATGGAATGGAATATTACAGAAATTGTTTTAATAAAATAGATTTCGCCTGATAATCTTGTAGGGTAACTGTTATCGATACGAATACAAATATCTATTTCTCATGTAAAAACAATTGTATATTATGTTACTTGAAAATAAAATTATATTCTCATTAGCCAGTAAGATTACGAAAAATTAAAAAAATATATATATCTGTTATATTTACGTATAATTGATTTTCATTGCTACTCATAGAATTTTAAGTGGTTTTAATCATGCCTTATAAGAAAATAACCGTCTATAAAACCATTCATTCATTATCAGCGCCTATTCCCATAGGATACGGCTGAACTTCCATATTTTCCATGAGGCGACTGCCACCAAAACTTCGCAACCAAACTGGTGATATCGTTTCTTCTATAAAACCATATTAAAACACATAACATAACATAAACTCACGCTTATATCCCCGAAGGGGCAGGCAGAGATGCTAGCACCCACATTTCGCCAGTTTATGTTTAGGTACCAATGTAAGAGGTGATTATATTATTTATTACACATAATTTTATTGTTTTTTATTGAGACTGTCGTCTTTCTCGTATTATAATTCTTTTAATTATTGTGATTTGTACCGCATCTGACTTTCGGCGTACACATTTACATTTTTTTATTATTTAGGACACGTCAATTTGACTTCATCTCGCCTGATGGCAAGCTCAAGGCAAAGTCTCAGGAAAGAGGGTCACTATTACAAACACAAATTTGAATGTATGTCAATTTTGGCACAAGCAGTTAGCCTAATTGGGGGAATTAACGGGAATATTGGTGACATGCCAATGTAGATTAGAGATAAAAGTGACAGCTTGAAAATCAAACAAAAAATAACATCACTAATTGCTAATGGAAATAACTACTACTGATAGATCATTAACAGTTTAGTAAACGTCAATAACAATTTATTGATACATTAAGCCGTGGCCATGTGCTAACTGTACGTGTCAAACAAATTTAAAAAAAAAAACAATACGAACAAATTTTATAAAGCATGTAGACGTTTGCTGATTAATATTACTTGCTGTTCAAAGTCACCATAAAAGTTCAAGAGCAATCTATTGTAGTACTAGTACGAGCGATGACGGTGAATGCAAATGCAAATCACTTCATGAGTTTGTAGTCTCACGGCGTAATCTTAGATGTTTTGCTGTATTTATGCTCTAGGAATCTGATACAGTAAATAAATATAACTACCCTAAATCGTGTTGCGTTCCAAGAAATGATCCGGGCGTTCAGTAGCCTTAGCACGAAATACTATCGAATTCGTAATGTAAAGGTATCGACGGAATGGAGCATTGCGATTGGTGGGCTACACACGCACTCAGGTTCATAAGAGGTAGGTTCTCTTGAAACCTTTACATTACGAATTCGATAGTTCATGCTAGTGCTACAGTATCGTTACATGAGTTACAGTGGCGTCAACTACAAACGTGGAGTTTTGTTTATCTCTTTTGTGTTCTACGTCAACCCCATGCACTCGGGTATTAAGTAACGAGAAATAATCGCATGACTAATTGTAATCGTATACAGTAATTCGTCATGTTACCCTCGCTTGTTTTACGCACGCACACAGATTACGATTAAAAATATGAATTCGCTCCAACCGTTCAATATGCATCAGGATCCTGACAAACTGATCGGTTCATATTTGTCATGTTTATTTGATTTGCAACGTTGGAATAATTGAGGAATATTTCTTAGCCGTAAACAGATTATACCATGAACAGTTTTGATTTGTGTTTACTTTACATGTGAGTGATTCATTACTGTTTTTAATTTAATGGCTATCAACCTTTATTCTGAGAGCTCCAGCTGTATATCCCTCATATCTGGTTGTCGTCTTTATGTTATTGAATTTTGACACGTCCGTTTTTATTATCAATCCTTTGTCAAAGGATATCTGACAATACGTCAGAATGATATTAGGCATCTGCTTGACGTAGTTACCTGCTGAGTGCTGACTATTAAATAAGGAAATAAGGAGATAGATAATACCTAATAAGAAAAAATTGATTGTAGTTTTAAAGAGCAAAGTTACAGTTTATATCTAGTGCATCAATTTAATATTTTCTTAAGTTAGGATTAGTCAGAAAGTCCGCTTTCTATTTCAACCGAGAGAGATTTTTGAGAAAAGGCTATTAAGTATGGATTTTTTATAGCCATTAGTTTGGTTCAGTATGTTTTTCTGTGGATGAGAACACCTTCTTTTAGTAGTATTGATTCCCATTTCTATTGCTATGAAACATTTTTCGCATAGTATACATATTCTCTATGAAATGTCTCATAATATAGTGTTTCCATATGAGGTACCTACTTAACCCTAGCACGTAATACCTTCGTAATGATGTGGTACTGCCAACGCTTGAGGGCATGTTTGATAGCGGTGCATTGTGCCGGCACCGGTGTATTTATGATATCGCAATGCTCATGCGCATTACCTTGTGTCGCTGATAAACTTTATCTTGGGAAGAAAGAGAAACAGGCCCGTAAATTTTTAGAAAGTTATTATTTCCTTTTAAAATGCCGTTCATTCGCACACGAAGTTTTAAGGAAGATGGGACTGCAATTCTTCTCAACTTTGACGTAAATATACACATCCTTCCATCCAACAGATCGCGCATATAAAACAATCATTTGACTCATTTAATGACTTTGTTATGGTATAAATATACCAGCTGATAATTTGCGAAGTCAAGTGGTGTGTTAATGATTTCTTCTGATCTTCCAAATGTGATGAAGTTACGATTCAAATTAGCAGTAACTGAATTGAGAAAAAGCGCTGTGAAGCACTGCAAACACGGTGATCCTGCCCCCCACCTACTAATTTTTTGACCTCTGATAGCCAATGACTGTTTAAAATAATGGTAATTAAAGAGACACGTGAGGAAATTATGATCTAAAATATAAGCCATGGCACTTCAGGTGCCTCTAACTGCGGGAATGTGCATAAATTATGTTAAATAATATTGTGAGTTTGTGACTGATAAAATATGTAAATTTACACTAGGTATTCTCCTACTCCGCCTGTAAAGGTTACAATAGTACGATTATGTAAGATGCCATGAAGAGGAATGCTTTTTATAGTTTTTAAATTATATCGTTTTTTATCATTCTACAGAGATTATATGGCGCAGAGCGATTCAAAGATGACTGCTTGTAGCTTTTATTCGATAAGAAATGGACATTATTTATGACATAAATTTTATTTGTCGATATCTAGGGTTAAAGGTACAGGAGAAATCTACTTTCGCCAGTTAAAGCTAAAGCAAGACTTATTTGCGTATCTGAAATGTTGACAATAAAAGATTATTGACCTTTTAAACGATATGCGTTTATCCTTAAAACAGTACGTAATCGATAAAAACTTCATTGACAAGTGAGTAAAGTCATATAGATTATTTTATGTTAATAGCGCTTTATTTATGTTTTTATCTTATAATAATATTAGCTTTCCGCTCGCGGCTACGCCTGTGCGTATGTCGGTTAACGCCATATTTTTGCTTATATCTTCCGGCTCTATTCAAGCGATTGCGATCAAACAAACGCAAGAATTTAAATATGCCCAAGATCTTTTAACCAAATAACCACAACAAAATGCGTTCAACAAAAACAAAAACACAGACAAGAATAAAAAAAACATTTTTGTTTACTTCCGTAACCCGTATTTTTTTAAATATCTACTGACAATGTACTGACGACCACTTTACAATTTTGTTTAAAAAGTATGGAAGACATAAAGATGATTAACCAATTAAATGAACAGTTCAATTATTAAAATATCGATTAAAGATCAGAAAAGTGAATGATCAGACAGGACTTCACTTTTTCCAATCTTAAATCGATTAGAATCGATAACATATTTAACGCTAAAAAATATAAATAATGCATTTAAACACCATGAAAATAAACGTCAAAAGCGGAAAGATATTTGTAAGTAGGGCATAGTGGTAGCGGTAACTTGGAACTTCGATATCGCCATTGGTCATTGGACCATTGGTTGTGGAGGTCATTATGGCAGTCGCTTCACGTAAAATATCGAAGTTCAGCCTTATCACAATTAGACTGTAAAGCCGAGCCCAACTGAGTTAGGAAAAGATTCAGAGAATGATGAGTGTTAGGTAGCGGTGTATGAACACCCCTATTTCTCGAATTCTTCAGTTCCACGTAACAGGGTTAAGTCGGTTACCACCAATCCTTATTATATTATTGGCTGTATATATACTTGTGGATGGAAAACAGTCTTATAGTACAGTACCTATAGTCTTGGTACCGTAGAAACGACACCCACGGAACGAGATGGGGTGACTCTATTCTTCTTCTTGGGGAATAGTTGGGTTCTTTAAATCACGAAATTATAATGGGCGTGAAGAATTATAGATACTGTCTCCTTAGTTGGGCTGTTGCAAACGGGGGCCTTACCTTATCATTTCCTTACTTTACTTTCATAGTGTGATTCGGAGTCGGACTGACGTCGTCTATCGATATTTGTGTACTGTGTCTTGTAGGTGCTATCACCCACATTTCGCCAGTTCCGGTCCAGGTCCGGGTTCTAGTCCCAGTGTAATAGGTGGCGAGCCTATTGCCATTAACCGGGCACTTATAAACCTGCGATAAATACACACATAACTTCGAAAAGTATTGAGAAGTCATTGGTGTGTGCCATGGTAAACCTGGGATTGACCTCGAGACCTCGTCTCAGCAGTCCATTATTCATACCACTAGGCTATCTCTCCATTATATCATATCTCTATTATACTTATATCTATTATAATTATATCTACTGATGATGCTAATAAGACCCTTAGTGTAGCACATGTTCATACGCTGTCTTTCCATCAGATGGACTGTGTGTGTCGGTTATCTAAGCGGCAAAAATCGTCCAGAAGTTGGTGCAGCTGCATTTACCTATTTAGTTAAAAAAGTAATTCAAAAGTAGAAAATATTTGCATTGGTTTGTACATAAATCCCCTACCACGTGCTGAGACGTTATCAGATAATGTATCGTCTGTTAATGTAAACGTATAAGGCGTTTGGACGTCGTGTATCTTGGTTGGAGACATCCGGCAGTGTGCGTGATATCTACGCATTAATCTGCTCATCTCACAAGAATTGTTTGGTAGTTTTATTAATGAAGTGATATAGCAATGAATTGTGTGAGAAAATTTAAAATTGAATAAGAGAGTAATGCTAAATGCTACCTTAGAAAATAGTATCGAGCTTATTTTTGTGTGTTGTTCCAAATTCAAATAAACAAAAAAGGAATTAATAGTCATTATTTTTACTTTAGTGTCTAAACACACTATACCGAAGTTACGCGACCGAAGTTCAGCACAATTGCGCCTGGAATGCTATTTGAATTACTGACGACACACTGTGCCGAAATTACGTCGCGTCATAGCGTACAGCTTAACTTCGGTCATTTGTGGAACCCTCGGCACTTATGGTGTGTCATAACAGCCGAATACGTCGGAACGTAAAATCAGCCACCAAAAATACGCGTTACTTCGGCATAGTGTGTTTAGACACTTACAGTGATATCCCCAGATGTTATTTTACGTGACAATAGTTTATTTATTTTAATGATAACGTGTAATAAGATTTATGATTAATTCTGTTTAATATGATTGCCATACGAGCTCAGCTGGTAATATTCTTGTGTGACTTTCGTGTAAAAATCAATATACTCATTCCGATGTGGTCTCCAATGCCGGCAATTTGGTAGAAGAGGTATGTATGAAATAATAAGAAGAAAAAGCCATAGCAACATTGTCAATACATAATGATAATGGCCATCATTATAAATGCCTTAAAAAGAAAAATAATTATTTAAACCGTTACTTTATACGATTGAACTGTGAAATCAGTTAAATAATTGTCTTTTTGGAGATCCTTAATTGAATATTCAACAAATATTTTTCACACCCGTTAAACAAGTACCTACACATAATTTATTTTCGTTATACACGAAGAAAGTTTTGTTAAAATGTATTAGTGAAAATGGTAATGCGATTCGAATACGTTGAAGGAAAAGATCAACAGAACCATTAATTATAAAGACTGTTTGTTCTTAACGAGTAATTTGCATAATTCAGTTCAAGTGTGTGATGGTTTGATGGAGATAAATGTATGTGTGATGACCCGTCCACGGGGAAAAAATTCAACGGAAAAAATTAGGCCACGTCTGTCAAAAAATACTACTCGCTTTTTTATTCAGAAAGCTATAATTTTTAAATGTGGGAATGTATGTCTGTATGTTAATTGTATAAAAGGTAAAATGAATTTGCAACTACTCACAAGCAATTTTTTAATTTTCACACTGAAACCACTTTAAATCACCAATCAGCACAAATTCCTCAAATATTTCTTTTGCCCGAGCAGAAATCCCCACGATACCCCTCACCACCTCGCCTAAGTCAGCGCGGGTAGTTTTATGGGACTCGAACCAACCAAAACTGCATCAGCAACAAGATTATGACGTCTATGGTGATGAAAACGCCCGTAGGCCACGGTAACCACTTCCCATCAAGTGGATTGTGTGCTTGTCTTGAACCTAAGTAGTATAAAATAAATGTAGCAGTTGAGTTTATAAAAAACACTGATTATAAAATCGCGGCGAAAAATAGTAGACATAACCGTGGGTAATCGCTAGTTGCTGGTAAAAATGAAGGAGCACTCAGCTTAAACTAAAAAGATATTTAAATTAAGAACCTGTTGTTAATTTGCCCCACATTTTATTCAGGGTACAGAAACAGGTGGCAATTTAGTTTTCGAAAAGTAGGACATTGCCAAAAAATATTTTATTAGGTAGGTAGGCTTTTGTTAAGGGCTGCGTAAGTACGTAAGAAGTAAGTCAGTAGTTCAGCGTAATGTATATAACTTTTTGACAGCCATAGCATCGATGGGGACGATTGATATTTTATTACGGTGTACGGTGTTTCCAAGCCGTCTACTAATACCGCATACGGTGTAGAATATTCCATCAAGAACCAAGCGGTTCGGTAAATCTTTCCTCTGCCGCACCATTAAGTCTTGGAATTCCTTACTAGCGCAGGTGTTTCCTACTTCCTACAGTCTTGGGACCTTTAAGCGGGGCGTGAAAAAGCTTAAATAAAAAAAGAAAAAGAAAAAAAAAACTCAGTTCCGTGAATTATTCCAATTTCGAATGTCTAATTAGAACAGACTATTATTGGTTGTTGTTTTATTAAAATATGTATGTCGGAAAGAAACATTCTCTCTGGCGTGATGGTAGTGAACGGAGCAGTCAGATTAGAGGTGTGTGGGTAGGCGTGCGTTCAATCCTCGCTCAGTCAAAATATTCGTATGTATGAATATGGTATTTTAATTGATCTGTCGTGTTTCGTGTTACGCCGTTGGTCCTAGTTGTCATACGAACATCTATTACAGTAATTACGGTGGTGGCGAGCGCTGAAAATTCCAACAACTGCTCTGATTTCTGTACTTCAATATCATCTATGTATGGGTTGTGGGAAGTAGATGGCAGTCGCTTCACGAAAAAGGGAGCAGGAGGCATCGTCTCCATGCCCTGGCAATAGTAAAAAAGTTGAAGAAATAAAACAATTACACATTTATTTTATTATACAATGCTTTGAACCTATTACTATTTTAATCATTTATTGCATCCATAACTATTTATAGTATCGCCAATGGTATTTATATATCATAATTAACGCACGAGGCCCTACGCACTAATCTGTATTGATCTTAAGTTATACAGCCTACAGTACGCCGTCTAGGAACGAAGATCATCTTGGTGTATAAACTAATACCTCCTAATTGACCCACTGTAAAAGTAATCGATTTAGTTTTTTATCATATAAATGCTTCTCTGCCTTGTAATCTCTGACTTGTAATATAAGCTGCGCTTTAAGGACAACATATACCGTGGTCTTAAGTATGTACCTAAACTATGATTTACCTACCTTAAGGTGTTTTGTATACGGTAGGTACTTTCTCACTACAATGCTGCTCTCTATAATACACCTTCTGAGTGTTTCTCTGCACCACCTTTTGTTGACTGGTAGAGAATGTCTTATGGCATTAAGTCCGCCTATGTACTTGTGCATGAAGCTTTATAAATAAATTAATGATCTGTGGCGGTGTTAACCTGGTAACCTGCTGGTGATTGGGACGAATACACTGGACAGATTCTATTAAAATGTGCCCTATACCTAAGCCCGTTGAGTGTTGCTTCTACGGAGTACTTAGTAGTTGCTTACTAGACTGGTGGACGATCAAGCAACAATGTTGCAGTAAAAACACAATGCATTGATTTCGACAATGCATCTTTCCTATTTATGATATTCATCCCTACCTTTTTAATGACAAAGTATATTTATGAAAACGTCATAACATCCATATAATTTATTTTATGAAATTTCCAATTTGAAATCGATCCATATTATACCTACTATAAAAAGTTAAATTGGGTATTGGCCCTAGCTACCATATTATGGTTGGGTCAATTAATTTTATTATTCCACAACAGCAATTCAATCAAACTGCAATAAAATACGTAACTGATTAGAATTGGGACTTAATTATTCATAAGCTGAGCGTTGATATAATAACAACTTTTAGAGTCATAGATACGTTTCTTGGTAATATAAAATTTCTTTTTCCCGTCTTTATGTAATCGTTTTATCAAGAGTCAGAAATGATTAATGGAGTTGTAGTGGTATCATAAAAATATATGATTCCATCTTTTCAGACCTCTCTCGAAGGAATTTTATAGAACCCACTCACTGTCGGAACATAATACAAAATGAATTATGTAGGTACATAGTTCAATTTTATAACAGCTACAACGATTTTACTGGTACTCATTCCGTCAATTTAATTTTCACAACTTTCCCCGTTAACATGACCTAATTTTGCTGCAATGATACTTATATGTACTACAAGTTTATTTTACAAGGAAAAAAATAATGAAGTGAAGACACGGTCTCGATAAAAACTCGTTCGTGTACAGCGGAAATTAGTTTCGAACTCTTTTGGTTCTTTTTACTTTACGCTGCGATTAAGATCGGGTGGCTACCGAATAAAGTCCCTGTTGATCGGGTAACAGGATCTACACAGGGTCCACACTTCGTAGCTGTGGATAACTCCGATCACTCGTTAAAAATATAGTGTGTTAGTCATGTATTGTCTGTAACAGAATTTTTTTTTCACTTTTCTTAGAAGCCATCACGCTTGTCATTTCGAACATCATACGCGTGTTAGAAGTTAGTGTGTTTTTTTAGGTATGACTGCAACGTACCTATGGTGCAATAGGCTGACGCAATGGTTGATGCTCTCACTACTTTGAAGGAATAGGTACTTACCTGAAAAGTTGTAATTTATCGCGTAAATTTATTTAATGTTAAATCTGCAATCTACAAAAACATAACCTGATACTACCTACCTACCTACTGCTGGACGTCTCCCAATGTTGGGAAGCTTTAGCCTACTACTTCCTCTTACCCAGACAGGCGGGTACAGGAACTTATTTTGAGTTTTCTTTCTCTGTATTGTCTACGTATGCTTACGTGTGTCGTCTTTTAAGATACCCTTTGGATAATCGTGATAATCTCTCTCCGAATGCTTTAGTGTGGTGTGGAAACATCACATGAATTTCGTATTATAATAACAATTGATTTAAAAGAATTTAGGTATTGAGGGTAAATATGATCTCAGTACCAAAACATCTCAAATACGTAAAATTCTGTGTAAATTTTCTATCGATTGCTGCTACGCAATTAATATTTCTAGGGTAAATTTTACACTCAATTGGCAACATTTCAATACCTGACACTAAAGACACTGTGCCACTTTTCACACGCTAAATGCGTGTGAAAAGACGCATACGCTTATATCAGCATTTACTGATTAATGTTAATTATATATGTATTAATATTCTCAGCAATAACATCAGATCTGCATAATTATGTGTATTATAACTTGGAGAAGAATATGCTTTGATTACAAGTCAATCAAGAAATGTTACAATTCAGTATGTATCGTTTTAAAATTAATTTTATTAATTTGTATAAAGGTGTTCAGGTGGTAGTAAAGTTGATGAATTTATTTTAATGAAATTTATAAAATACTGTATGACCCAAATGTGAAAAAAAATTGCATGGGAACTATACGATATAATGGACAATAGTTCATAAACAAAGGTTAATGTTACATTTTAATCTTTCAATAGTCGTACCTACAGCTTAATTATCCCCAGTTGTCTTTCCTACTTTGTAACTAAATGATCCCAGGTGTAACTCTGGCGTTGACCACTACCTTTTTCGAAAAATTTAACAAACGTACATAAAAAAAGCCAATCCCAATAGATATACCAAGATATTCTAAATTTTTGTGCTGTACCTCGCTGCCATTCGGTCCCTCAATATCTGGAATCTTGTTAGCGAGGCACAGAACCTAAGACGTAACCTGGCGTAAGAACTTTTGGAGGTAAAGAGGGAAGAGTCATGTCAGTAGGTAATATACCATCTGGTGCCTACTAAGAGACAGGTGAAGCAGAATTGTTCCCGACAGTGTAGCCTAAACATACATAGAGAAAGTAAAGGGAAAGTGGCGTCTATATATAAAAACATATGTCACAAGCAGATGTTTCATAGAAGTGGTTTTAATTAATTATTGATAGGTTATTATTGCACCTGTTGGTTAGTAATCACGGAGTCATTGATATCGAGGTGATAAGCGGCAACCTAGACAAAATGGATAAATGCTCGTTTGCTATTAGCAATTTTCGAGGCGAAAACGTACACATAAAATGAGGTTGTACGAAGATTTGTGTCAGAAGGTCCAAACTTTGGGTATGAGCAAAGAACCTGACATGGCTAAAAGTTGAATTGTCTACCCTAAAACAACAGGATGAGCTCAATTTATGCTGTACGTGATGCAAGTGAGGTTAAAGACATCCATTCCTGATACAACAGCCGTTTGAAGTCAGCAATTCATTTGCATTCAACCGCAATTGGTACTCAGAGAGAAGTAGTTGATAAAAAATAAAATAATGGAATATTTTAATTTTAATGACGATAAATCCGTGGGCGGGGATTTTAACCAGTTATCTAATATAGTTAAGGTTGGATTTATTAGCGTTTATGGGTCAAGCTGATAAAATAATATTTTGTATGGAAATAAACACAACAACGTAACACTTTTGTCATGTTATCAATATTTATCTGTTATTTAGATACGATACACAGACCTAAATATGTGTAAGTACTAGTTGTTTGCTTTTGATTCACTCACTGGCTGACGTACATAGATTCCTCTCGGCTTCTTAAAGCTGTCTTTGATAGTTACACTGAAACAAACTTCTTATTATTATAAATAGTTTACACAATTAATTTTCATAAAAGCGATACTCTTTTGTTTTGTTTTGTTGCTAGTGACTTACTCAATATTATTAAAAATATATTTCCCCATTAATAAAAGTTCTCTAGTATGTAATTTATTCATTGTTCTAAAAATAATAGCACACACTTGTTCAAAAAATAAATCAGAAAATCAAAGACATTAATCTAGGCCACTGTCTGTAATACATATTATACGGCTTAAAGATATTACCCATCACTTTGTGAGGGTTAAACCGCAAAGAAGTCTTACAATCTCCGCAAGGATCGTCTGCTCCGCGTCTCCTCTTACATTTTGTATTTTGACGCTTTAAACTTACGGCTAGGTGCACAACATTGTATGCGTTCAAGTTTCGAATTCCTTAACCCTGTAAACTGAACTATTAATTAGTTGGCGGCCTATAAGAAGAATGAAATAAATTATGTGGGACTTGTGAGTCTTTTGTGTAAGATGGGTAGATACCATATTGAGTATATTTATTTTTTGGGCTATATCAGTTGGTCAAATTGATAGTTCGTCTACTTCGACAAAAGTAGGTAAGCTTCGGTGCGATATTGTGTGTGTGTGCGTGTTGTCCTGAACCGATGTTAAAAGTATGAGCTTACAACGCGATAGTTTAAAAACAATATTTGTTTTTGACTTTCAATATAATGATCTACATTTACCTTGCAATTTAGGTGAACGAACTACTCTGCTTATTTCTAATAAATTTATCTGTAAAACCTTCACGATTGTTACCCATATCTATTTCAGTTCAACAACGTCAAATAACTAGACCGTTCATAAGAGTGCTTATTTAGGTTATTATGTAAACTACACGTTCATTATCCTATACTAGCTATCAATTTATGTTTTAGAATGTATGTACTTTATAGCAGACTCTTCGAACAGAGCCTGCAGATTTATTTCACTAAATAAGAACACGCGACATGATATGTGAGCCAGCTAACAAAGGCCTTGTTAAAATTCTTCTTTAGGAACCGTTAGAGCATTTTATTTTAATGAAACAAAACCGTGGCAAATACATATCTACAGAAAGTAAAAAACTCGCATAATAAACACCTTTATATTTATTTGAATATCTATTTAATGTAACCAAATAATGATGATAACGACGACAGGAGGCGCGGGTTTGATTCCCGCTTAGTGCAAATAGTCTCTTGTGTGTCTGGGTGTTTCTACGAATGTATTTAAAAAAAATGATATCTAAGTATGTTTATCCGCATTCTAGAACCCGTAACACAAGCTAGTTAGGCTATGCTTCTACGGGCTATGGGTCTAGGTGAAGTTGTGTAAATTGTCCTAGAATATTTATTTATTTATTTTATTTATAAAACGAGATGAATATAAAATATTATCAACATGTAGAGTGTGTTGTATATCAACTACAGACATTAATATGACTAGCGTCAGAGACAGACATTTTCATTACCGCGTAACCGAATTTAAAATATCAATGGAAGTGCCTTGTGACTTTTATTATAGAGAATCAAAACATCACTCCATATATATTTCTGTCAAAGTTATTATTTTGGATTATAAAAAATCGTTTCACGGTTCATATATTCTGTCACTTTCTCACGCCTAGGTTTTGTTTAAAGATACGTCTATCACTCGCACATTATATTCGTCTATGGATAATATAATTTTATGATATCAACATAGTTGGAATTCATAAAATATTGGCAGTTACTCAATTTATGATCAACTCTCTGTGTAATGTGCATATAAATATTTGTGTCACAAGTACAATTAGAGAGAAAAGTGCTACACATAACAATGATTTACATTTGGCGTAGCGTACCTAACTATATCACAACCGTACATTCACATAATTTTTTTGTGTTTTAAATAACTTTACTAGGTAAAAGAGGTATCTGGTACGCAGCATGCAATAGTATTGATATCATTGTGAATTCTAATCATCACAAGTATCATACTGCGGCACTATAATTTCATTAATAAGTTAATTTCACTAACCGTGTCCATCAGCTAAACTGACCAACCCAGACTATGAATTCAGCCAATGCAAAAGTATTTCAAAAATAAATGAAAAATACTGTGAAAATAAATATTGACATTATTAAATACCTCATAATCATCATCACCCTCTTAACGGTGATTCCAGTTGCATTCAAAGCTTTCACCTCAGCACTCGGGTTCGTCTCTCCTCTTTAACCATTTTTATTTGGTTACTCTGGGAGGAACTGCCTTATACACACCGAGAGTTTATTATGTTCCATAGCTTTGTCAATGGATCAGCAAGTGTACGAGTTGTTAAACGAGGTTAGTTTGTGTTTTTTGATGATGTTAAGAAGATCCCATATTGCTGAATGGCGCGCTAATAATATCATGACTAAGAAATTCTACATTAGTTAAAAAAAATACATCGCCCAAAATAGAACTCATTGGGGCAGGCGGGTTCTTATTTTTAGTTCGATAACATCATAACAGTTACAAAAAAATTGACATCGCGTCTCGACCTCGACTATGTCTACTATTTTAGTTGAATGAATCACTTCTACAGATGACTGTACATTATATCATATCACGTGTCAGCGCGTATTGGCTGTTGGCATACATTCTGCGGATTAAGCGCACTGTCTGCTCAGTGCTCTCTTAACCGTATTATTCGCTGACAGTAAGACGAAAGCTAAGTTACTAGAGACAACAAATTTAGAACCCTGGGCTTAGGATAACACCCCAGTAATGAAGATAAGTCAATAGGAATACAAGGAGAATAAGGCTATGGTCTAAAAATGATGTTATTATATCTGTGTGCAGATCACTGTGTATATAGGAGTGTACATAGCTGGTGACATTAAACGAACGCAAATGATCACGAAGATGGTATTCCCGTTCCAGATAAAATCATAACAGGCAAGATCATTATTTTCATTACAATCTCTTATAACTTTATGACTCTCTTCAATCAATCAATTAGATTATTGCAGATTGACAGACTGGATGCGGAGGGCAGAGGAATTGGGAACAATAGCGCACTTTAGGAGAGACATGTCGAGTAGGGGAATAATAATAATAATAATAATAATAGCCTTTTATTTCAGATGTTATACATAGTTTCGTCATTATTCACGTTTCAGCTCAATCGACCCCAGTCCAGGGTGTCTCTCTAGCAACATCTGCTTGCCCTTTGGCAAAGGCCTCCTCCAACGCTCTCCACCTCTCCCTGTCTCTGGCCAGTCTCGACCAAGAGTGGCCTGCTGCGGCTTTTAATTCGTCTTCCCATCTCTTGAACGGGCGGCCCCTTTTTCTTTTCTTACCCCTTGGGTACCAGTGCATAATATCCTTGCTCCATTTGTCTTTGCCTCTAATCGTGTGGCCCGTCCATCTCCACTTCAGTTTTTTTATTTTAAATGTTACACATTCCAGTTTGGTTTTTGCTCTTATTTGTGTATGCCTTACTCTGTCCGCTAACTTCAAGCTCAGCATGCTTCTCTCCATTGCCTTCTGACAGGTTTCCAGCTTTCTGCATTGCGCTTTTGTTGTGGCCCAGGTTTGGCAGCCATAAGTAAGTATAGGCAGTACGCAGGTGTTAAAGAGTTTGGTTTTCATGTATATGCTTATTTCTCTGTTTTTCATAATTTCCTTCAGTGTCCAAAATCTCTTCCATGCATTGCCAATTCTGGTGTCGATTTCTTTAGTTGATAGATCATTGAATGATATGATTTGACCTAAGTACTGGTACTCTTCCACATACGATATCTGGTTATTATTTATTATTATAGGTTCCTTCGTGCTGTTAGTCATGGCTTTTGTTTTTTGAGAGTTCATGGTTAGGCCCACCTTTTGGCTTTCGGTGTCTAAATCTGTAAGCATGCATTGCAATTCCTCCTTTGTATTGGAGAAGATGATAAGGTCATCCGCAAACCGAAGATGCGTGAGTCTTACGCCATTTATATTTAGACCATAATTTTCCCAGTTTAGTCTTCGGAAGACATCTTCAAGCACTGCCGAAAAAAGTTTGGGTGATAGGGGGTCCCCCTGTCGTACTCCTCTTTCTATTTTTATTTCTTGCCCTTCTCTTTCCAACCTCACTTTTGCTGTGGATTTTCCATACATGTTTCTCATGATTCTTATATACTTGTTCTCCACACCTTGGATTTTAAGTGCACTCCAGATCTTCCCATGCTCTAGGGAGTCAAAAGCCTTGCAATAGTCTACAAACCCAAAGTAAAAAGGCGTATTGTACTCTTTGCTCTTCTCGACGATCTGCTTTACCGTATGTATATGGTCTATTGTTGAGTAGCCATGTCTGAATCCAGCTTGTTCCTTTGGTTGATTTTCATCTAGTTGTGTTGTTAAGCGGTTCAGTAAGACTTTAGCAAACACCTTGTATACATTCGATAGAAGGCTGATGGGCCGGTAGTTATTAATATCGTTCATATCGCCTTTTTTATGTATCAATATTATGGTTGATTTTGTCCACTGTGTTGGAACTACTTCATTCCTTAGGACTTCATTGAAAATTGGGGTTAGTACTGGAATAATATGGTGCTTGCAATGTAGTAGGAACTCATTGCTAATCTTATCGGGGCCGGGTGCTTTATCTTTCTTCTGGCTTTCAATGGCTATCTCAACTTCTCTGGGTAATATATCTGGAACCTCGGAATCGCCTGTTAGGTCAGTTGGTTCCATTATTGTCTGTGTTGAATATAGTTGGTGATAGAAGTCTGTGGCAATAGTGATGATTTCAGGCCTTGGATTTATACTTTCCCCCTCTTGTCCAATATATTAGGAATCCATTCTCTGACATGTGTTAACTCCTTTATGGCCTTCTTAATCCCCCCTGTTTTTATTATGTGTTCCTCGAAAGTTTTAAGTCTATGTTGTTGCCTGTCCCTCCTCATATTAGTTTTTATTTCCTTACTCAGCTTTGCTATTTCTTGTCTTACCTCTTTTCTTTTGTTAGTAATAGATAATAATGCGGCTCTTTGCTGTAGTAGACTCTTTGTTATGTCTGATAGCTGATCTTTTCTTTCTGGTTTTTTGGGTACAGTATGACTATCTATCAGTTGGTACAAGTAGTCGAATTTCTCCTGTGTGCCCAATCCTATTGTTGATTCAGTGAAGTTTTGTAGGAAATTGTTGAAGTCGCTAGTAGGTATGGTTTCAACGGTGTGCCTGTTTGCTTTGAAGGGTCTTTGTCTTTTTCCACCTAAGTTCAGTATCGCTCTAACCATCTTGTGATTGCTGTTGAAGTTAATTTTGTTGATGACTCTGCAGTCGTTGAATAGTCTTCGTTTGTTTGTGAGGATATAGTCGATCTCGTTCCTAACTGATCCATTAGGTGATATCCAGGTCCATCTATTTTTAGGGCGGTTTTTAAAATCTGTGTTTAATATCTTTAAGTTGTTTTCATAAGCTAACTCTAATAATTTCGCCCCATTGCGTGTCCTTTTCGTCCCGCTGTAGTATGGCCCAAGTACGATGTTTTCTCCTTGTCTTCTGTTGCCTAGTTGTGCGTTGAAGTCCCCCATTACTATTATGTTTCTATGACAATGGTTCTTAATTGTATAGTTTAGGTTTTGGTAAAAAGAGTCTATTTCCACTTCGGTTGCTTGTTCAGTTGGTGAGTAAACTTGTACTATGGACCACATTTCATTTTTAGGTGCCAATACGAGGTTCAGCACTGCAATGCGTTCTGAGATGCCAAGGAATTCTTGGATATCGTTCCTCCTCTCATTTTTTATGAGGAAGCCAACACCATAACTTCCAGGTGTTTCGCCCTTGTGGTAAAAAATAAATTTACCGTGGTCTTCTATTTTTTCACCCTGGCGCCGCACTTCGCTCAAACCAATTATTGTCCAGTTTATGTCTTCTAGTGCTATTTCAAGCTCAAGCAGACTATCGTTAGTTCTTAACGACAACGTGTTGTAAGTCGCAATGTAAATGAGATTATCCTTCGAGTTACCACGATTGAGGGTTGTAGCTATCTGGGCGCTTTCAATTCTAGGGTAGGTAGTGGCGTAGTTTCGGCAGTTTGCAGCTATCTGAGGTGTATGATAAAGTTGTTGGGGTGGGTTTGTTGGAGGGTATTGGTCATCTTCCCCCACGGTGACCAGCCGGCTTGGGGTGACTTCTTCAAAAGTTGGTTTGGTTTTGTTTGAGTTATCTGTGTTGTTTTTCCGGCTCCGAGTATCAGTGTTCGTTAGTTTTTTGAAATTTCTGACAGAGAAACTGATCTTCCACGTTCAACAAAGTTTAGCATACTGGGTCTTATGGTTTCTTTAATAACAGCTTTAGTAGATGACGACGTTGGTTTGGTCTTTGTGTTAACTCTCTTCTGTGTAGACGTATTGGGCGATCCTGACTCCTCCCTTTTCCTTTTGTCCCGGGTTGTATCGGTCTGCTTCCTTACTATTAGTTTATCATATTTAATATAAGCAATATTTCCCTTCTTCCTCTCCTCTTCTACTTGTACCTGTAGCTGTTTTCTTTTTAGTAGCACATCTCTAGGGTAATCTTCTTTGACATTCACTCCTGGGGGTAATTTAGATTTATTTTTCAATATTGAGTGTTTCTTCCATGTAGAAGAGATTGTGATGACTACGGGGCGGTTCTTGTTCTTGGTCTGTTGCCCAATTCTATATAAGTTGCTGATTTCGTGGCTGTCTAGGTGCGTTCCTGACTCTAGTATGGTATCCTTGAGGCAATCAACTAGCTCAGCTTCAGATTTTCCTCTCTCTTCCATTCCGAAGAAGACCAAGTTATATTTACGTTTCTCTTTTTCGAAGTTATGTATTTTCTGTTCCAGTGTAGAAACTTTCGTTTTAAGGAACATATTTTCCTCTGTTAGTATCTTAATTTTTTCGTCCAACGCTTCCATCACGCTCTTTGTTACCGAGTTTGTTATGATTATGGCTTGATTATTTAGCTTTTCATCTAGTTTGGATAATAGCAACTCCATATTTTTATCCATTTTTGTAACGGTGTTCTTTGTAATGGCAACACTAGAGTTCCAGATTTATTGGGAAATTAAGATTTATGACTGGCAACACTGTAATGTCAGTAGAGTGTGTCAGTTCAGTAGATGTCACTTTGTAAAAATGTGTGGGTAGGTTTAGATTTTTGTTGACAGCACTCAATTGTCTTTGATTTAGAAAATGGCGAATAACACTTTTCGTATAAAGATATTTGCACTGTTTACCACAAATGATTGATGTTGCAACTGTAATCACTTTCTACTATATTCCTCACTGTTTTTACTAATGGGGGTTTGCTGTAATGTCACTTATATTGAGATTTTTGCACTGTTTTTTATTTAAATTCGCGGAGCACCTTGACGTACGTGTACACGATAAGATCGCCGGAACCGAATCCAGGGGAGAGTAGTATAGAGAGTAGGAGTAGGGGAATACACTAGGCTAATTGATTATGATTCTCTTACTCATTGATATTATTTGCATGATAAATATAAAATAAAACATGTTACTGCGTTCTGCCTCTCCTGAAGTTTTGTTCAGATTCTCATTTTTTTCAACAAGATATTCGTAATGCCTACTATCCCTTAAAAGATGAAAATTCCATACTCTACATTCACTGGTATATTTACCATGATTTCTGGTTGTTTTGAGTACACACATGATCATGGGCTTTGTAACAGAGCCGAAATATCGGATACTAAAAAATAACAAAAATCATGGGAAATATCGCGACGAGTGTTATAAATACTTATGAAAATGACCATGTCAATCTAAAATCATACATTTTAACGTTCAATTAATCTGGAGTGTGGTCTGACGATGACTGACTTGACAATTTTCATAATTTATTAAAAGCTCTTGAAATGCCCTTGCTGACTAGTAAGATGAGCCCTCAAACAACCACCAAAGTCATGCAAGTGGTATGGTGCATGTTATGTCTTCATGGGTTAAAGGCGAATATCCGACATTTACATCATCAAATCCTAACTTGCTTATAACTCTGACGACATTTGTCTAACTGACAGAACCAAGGCAAGCAAGAGCTGAAAGTTTTACGTGTCCTCTTAATTATTCTAGCCTTGTCAGACCCTGACCGACTATTTTACACCTGTCATAGATTTTTGTTCAAACATCAATTTTTCATACAATAATTTCGATTGAAACTGTAGAACACAAAGCTTACAGCCACAGCCAATCATCATTAGCCCAATTACTATAACAGTTGCTAACACGAGTTAACTTTCCATCTTGTAAAGCACGCCATATTTGCATATTTTGGCACGGCCAATCAGTAACCTAGTAAATATATCTAGGCAGACTTTGATGAGTCAAACATCGTCATACGTATCAATTAAAACCATTGTATAATTAATTTTGTATTCACAATCATCATAGACCTTTCTATCTTGATCAAATGATTTGTACAGTGTTCATGTGACAGCTGTTCGACTTACTGTATCTAGGAATTGACAGCATTGTTGATGTCAGATTTTTTACAATTCGTTTTAATAATTTGTAAAGAAAGAGCATCATGTTCATTCAAAAACTAATACTTCAATAAGCCTTTTAGGACACAGCACTTTACCTACTATTTGCTTCCATAATGCCAAACAAATAGTAGGTAGGTAAAGTAACCTACCGTATTGAACGGCTTTCAATTTAACCTACAAATATGTACTACTGTACGATGCACTGGTAATGCAGTAAAAATATTTACTGAAAAATAAATTAATTATGAATTAAAAAGATAATGTCTCTCACTGCTCACTTTTAGATAATGCCTGAATGCGTGTTGCGCCAATTCACTTGACGGCAGTCGCTCGCAAGCAGGTGCGTTGTGCGCGCGTGCGTCCGCCATCTTTGTATTAACAGCTGATGTTACCGCCAACGCGATCTATCTTGCAAATCTGATATTCTAAATATTAAAACTAGCACAGCCTGCAGTTGATAGCTTTAGATGTACGTACATTAATAATAAGTGCAGTGACTTTATAAACGGACTAATGAAGATGACAGTTAATCGAATAAGAGTTGTGGTGCTGGGGAGTGCACGTTGCGGCAAGTCGGGTAAGGCACTTTTATAAATCTTGAAATTGTTATTAAAAGTTAGTTAATGTGAATAGAATGCAAAGCATCCTAACGAAAGTAATTTAATTTGCGTTTGGTTTTTAATATAAATAACGCTTTAACGATCTGTCGATAATTATGACTCTTTTATTTTCTTATGAACATCAGAATCGTTTATCGTTAATGGTTCAAAAAAGGTTTCTTTTTATTTTGAATATCTTGGCGGTGAGGTCGTTTTAGGCCTATTAATTTAATTACAGGCCGTGTTATAAATTAGTTGTAAACAGATGTTACTCATCTTTTGCCGCTGATTTAGTAGACGTTTAATTACTTTAATTTGAGATACCCATTAGGCATAATATTACGATACAAATCGAAGTACCTAACAGATATTATTGTTTATGATTTTAACTCTTGATTGTTATATAATTTTATTATAGAAGATCGACTGTTTAGTAAGTAAATTGTAAAGTATGACGCATATAGGGAATTTCTTTCCATATTCTTGAACATTATGTAAGTAAAGACTTTCTACATTTCACACTTTTACAACCATCGCAATTATAAAGATGCGTACAAAGTATAGGAATTGACAAGCAGTTATTAACTTTAGCATGGTTATGTCTCATTTACGGTTACCACAATCCTATGTTATTTTGCAATCTAAGCACTTGCTTAGGTTTTAATATCCTACTAATAAGGGAGAGGACCATAACCTTAGGGCTAATGAACCTATGAATGAGTTATATACCATAATAAGGTAACTATCGTCTTGAATAACATTTAAAATTGATATAAGATTGTGTCTGTACGCGGAGAGCCGTAAAATACGTCAGGGCAGAAATAAATTTTGCAGGTGATAGAATACGGAATAATAATTATATTATTATTCTTTTAAATCTTACGTGGGTAGAGTTTCCAGGGTTCAGAACAAAAATTGTCTGTAAATCTGGTAGAGAAGTGTATGGGAAATCTCAGAGACACGTCCAGAAGGCTCAGCTTAGGTACAGCTCAGAGTAGCCTCAAAGGTCTGTTAGAGACGAATTTTAGTGATGAACAGAAATACGCGGAATTAACGCTAGGGTGAATAAGAAGGAGAGATTATTGATAACATTTATACACGCCAATTATATTTATAAATATAATATAACTGTAAACACTGTTAAGCAAATTAGTTACATTCGATATCGTTATCAAAAGAAATGAGGTGAAGAACGTCACTAGATAAAAAATTGCGCTAGGACCATTGAACTCATTTATACCCAAGTACGCCAGATAATAGAGATATAAGAGACAGTTGAACAGAAGATTCCATTCATCCACTATGCTTTCACATCAAACACATTCTTCCTATCTTTGGTACGGAAGTCATACACGATAAAATAATGTACGGTATAAAACTAATAGAAATGTTTATGTTGAACAATGTCATCGCTGTTTGCACTTGGATCAGTTCCATGGAATCGGTCACTAGGCTATTGACATAGAAATCGATTTTATCAGACGATTCCACACAACACTGATAAATGGTATTTGCAGAGTGTTTCACTTCAATAATACGAGTACAAAAGTTTTTAAACCATGTAATGTTATTTTCATAAAGATGATTACTTACTTCACTATAACGATAAATAGGTATTTCATGGTATATTAATTTGGCAATGAGAAGAGTGAAGTCGATTTTTTTTGTTAATATATTCTATGTATATGTATAGTATTCTATACCCAACTAAATATTTTCCAAGCGACTACAACATGGGGTTCTTCAAAAAGGGCATTAGAAGGGCTATGATGTTGCAAACATCCATAGGCCACGGTGACCACATTTATCAGGTGGGCCGTGAGCTTGTCTGCCCCTTAAGTAGTATATAAAATATTCTTGAATATAATGCCTTAAAACCGCCAAAAACTTCTAAATCAATAAAATGAGAACTTACATTTACGTAGCATATATTTAGTTAAATATAATTGTAAAGTAATTAAAACTTATTAGGGAATTTCCCATTGAGCTTTTTCTACAGCAACGTTGGATACGGAATCGTCGGAGCTCGAAACCGACATACACTTGACCGGTTTCTTTATTTACTCTATTAAGATAGCAATCTGTCTCGGATACGAGTTGACCGAACGATAACATGTTCTATTAGTAATGAATTTGCCGTCTTTGTTTGAATTCACAGACGATGAAACTATCTGACTCATCGCAGGTGTTTTTTTAGTTTCTTCTTCCAGTCAAAATGATGGTTTGGTTGGATTTCCGTCTATGAATTTACTGGATAGGATATTATTGACTGAGTAGTCACAGTCAGATTTGATTTTCTAAGAATAATTCCCTGGGGTGAGTACCCCAGGGAATTTTTCTTAGAAGCTTGATTTTTTTTACTCCACACGTAATTGATTTTGGCCTCCTCGAGCGGGTATGATTACGAACTACAGCAATTATTAAGTAGGTACAAATCGTTAATGTTCTGAAGTAAATTTGTTATAACGTGTCCGTGGGTGGTGGTTTAGTGTCTTGTATACAGTTCGAAGGTAATCAAAACAAAATTCAGCGTATTATGACTACTGGGCATGGTGTAACACGTGACCAGCAGTAGGAACTGAGTTCAATAGTACTAATAAAATTGATTTATGGTTTGTGATGTATTGTGTACCTTTTATTGTACCTATTCACATTTTAAATGGTACTATAATAGTTAATAGAGTCTTTGCTCTTTTTAACAAAGTAAGGGTAAAATAAAAAGGAGGGATTTTATCCTAACCATTTCCAAAAAGATTTTTCACCTCTTAAATTTCATATCACGTGTAGGTATATTATTAAACTAAATCTATAATTTGGCAAACAGATAATACTGCTATATCATATAATCCGCATTTATTTTGCATGAGTAACATTTAGGCTCCTTACTTCCGTCACTATTTAGTAAAGTTTCAATATCAGCAACAGTAACATTCTTTTTATATTAGGCAACTCAAACGAAACTCGAGTTGTTTCCATAAAATGTAACTGGAGTGAATGAGGCTCATACATTACGCAATTGGGGCACTCGCCATCTGGCCAATACTATAGTTGTGGGCAATGCATTTCGCATGTCGGGTTTCGGTTTCAAACTAGTCACGGAAACTCGTGACTCCGGTTGCCTAGTATACGAGTCACCATACAAATGTATGTTCGGAACTCTAGTTTATTTCTAGTTGCCTAATGCAAGAAGGACCTAATGCGTGGGATCACTGTGGGTGGTTACGACAATACTTAGTCAGTCAAATGAAATAGGTATGATTACTAAGAAATTATAAAGTACGCAGTATAGTCATCGTATTGCTATCTTCCACATAAATACAGAGCAAATGGTTCTTGTTATTGTGGAGTAGTCAGAAACGGACGATAAGCAATTCCTATGTATATATCTACCTGCTGGACAGTTGTAGACTGTATGGATCATTCTCACTAGTTTCAGGGTCAATTTCTTCCATAGAACTACTGTAATTTTTTGACAATGGAACCATGTCATTCATTCTCACTGGTTTCATTGTTAAAGTCCATGGAACTGCTGAGAAAATATAACTGAAACTAGTGAGAATCATCGAACTGCACCCAGTCCAATGATTCTGCGGCTAATAATAATTTTATGTTGTGTTTCCGGCGGTGAGTATTGTAGCTTATTGGAGAGGTTTTGTGTTGTCAGTGGGAAGACTGAGAGACTCTGCATTATCTTCTGTAATGGCAGCACAAAAAGTATCTCAACTTTCACCCCTCCGCCTACCCCCATCCCCGCTACATGGTCGGCAGCACGACTTTGGGGCTCCTGGTGTTGTAAAAGTCCATATGCCACGGTAACCACTTTCTATCAGGTGGGCTTATCTGCGACCTACCTAAGTGGAATAAAAAGAATAAAAACACATAAAAATAACGAAACAAAATAAAAATTATAAACCAAATACCAACATTTTTTTGTTTAAACTAAACTCCTAGCTAAGTCGTACCCTACTCTGTTACCAGCTTAGCCTCAAGACCTGGCCTGACCTCTGGGTACAATTTTGATGATATTATATACTGGAAATGATTAAAGTGCGTTTAGCAATATTGTACGTATAATAATGAATTTGATGGAAGGATATGATTTAACTGGCAATATTTTTATATTTAATCATAATTCATCAAATTTTAACCCCAGCTGTCTAATGCGAGCCTCTTGGAATGTTTGTCGAGCATCTTAGAGTTGTGGTGACTTATACAACATCTATATGAACAATAATCATAATAATAATCATTCATTACATATATCGACAACTTCATGAGCTGAGTTGCCGATCACGAGATTCTGGTTGCATGGAATTAATTAGTGCCATGCGCCGTTTAATCATGCTTTTGTATACAATATTCTTGTCAATGATACGCTGCCGAACATAAATCTTTGACTCAGACCGGTCATTAAAGACAGGTCGAAGTTCAAATTGAGGAGTTCTATCTCCTGCTATTTGGTTCAAGGAGTTCACAACGGTCTGTAAAATAAGAACTGCTGTGGAGTCACATAGGTAGTATTCACCACAAGTTGCCTTGTGGATGTAAATACTTTTCGCAATTGTGTTATTGTTTTTTAATTATATTCTAAAAATAAATATAATTTAAAAAGCTATAATCATTAAATGTTTATTCATTTCATTTCAAACACATTATATTGTATAAAACATTCAATGTGTGCAAACATTGATGTTTACCCACTACTTACATAAAACAGATATGGTAACAGGATGAACGAAATAAACAATTCTACTTGTATAAATAACAAATCATTATGGATGTTAATCGGTAATGAAGACATTCATGCCAAATACATCGTTAATGCATACTAAACCCAAATGGTAGCTATGTGATGAAAGAGGATCGAAATAAAGTTCGCCATATTGACAGCACAATGACAAAAGACGTTCACTCCACTGATAGCACTGTCAACCAGCTTTAGAAACACTCTACATTATAAAATCCGTAACACGACAAAAAGTACCTGGATTTTCTTAATTTGCTCCAACAACAAAATTCCTTATATTTATTAGATAACACTTTTAAGTTTTTCAAATATTCTGAGATATTCGCAAGAGTTTTTAAAATTGGAACAAAATTAGTAGGATCTTGGCGATGGTACAAAGAATTCGAAACATAAACAAATTCGTAATTTGATTTTCTAGTGATATTTATTTTATTTATTACTTTAGGGATAATTAAAACGCCAGACATTGTTATTGCGTTTGATCAAGCACTATGCTGATTTATTTAGTAATTTGTTTGATATTATTAATGTAATAAAAAACTATAATATAAATTATATATAACCAACAGATTGTATATTATTTGATTTATTATTCTACCTTTTTTGGAATGTGATCGCAAGTATGATGATTTAAGAAAAAATAAATATGGAAAATTTATGCAAAACGCAACATGGTACATTTTTATTACTTGACTTCTTTAGCAATAGCGACTTGTTAAAGAAGAAGATTATTAGGTGTAACCTCAGTGTAGTATCTATTAGTCGAGTGAAAATGTGAGATGATACGCTAGACAGGGAGAGCCGTAGAATCGGTCCCAACAAATCAATCGACTCCACAACTACGAATAAATCATGTGCGCACCAATAAATGACTCATTCAACATTCGAATGTCACTAATCGCCAATTAATTATCGGTTAGGAAACGATGAAATGCTACCATTTGATATAGTATGCTATTAGTTAGTGGTGTTGCTATGTAATAGAAAGTATAAACATTAAACAATAACTTAGCGAAAGCTAACATGGTGAAATTGATTTATAGCGTAGTCGACGGATGTCGTTTTTCGGAAACACTCCAATATATTAACATAACAATTATAAATGATTAGGTAAGAACTTATGGCGGAAGCTGCGAGAGACGTTACGATAACTTCTATTTAGATAGTCACAATACATGTTGATGCAGTTGATGATTGTGAAGAACGTGAAGTTTAAAATAAAGATTGTATTTGAATTTTTAAAAAGTATTTACCAGAAATAAAAGCAGCTAATCAAGTAGTGTTTATAATATAAGATATGTACTGAATTTAAATTTAATTGTTTTTTTATACACTCCCATAACATTCTACGCCATTGTGACAAAACTTTGTCAACGTATTGCTACATTTGCGTGGTTATAAGTCGGCATAGTACAGTTATTGGACCTGGTTAATGGCATAGCTATCGGTTCTAGGACTTTTTTATAGCATTTGCTCGTTCGAACCTTGTATGTATTAGGTCGCCTATCTTTATATAGATGAGAATTTCGACTAATTGAGCAGGTTTCCAGATAGACAGTGTAAACTCGTAGTACGGTCTACTATTGGTTCAACCATTCTTTATCTTCTATTGTTTTGATGGTATTTCTACTCTCAAATTGTATTCTCCCAGTGTGCTGCTATCGATTTAGATTTTATTAATTTGTACTGAAATAATTTGTTCATTGTCATGAAAAGTGTTCCTCCTTGCAAATACCTAACTACCCACATACAATGTAAAAAAAACACTTTGATATTCATCAATCATTTTGAACTTAATATAATAATCCTTAATTTCATTACAACATTTTTGCATCAAAATACTTTTGCGGATGAATGGAATGTGTATTACCTAATAAAATATTTAGCGGTAGCCTAGTGGTATGGGTGGTGGACTGCTGAGACGAGGTCTCGGGTTCGATTCCAGGTTTACCATGGCACACACCAATGACTACGATGCTTTTCGAAGTTATGTGTGTATTTATCGCAGGTTTATAAGTGCCTGGCTGATGGCAATAGGCTCGCCCCCTATTACATTGGGACCTAAATATACACTGGCGAAATGTGGGTGCTAGCACCTCTGCCTACCCCTTCGGGGATATAGGCGTGATAGTATAAAAAAATATATATATATATTTTTTAAATTTCCCCAGGCTTCATCAGATGGAAAAGCTATTTTAATGTGCGCTGTGATGCTTCATTAATGATTAAATGGAAACGCCTTGTGGTATTCTAATAGAAGACGAAATAAATCACCACAAGATCCAAGAGCACGATTTTCTATAACGTTTGCTCCCACGGGTTTACATGCTTATGCCCGTTGAAGTGAGCTGTAATGAGTGTCAGACCTTACGTAACCAACAAACAATCAATCATGACTACATCTTGATTATTTGATTAAGTTGCTTCTCTTAAGCTCTTGACGCTCTTGCTCCAAGTGCTTACTGGTGAACACGAAGTAATTACAAATGTTTTGATAATTACTAACGTAACTACTACTTAAAGCCCGGAACTTTTTCAAGTGCTGTCCATAGAGAGACAGCGATGTCCCCCGTAGCATGTTTCGTTATTAAGGTTTTTTGTGAATAGTATTTTAAAATGATATTGCCCAAAATCATTTTAGTTCCCATTTGATCTATTCGGTAGTCTATAGCCTAAATAAGCCTCAAACATACCTACAGCAAAAGTCATAATCTGCCATATAGACCACATTATTATATATTTCAGAAAGTAGCATTATTTCCATTCAGTTAATTTTAAACTTATTACTCGTAAAATTAACAAATACCAGTAGTATACATTTATTAATGTGAATGATTCTTTTATCACTCATGTCTTCATAAATGTAGAAAACAGTCACCAAAGGCGTAAAACTATTGCGTTTCAGTGGTATAGATAGATCGAGAACGAGTAAATGTCAACTGCAGTTGTATTTATAGAGTTGCGCGCTCGCTACTCAGCCGCATGCCGTGGAGTACAGGCGCGGGCGGGCAGTCGTTCTGAGTCACCCAGTCAAACGTCTGCCGGGACACCCGCTTCACGCACCAGCCACCACGCACACTCACTCACTGTGATATACCAATACAGCACGCTGACGGCCAAATATTTTATCGTACATTCAGCATCGTAAATAGATTCCCACAGTGAGCTTTTGGCTAAAAAAGAAAATCTAAATGTTTTGTTGTTTACTAGCCAGTTTGGCAAATATTATGTATGTACTGTCTCTAGTTCTGTACTGTTTAGAATATTAGGTACGTTTGATACCTTGAATAAAATATGGTATGCGGTAAGTAGGTAATTGATTTGTAGGTAATTGATTTGTATGTAATTGATCATAGCTTATTTTACTTTCTATTTCCTCATTTTTACACCTTCACGTTGGATAATGCAGTAGGTATCTGTAATTGCTAACACTTGAGACACACCTATGTAGCATCAATTTATATTCTGAGTGCTGCGTTTGTACCTCCTTGGACCTTTATTTGCCGTAAATACTAGGTCAAATATTTCTAGGCTTTCAGGTCAAGCAAAGCGCATCAGACAGATGACAGTCAAAAATAACCATAGAGAAATTCTAATTAGCATCTTAAGTCAATATTAACCATATAATAGAAAGTTTAATAGTATCCTTAGAATATTGACAAGAAATAAAAGTTGATTGCTTGTTTTTATGACTTTCGATGTAGTGAATAGCAAAGTGAATCAGAGGGGCCGAAAGAAAAGTTATGTTAATTAAGCGGAATTTACGTAAATAAAATGAATTTAAAAATGTAAATATCTGGAGTCCATTAGCTGGCAGTATAGCAAAAGCTGGGATAACAGCAGTGGTTACTGTCCTATGCACCCCTTATCTGTTGTTCTTAATTAACATTTAGCTCACTACTGCATTTGTCAACGTCGCTTAAATCCCTCGTGTCCTCGTATCCCGTTATGTCTCTCGTTACTGCATCTATTTCATTCACTGTCACAAAACTTCACATGTGAATATTCAGAGCACATCGCGGTCAAATCTTTGCAACATTCAACATATATCATGTTTGATGGTATGTTTGTGCCGATATATAGTGTGCATTTCTCAACCGATTTTCACCAATTTTGCCATACGTGTTCTTTGATTTAAAACATAACTTTTATAGAGAATTTATTTATAGGGAAAACAAAGTGAAAAAGGTGGAAGATTTCGGTCACGTTATTTATGAATTTTAGCTTAAAAATCAAGGACAATTCCTCAGAGGTATGTTAAGTTTTGTAAAAATCTGTTAGTAAATGCGACTTGTAAAAAGTTCATTAAATACTACCAGACAAAAGTAAAATTGTTCACTTTCTTGGATTTTTCGGAAACGGAGATGCTCACACCTAAAGGCGTGGTAAAGAGTGCTCGCGTGGTTTACTGTTCACACAATTACTAGTAGGTATATAATATAATTATTAATTTTGTATAATAAAATATCACATTAAATTTCATAAGGGTTCCTTCTGTCGTGTTACAAATTTAACCCAGATTGTGTTGGTATGAGACGCTATCTGTAATTCCGTATAGAGTAATATAGTGTGGTTCACCTTGAACTGCCTGACTATCAGTGTTCGAGTGAAAGTACTCGTTAGTATAATTGGTTCGACTCTGGTCGCATGTTTATTTTGAACGAATTGATAAGAATTTTCAGTTTCTGCAATACTTGACTGTGTAGATATATACGTAGCTTTGCAGTAGAATTTTTGTTAGTTGAGTTACCTTAATAATGTTATGACGAATTTGCATTGTTTGATGATCTTGAACAAAAGTCTGAGTCTTTTAAACAATATGATATACCTTATTCAATTCGTTTAGCACTAACGAGTTTACTGAAAACCTGTATATGATTGTGTCTAAATATTTTATTATTCACGGTATGTTTAATCTTTGTAACCAGTTTTGCTTAATTCATTTACAAAAATCACTGTCTAGTGCTGATTAAAATAGCGGTACCTCAAAGCAAGTAAAAATTGTGAAATTTTTACACTCAGCGATCAAAGGATCCCAACCGAAGTGTGAACAAATGATAAAAGGATAGATTGACCTCATTAGATAGCCGTGAAATCGCAATTAACACACATCAATTGTTTGGGTTGCTCTTGGTTCATCAACTGCAGTGTATAAATATTCTACTTACTTATATCGTACTGTGTGTAAGTGGCCATAGTTTCCTATTAGTTCATTTGAAATGTTCTATGAATTAGATGGATCAATTTGGATAAGTCAATTAAGAAAACAATCGCAGTCTGTAGCTAAGCCTAAGTATCGTAGCTGCTGGACACACAGGGGCTAACTGTTGTCTAACAACAATATTTAATTGACCTTTTTCCCGGAATATTGATACTAAATCGTGTATCTTATAGCAAAAGTTTAATAAGTACATCGATTGATACGTTAATAGTTTTTTTATTAACGTCTGCCGTTTAACAGACATAACTCTCAATAAAACGGACGACGAGGAATTGATGAAATGCGACATTTCAATATGATTTTATGACTGGAGATCAATGCAAGTCTATATTATAATCAGGCACAACATTGAGTTCTTAATCGACATTCATTTTCATTTTTATCTTCCATTTTCAGTCTAGAGGGGAATATTTGTAAATAATATCTTGATTTAAAAGTAGAATTTCAGAAAGTCACAATTTTGGTTATACTAAACTTTAACGGAATTGTAATAGGCTACTGTATTTACTTCAATTGAATCTGGAAGAATGCATTAATTAAATAAAATCTTCTGGAAGCAAGAAGACCAATTGAATATCAAGGTTATTCAAATCGTTTTCTTGCTAATAACAGAGAATTTTATCTCAAGCAAAAGTTACAATGATTGGTGATAATGGTTTTTCCAATCACAATTCATTATCTATACTCGTGTCGGTAATATATTTGACTTGCCTCATTTATCGTTGTAATATTTTGGAAAACTGTATGTTAGATATGAATAGATACTGTAAAACACATATATGATTCAACATTTTATCTTTCAAATGATATAGATAACCTTTAACAGCTTTGGGAATGAAAACATTGGTATACAGTTTAGGTACCCAAAGTTCGATAAAGATAGGTATTTGATGATGATGTTGTTCATGTGAACTTGTTACTCTTATCTTATTTAGTGTGAGTAAAAGCTTCATTAATTAACAGTATGGTAAAGGAACACTTGTCATCTTAACTGACAGTTGATCTCTCTCACCACCTCTGTGCTTCCATTTTACACCTTTCAATAATATTTTAAAAAGTTTAATTCAGATTTTTTTGAAAAGAATATTAGCAACTGAAATTATTAATATTATGTCCAACCTCTCCAACAAAACTCAATGGCTTGTGTTAGGAGTAGGTTCACGTCGGTAGTGTAATGGTCAACATTGAACCAGCCATGGGACCTCTCGATCGTAAGGTCGACTTCATAACCACTAAACTACCTTTCTTAATTGCATTTGGACAACTTTAACTTTAGATTCCATCACCAGTAGGTATATCGGAAGTCTAGCTCAGAGATCTAGCGCCAGATATTATTCTATTTGAACTAGAAATATAATCGTTTGGAGATACGGCAGGGAGAGATATTTCAAGTGGCAAAGGAACTAGATTGTGAGCGTAACTATCACCTCCGCTGTCTCTTAGCTTTTGTAAGGAACTTTCAGTGAACAAGTCCGATTAGCATTTAACAGGGGTTTTCCACAAATATAAAGTACACAAACCGAAAAATATAAAGTAAATAATAATCCAAACACTAAACTTATTTGCCACAAGAAGTCGTACCTGTGAGTAATGAAAAATAATAGGTTTACTAACAATAGTAGTGTGTCACAAGAGTCTCTTCTCTAATAGTTCTAATACTGGTTTTCAAACTAGGTTAAAAGCCTTTATATTGGCAGATAGCGTACAGTAGTGTTAATTTGGCTATTTTTAGACTTGTTTGAAGTAACGTCTGAATATCTGTGTCTATGTGTTTGTCCATCTAAGTGAAGATTCAAGTAAGAGTGTGAAAAATGTATGTTGGCTTTACTTGATATATGCATTTAAGGCTTAGTAGGTCTTTGTTTTTTTGGTAGTCGAGTTCGTGGAGCTAAGAAACCGGTTTCTCTTATATTCCTTATGTCTACCAAGTCCCACGATGTTTATCCTTTGATTTATTTATTGCACAGCTTCCTACTTAAGTTACATTATTTTATTATTGCATAGGAAGTTCTACATTAACAAATAAAATATTTAGACTTGACTCATGAGGATATTCACGGATGGAATGTGGGTTGATAGACTAATTGCCAACAGCCTCGATCAAGATCGAAAGAGGATCGCATTTGGCAGGAGACGAAACACTCTGAGGACATAGTAATTATATTTAATAATTATGTTGTTCTCAGAGTTTAATTTAGCAAGGTTCATTAACTTCTTCTATTTACGAACCAAATGTGTCAAAAAGTTTCTACAACATACAATCTGAAACACTGCTATCTTTTGATATCATGGGTTCTGAGCCCTCTATATTAATTAGCGCAAAACGAGAGTGACAAGACAAAATTATTGAACGCCTAGTCTTCCGTGTGAACTGACTGGTCAGAGGTATGCAACCTTGGGGTTGGATATGACTTTTAAGAAAGATAAAGAGAGGATCAATCTTTACTGACTTGACGTATCAACAGTTGCCAAAACTTCAAAATATCCAATGCCAATAGATAATGTAACTAAACATTTAACCCCACAACTCTAAAGTTCTGATACATTTTGCGTACATATTTTACAATGACCATTTAGTCGCATATGCGTATGATAAAAATTTAAAATACTTACAAATATTACCCAGATGTTGTACAAATAGATTTCTATAGAAATTTGGTAAGGTCCTATGTCTATGATTAACCGTCTGCAAATCATCTAGCCACAGCTGAAGTGCCACCTTTCTAACTAGATAAAACAAAATTATACGTCTTTACCGCGTATTTGATATTATATAGTCTAAGAATCACCTTTTTTATATTAAAATTATGCAACATTCCGGGAATGAATGTTTACAATAACTACATGCATTGACTTAATTTCATTAGTCGGTAGTCGACTAATAGTTTTATTACACTTGTAGTCCTTTGCCACTTTCCCTTTAATTGAAACTTGTAGTCGTAAATTCACTGAGGGGCACAAATTTTGTAACACCTCGGCTACCACCACTAATTGGTGCTTTCTCTGTAACCAACTTGTATTTCAATTAATTGATGCGTTTTATCTTGTTAGATAGAGACTGAGCGAAAAGTGCAATCAAATACACGTTCACTACTTTATTGATAACAAATTAAACACAATTTATTTCGTATCGATATCAATGTTACTGTTTTATTGTTGCAGCCGTGGTGGTGCGTTATTTAACTAAACGTTATATTGGAGAGTACAGCTCTACGGGTGGTGAGTATTTTAAGAAAATTCTTAGAGTATGAATGAGGGTTATTTTTATATTTTCGTTTACATTGAAAACAATTTCCGTTATTTGTACGAATTCTACTTAATACATTAGTAACGAACATATTAAATAGAACATAATCTATATTGTTCGTAAACACGTTAATATCTTATATAATTTCTCTTCAGTTCAATATTAGAAAGATAAAACATCGGTCGATAAATTTTTGTACTGTCACCAGCTGAGCCATTGCATACAATGTGATTATCAGATAAATGCGCCTATTGTAGATTAAGGCCAACATGCCAGTAATAATTGTTGTAATTTTTCACTGTCCTATCATTTGGGTTTCAATCTCCTAGCTGATATGCCAATAGTATCAGTTTTAGTCAAAAGACAGATATTCTAATGGATGTAACCCTTTAGTGAGGGCACTTACCAAATGCCAAGCATTGAGTGCCAATGGACGGTTTATTTGCGATATTGGCAAGATGCAGCCGGGGAGTGCCAAGGCTGACCGACGGCGCCGCCGGGCTCTATAGGTCGTCGAACTATGTTATACATTACATTAATTACAAAATATTACTTAAAAACAAAATATTACAGAGTTAACCGGAAGCTTGATATTGGAAAACATGTATGATAATGAATTGATGTAGGTATTAACATTTTAGTTACCGTATAGAAGAGAAGGTTATACTCTTAAGAAAGGTTTATAAAATTTTATCTGCAAAGAAATGTATGAAGCTACTTTAATCGTTGATTGTATATTTCACACAAATACGTGTCAGAGGCCAGTAAGTTTTATAATGTCAATAGTTAAAGTAGCATTAATAGTAATGGCTCAAGTAATATTATCTGTTCATTGTTACTCTCCCAGTTATCAATCTCTAAACAGTTGATTCATTGTTATTTTATACATATCAGTGACACTTAATAAGTCATTTCGTATATCGCACAAGTGGGTTACGGGCGTAACCTAGATGCACATGGCTGATACAATCTTTCAAAAACTCTATATATTACGAGGTTGCTGTCGAGAACTGGTTGAATGTGTGCGATTGTATAAAAGTAAAAGTAATTAAGAGTTTTGTTTTCAGATTTCCTGTACCAACATCGAGTAGCGTTTGATGGCGCCACGTCTGAAGTAGAAGTACTAGATACATGCGGTTGCGCGGTAAATGTTTTACCTTGTCAATAGCTTTGTTAATAGTCCACACGCTTGTAAACTGATACCATTTTAAAGTGGATCCTTTTAAATGTGTTGTCATATAAAAGCATCGCTCCTATTTTTTATTAAACGCAAAGTATTAAGTAGCTATTCTATGTAGATGATAAACACTGATAAAGCATCATTGTTATTGACGTCAAATGTGAAGATGATAGTTTTTTTGGGTCTCAGAATCAATTGCGAGTGTGGACGTTTTTATGTAATAACTAATAATTCAGCCGTGTGGTTTCTGAGAGAGTAAAATGGAATTCCATTGTATTTTGCTGCAAGGATCTGCTACTGTCCTTGAGAGAAGTGATAGAGAAAATATTACAGCAAATAAGCTATCATTTTGTCCTATTGTAAACATATTAGTCCTGACCAATGCAAGATTCTCCTATAGTCAGATTTTGTAAGTCAGTTGAATTCAGAAATATCCACAAAGCGCAGCTTATATCTCTGCAACGTGTGGCGCCATAAACAAGTTGGCACTTGCGCAAAAAACTTTCAAGGTTATACTTTAAATTAATATCTTTGTCAGGAGACATAATTATGGTGCAGAAGAGCTTTTGAACAAAATTTGCTACTATGATCTACATCGCTCTGCCTCTCCTTAAATTCATCTTAACGCTTTAATGAGCATTAACACTGCCAAAGCGACCTTTGGCATAATTAGAATGATGAAAATATTACATAGTTGAACTATGTAGTTACAATGCCAACCGATCCCATTTGACACAGTAACAGTGACCCTCAGATGAATATAAACTCCGTTAATTTTTTGCTGTCTGAAGTAATGCTTGTTAACAAATAATTCGATGCAATGTTTTTTATTGATTTATTCCTTCACTACAACTAATAACTCATACATTCATCTTTATCTCGTTAGTTCTTATAACAGTAATGTGAAAATGACCATAAAATATGTCTTTGTCCAGAAACGGGGTTGCCTAGCGGAACACCTTCGTTGGGGAGACGCCTTTGCGATTGTCTATTCAGTTTGTGACAGGCGGTCATTTTTGGCAGCTGCGGAGCTGCTCGCTCTATTAGAAAGGACCAGACTGCCTGGATGTACAGCTGTCACATTACTTGGCAATAAGCGGGACCTGGAACACGCAAGGTTAGATAGCCATTTTATAATTATTATATTTTGTGACTAGCAAGGTTGACAATATGGTTAAGAAAATTTTAATTTGCTGTAGTAATGTAGATAATAAAAAAAAATTATACCAATTCTAGTGAAGATACCAGTATCCAGTTTAATACCATTTTTGAATCGATTTAGTAAGATTAACTTTTTCAACAGAGTCGTCAGAGCTGAAGAAGGTCAGGAGCTATCATTGAGGTTCAGTTGTCAATTCTACGAGGTTTCTGCAGCGGAGTCTTGTGCGGGTGCTGCTCTTGCATTTCATGCACTACTTCGAGAAGCAAGAGCATTAGCATTATTGTTACCACCTAGGAGGAAACTAGCAGCATATTCTGTTTCTAAGGTAAGTTTTGAATATTGTAATACGAAGAAATAATTATGATATTTAAAAATATCTACAAATTGAGAACGTATGATTCTTCGAGGATAGATAATATTAAAAAAAATATAGAGTTATTCTCAACGTACACTCGACTCCTATCTCAAGAACTTTGTCAGGAGTCCAGTTAAACATCCCCATGATGAATGAAAGCAGTCACGTGTCATAACCAAAATGTTTCCTTTGTCCCAGGTTATTGGCTCAATCCTCGGTTTAAGCAACAAGAGTGTCAGGAAGAAACGACCATCCCTCAGCATATGATCTGTCAGTTTTAAAACTTTTGGATCCTGTTCACTCCGCGATAGGAGTTTGTTTTTATTTCTGTTACATAAACAGATAATTTGTTATCTCTGTCAATATGGATTGAAGAGATTTATCTGCAGGTCGTCGGGTCGAAGCTATGGTGGATTTACGATGGGTTTAAGATGGGAATGCTTAAAGAAGGATACTAGGATGCTAATAGAATAATTTGCAATAAAATGGTTACACCTTTAATAAAGATTAATATAATATTCTATTCCTTTTAATATCATATTTAATTGTTGCAATACCAATATCCCACAATAACTTGTCCAAGACCAATCTCTTTTTTAATATTTGGTACGTGATTGCGATATCACTCTACCTGATTATAGGGAAACTATGTGTGAAGTCTCATACTATACGAGTTATGGAATACAAAAATAATGAACTGACTGCTGTTCTTAGTTTGACGGTTTTGAAAGATGCTTTTCACTTATAAAAGTCAGGAATACTGTATGTTAGCTAAGAATTACAAATGCTCATGACGCAGTATTATGCAATTCATATAATTTTGTAAGTAAGTGGCATGTCTCCTTCGGCACGTAAAAGTGACCTTATTATGGTATATGGATTATATGGTTTGATGCCAATGGCGATGAATGGGTTGATTCTTTATTATATGTAACGTTGAATTAAAGGTTAACAAAAATTATTGCTTTATAAAATTTAATATTGTTAGCAATCTTTCAGGTACTATTAGGTAATATTGTATGTACCTCCGTTCATTTACAAAATGACATGTGTAGTTGCAAATTTTTGTTCTTGCAATTTTTTTACTATTTAAGGAACGAGATAATTTTTATGGTCCGACTGAAAAATGAAGTAAAAGACATTGTATTGTATAGTAGTTGATATGAAGATGGAATTTAATAGTATTTTGAACTTTTTGGCAAATTTCTGATTATGTGGTAAATATAATATAATGTAAACAAAGACACGATTAGACATTTCAATGTTGGAAAGACAATTCCTTATAAGTGTATAATTTCAAGCTGAAATATCAATAAGAATTGAATCCGTATTAAGTGATATTGGACATACTAACCTATACCAGGTTAAGTATTTTAAAACTACTTATACGTATCTATACAACGGCAAAGCCACGTACAATGTTTTAAGTAAGATTTTATAACATTAATAAAATTGTACCCACAGAATAGAAACTAGTAAAAATGTGATGCGACAGTTTCTGTAGCGGAATCGATGTCGCTAAATTCAAACATGCAGACATTAATAATACGTTACATTACTCGTAAAAATATTTTGATTAGCGGTATGTATATAATACACACTTAATGCTAAATTAGAAAACATACCTTATCTGTTCAAAATAAAGATTACTTTGCTATGGATATAAAATTATTTACGACGTTTCATGTCTTAAATTGAACAAGCTTTGACGTAAAAGTTTAGACGTTGGTCAGTGAATTCTAAGAAAGTTAGCTAAAATTTTAACTTCTCACAATAAGGTTTATATCGTCGATTTTATCCTTTTTTGCATGCTACTTCACACTTCCACTTTTTTTTCAGTGATTATACCTATAATAAATTTTACAATCAATGTGCTATTATGTGACTTGAAACATAAAGTTTCGAATTCAATCGATAAATTGAAAAGGGTATATTAGATCTAAGTCAGACTAAATTAAATCCTTATTTGAATTAGAGTTCTTTAAATCAGATATTTATATTTACAAATATACATAAATGTTATATTCTTACATTAACTATACCGTTTCAGATGATAACACATGCAATAAATAAATACAGGAAATAAATGTATCCATATGTGCCTTATATTCTCGAATTTCATATTACGTCGTATTATAAATCTAATAGAAGGTCCGCTGTTTTAATTTTCCTTTTGTACCTATTGAAACAGTCTGACTTCTGACATCTTATATCTGATAGAAATAAGACTGTCCTATATTGTATATATTTATGAACCATTAGATGTGTGGGTTATAGTTGTTTTATGTTATTATTGTAGTACATGCCATTTTATCATTTATATGATCTTATCTTCGTCGAATAAAAAAGTATCCAAGTTAATGCTTGCGTATTATTTTTAACGTATACCTACATTCTAACTGTACCTATCTTAGTTTGTATTTCACTTCCATGCCTAGTATTTACTAGTAAGTGGATTAAAGCAAGTCTATAGGGGATATGTATGTAAAGCATTTTATTAAGATAACTGCTAGCCAGCTGAAAGTGAAATCGGATACCACTCGACGTACATTGGCTGTTTTAATGTTACCTCATATTAGCGTGCAAATGTTCGTATGCATATTTTAAAAATTTCCTCGTTTCCTGCTTTAGTAAAGGTTTCATTACACTCACTCTATAAAACGTTTCTAGATATTGTACTGCTGTTATAGGCATACCGCTTAATTGAGGCATCGCTTGCGGGGTGCTCGGGGGTAAGTAGGACGAGCACCGATTGAGGTGCGGGCGGCGGGCACTCGTAGCTAGCCTGCTCCCCACCTCATGCCTCAGTTAAGTGTTCAGTCTATACACGATACATCTACGGTACTTGTCAAACTTGATATTGATTAAACAGTAAAAAATAATTGTAGGGTCGTAATAGACTTCGCGAATACATCATTAACTTAATATGTACAAGGAACACACCCATACCTGGAACAACCACAAGTACAAGTAGGTTCGTATATGTAATTCCTACTAGTATTTGTAGGTATAGCGTGGGAATCCGATTCATTAAATTTTGCTCGAAGACAATTTCGAGGTCAATGATTAAACTATTGTGACATATATGTTTATTTAAATTTATATCAATTTCTTTGCCCATTTATAAATAAAAGCACTGTATTATTCACCTACGAGTACTAACAAAGACTACTTCCACATCTTTCACACAACGTATTGAGTCAACCAACTCAATCACAATGTTGAAATGTATGGCTTAAATTGGGGATAATTGGATGGAAAATGGGAATAAATTAGGAGGGATAAATAAATAAATTGGGAATAAATAGAGCAATGTTCTTTTGGCCCTCTTTTTTCATCTCTAAGTTTTTCTGAGCGCTTAAACATTTTTTCATGTGCTAAATTGTTTATTAATTTGTTTGATGTATGACCCTTCAGCCTGCGTATAGGGAGAGTGCTTTGACCAGACTAGTTGGTTTTGCCTTGCGAGCCGTTGCCGAATGCGTGACGTTATGCATTTGGACTTTATGATATATTATTAGACGTAGGATTTTCCAGAACGAGATTCAGAAAAAGCTAATTATTCGCAACCTGATTTTTGAATTGAACAAAGGAGGAGTTTGAATATTTCACCCAATAGATAAAAATGTAAATATATAAACCGGATCTTTATTTTCACTCAGCAATATCAGTTTACCGCGTATTACGGAAGTCAAAGTAAGTACTTAATCTGCAGCATTTAGAAAAAATATTTTTGCCATAAAATATGCATTTAAGAAATAAACAGACTTTTCATCCGTCAGCATTCTGTAAAGCGTAAATATATATAAACCAAGTTGAGCTACTTCCTACTTACATTGTATAAAAGATACAGTCGTAAAAGAGAATTCAATCGTTCCAGATATACGTGAAGTGTACTCCTATCTACTCATAGCGGCACTGAATATCGCATATTTGTGCAAATTTTGCAAGTTCATGAATAGTGTATTTGTACGCATCCTGTACATGGTTGAAATTTCTGACATCTACCTATGCATTTTCTGTTTGGTTATTGTAACCCAAGTATTGGTGGTAGCAATACAGCAATAGCGGCCTAAAGGCAAAGTAAGCTGGCGCCTTTGGGCACGAAGGTACAAATGGGCGCGAAGGCAGAATTGATAAAAGAACATCGTAGTGGGAATTCTCTCACTCAGCCCCTTTTTTATAATGATGATGAGGAGCGTGAACGCGTAGGCTGCCGCCGCCTCTTTTTGCGAGTAAGTAATGCTCCAGAAGAAGCCGAGTGAATGAAATCCATCCCAAGGTTGCCTGGAAGAGATCGCTTCCAGCGATAAGGCCGCCCATTGTACATTAGAACAAACTGTAACTCTCACTACTTGTCCATGGTCTTTTCTTGTATTTATGTTTTTTGTTTTGTTTTTTGGTGTACAATAAAAAGTAATCTATCTATCTATCTATCTAAATGCGTACTTACGGCACTCTCAACTTTTAATATGCTTCTGGTTGGCAGTAGGTACATACCCGTAGGTGACAACAGTATGAAGATTGTGTTGTTATTCAGCATGGTGCCTTTATAGGTATAACGATTATTAAAAATAAGTATATGTATATAAACTTTAAGTGAGTAATAATCGTATACTTAATTTCAATTAAATTCGGACAGTAAGTGTAACATTTGTATGATGTTTAATGAATTCACTCTGACCTTTTTTCACCTAATTTTGTAATGAATCGGACGGAATGCATCTATTTGATTGAAATCTCTTCAAACCACAAAATGTTCTGAAAATATTATTACGTTTAACTTGTCCTTGAAATAGACTTCCTCAAATGATAGATGTCGATGTTGTAATGATGATTGGTTACTTGTTACGTTATTTGGATTAAGTTTCATATTTCTGTTACAATGATATATGAAACTACATCAAACCAATACCTGCAGTTATAAGTGGAACGTGACAATATGTAGGTACATAATAGACGTACTTACTTGCGCCAGGTGTTCGCCGACAACTGTATGAAAGGCAATTATCTTGTGTCGATAAAAGAAAAAGTCAATTCGTAATAAAGCTGTAGTAGAAAACAATAATTATATCCCTGACTGGTATGGAATGTACGACATTTACCTTCGGGATTTAAGTTACCCATAGCCAGGAAGAGATGGCCTTCGGCGATAAGACCGCCGAAAACTGGCTTGGGCTTTTTTCTTTCATAGGAAGGTGGTTCGATGGCGCTCGACGACGAAAAGGCATATGAGAGTAACAGTAAACCCCATGCTTCCAGTGAAAGTTTTGGATGCCTGTTAATGATGGTGAGTAGATAGAACAAATTATCATAAAATGATATTTATTGTAGGACCAATTCATTGTATTTTACTCCGTAAGTATGTTCTGGGGAAGTAGGTATATTCGTTCTTGTGTGGGTATATAATAATGATAACGAATGATTAGATTATTATTTGCTCAAACATGTCGTGTCGGGACCGTGCCTTCAGTCACCTCGCCCTAACAAGCATAAATTACAACAAATGTTCCAGCTCGGGCACTCCACTAGCTATAATGCTAAGTTATCAGTACTACCCGTGTACTACCACATGCCTTTCACCGCTCAATAAAGATCCACTTTTCTATGAACATGATTCTCACATTGAAGCGAAACCTGTGTCGTGTAACACGCCAATGTATGGAAAAAATAGGCTTAATTATGATTTTTATAGCGATTAAATTAATGTACTTATGAAACAGGTTCAATTTACAACGCTATTTATACTTAAGAAGCTTTCGAGTACATAAAACAACACTGGCTAGATTTTTTTTATCTGAGGGTGAAATTTCTGAAAATCCTTTCTTAGCTTAGTAGATAATATATGTACAGAGGAAAAGGCATCTTAAAGGAATTAAGTATCAAAATGACACAACATAACATTAACAAGTTCCCATACATCTAATATCTATCAGCTAGTAGGTATAGGGATTGTCAGTAGCGTTAGATTTAGAAAAATATAGGGTAAGGTTGCGATTATTGGACCACTTAACTTTAAACAGACCTGGTATCCAAAATAGAGCATGAAATAAAACAAAAATTGGGTGAACGAGTAGTCCGTATATTCAATTATTGGTAACTAACATATAAAGTTAATTGTATTATAAATATAGGCACAAAATAAGAAAATAAAACTTTATGATGGTTTCCTTGTTTGAACCACCGTCTCTTTCATCGGACCGCTTAGTTGCTATGATTGGACTTAGGGCATTATGGCCGGCTGGTCCATTCAAGGTGCATGTGAAAAAAATGAATTAAATGAAACAATAATTTTATTAAATTACCTTTATTTTAAGAAATAGAGAGGTAGTTACATTAATCAGTCGACTCTAATTATATATCTTCATTTGGCATGTAAAGTCACAAAAATCTTTCATGTACGTAAAACTAAAACTTAAACGCAAAAATCTCTTCATAAATTCTTATATAAAAAGCCTAATAAACACCTAGGTTGCCTAGGAATGAAAATCAATATATAAAAATACGTAATATGCACCTAACACTACCATTATATGACATTTAAATTCTTTATAAAATCAATGAAATATTGCAAAAATATTTTTAAGGAAAAATAACAATTATAACTATAAAATATAAGAAAACTCTTAGTTAGCAGTAAACATACATCTTTTTTGCTGATTCTTGTAGAGCTAATTTCATATTCGCCTCGTTCCAAGCATAATATTGCTCTCTTTTTGCCATGCTAAAACAAATAGAAAAAAAATTAAATATTAAAAAACACACATCATAGAAGTTGCTATGATTGGACCGGTTCAATGAAAGAGCCTCGTACCGGTCCATTGATAGAAACTCACTAACATCCACTAAAATATTTATTTTAAAATAACGTAGCACGTTACTCAACAAAAAATACGATAGTTAGTATCCTAAGTATATTGCGCAATGCTATTAGAAAAAATCACATTAAAATATTTAAAGGAACAGTACTTACATGATATTATTTACCGCGTAAAAATTATATTAGAGGTCCGAGAAACACAACGACGAACGTCCGTCCCATACGCTGCCTGCGGCAACACTGGTGGTTGGAGGGTGATGCGGGGGGTTGTAAAGCTAGCGTTTCGACGCATCGATCGGGTTCAAACACGAATCGATCGCGAAATATTGAAGTGGTCCAAACAAAGCGCTGGTCCAATGATCGCAACCTTACCCTATTATAGTTCTCAATTAATATAACGCCCTTTTTCCTTCATTACTTAATCATCTGGTACTACAATCACATAAAGAGATACGGTTTATTAACTTTATTATTAAAATTCATTAAAATTCAATACCTACACATTTTATATATAAATATGTGACAGTGATCTTCACACTAGGATTCCTTGTGTCGTGATTTTATCTGTCATATCGAAAAAAAAAGTTTCTTTTTTTCGGGCCATTTAAACTTCCAGACGATTTTGCTATCGAAACTGTGACCAAAATCTTTTTTCTGAAATAACTATAAAATTACCTGATATATTACCTACGAAATTCTTACTTAAGTGAAATATATATGGAATAACCTTTCATGCACTCAATAAACGTTTATGTAACGAAGATTACAATATTCATCATCAATACCAACTTATTTGAGCTAATGCACTATTGAACTTTGTATTGTAATTTTCGTTGATTTTGACTGAAATGGCCAACATATTTTAATCTGTAAAAATTAAACTACTTAGTTTTTGAACGTAAACAGTAAAGCAAATTAGTCCAGGAATACTACTGTTAATACAGCAAACACCCGCACTGTACGAATCGTGCACAAACAATCACAGAAACGGTAACTAAGAAACAGGATAGATGTTGTATAATTAACACTTGGTTGCAGTTCCCACAGGATTGATGGCATACCACCCACTGGATTTCAACAGAGGGATTTAAATTACGCGGTATTCACAGTCTGTCTTGCATATCAATACCGAGCTCATGGTAGTGATAAATGCGCCTCTTTTGAACATGTCCTGTGCCTGTCAGGAACAAACGTGAAAGATAGAACCGGTAATTGTGAATGTACGGCTACAACTTATTTCTTAGATGTATAAATTATGTAAGAAAGCTTCGCGGAGACAACAGATAGATACATCCAAGTAGTTAACAGGTACAACCAGTTAGAAATTCAAATGAAAAATATTATGTATTTCTGTTCCTGTTTACATATTGTAATTTTATATTGACACCAAGATGAATAATTCATTGTCGAGTCAATATATAGAAATCAATTTCTAATAAAATTTTGTGTTATTTTTAGATAACTATTTTCATATCTAGTTATTATAAGGAAGGTTATAACTATTGATTCATAGCCGTTATTTCCAGAATTTGCGTATAAGGAGGAAGGGAGGGGGGATATAAGGTATTGGTGATAAAATACTGTTAAGCAGGCAATGTTTCTACACAACTGTAAGGGCTCTAGGGTTTTGGGTTTTAGTGAGCCCACGACGATCAGTGATCCACTGTTCTCTATCGAAAGCGTACATCAGTTTATTATTGTTGTTCTTAATGTTCGTCTATTTTTATTCTTAACAGTGTAATGTTAGTGCATTCTATTCTTTCATTCTACTTTCGTTATTTTAAAGTACTTCCATATTTGTTTCACCAACCTTTAGTTTGTTAAATTATGTAATATTTGGTCCATACCTTAGTAAAAAAAATAATGTTTACAGTTAGGTTAGTTCTATGTTACAGCGGTACTACGAGTATGAACCGTTCATTGTTTGATCGATCTGGCTGTACTGCTGGGTTTCTATTGCCGTCATAACATTACCATAAAAACACCAATTCATATCCGAAACGCGTGACTTAATGCCAAATATTTTTGATAAACATCAACGCAGTGGATTGCTGGTTATATTATATAGTACTCTCAATCTCTTTACCGAAAATGCAGCCATTGCTCATACTGTAATGGTTCTATAGTAATTAACATATTTCCCTATTAGGCCAATGGAGCCAGTAGAGCTTTATTGTCTTTATTGGCATAAGGAATATTTAGGTTGCGTGCAGTGCTATTTTATTTTTTGATTGAAATTCCTTCTTATGTGTGCAACATAAGATTGAAAATCAGTTTCATATTATTCTTGAGCGTTGTGACTTTTGGTACTTGTAAGAAACAGCGGCGCCAGTGAGGACGCGTGCTGTGGCGTTCACGACCACGATGCGCACATTGAAAATGGCACATTATCATAATGCAATACCGGAATGCTAGTGATGTCCTCATAAGGCATCTCCGTTTAGATATTCAAATATTACTAGAGTGAGTGTGTTGCAAGACCGTAACATAAGTAAGTGCCTTACTTTCAATTGAACAGGGTTTGCGAGGGTGACTTGACAAGAGCGATAATATTTAACACTAGAGAGAGAATTAGTGTTTCCAAATTTATGTGCGCTACGACTTTTGACTACAAATGTGACATAGAGCAAAGCACATACAAAAGCTTGTTTAACTGATCGCCAAACATATTAAAATACTAGCTGCTCTGGCGAATTTATTACTGTCATATTTTTTTCCGTCCTTTTGCAATTCAGATCCCATTCTCGCTGCCCATCTATTCAAATTTTCTCGTGTATTTTTACTCCTGATTCACGCTGCAGCGTTATAGGTTTGAATTGTTTTTTTTCTTATTTCATTTTCGCTGCACCTTTTATTTAACGGGAGCCCGACAAGTATCCTATATCCGTCTCTTGGTTCTAAGTTACCTGTTCTAAGTTACTTGGTCGTTCTTGGGCTATAAATAGAGTTACTAACACGACCTTCTTTTAGATTTGTATACATATATAATAACATAAAAAAAGAATATGCTCGAATTTTTGGGTGATCATTGTATTCATGTAAACGGGAGGTGGGACGGCCCTTGCCAGATGCACTGACGACTTAAAAACGGTGGCTGGGGTGGACTGCATTCGGAAGGCTGAAGATCAGGAGCATTGTTGCATATTCGGAGAGGCATGTCCAGCAGTAGTTTGACATGAAATTGCAAAGATACTGGGATGTTCTGCAGAATCACCAATCGTCATTTGTTTATTAAACATCGTTAACCATTTGACATCGTTTATTGATGTTATGTATTGGAGAGTGGAACACATAAATCAAAACAGTTGGAAGTTCGTCGCAATTCGCAATGCCGCCGTAATGAACACAAGGTGAACTAAGAAAACACAATATATTGTAGTTACATTCAAGAATCTTGCTTCATTTTTGTCACATTCGGGGGTAAAGGTGTAAGAGACAGTAGTCACGTATCCTAATCATGGGCTCGAGAAGTTCCTGGATAATTTGAAACTAAAATTTGTACGAAGTGATGCCACTACACAACTACTAGTCTTAGAAACTACTGCATACCTAATAGGTCAACTTATTTTCGTAATGAAGTTTAGGCTACTTCTTTTTGAGTTTACCTTATTTTCTTATAAAGTAGTTGTATTTTTGCTTAAATTACACTTAAGCTGTCAAAAGATTATACCTCCAGCTTTAGGTGTCCAAGAATTTTGCAGCTCACGTACCTATTGTCCAAGATAAATTTAATCATTTATGAAAAGAGAACCAAAGAAGGGAACACTACGAGCTTCTATGTTCTAGTTTTGACTAATCGAGATGTTAATGATTGTCTGTCGTCCATACAAATTACTTCATTCATGACCTACTTAGATGAGATAGATAAACATTAGATCTCATTTCAATTGCAAATGTGATTTGAACCAATTTTCCTGCCAAAATTTATCATAATTACCTATTCTATAATCTATTTATTAAATCTTAGGTTGACATCTTTGTAATTTATGCGTGCATGTAAATACCTGAAGTTCACGCAGCAGTTTTTCCATTTCATTACCTCTCAAGAATGTTACCATTCAAAATTCATAACAGCTTGTACTACAAAAATAAAGTAACACATCTTTTAAGGATGTTTATCAAGAAGCAGTTTTTGTAAGAAGAATCTTGTGGTAACTGATATTTCAGCCACTTTCAAGGATATGCTAAATAGAATTTTGTTTGCATGATCAAAATAAAATAGCGGTTGCATTTATAAAGTAAGTGAGTGAGTTATCCTTCATAAATTATATTCTGTGAACACAAACCATAATAAGATTTTCATTGAAATCCTTATAGTATTCATAATAACAATCCTATATCTCTGAAATGCATATATCGTATGCGTGCGTATATTTTAGAAATGCGTGTACAGGTCTTTTCTCATATATCATTAAACGTGTCACCTATTAATACTCGTAAGTATACAAGAAGATAGCCTTCGTAGCGATAATTTAATGATGTGTTAAATTTGAGAACAGTCGGTTTTCGAACCTAGGACTAGGTACTAATAAAAAGTTAACTCATTATTTAGTTAACACCGAAGAAATATCATCATATTTCTTCGGTCATAGACATCTACACCCATTTGTGTAAGTACGAAGATAATGCTATGTCAATTATTTAAAATACAGTTCCTTACTAGTCTGCAGGGATGAAAAAATAATGCCAAGTTACTAAGCTTGGATGCATAAAAGCTAAACATAAGATAGAAACGATTTCTTTGACGGAAATGTACCTACAAACCTAAATATGGGAGTTATAAACAACATACATAAATATATATAGAAATAATAATAAATTATATATATATATATATATATTTATTAAGAAAACAGTAGTGTTATCACAAATAGTATTAGATATTATTTATATTCTTTAACGTTAACATAGATAAAAGTTGTGTAGCTATATCCATATTCTTGAAACCTAAGCTCTCAATAAAATCTAGAGCTTATTATACTAACAGATTGAATTATGTCTCATTCTACATCAATGGGTGTTGTGATCTATTTGAATAGGTACAGCATTCTATGAACACAATACACTCTAACCTAATTTATGAAAATAAAATCATAATCCAGGTCATGGATTAATAGTTACGACTACATACTATCTATCATTAATTTTCACATTACACAGTAGACTAATGCAGACATGTTTCTGAATTAGAACATTGCTGGCATATTAATTATGCGTAACGAACACGGCGCAGTAAAATATAGGAACAATCACAAGTGCAGGCGCTTGAATTTCTAAATTTCAATGCATGACTCACATCTAGTCTTTGGTTTGCAGAGTAACATTCATCTGGCTCGCTCCAGACTAGTATAAATAATTTGGAACGCGGTCTGGTGCAACCGTGCAATGCAAACTGGCAGCTACACCTATCTCTAAGTTGGTAAAAATGTGAGTGGGAATGATAAAAGCGATTAAAAGGTGACAGTTTAATATGTGTTGTGATTTAGTGCTGTCGAGATTGGTAGGAAGCAATTAATCCTATGTCTTATTTATCATTCTGATGTCGCAGCAGGTGATACGGCGTGTTCCGGGAACGTAAGCCTCATCTCACGATAATAAGCGTTTGTGTGAAGAGGAGCGATTTTGTATTTCTTATAGTGTCATTATTAGGTTACAGAATAATTACATATGATTTGTATTATTAATAGAATTTGAAAACAAATAGGATAGGGAAGTCTCCCCATATTTGATATTTTATACCACTGAAAGATGATGATCTTTCAGATGTGACCGGTAACCACTGTCCGTCAGATGTGACGGACAGTGGTTACCGTGCCCTATTGACGTGTGCAACTAGGAGCGTCACGTGACACTCGAGCTACCGAACCGATTATCAAAAGTTTATTTATTTATGTTATATCCAATCTTTCACACAATGCGTTTCATTGAGTTAAATATGAAATGCTTTTGTGTATCTAGATTTGTACATGTGTTTAGATTTATCCTATAAATTAAACTTTAACACTCAATCAACTATAGCTTTTTCTCAATATTGTTTTCTCACCCTTGATATTATTATTTGTTAACGACCCAGCACCTCAAACATAAATAAAACTTTGAATTTATGCTTGTGGGTAAATATACCATTACTCCAACAATTAGGACTTAGGTGACATTTCATCTGCAAAAATTTCATCTGCGGATGAAACGTCACCCTTTTTAAATTATTAGGGGACGAATCATCCGCAAAATATTTCATCTTCGGATAAGATGTCACCGTCTCAAACTTTGAGGTGTCAGTTCATCCGAAAAATATTTAATCTAATTAAGTACTAATAATAGAAAAGACAATGAAAAGAACAATTTGATTTTTATATATTATACGTGAGAATAAATTATTAGGTTGAATCATTTGGTAAATCAAAATATTGAAACATAATTTTAGTTATTGTAAAAAGTTCTTGTAAAATAAAAATATCATATGAAAACAAGTACTTAAATAATGTAAAAATAAATCACTGTAGGTTCTTCTATATAAATATATTTTAAATTGAATATTGATTTAAAATTGAATTTGAAAGAAAATATTCAAGTCAAATTAAACAATAGTTAACAAAAACTGAGTTATAAAAAATAAATGTAAAAAGTTCTTCAATAATAATTTATGAAGTCATGTCAATCAAAAACCAATATTGTAAACTAACGTAAAAAATACCACATAAAATAAATCACATTATTATAAATCACGCAACAGTACTATTGGACGAAAGATTCTTCTAAAATAAAATAAATACCTAAGTGTCAGTAAAAAATGTGAAGTAAATAAATATTGATGTGAGCATTAAAAAACAAAAAATTGCGATTCAATAAGCTAACTTTTCGATGCAGTGTCCGAGACTAATTTCATTATCAATTAGTTCTCTTAAGATTTTAGATTTTTTTTCTTCTTTCAGTTTACTTTCTTCAGTTCTCTTTGAAATATAGCCTTGCCTTCTGTGTAAATTGGAATAATACGAACTATCTTTTTTAAGAGTTTTCAATAGTACATTATTGTTAGGTTTAGTAACTTTTAAGGTCCTATTGAGTCTTGAATTCCACCATTCGATAGCATTATTAGCTACCAAACCTAACTGAAAGAAGAAAAAAAATATAAAATCTTAAGAGAACTAATTGATAATGAAATTAGTCTCGGACACTGCATCGAAAAGTTAGCTTATTGAGTCGCAATTTTTTGTTTTTTAATGCTCACATCAATATTTATTTACTTCACATTTTTTACTGACACTTATTTATTTTATTTTAGAAGAATCTTTCGTCCAATAGTACTGTTGCGTGATTTATAATAATGTGATTTATTTTATGTGGTATTTTTTACGTTAGTTTACAATATTGGTTTTTGATTGACATGACTTCATAAATTATTATTGAAGAACTTTTTACTTTTATTTTTTATAATATATACTATATATTTGACTTGAATATTTTCTTTCAAATTCAATTTTAAATCAATATTCAATTTAAATTATATTTATATAGAAGAACCTACAGTGATTTATTTTTACATTATTTAAGTACTTGTTTTCATATGATTTTTTTATTTTACAAGAACTTTTTACAATAACTAAAATTATGTTTCAATATTTTGATTTACCAAATGATTCAACCTAATAATTTATTCTCACGTATAATATATAAAAATCAAATTGTTCTTATCATTGTCTTTTCTATTATTAGTAGTTAATTAGATTAAATATTTTTCGGATGAGCTGACACCTCAAAGTTTGAGACGGTGACATCTTATCCGAAGATGAAATATTTTGCGGATGATTCGTCCCCTAATAATTTAAAAAGGGTGACGTTTCATCCGCAGATGAAATTTTTGCGGATGAAATGTCACCTAAGTCACAATTAGTAGTATTTAAAGACCAAATTGATATAGCATTAATTAAATATGTAAATATAGAAAAGAAAAATGCGGTCAAAGAATGGGTTATTCTCAGAATTAAGTCCATTAATGATCTTGATATAACGCTTGATCTGTTACATATACCTACAGTTCATCTTTGATATGCATAAAGATATGATCATGGCCTTCATCATGTCGAAACGAAATTACTGTAATTCGTAATCCAATATCTCTAGATTTTAGATACGACATCTGACACAAATGCCAGGTTTAGATTTCTATTTGGAATCATTTGACCATCACAAAAAGAATTTTATTAGGTCCCATTTAATTTTACTTATTGTTTCATGAATTCCAGAAATCTCAACGATAATAATTTCACTCTCATGAACGCTGCGATTAGATGATGTAGATAGAAAAACGCATTCTTGCCCCGATAATTTAGTAGGCGTCAACAGCCGCACCACTACTTACGAATGCAGCATTAGTAGGATCATTAACAGCTGCAAGGTATTGCAAGATCAAAGTAATCAATATAGCGCACGATATTAATATCGCAGTGTCACTAAATTAAGCGATACAGTTCTGATGCAGTTACAAAATAGATCAATTTTACGACAAATAGCTAAAGTATCACTGTAAAGGTAAGGTAGAGATTGTACTACGCACAAAATATTAGACGAGAACCATAGCTGTTGACATTTCCGAGAACAAATCATCGTTATAGTCATAGGACGTCCTTTGCTAAACATAGGCCTCCACCATCATTCTCTGAACCTTTTCCCAACTCAGTTGGAGTCGGCTTTCCAGTCTTACTGTGATGCGGTAGAACTTCGATATTTTCCTTGAAGCGACTCCATATGACCTCCACAACCAATAGTCCAATGACCAATGGCGATATCGAAGTTCCAAGTTAGACTGGTTGGTCTTTTGAGGGCTCCAACTACCCGTAACGACTGCCATAGATGTTTGCATGTGCAACCCTGACCGACGGCTTAACGTGCTCTGCGAGGCACGACCAGACCAGTGCAGTGAGCGGCCTCCACCATCGACCTCCAATCCGACTGGTTGGAGACGGGCATCTAACGGGCTTGGTACTTTAACCTAATTCGAACGCGGCAAATCGCTGAGCCAGTCTCAATACTCACCCTAACGCTGGAATTTCATGAAATATAAACAGTCCTCATCTGACTAGTATATTTGGCGTATACGGTTACATGCTACCGTTTCCAGTGATTCATAAGATAAGCCGTATGTTACACAGGTATTGTAAGAATGCTGTTTTGTTAGATTTATTGTTATGTAGACATTAGATATAACTGTAGTTATAATTTTGCAGAAGTAACGGGAATGGACAAAATGTATAAATCTTTGAGGTGCCGGGGAAATAATACTCACTACTTCATCCCGGCCGAAGGGTGAAGAGGCGACTAACTACTTAGACGAAATCATTGCAAGAGAAGAAAAACCCGAAATGAAAGTCGGTACCAACCCGACTGGCCAGCATGTAAACAGCAGCAAGACCTATTTTTTATATCACTTAGGTGTCAGACAAGCACGCGGCCCACCTGATGGAAAGTGGTTACCGTGGTCTATGGACTACAACATGAGAGGCGTCACAGCTCCTCTTAGACACTTGCAATTTTAGTTGTAGGTACCATTCGCCACCCATTAATCCTGTAGAAGTCTACCAGGGTCTAAAAAAAGTTACTTACCTAAAGCTTTTATGTAACTCTATTCCTAACATTTAGACTACAAGTAGTAGGATATAAAAGATAAAGAAGAAGAAATCGTAATCATAATTATAATCTATGTGTAATTCTATATCATGGTAAACGTACCTACTATTTCCAATGATTCAAACTATCATTATGTATGTTTATGCCAATTATTCTCAGAACTAAATAGCCAAACTACTGTTGGCTTACATTCTATGATTCTTTTGTTACTTGTAAACTATTTTATGAACCACTTTTATATCGGAAGTATTCCAAAATGTGTTGTTACGATTTTGAAGCATAATCCTATAAAGTTTGTGCCCGTTTTGAAGTATGCCAATTACGTGTGTTTATTAGTGTATGGTAAAGATATTGTACATGTATCATGTTTTATGTTAATGAGTAACGTGGGTGAATCAGTTCAAAACATTTTTTTTTTCAATTCATTTCGCACCTTGTAATTTTATAGTACCTTTTAGGTAAACCAGGTTATTATGGCTACGGTATGTAAATATGTTTACGGAAGTAGATTGCAGGGAGTTCGGCTTTGTTCGTTTCTGTTTAAATAACAACAAAAGCGAAAGAATTTAAATGACGTAGCGTAAGAATGATTCTGTCTTCATTTTGTTTCACTGTTTTGTATCACATTTAGTAATATTTAAACTAAAACTAAGAAATGCTGGGTCTTTTTTACTTTTCTAGCATTTTGTAAACCATGTCAGCGTTGTGAACTAAATATGCCTGACCATAAAGGTTTGTATATTTTAAACTGAAACATGGTTGTTAGTAATATAAACACGCCTAAATTATTTATTGATTCTTGGGGTGTTGAATATATTGTATACCTTACAATTTAAAACAAAATAATTATATCGATACCGCTCAATTAATTATGTCCGGCCAACTTGAACAGTCGTACAAGTCTACGCGTCCAACTTTTTCTTCTTTGTCTGTATTTCTCGCGTTTTTAATCGGAGTCGGTTCTCCTTAACCTTCCTATCTAGAGAGTTCTGTGCTGTGTTATCATGAAGTTCACTTTTCCTACCTGAACTATTTTCCAATGGTGGACATTCACGTAGACTGGGGTCTGCCACGGCCTCTTGGTCCCGACTTTAGTTGCAGCACTCGTCTACACTAAATGATATTAATCACACTAGAACATAGCCTTAATAATCAACGTTTATTACATGCCTTGAATGAATGATTGAAATAGATCTACAGTACTGTATCTATTTGTACACGTACTTTAAGATTTATATCACTTTTTTCACTTTTTGGGGCACTATACGTTAATGCAACAAAACAATTTATGCAAATATATAAGATGTTTAGCTCCATCAAAATCATAATCGTTGTCAACCTCTCTATGGCGTGACGGTAGTGAACGCGACTACTACTACGCAGGAGGCGCGGGTTCTATTCCTGTTAAGTCCAAATATTTATGTGCATGAAAATTAATATTTGCATTGGTCTGGGAGTTTCTATGTTTATACAAAAAAACATCTAAGTATGTTTATCCGCATTCTAGAATCCATAACACAACTTAGTTAACCTAGTAACATGGGTCTAGGTGGCGTTGTGTAGATTGTCCTAGAATATACTTTATATCTCTCTTTCTAGCCATGAAAACGAACGCCTTGCTTATAGTCTATCCAGGTAAGCCTACAGGTAGTAAATAATACTTATTTTCAAGACATTCAGGCTAACATCTGCGTTCGTTAGTGAATCGATCAAATAGATTGACAAGGTCTATACTAGGAACATGCATCCGACCTACATCTGCAGACTGAACGACTGACATCTACGACTTGCCATTAGACGGTATAGCTTAATAGGCCCCCAAGACCAAATCTATGGGTTATCGCCGTTATCGGCGATCGTGCCTGCCACCTCACCTAAATTGTTTATCTCTTGTCATTCGTCGAATCCAATGCGGCATGCGTGGCATCAAAACAAATGCTATCTATTTATTTCAAAGTAGTTTAGATGAAATTAAATTTAAAAAAAAACAGTAGTTAGTACCTACTCTTATCTCATATAACTTATTCTAACTCACTTGTTCACTTGAGTCAACTAAGCATGAACCGACAGAGGTTTTCTGTGTGTTTCATGCGCATCATCACCCTCACAGCGAATTATAAACGGCAGCGGAATTAAGAATATAGGTAATGCGACTAAGAAAAGAGTCTAGCTGGTAGCCTATTAGTAAAAGATGCATGCAATGTATCTACCAATATTCTCCAAGTAACTTGGTGATAACATAATTAAATTGCTAATTGGCAGATCGGTAGTTAGATACGGTGTTTCATCAATATTTACTTTTACATATAGAATATGATTTTCTGTGTCATTAATTCATTATTCATACCGAATCTTTCAAATTACTTTCTAATTTTACTACACACTTATTTTGTGTTCCACTTCGATATTGTGTTATCAAACGTGAAGAAACATGGTTTACAAAACTCTTTTAACGTAAGCCTCTTAAAATAACTTATTGTACACAAGTGAAACAAAAACACATAAAACCGACTTATGCTATTATGTAACGTAAAATAAATATATCATTACTACAGAAAATGCGAAGTTAATAGGTTAAACAGACGGATGTGATTGGTGCGCTCGTGCAGATTCCGTTCGCGTCAAGTGCGAGGCGCCATACACGGTAACTTGTAGAATGCGAATGCCTCCCGTATTACCAATAGTATGTAACACAACGACGTCATATATTATTAAAAAAAACATTATTGCAATTGTTTTTGAAACTTTCGTACTCGTGTTACATTTTATTGGACTTGTTTTAATTTCATTATTATATTCTTTGAAATTATTACTCTTGTCAAAATCTTATGAAATTATCAACTTATTACAGCTTCGATCAATGATTTTGTCACAGTCTTAATTTTGAAATTTCTCTTACCTCATCTCTATTCTCTTGGTCTATTTATGATGGAATTGACTCGGTGATAACAATTAAACGAACTAGATAAGTTAAGCACATTAATTCCGAACAAAATAATTCATCTTCTTCTGTAGTCCATCGGAAAAATGAATGCGCATCGGAACTCGAACCTGACGTGTTTCCCTTACAGGGGGAATGCTCTAAAATCCATTTTGGGGCGATGATGGCGTGGTTGCCTTTTTCCGATCTACCTAATTCGTTTCGAAGCAGCGTACTAATTGCTTAAAAATTCCATCGCACAAAATGACATACTCAATAGATAATGTTCTTATGTACATAAAACTTCAAACAAACAGGTACCTATGTATAAATCACCAGTTTTATAAATATGGTATCCATTTAGTGCCTAATATAAATTTTTAATCGAAATTAGATTAAGCCAGTGGTCCTACTGACCGTGCATTCATTCAGTAGGGAGTAGAAGGTAGAGGAAGTTTTCTCACCAATTTCGGTCGATATCTGAAGGGCAACGGAACGAGGGAACTTGAAAAGTACTTATAATAACCACTTTGTGGGAATAGTAATAACCTGTCACTCGATTAGCAGACAGAGAAGCTCATTATGCACGAGGAAAAAGGTGAAGATATTTTTTTGGTTGGTTATGTAATCAAATTCTCGACTGTTGATAATGCTGCTTTTCCAACGCATAATATTTAACTACATTATCTCCGCATAATACGTCACACAGCTAAGAATATGTTAAAAGAAAGTAAAATACTATTGATATAATGTACAGTAAATATTTACGATTGTGTAAATCGTTGAACAAATATTCGTATGTCCTTCCTTTGAGTAACTCTACCGTTTCATTTAAACAATAACTACGTAAAAAGTAAAGGCAACGTCATTTTGATGGATCATTATGCCGGGTCCACATTCACGTAACATTTTACGGTGACCGTATCAGAAGCGTGTGTCAGTTCGATATTGTGCAGCGTGTTAGCGGAGGGTGTGATACCATTGATCGACTCGTGGTGTCAGCATAACTTTAGTTTGTGCTACGGACACAAGTTATACCGTCGACACTAAACGTCATGTCTTGTACCAATGGTCACAGTCCGGTCCACTGTTTGTGTCATAAATGTGTACCCGGCTTTACAAAAACTGAAATTCTGGCATCTTCTTTCTTTCTTTCGGTTGAAAATAATTTCTGATATTTCTATAATTTCACAATTTACAACCGATAGATTTACAATTTCTTGTGCAGAAATTTATTAATATTGTCTTATAGTTTGAAACTACCTCTAATCTACATCTACACTAATATCATGAAGAGAATATATTTATGTGTCCATATTGTAATGAATAAACTCAAAAACAGCTGTACCGATTCAAAAAATATTTTATCATTGGGAAGCTACCCACACCCTGAGTAACATAAGCTATATTGAACTGCGTGATAACCGACATCCACGCGAGTGGAGCCGCGGGTGACAGCTAGTCTTGTATATATCAGTAACATAGAAAACATAAAGTGTTACATCGCAATCTGGGTCATGTTTACATCTAGTAAGTATCAATGAGGTAGCTTCTTATTATTTCTAAAGTAACTGTAAAATATTAGCTGCAAATATTGACCTGCCGATTTGTGTTGGCCGCTGATAGGTTAAACGAGTGATGCGTTGAGTATAACTAATGTTCGCCTAATCGTGACGTGACCCAAATGTATCGAAAGTCATGTAAACTTGACCTCAGATCCGATAGTGAAAGTCTACAGTAGTTGTATATTAAACGTCAGGTCTAACGTTCAATAGACTTTAATTGCGGTAGACTCTCATTTGTGGAAATCTCCGAAACATTATATACTTAGGTTTAATACAAAATAATAAATTAATATTCTAGGACATTCTGAACAAGGTCATCTAGACCTATGTTGAGCAAACCTCCCTTAACCAGGTTATATTATGTGTTCTAGAATATATAATCAACTTATTTAGATACATTATTTGTAAACAAATACATAATAATATTGTACATAAAAACACTCAGACCAATACAAATATTCATATTTGCATTGAACGGAAATCGAACCTGCGCTTCCGTAGCAGTCGCGTTCACTACGATAATACAATGACTTTTGAAGTCAATTTATGCGTTATTTATAATGAATTAATTAAATTATACATATAATAGCGATTAATTTTTAATTTACGTTCACCAAAAGTGAGGTAGGTCGGATATATTGCTAACTTATTGGAAGGATATTTTCGTCGTTTACACATGTAATATTTAATCAAGATTTTATCTATGTAATTGCAGTTTCGGAGTCAGATAAAACGGGAAATTTCCGACAACCTGCTATTAGTGATGAAATAACATATTTTTCTCCATCACCCAAAATAGAAGATCGTATACAGTTCCAAAAATACTGTCAATATGCTTCAAGTATGTTATTAATTAATATGTTAAATATACAGTAGCTGGTATGAATAAGGTATCTTATTTTACCCTGATACTTATCAAATTATTCGTATTCATATCGGTTAACTTTGTTGATGGTGTCTTACCTATATTGGCCAAGCAGATATTGACGATAAATACCAATTTGACAATTAAAAATTATACATTGCTACGTGAATCCTTTTTCGAAAAGCATAAAGATTAAGGATATATTTAAATAAAGTACTAGCCTTTACGTTTTGAATTTCAGTGTTCATAATATAACTTTCTGTTTATATATTTATATACCGTATGTTATACTTGTATAACGCAGGAAAAAAATAGTATTTTAGTCATTGAAATATTTTCGGAAAGATTTACACGAATAAATTTGAATATTTAACATAATCATTATCCTAAATACTAGTTTATTCCAATTTAAAAAAAAAGCTTTTTAATTAAGTTTGGTACAATCGTTTGGGATTAGGAGAGTACAAGTTTTATATTTAAATTCTGAATTAGAATTCTGAAATTAGTGGTATGGGTTCGATCCCAGGTTTTACCATGGCACACATAATGACTTTTCAATGCTTTTCGAAGTTATGTGTGTATTTGGCAATAGGCTCGCCACCTATTACTTCGGGACCTAAACATAATGAATTCTGAATGTCGTGCCAAATATATTGATACAAGGGTTAAATGAAGTCGAAACTTCTAGAGAAAATATTTTGTCTGGAACAGGAACCAAGGTAATAAAAACTCACCACAAGATTAATTGTGTCGCTACTCTCTTCAGTTCAACGCGGTCGCGTTAGTTTTATTTGGGGTATTCTGAGCGAATGGTATGTTCTAATGACGCGGGGAAGCGATAGACTACATTCCCCAGTTTATAATAAAATTAGACAATCTGTACATATATTATAAAACTAAAGAATTGGTTTATTTGAACATGCTATTCTCGAACGGTTATGGTAATGGTTCGAATTGAAACGGCACAGACAAAACGTCAATATCAATAATATTTTATAAATTCGAAACGCGGCTCCGGCCTTAGAAGACGCCGGCAAGAAACTCAGCGGACTTTTCTTTTTTTTTGGTTTATTTACAATCATTTACCTAATCTTGAAACAGAAATTTGCTTGTGTAGCAAGTTAAGTGAACATCTCATTTTCCAGGCTTGTTTATCATCCAAATAATCCTGAATTTATATTATGCTTTTGTAATTTAATACTCCGGTTATTGAGGTCGGTTATAGGCTATACATCATCACGCTACTACATAGTGAGCGGAGCAATAGCCATACATGTTACAAATCCAGCATATTCCCATACATTATTTGAAAATTTATAAACTACGGATTTATACGAGGTTTCAAAATATACCACGGATGAAGACGGGGCTTCATTTGCGGCATATTTTGCGTCATCTAAAAGACCGTGGTCGCCGTGGTCACACAAGGCATTCAAACCAATGTCTGCGCGTAATTATGTACAACCAGTAGTGGACAGCTATTTATGTTGCGACTTGTAAGGTGCAACTCCTTGCAACTCATTTGTCCGTCGGCTTCATATTCTTACTCTGGTATAGAATTATTCAACGATATCTGCGTTATTAAACTTGGCATTCAAAGAAGCGATTAGGTTGGAGTTGGTATGTAACTTATTTTGATTTTATATGCAGTTTGAATGGAATGGCAACCAACAAATCGTTTTCTGCACCTCAAGTTACTCGAAAACATGAGTAGTTATTACTATATTTAGGAGTTACGGTCTTTTTTCAACATTGGGTGAAAATTTAGTGTTTTGAATTGTAAAATTCTCTCAAACCGTGTTTAATTGGTGTTATATTATTTACGCATATTAAGTAAACAGTCTCTAAAGGCCTTATTTTATTTAGTTTTTCCTGAAGTTCATGATGGCACCATCCAATCATCTTCTCTATTGAAATTAGGTTATTCTGGTTTCATTGAACCCCGTTGATAAACTGGCTGGGAATCTAATGTCTATGGTACCTAACTATACGCAGGTGGGAAGTTCAGTAGTGATCGTATTTTATTGTGTTTAACAATATTTATAGTTTCATCTACCGTAGCCTTTTGAATTGATTTTGATTACTAAGTTAGTAATACGAATGATTATGTGCCAAATTTTAAATGAGGATGTTAATTCACCTTTGCCTAATACTCCGGAGATAAGTCCACTACTGGACAAAGACTTCTCCCATGCTTGTCGATTCTTACGACTCCCTTCGGATGAGATGGGAGGTGGTATTTGTCCCTACTACATATCCTCCATCACAACACAGACCATAATTATGTTAGTAATTTATACTTATTATACTCTTTGACGTAGGTACTAATGAAGAGATATAAGTATCTACTACTATACGTGAGAAATTTGTGGTGTACTAAAACATTTCCAAGGTACACGGTAGTACGGATCCTCTGAAATACTAGCGATAGCTTTATTCCAGCTACTGCCGGGATTTAACTACTTTTATTATGCAGTCACTGGAAACTTCTCTTCATTAAGCGTCAACTAGATCCCCTACTACATACTTGCAACTGGTGACAATTTGTATCGAAACTACCTATTCATGAATGCTGTCAAAATAACGTGATTTAATAATAACAATCATAAAATCCAGTCAGATGGCTGTCGCTTCACGGAGAATATTGAAGTTCAGCAAAAGATGCTATTTTGACTATAAAACGCGACTCGCGGTAAAGTCATTTTTTGACTAATAAATTTCATTTTTAAACTTGTACAACCCAGGTTCCGTGGTGAAAGGCTCGGATGCAACTAGGATTAACATTAAAAATGATTAACATTTAATTTTCTTTCTTTTCCAGCTTTGAACTTTCAAAAGAATTTTAAACCAGACGGACACATTTCACAGGTTCATATTACCAAAAATATTATTTCTAGAGCCATTCTTAATTAAAATTGTGAATTATGAAATATTCGCAATTCGATAGTAGGTGCTTCGTCGAAACTGGTAACACTTGCCAACAGTCAATTAGCATCCTCAGTGCGACCGGATTGTTAACATTCTTCCTGTTGTACCCGTTCCCACATCAAGACGAAAAAGAAACTCATATTCACGAGAGAAATACACAAATAAACCTACGATTTTTCTTTTGTGACGCAAAAAAGGGGAATGTCACAAGTGTTTCGCAATATCGACATATTTAAAAAGCCGCGAAGTCAAACAGTTTGCACTGCAATTGTTGCGAAAGTGTCGTTGACAATAGTGATAGTGAAATTGATTTGCCGATGTATTGATGTTTATTTGTTTTAGCAACCCTAGATGGCTGGTGTACGAGGGAATTGCCATATGGACTACTTAACAACCTGGTACTGATACAGAAATACACTAGTTGTGGAACCGAATTGTGTTCAAAATGCGCTCTATTCGCATGCGTAGTACGCTTTTATGGGCCATTTTTTGAGGGAAGCACATTGTGGACCAGTAGTCCACATCTACCAATAATAGATTATATCAAAACAATCCGCGCGGGTCAGGGTCTTATTTATCTAGCAAACTTTGGTCAAAATCCGTATCGATTGGTTTATCTGAGACTCGAGATGGCCTGTGCTCTTTCGATTAGAATGTCGTTAACTTTTTCTACTAGTAGCTTAGAAGTAGTAACCAGCATGAAATCTAGTAACAAAGTCTAACAAATAAAGACAGTCCGATATAGTCTTATCCCTTTGGGCCGAATACGTATGCACATAAAGTATCTAATCATTTTTTATTAATCGCACCACATAAATATTCTTGATACCTTCTATATTACAACCAGCGATCTTTTTAGTGATGTTTTATCTAAACAAAGTAAATAAACTTCATTTTAATTAAGCAATAAAATACTTGTGATAACCACAATAAAAATAAAACTGGTATTGGTCGCGCTGAACGATGCCCCGGCCCTTACGTAATTAAGATGTAATGATGTACCAAGACTCTTGTAATGTTCTATAGGCAAAACGGTTAAAAAATGTAATATTATCAAACGTAATAATTAAGATAGGTAAGCACACGGCATATTTCTTGAACCTAAAATGTTCTCAAGTAAGTACTTACTCTGTGCTCAAAATGTGCTTTATATACAGAGCACGTATTTTTTACGAAGTACAAACTGCTATGTGGCGGAAGAGCTCAAATCCACCAATCATAGATGAATGTACATTAAAACAACCCAAAGTCCAAGATATGTACCGACAGGTATAAAAATAAAGTGCTACCAATATCTTTCGCTTCCAAGCCAAGCTTACCTATGCATGTTTATGTGAGTGGGTTAACTGTCTGTATCCTACAGTAGTGTCTGTAACTAAGATTAACTGTATTCTTATGTACCTTAGACTAGGTAGCCCTCCGCGGTCCGTGACATACTTCGAACCCGCACTTCCATATACTCACATATTACGCCCGTAATATAATAGGAAATATGGAAATCTGTCTCATTTGTTGACTTTAATTATGATTACACTACCGACGTAAACCCATTGGCTGCTGACACAAGCAATTAACTCAGTTGGAAGGAACAGCGGATATAATAGTAATTTTGGTTCTAAATCAGTACAGTAAGCGGGCGCAGCTGAGGGCATCAGCTAGTTAATTTATGAACCTGTAAATTTTTTTATTCATCCTAGCCCTACTATATAAGAAAAGTGACAGTTTATGAATGAATGAATGAAAAATCATCATCATCCTTGCGTTAATTCTAATCGAATCCGAACCTGTCACCTCGGAGTCCCGGAGATCTGACCTCCACAACCTATAGGAATAAGCGATATCGAAGGACTGCAGTTAGACCAGTTGCTGAACTTTTTAGAACACCAACTACCCGTAACGACTGCTATAAATGTTCGTATGGCAACCGGGACCAACGGTTTAACGTGTTCTCCGATGCACGACCAGACCTATGCAAATAGCCACATTCATGTATACAAATATTTGCACTGAGTGGGGATCGAAGCCGCGCCTCGCGTTGCATTCACTACCGCCACGTCACAGAGGCTGTCCCGTAGCACAGTTTGTGAAGATGTTTGTATGTTGGGATGGGTATTTGTTACTCAAACACGTTCTAATCTAACGATTGAACGGATCATGCTCAAATAACAGCCTCGAATAACACATCGGCTATTTTTCATCCTGGAAACCTTCGCAATGGCTACGGGAATGGTGTCCGAAGTAAACGAGGGAGGAGCCATGGGTATAAGCTGGTATGTATGTATATATAACTAACGTCTGGGTTTAAATGTGTCAAGAGGTATAAAATGGGATTTACTGTAGAAAAATTAATAGAGCGCCAAAGCCCTAATCGTGTTTCTGTTTAAATTGAGAACACCGCCAACCTTGAACCATTTATTTCGATTACAACATTTCGCAAATCACTTCTATAAGCTTTGTAGTTGATATAACTGCCAAGAGTTAATAGTGACAACGTGTCGAGCTGTCTTTTATCCATAATAATAGCTTAAAATATTGGAACTCTCTTTTGTGTTCTCCAAGACTTTCTAATTCAGGTATACGTTTTTTCTTCGGTCTATTTCACACAAGTATACACAAGTGGTATGTAGGTACCTAGAATCCTAATATTTTACTGGCTACTAAAGGGAAATATATATATATAAAGAATGGGGTTACCAAAGGGTCAACAGAGCCCTACTGTTGGGTCCAAGTCAACTTCACCACATCACCTGATATAATAATGGATCAAGCTCCCGGAAAAACCGATACACAAATCAACAATAAAAAGCGGACTATGTAAACTTCAAATGAATTAATGATGACAAGTATAATATGTAATAAGGTAAGGTTATATAATATCAAAAATAATAGCCACTTTTATGTACTCTATACCTTTACGATTAAATCATAATTGACACTGATACATGTGGCAAACAATGAAAACAAATGACATCAAGCAAAATGAATGAACGAAACAATTGCTATTGTTTAGAAGATAGTCTAAATGAGAAGCTTTAAAACATGTAGACATCAAAAGACTACCGATTAATAACTATCATTTTAACACATTGTGTATTTATTAGCACGCTTGAGGCAAAATTATATAAGAAAGTCAATAGTTGGCACTAATGGTAGGTATGGCGAGTTGATTTGACTCTCGTCAAAGGAAGACTTTTTAAAGAAATATGCAAGATGCTGCGCTTTTTATTGCGACAGCAATATTTTTAGTTGCTAAGAAGATATTGCCTTGTATAATTATATATTATATTTGCTTGCATGCAAACAAAGTAAAATTCTAAGAATTCGAACATGCCTATGGGTTTAACTCTTCCCTGTAATAATAGTGAACCTTTTGCGTATGGCCAGAATATAATAGTAAGCAAGAAAGTCAATTGTACTAGTTTTTTTTTGTTTTTATACAATTTAGGTGGCAGACAAGCACGCGGCCCACGTGACAGAAAATGGTAACCGTCTATGGACGTTTGCAACACCAGGGACTTCAAATGCGTGCTGCCTACCATATAGAGGGGAGGGAGAAGGGGAGAGATTCTCACAATTCTTACAGAGCCACCCCATTTCTTGCAAGGTTTTGTCTTGTAACATGACTATGGGGACGAAACTCTTCTCAATATTATTATATTTAGCAAAATGTGGGCGTTGATACTATGAACTTACAAGTGGGAGTATTGTATGATATATAATATTAATGACGTTATATCAAACTGTAGGCGTTCATTTTAGCAGGTTGATATTATCTGGGAGCAATAAATACGTGTAACAAAAAGCGAAAGTAATTTTTATTATTAACTGATTATCACTGGTTTGAGAGCTTCATCGAGTTTAATTAAAACGAACATTTTTTTCTTACTAAGTATAATTCTATAACACTGATTCATAATTTGATAATAATAATGTAGATAGGTAGTTGTTGATAAATTGCTGCAAGGCTGACAGGTAGAACTAAATTTTATTAGCTGCGTTCGTATTTGTATATTATACTAAGTAAATCGTAATCAACTTTTTTTTTAATTATTCGTGAAGAATTAAACACTTTTATTTAACTAACGACATCGAGTATTTGAATGGACTTTCACATTCACTTCAATGTCATCAAGTCATCAATGATTTAAGTGGCAGATTATATTGATAATAAAGAAAAATATCTTGTTCCTTTTTTATCAAAGCCGTCGTCAATTTTCAAGCCTGGTTTACCAAATTTACGGTTTAGGTGACGTTTATATTACAAAAAATAAATTGAATGAGGGAGGGGAAACCACCATTGACCCACGGTTTAACAATCCCAACGATAGCAATAGCAAAATATCACTAATTATCATTGAGAGAATGCCAAGCCACACCCCTCAAAGAAGTAAAAAGACTTCTTACCCAAGAAGAGATATTGTCGTATGTTCCGTATGCCTTTATATAAATTTTATATTTATATTACATAAATGTATTACATTCAATTACAGCACTGATATCACAGGGTCTATCAGGGTTGAACAAGGTCTGAGAACAGGGATTTTTATTATTTTATTTTCATTCCTGGATGATAAAAAACATTAAAACGATGTGGTCTATCAAGACAGACCCTAATCATACAATAGATCTGATAATAATTACTTAATTCATATTAACAGTTAGATTTAATAAACATCACTTATAATTTATACGCCTTGAGTTAACGGGGTTAACAATATTATAAAGCAATAGTACTTATAAAATTTATAGGAAATTTTGCAAGAAATGTTCCAACGTCTGATTCAAATTACTAGAATCGCCTCGAGAAATATCTCATCATATATGAGCGAGCAATTCAAATAGGAACGTAATTGCAGACAAGCCGCCAATATATCAAACAAACTCATTATTGAAGAGACTCACACATGACTTGGTCTTTTTAAGGCGTCCCAACCCATACGTGTAAATAGCGTGCCGGCTCTAGTAATTGCGCTTAATGTCCTCCTAAAGGCTATTCAGTTCGTTTTCAATGCTATATTTTATTTTAATTCACAGACTGTGTTCCCTAGATTTTATCTTGTCACGCCTTTGCTCGATGTGAACTCGTGCATTAACCGGCTCGGCGTTTTTGTTCCAGAAAAAACTACTTCCAATGTATTTGTGCATCTTGTAATAGGATAATGGTGTGCCAATGCTGTAGAAAATTCTCGAAATTTCTGTCTTTAAATGATATGCCATCACAGGCATGTCGTGAGAAAATGAATTTGTTGTTACAAATGTCAGGTCTTTTGACAAATGTCACATAAGTAACTTTGATTGTTGTCATTTGGAAAGTGAAACTGAAGTGAGTTTAGTGATAATATCAGTGCAATCAGTCACAGAAACCGGAGTTAAATAATCAAAAGTCACATCAGCCATATAGACTAAAACCCAAGAAAAAGTTCTACATTCCAATTTATATAAACGGTACTGTAAAGCCAGGTTTACGGTGGACAAGAGTAGAGTTTCTCGTATAGTCTCAAGACGGCTGTCAAAAGCGAAACGTCTTACAATTTATGAAGCTGTTTAATTTTGTAGTAACATAACTTTCGGCCTGTTTGCGTCGATATTTCCAGACAAAGGAAAATGTATAAGACAAAAGATCTTGTGGTGAATAAATCGATTGAAAACCTTTGGAAGACCAAATCGTGCAACCTTAACAATAGTCATTTCATTATTAAATACACTGTCCGTGTCTCATAGACAGGTATATTTCGTATAGAATAACAGTTAATACGATTTTTATTATTGTAAGTTCTTATTAATATATGTTTATATTAGAGTAATATTTTTTGAAGAATCATAACTTACACCACATTTTATTATTAAGCATTGAAAATAAATGATTTCACGAAAATATTTTTGAACATTAGTTAAAATTGTATTACGTGTTAAATATATTTATTGTTAAATATTGTTATGAAGTAATTTATCGGATTCACATTGCAACATTCTCTGTAAAATTTGCAACTTCATGACGGCTTCATGTATTCTCAAGTTTTGAGCTTAGAAACTTTAGTGATTCGTCTATATTAAAATATAGATTACCTAGTCATTATAGTTGTGTTTGTTCCTACTGACATAGGCGATGTCAGTAATATTTGAAAGGACTCAGAACAATTGGTCTAATAGAAAATTATGTAAATACCTTGTATAACTAATGAAAGTAAAACTAGTAATGTGTCGGATGTAATTAATGAGTAACGTTTTGCTACTCCGCCGGTAGCTCGGTTACGGGCGGCCCGTCAAAATATTTTGACAGATACCGTATCGCGTAATGCGCCATCTAAACATCGTGATCGGTTGCCATTTAAAAAGTAAACACCTAACTGCGTCATAGATCACGTTCATTTGTTTTGTAATAATTATATCACCGGCTCATGAAATATCTTTCTATTATTATATTTCTACTTATATTGAATACATTCTATTTACGATGTTCAATTTTGATTTCTAAACAATGAAACCAAAGCAGGAGTACCTATACCTTACAACTTAGTGCCTGTTTCAGGCGTTGCAATATCGAAGGCATTAGATGCATTTATTACACAAAGGCAAGAATAAATATATGAAATAAAATCTCATAAATAACTAATATTGCTAATACAATGACGCGTTGATGTGTACATTAGTCATTACCTGTCAGATTAAAAAGGAATGAACTATTAGCGGGAAATTGTAAATACATTTTAGTTTTGTAACGACACTCACAATGTTTGTTGTACACATTTTTTACGTAATGACTTATTAATGATTTTTGATATTTTTTCAAAAACATGCCAAACCAATGCTATTTTGACACTCATAATAAGTTCGTAATTTTGACAATTCGGTTCTTTTATTGAATTCACTTCGGTATTTGTTAACTATCGATGTATCTATCTAACAGCTTACAGAATAAAGATTAGATCTCATGCAATATGCTAATGCCATCTAATTACCGAAAACTTTATCCGTAAGACATTGATCACGAAATGTGACTTGTCCATTACATAACATTAAAAAAAGTACGCAGTAAAAGTAGTTCGAATGTTGCGAAGGAATAGTATAGTAAGTTCTATCTAATTAAATGACTATACTGATTGGTGGTCTGTATGTTTAGTTACTGTATGATCAAATTTACAATTTGTTCTTTATTTATTTAGGTCTGAACCTAATGATTTTTTTCACACGGAACACAGGTACTACATAAAAAAACATGAAGTAATAAATTATGATCGTACCGGTCAAAAGTCGTCATCAACATCTTTCTTCGAGCTTTTATTCAGCTCAGTTAGAACCAGCTTTCAGTTTAATTATGAAACTTTGATAACATTACAATATTTTTAATGCAATATTTATTTATTTACCCAGATTTTAAAAATAATGATAACCAAGCAACGCTCACGTCCTGTTTCTAAACTAACCTAACAAAATCGTGCCACTTAACTACATAAAAAAGTATTAATATGTTGTATTCTGGAATATAGAATATAAGTACTTAGTAGGCATACAACATAATTAGTGCTAAGATACGGAATTAAAACATTTTTTTAAACAGAATCATTATTATACATAGAGCCACGAAAATTAATGGTATAGGTGCACACAAAATACTCATATTATACAGTCGACAAAAGAGATACGGTACTACTTTTTCATACAACGACTGTACCTAGTGGGAAAAACAAACACAAATGTGGTCTTGTTAATGACGTTCTGGTACCTATCAAAAACCTTTCGCACTATAAACAAGTTATATAAACTCTTGTGTACAAATATCGTGCCCACGCGGTGCTAGGATATAGAAGTAGTTAATGTGGGTATATTGATATTTGCGCAACTGTAACGGTTTACAAATTAGCCTCTCAGTTTTATCTGTACATTAAATTATGAACTTAAGTGTAAGCTCTTTTTATTTCTGTGAATTATAAAGGTGTATAATTATTTTCATATACCTAACCAAAAGTACATTTAAATTAATTGCGTTGAACACGCTTAATTCACTTCTGGGGTATAGCAATCTCATTCTTTTAATTAAAACATGATGTCTAAACATTGAAGAATATTTCAATGTGGTGAACTCTTCGTGAATATTTTTAATAGAACTCTTTCAGATAAGTATTGTCTTTATACAAACTATGACTTTTTGATTGCAAAATTTTATAAATTTTCTCGATATCGTAACAATTAATAATTTCATAAAAATATGAATATTTGCCTTATAGTTTATTCAATATCTTATCAGACATGTCGACAACCAAAGAGCCTTGAAAATATTAACTGTTATTGTATTGTATTGCACCTAAGACAAGATTGCAACAATGATTGATTTTCGATGCTGGTAAAGTATTGGTAACAGGACTGTTATATCGACTATTCAACCTCTGATAAGATAAAGACAACCAAAAAGTCTGTATGTTTGTTGATCTAGTATCTAAAAAAGACTTGTAATGTGTAGGTAGTGAAGGCAGATAATTATGTATGAAAGAGTGAATATGGAATGAACGAGTCACTTATACGGCAATGATCAAGTAATACCTACTTTGCATCACATTCATTGAACTTTTATAAGCACTTAGTGTTCTAAACAGTATAGTCACAATCTAATTTATCATCTAATACAATGTTTGATACAAATATATTTATGTACATATTTTTTTATACTGCGATATAACATACTGCGATAGCCTAGCGGTATGGGACTGCTGAGACGAGGTCTCGGGTTCGATCCCAGGTTTACCATGGCACACACCAATGACTTTTCGATGCTTTTCGGAGTTATGTGTGTATTTATCGCAGGTTTATAAGTGCCCGGTTATTGGCAATAGGCTCGCCACCTATTACATTGGGACCTAAACATAAACTGGCGAAATGTGGGTGCTAGCACCTCTGCCTACCCCTTCGGGGATAAAGGCGTGTGTTTATGTTATGTTATGTTATTTTTTTAATTATCGATATTCGCAAATCAATCAAAAAACGACTGCGCCTTAATATAATAGCGGCAAACTTGTCACTTTCTCCGTAGCAGTCGCAGACAGTGTTCGTCAGATCTTCTCCCCCGATTATTTCCATTAGTGTCCATTAGCCATTTAACTCGATATGATTAGACCACGTCACGACACACAAGTTTGCCAATACCATAAATCAGCCAATCTGGTTCTATGATTCTTAAGTCCGAATCGCACGGTTTACGTAACGTGAGCTAACGTTTGAGTTATGAATGCGTGAAATTCGTGTTACAAAATAGTCTAACTTTATTTTTCTTGGATTTCGTTTGAGCTAGTTATTGGTAAATCTCTGAGTTAAACGTTTTTAATGCACGTGATTCTAATTTTATAAGCCACGTGAACGTAATTGAATTTATTGGCACGATAAATGGTTTACAAGTTTACATGGATACTGCATTTTTTGCAGGTTTTAAAAATATATTATTTTTATACTAGTCATTAAAAATTAATTCACCATTGTTCCTAACTTTGACCACGTACGTGCGTAAAATTGGTGCATTTACGGCGGCTCTGTTCGAAAAATATGACGAAGCTTCAATTTTGTAGGAATAATTCAGGAGTGCTCTTTTTACATTGATTGTAAAGTATGAATGGCTATGCGTTAAAATTTTATATTTATATAATTTTATACCTACATATTATGTACTTTGCTTCACAGTTTGGAGGCCTATCCTAAATTGTCCTACTTATTTCTTGTCTAATCCCATTATTTACTTTCTGTTCTTTACTTCTTTTGGTAACCTTTTAGTACCTTTAGTGACGAAGTCTGGTAGCTCGGAATGACAGTATATTTAATATTTGAAAATTAACTTAAGTTACATTTCTTTCCCACGCTCGTAATTCGTTTGAAAAGGAGTTATTTTATATAACATAGTTTATCAAAGTAGTTATTTGAACAGTTTGTCAAATATAAGTATCGTTTGTTTAAATTTCTTTCTGCTTAAAATAAGCAGAATAAAACAAATAGATGCATCAGAATGATAGTTAAGAAATTAAGAAGAGAAAGCCATCAATAAACTTAAATTAGTAATCATCCTCGTTCAAAGTTAGTAGAGAAACTTAAGTCACACGTGGAGAAATTATTATGTTTCACAATGATTAGGGGATTAATGTGTAAAAATCATGAATATCCTTAATTCTGGTGAACGTGGTTAAACATAAGTAGTCACCACATCATAAGCTGTTTAAAAAACGCTATTGTAAATAAAAAATATTTATTAAATGATCCATGTAACATTTACCTACAGAAATATAATTGAGAAACTTAAAATATATTGAAAGAGTATTTATTATCTTAATAATATACTTACTATGTACCAAAAAAGAAAAAAAAAATGTATTTATAACACACTTGTGTTTATTATATAACTAGCTGACCTGCGCCACTTCGTCTGCGTCACCCCGTTTTTGCAACATTTTTCATTCCTGCTCCGCACCTGTTGGTTGTAGCATGATGTTATATAGGATATATACTTTCCTCTTTAACCATTCTATCTATTAAAAAAATCGCATCAAAATCCGTTACGTAGTTTAAAATATTTAAGCATACAAGGGGACATAAGGACATTAAAAATAGGGACAGAGAACGCGACTTTGTTTTATACCATATAGTGATTAACCTGTAGAATAAAGTTTTATTATACTTCTGGCACATCCAGCAAAATTAGCCAACGGTATTAAAAGTAGGTAAATACTAAACATGCCGTCTCAGCTGAATATTTTAATGAACCAGACACTCAATAAAAACACTTAATTTTATTCACTGCACTGTAAACAAATGAAAACGTTTCGAAGTCACGTGACTTACAAAAACATTCTAAAGTCCCGTGTTTTTTAATTTATAGTACCTAGGTAGAAATGGCAAGTCTCGAAATCGTGCAGTAAACAGGAAACAGTGCGAGCAGTGAGGTATGATAGTAGCTTAATTTCGCGCATGATTCAGGTGTACCTAATAATACTGTGAATTTTGCATGCGACTAAAATATGAAGTTCTTCTAGAAGGGCGTTAGAAGGTTCTTACAGAGTCGGCAGCACGAGTGTCGTATCCCTGGATCTGCACAAGTTTATAGGCCCCAGTAAACACTTCCCATCAAGTGTGCTTGTCCGCCACCTAAATGGAATAAAAAACTAACAAACACTTAAAAATAATGAAACATATTAAAAAGAATAAACCAAATACGTTATGCTCAAACTAAAACTAAACTCATAGCTAATTCGTGCCCCACTTGGTTACCCTCATAGCCAAGACACCTGGCCCGGCCTGGGTACATTTCAATGTAATGTGGAAATTTTCAATGTAAATTTAGCAATATTGTAAGCATAATAATGAATTTGATTAAAGAATATGATTTCATTAAAAAAAAAACAAGGTGACAACTCACTTATTAGCTTAGCTTCTATCATGAATTAAGTACCTAACCTACAAGTAATAACAACTTAAAGTTACAATAACCACCTGTAATCACCATTAGGACATCGTCACCTCGGCAAAAGTAGGTTCAGCAATTAAGTTCGTATTCGTCACTTTATCTATAACTTTCATGTTTAGGAAACAGTGAACTATTTCTATACAAAATCTCATTAATTACTATTACTGCAATATTAGGAAATTAAAAGAAATCAGTAGGCGTGCTTAATCTATTTAAAATTGTATATTTTAGTGTTAAGGTCGAATACAAAATTTGAATTTGTCCGTTATGGCCGTGTCTGTTACAAAACATGATTGTGTGTTATCATTGTTATGTTCATACGTGTTTGTATGAAAATAATGGAATTATTATAATTAATATTAAAGGCCTATTATACTGTGAATGTCCATGTGCATCAGTGGATTACGATAGGCTCATTGATTAAATGATATAATAGCCTTTTTTTTCTCAAAGTACAGTTTTGAAAAGATGTCTTGCGGGAGAGAAGGCCTTTGGAAATCCTGGCACTCGCTATAATATAACACAAAGACAAATACTAGTGACATCTATTTGTGCTGAGGCGTAGCGATTCCCGCTTAGTGTTAATACCTATTTGCTTCGTGTGAAATATGAATATTTACATTGATTGGGAGTTTCTATATCACACATGTTTGCATTTACGAAACAAATGTATCTAAACATGTCTATCCGCATTCTGGAACCCATAAAACAGGCTACTTTTGTGAGGCTTACCTTGGTCTGAACCGCCCGCCGCGCCGTGAAGAATGTCCAACAATATTTATATATATATTTATTTATTGTAATTTTCTTTAATTTCATGTAGTTTTAAAGTACCTACATCTTCCTTTGAAAGTTTCCAAATTTGAAAGGCAAATGGCAATGCCCTTATTCTTCCAAAACAATATACTTATTCACGTAGGTATATGGCATCCCTATTTGGCACACTAAAAAATTTAAGTGTTTTCACCATGGAGGACAGAATATATAATTATGATAAGTAAAGCATCGGCCGCTTGGTGATGTAGGAATTGTCAATCCATACTATACATAACTGACAAAACACCGTTCATATCTTTTTAACACACTAATGCACCTATAAAAAGTACGACGCGTTAATGATATAAATTATTTATTTATTTCTTTCCTTTGAGTATTATAGCACTCACAATTCAATTTTACACCTTCACTTTGTAACGGATTGTTATGAAAAGAAGATTAATTACATATAAATCATATAATTTATTTATGATGTCATTGAGTTGGTCGATGATCGCTTTGATCAACGAGCTATTCTTCATAGTTATCCGGCTAATGATAAATGCGTGAAATGTCACAATAAAGTAATATCTTTTACGGCTTAACATTGTCACTATTGTGGTAATAGTTATTAATCTATACTTACTCATATTAATAAGCTAAAGAATTTGTTTGATTGTTTAGTTGAACGGGCTAATATCAGGATCTACAGGTTTGAATTGATAAATTCTTCTTTAGTTGTATAGCTCTTTTATCGAGGAATATTAGGTAGGACTACCTATTATTACGCTGCTACCCAAGGGCGCGGAGCCGTAATCAGAAAGTTAACAAATCCGGCATATTTCCATACATTTAGTAGGTACTTGAAGATTATTAAAATCCGAAGGGGTTTCGTAGTCTGCCACGGGAGAAGCGTGGGGAGGAGTTTCGTCTAATAAATTTGACTTAATGTAATTCATGACAGCTTCTCAATCAGAGAGGTTATTAAACATTTTGTAGAGTTTAGGGAGTTTCAATCAGGTGCGACTGTCTAGAACAGCAGTATACACATACCACAAATACCTACTCAAGCAAGAAGAAGACCCTAGAATCGCTAAGATAAAAGACCCCATATTCACAAATCACATAACAACCATAATGTCAATGACACCTCACGGATCCAGCGCTTACGCAATACGCACCTTGACAGTTATACAAATGACGGTCATTGTGACGTAATAAGAAATAGACAACATCTTTTTGTTGAATATTCAATGCGGACTTTCTTTAATGCTAAAACGAAAGAACAGAAGTTGGGCGGCAATGTATTATGTGTGAATGACAATGTTATTGTAACATCGATTGTTACAATAGAAGAAGTTTTCGATGAGATGAAATGTAAGTGATAGTATACTATAATTGCACAATAAACTATTGTTCAGTAAGTAAACGTAATCCGTATGAATGAACTTTCATCACCATTACGATAGATTCAGTACCTATCTTTGTCTACTTTACTGATTAAATATATTGGAAGAACATACAATTACTTATTACTCCATATGATATAATATAGATAGCAATCAATTTTTACCTACGAGTAGATTGCAATGATATGCCTACACTTTAAGAGCTTTTGTTAACTTGCTTTTATTAATTTTACTTGCATCATTGTATGTATCCATGCAGTGTAATGTATAGCAGTATAATGCGTCAATGTATAGAAATCTACTGGATTTGATGATATTTATGATTATTGCTCCGCTCCCTTGGATGGTAGCGTGATAATATATAGCTTATGTTACTCCTAGATATTGTAGCTTTTTATATGTGAAAGAATTATTGAAATCAGTCCAGTAGTGTCGGAACCTATTCGTTATAAACGAAAAAACAAATCTTTCCTCTTTTTTTATTAGTGTTTTATTAATAGACTGAATCAAAGATCTTCAGTTTTCGAAAAATGATGGCATAGACCTGATTTTATAACTGACTGTAAAATGGATTACGATTCATACTAAGGAAAGTAAGCAAGCACTATTGACTTTCAATTCTAATGTACATAATTACCTACTGTTTCAGAAAAGTATACAAATATACATATAATACTCATTCAACTCTACAAATGGAACCTATTTGCAAAACTACTTGTAGCAATAAATTATTGTTGATATTAACAGATGTTGGACATTGTTGAACCTAATTTATCTGAACTCAATTTGTATAAAAATGTCATGTGTCATGACATACTAATGGATCTTACTACCATTGTAAATGCGAAAGTTTCGATAGATGTCAGAGAGACAGATTATAGTGAGGAATAGCAAATAGCCTACTTATCATTACGAAAATAAAGGGTCACAGAACTTACACACAACCATCAACAAGAGTTAATAATACCTATATAGGTAATCAAAAGTTAATTCATGTAAAACAACATGATCTCAATAATAATTAATTAAACAATAATCATTGATATGTGTGGTCAATTCAAAATTATCATATAAAACGACTTTAAGAAAGTAATAAGACTCAAGATTAGTTCTTTCTTAGCGATAAGTATTATTTATTGCGATGTTTGACACAATTTCTGCAATAGATCTATCAATATTTCGCTACGTGTGGTCAGGTATCTAGTCGCGATTTACTTATCGTGACCTGGTGTGGTCCTGATTATCATACTAGTAAAGAACTCTAATGTATTATTGCCAATTTAGCCTTTTAACCACCGATTGAATTAAGATAACTTTGATAATATATTGATTCAAGATCAATCACCTTTACGAAATATCGGTCACGAACTTTAAGAAGGCACTTTAACTAGGTGCGTAGATAATACTTATGCTTGATAAAATATTTTATGTTCGAAACAAATTTAACCTTAAGAATATCCTTTGGTTTTTATCTGCAACCGAGTGCTGGTTTATCTTGGGACAATAGGAAGAGAAATCACGTGTCTAGGTGAAATATTTGATTTATTCAAAGTACAGTGGAGAATGGGGTATTTAATAGTTTGATTTGAATCATTGCTTTTTAATGGGAATATCTGTATCCCTTTTCTCTTCTTCAACTCATTGGGAATGCGCCCTTGTGAATGAATGTTACAACTATTCATAAATTGTGTAATCAAATTTGAATTTAAGATTAAGAAATTATATATTGGGGGAGGGAGGGGGACCCACCACTCACCCACGGTTTACCAAATCCAACGATAACAATAGCAAATTATTATTAATTGTCATAGAAAGGAATGTCAAAGCGCACCCTCAAAGTAAGTAAAAAGACTTATCCGAGGTGAGATGTTGTCGTATGTGCAATATTCTGCAAGTGCGAAGGACAAACTTCGACACGTGTTTCGCCTCTATACGAGGCATCTTCAGGAGCGGTCTAAAGCTAATTTAAGAATAATAAACAAGGGTAAGCATGAACCTCAGAGCAATAAATTATTGCTCTGAGGTATGAACCCCTTTCAGATAAAAGCTTCGTCCAAAGAACTCTACTTTCTTTTGTCTTGTGCAGTTCCATACTCGAACGACTATCGTTCAATTATAATTTCTCCCAACGCTTATTTCTGGGAATGATGATCGTAAATATCTCGAATACCATGCTGATTACGAATCGTATTGTTATATCAGAACTGCTATTATTATCCACCTTTCTCCGAATGTACCTAATAATGCTTCTTGCTGTACTCACAATGAATATAAACGTAAGACACTCAATGTCATCACTGTCTAGTGCGATCATTAAACACCACTTGTAATAAAAATCCTACGCAGAATAAATGAATAATATTTAGCGATTTGAATATTACGTAAAATATTTTCTCCAATGGTAAAGAAAGTACTAGTTCAAGAATGTTAAAACTATATATTGTGCCACAATTAATACGTTTGATACTACCCACGTGGCTTACTAACTCAGTTTTATAACAGATTATCTAATATTGTGCTCATGGAAAGAATCTGAAGGAGTTCTATTCAGTAGGTAGATACGGAAATTGATTGAATGAGAAAATTTTGCTATTGTGACAGAATCACTCTATTATTGGAAACTTTCTCTTATTGTGCGTTTGAGTTTACGTAAACTTGTTATACCATATAGGTAAGTACAACTTCACACCTAAACAGTATATTTAAGTATAAGAGAGTAGTTCACACCATTCAACGCGGCGCCATCGCCACAGCGCCAGCTACAATAATAACTAATTTCTGGAATTCAATACCATAAGTGCAATAAAGTAATGCGTTGAAGTTTATTTTAATGCATAATTTATTAATATCCTAATACTATTATTGATCCTGCTTATGTGAAATATTCTTATGTATCTTTATTCCGTAACTATTGGAACTATGAGTCCCGGGCCTTTGGAAGGTGTGTGTTGAGCCGAAGCCAAGACATAAAAACCCTTTCAAGAATTTTATATTGTAGGGGTATTTTCTCTAAAGTAATGTTCATCAAGTCTGTTTTCTACTATAAGATAGGCACTGTCAGCAGCAACATGTTCAGGCTTGTTCCACGCTCTGACCACTCAGTAACTAGTGTTTTTGGGAGTTATTGTTACAGAAGCTAATATATACACAGCATATTAGTAAATTCTTCTCCTTATTGCAAAATGATACATTACATGACTTCTGAATGACTGAATTATTGAAGTCAAATTCGCAATGTTATGTTGGTTTAGTGCCAGACTCGAAAATCATAAAATCTAGAACGTGTTGGTGCGGTCGAGTTATTAGAAAATAAATTATTCGTATTTATATCATGAATGCATGAATCAGTGCTGTTTGCAATTGTATTGCCAGGAGTTGGTATGTAAATAAAAAGTTACAACGTGTTGAAGAATACCTCGAGTTTACATAAAACATGATTGGATCAGAACGTGTGTGAAAAGTGAATCAGAGGAGATAATTTGTTAGTAAACAACAGTCCCATTACAACATTTTATATCTATTAGAGTAAATATTAATCAGGAATATAATATTAATCAGTAGTATAAATACAAATGCGCTGGAACCAAATTTCTGTTACGTTTCTTATAGAAACAGAGCAGAGTAATAGAAAATTTTAATCATTTTCGAAAAGTTTATTTTATTCACATTTGATGTGTAGAGAAAGATCCTTCGGTGCGAACAGAATACTAATTAAAATTGCTTTGGTCAGTCTTAGAAATTCTGTAACCCGGCGCATCAGCCTGGAAAACAAGCAGAATTTTTGTAGGTTGCCCTGATTATTGATATGGTAATGGTGATAGGCGCTCATAAAAAAACAAGTAAAACGCACGACAGACGCTCCTGTTCATCGAATTTTGAACTATGATAAGATAAAGATAGGAAACCTGCTAAACCAATTTCACAATTAGTTTACTTACTGTCAGCAAACCAATTTTCAGATGTTAGAAAGTAGTAATATAAATAGATAGATAACTCTCATTTTGCTCCAAAAAAATTACACAAATATCGTATTTTTCTGTCGCTCTGCTCGAAAGATTATTGAGCCATCGTACTGCAGTAAACGTTATGACATAAGATATAATAAGTTAATTCGTAGAACAACTCTTTCTCTTTGTCTACAGTGTAATAATATTCAGTGAATTCATATGAGTATGGTTTGATTTATATGAAATGCAATTGTAAAAGTAATTTTAAATATCACGGTCTCAGTCTGACCTTTTATTCAAAAGAATTCCCATTTACACCTTTATAGCCCTTTGTTACGATCGTACAAATCTTTGTAGATTCAAGAAGCAACCACAAAAAATGGTATACTGTTATTTTTAAATGAATTTATTTGATTTCCTCGAGATGTACATTTCAGTTTCATAAATCTTTATGAACGGTATTGTGTAAATATGACAGTTTTATAAATTATATGCTATAAAATGGACTTAAAATACACTGTAGAAATGTAAGCAGTAAGATAGGCGCTTAAAACATCCAGTTTCCGTGTTGCTCGTGTCTTATAGTAATTTGCATTCGGTTGGTGTAAATTCATTAGGCTAGTAATTGCTTTAAGCAACTGCCGAATGACCTTTTATGCAAATTTCATTTATTATTGGCGAATAAATAAATGAATAAAGGCCTAAATATGACAATACAATTCACTTATATTAGTATTAAAGTGTGATTTAATTCAATACTCAATTGAAAGAAACAAAGGGTCATTTATTAGTCAACACAAAGAGTCTGGGAATGCGAATGAAATTGAAATGTAGATAAATTAAACGAAAAGGTACTTGTTGAAATAAAAGGGATAAATTGCTAACATACAAACAGTTAACATAGGTATATACAAACAGTTCAGTATTTAACTAAAAAGAAATGATGAACAAACAAAACTGCACATTGATTTTACGAAGGTTGAGTTCCATCTGAAAATATTTATGTTTTTTTTTTTACAAAATTACGTGCGTATTAAATTTACTACTCAACTCAAATTGAAATCATCGTTCAGAGAAATGCTTATAGCATACAGAAGTTCTCTGCCGCAGTCCTAATGATTTCGTAATGAGTTCCTGCGGTCTACAGAGCTACAACGCTGCATAATAGGAAGGCATTGAACTGCAGTCCATTTTTATTTGTATCTACGAACTTCATGATTCGTGAATGATATCCTGATTGCTTTCATGCTGTGATTGGCTTCTTTATGCATCTGTATGGGTACTATAGAACTTTGGTGTTAGCACGAGATACATCCTAAATAATTCCGTGATTAAATATTCCAAAGGAATTTAGATGTTATATATCAGTGTAATAACATTTTAAAGCAATTGATATGCCAACTATTTCAAAACAATTTAAATATGAAAAATTGGATGCTCTGACGGGACTCGAACCGGCGATCTTTCCTTTTCAGTGGAAATGCTCTTACCGTTGAGTCATGCAGTCGCGTCTCAGCATTCAATATTCTCCTATTCATCCATCTTGGGGAAGGATCACGGTTTCTGATCTAAATTGATTTAGAGTGTAATTATTTATCATTAAATTCTTTTTGCTATCTTGGTTCTGTAACTGAACAAGAAATGGCGAGAAATACGTGGGAAACTGATATTCGTGATAAATAAATAAATGGTAACCACCACGTTACTAAATGCTAACTATCAACATTAAATCAGTAAGCTTATTACGATCGTTAATGCTATCCACTGTTAATTTCCTCTACAATAGTAGACAAAGCAGTTCATGTTATTAGTGTCAGAGCAGAGTTCGTACTAAATTAGTAACCTCATAAATCCATAAACAGGTACTCAAAGGCCATTGCCCAGAACCTGGGTGGGTCACTAAATTTTAAATTATGGAAATATTACATAACAAAGAAAGTAACCTTCAGAACCATTTGTCAAAAGGAAACTAAGCAGAACTTTCTACGTGGGCGTTACGTGGGAAGCGATATCAAGTAGCATCGTTTAAATCATGTGTAATCTTGCTCTTTTTATGATATTCAAATATTTATGTTGCGTAACAGTGTCATGGGCCACGTGTGATGTGTGCAAGTTACTTGTTTAGTGCACTTCTGAACTGTTACCAACATTACATATTAGTCAACGTCGAACACAGTACTCTTTTTACATGTCATAAACTCACACCTATATCCCCGAAGGGTTAGGTAGAGGTGCTAGCACCCACATTTCGCCAGTTTATGTTTAGGTCCCAATGTAATAGGTAGCGAGCCTATTGCCATTAACTAGGCACATATAAACCTGCGATAAATACACACATAACTTCGAAAAGCATCGAAAAGTTAATGATGTGTGCCATGGTAAAACCTGGGAACGAACCCTAGACCTAGTCTCAGCAGTTTTTACTTAATATCACGATAATCTTGAGCTCTATCTACCTATATCGATAATATTTACCAACTAAAAGTTCAATGACCAAATGAACATAAGTTCGATGCTGTAAATGTTAGGTATACCTACTATCGTATCTTTCGTCAGTGCTTTCATTTCAGTAGTATTGTTACTCTTTCGGCACTTTGCGGCGTATAAATATTTGTATTTTCTAACAACGTTATAGTCATTGAGTCAGATACGTATACGTCGTATTGCTTCTACATTTCGTTCTAAACGTTCGTTTTTTCTGTTAACTTCGTACCGTATCAATTAGGTACACTTATGCATAATGTAAGTTTATGATATTTGTATATTATGGGAGGGTGGGGGACCCAGCACTAAGCACGTTATTGATTTAAACCGCATAGCAAGCAATCGAGTATTTTTTTTTTAATTTATTTAGCTGAAACATTTTCGGTAAGGAATTTTTTTTCAGCTCACCCATTTTTTGACAAAGTGCCCGATTGTCGGCAATAGGCTCGCCCTGACTTTCTCTCTCTCTGACTTTCGGTTCCACGGAATAGGTTACGTGGGACCTAAAGTCATGGTTGGCGAAATGTGGGGGGTTAGATAGGTACACCTCCGCAGCCGAGGATTCGAGGATTACGGGCGCGAGCAAATGAAAAAGTGTTTTATTTAGTTGTTTCATAATCGACATATTCAATTAAGCGTTAGGTATGTGACATCGCAATCGTTTGTCAATTCCTAGGAATCCTTGACAAATTACAAAAAAAAAGAATATCAAAAATTCTTCGCATGTAAAAGATACTTCTAATCTGAACGATTTAAAATGCACTATGTCGCTGATGCGAGGTAAAAGTGTGGTAAAAGTAGTCTAATTTAAAGTCGGTATAATCCTATAATCCGATTATCTATTGGAATGCCGAATTCCAATAATATTGAAGCTACATGCGAAACCTGATATTCTTAATGCATTATTGTTTATTTAATTTTGATTAAGGTATGATTTCGTAGTCGATCGCACACGACAACTGCAAACGCATGTAGCAGATACTTACAGCGTACCGTAAAATAGGCTCCAATGCGATAACATTATTTTTTGTTTTAATTCTTCGTGGCTACCGCAGTAGCCTAGTAATGTGGGTAATAGACTGCTGAGCCGATGTCTCGGGTTCGATCCCAGGTTTTACCATGGCCACCAATAACGTATCGATGCTTTTCTAAGTTATGTGTGTATTTACCGCAGGTTTATAAGTGCCCGGTTGAGGGCAATAGGCCCACATATTACATTAGGACCTAAACATAAACTGGCGAAATATGGGTGCTAGTACCTCTGCTACCCCTTCGGCGATAAAGGCGTGAGTTTTATTACATGTTATGTCTTTGTGGCTTCTCAATGCAGCTATTCACCCATTAAGAGGTTTAACAAGTATGTAATGTAGGTATGTCAAATAATTAAAATGTGTAGATTAGACAAAATGAGCGAATTGCGGCAATGACATTATTTTTATTTCTGAGGACAATATGTACGGTATCTTGACGTGTTGTGCATTACTTATTAAACTTTAATACGGTTAAACGACACCATTGAGAAGCCGCAATTAATCAAAACAATAATCAATATTGTCAAATATATATCTATTAGGTCTCATTTATTTGTTTATTTAATTTTATTTATTCCTTTATCAACACACACGGATACTACCTTTACAGGGGACCCCTAATACGATAGTGCCGTAACCTAAAATTAACATATGAATCTTAACCTAAATATAATATCTAGATGGATAGTTATTATTTCATTGTATGTACTTTTATTACATAATTTTATTTCTTAGGAACATCAAGGGTGCATTTTATTGTTTGTCAGTTATTTTTGTGTGAGTCACAGAGCAAAAAATAAACCTAACCCTATCTATTCTTTCGAAACTAAGTTCACCACCACCAGTTAAAAATACCAAACATTAAATCTTAAACTATTGAACTATAAATGCAACATGACGTTGAACTATTAGATCGCGATCTATAGTAATATTTCAATGTCTCTCATTTGAAGTGAATTTGGACTTATTATTGTTTCCCATGGCATTTAACGAGCGAAATTTCGCAATACTTGTCTACATACTCGTAGTTATGGGTCAAGGTAACGATTGTAAGAAATTTAATTGATTTATTTCTTGTTATCTACTTGTTATATCATAAATTTATTCATGGCTATTATTTGTCACTAAGCTAAGGAATACTTATAATACACGAAAAAGTATGAAACAATCGCGTGGTAGTCATAAGATACCAATATACCTAAGTCGTGTTTATAAGAGTTATTTAAAGTTCCTTTCAACACACTAACAATCATCGCAATACGCAGGTGAATAAACCCAATTCAAATATTGATATTCATGTGGACTACTCTTTTCTAAACCTTTAATGACGTCATACTGTCGGTGTTTTATTAACAACTTTAAATCTATGTAAACCGCGTAAAGAGACCGCGGTAGCCTAGTGGTATGGGTAATGGACTGCTGAGACGAGGGTTCGATCCCAGGTTTACCATGGCACACACCAATGACTTTTCGATGCTTTTCGAAGTTATGTGTGTATTTATCGCAGGTTTAATAAGTGCCCGGTTAATGGCAATAGGCTAGCTCCCTGTTACATTGGGACCTAAACATAAACTGGCGAAATGTGGGTGCTAGCACCTCTGCCTACCCCTTCGGGGATACAGGCGTGAGTTTATGTTATGTTATGTTAAATCTATGTAAAGGGTAAGGTTATACCCGGTCTAGTCAAGTAAAAGATGATTCGGTATGCGCTTTCGGCTGCATTGAAAATTTAATTGTGCATATCAAATTCAATAAATTTAAAAGCAATTGTAATGATTAGTCTCGTTACTGGTGAAATAACTAAGGACGAGAAATACACGAGTTGCATTTAGTAGAACTGATCAACCTTTCAAGGTAAGTACAAAAATATTTTAAGGTCGTTGTGTAGCGTATCGCTGCCAATTAATTAGGAAGAGCAAGTTGATTAGTAAAAACATTCACAATACAACATGAGGCAATCATATAAACCGCGATCCATAATATATTTCTCATAGAAATAAATACTAAACATTATACTTATACTTACAAGAAGGTTGCACAAAGAAAAACCCGTGTGGATATTTAGTAGATTAGATAGACATACGAATATTTAGACCTCCTTGCTGTCGGAGTCCCCTTCTTCTTCTTTCGTGTCAACAATCCACTTTTGCTTATACTATACGAGTATAAAAGATTGACATGTCGACGGCACTGTCAGTGGCTTTATTCAGGTCGTTTTAAGGGCCACGAAACCAAGTGTGTCATGGACTGCACGAGGACACCGCAGACACATAGCCGGTAGCGGTTAAAGCCCGGGTCTCGCATTCCCTACCCGGTTAGATTTTGTCTCGAGAGACCGACTAGTGAGTGTAGACGGGATGAGAGATCCTCATACCGGCTATGGAAGGTCGTGATCGGTAGTTTTTCTTAGGGATGTAAGTCACGGGGTAGTGGATAATTCATTCATACCCTCTGACATTCATATATGTGTCATCGAGGGCTAATATTGATCAGAAATTATTTATTGTGTACACGATAAATATTTGTGAGAATTCAGGCCGATAAAAAAATTAAACGATTAGATGCTATGAATATCTGCCTGAATCGTAATCTAATTTTATGGATGGTCTTTAACGACACTGGTTGCTTTTAGGCCGAAACTTACGCAATGATGACATACTATCTAGAAGAATGTATGTATTATAGTGTAATGTATTAAAAATATTAACTATGTGCGGTTATTTTTAACACGTTTTAGACTCTGGGAGCCCTTGCCTGCCATATTGATTCCTTGCCTACCGTTTACCTTCAGGTTTCATTTCTAATGTACCTAGGTACTATTGTTTAAAGTAATCCTGTGACATCATTTTGAATAGAAGTCTACTCCATATTATATCTTCAATGGTCATCAATTTCTTAGTCATACTGTAATCATATCATCATCATCATCATCAGCACTGCCTGCTACCATTCTTTATGTTTGTCCCGTAACAGAGTAACTATCTTCTATACACTACCCAATATCTCAGTCCCAATAGGCTAGTATTCAAAACTCGCAACAACTTTTCATGTTGCAATAAAAGTATAACACATCGTATTAAAATAATTGCAAGTGAGTGAGCCTTGCAAATGCGGATCTCCGGAGGTGACAGTACATTTTTTTATCCGCACTAGACAACGTCATACAATAATATTACGTAACATTGACGCAAACAGACATAACATTCTTTTTTTTGTTATAAGCAACATGAAGATCACATTCCGAGAACTGAGGCAGTACTTTCTCTCAGATAGTTGACTAATGACTAATTTAACTAATTGTATCCTTATCGTGGTGGCATGGACAATGATCTAATTCTTTTAATGTAGTATTAGTTATATACTGTAAAGAACAATCCAGTCTTATCACTTCTATCTGAGTGTAGACGATTGAACTTTACTTTTTTAAGCATTGCACTCAAAGTTTGCACTTTAGAGCCCAATGTATGCTCTCTATCTGTCTCTTTGGTCTGCGTCTTTGCCGGGCGACGTTGACTTGGATCCTTGGATCAAGATTTTCACACGGTCTAGATAAATGAAGATCATCATTCTCATCATTGCCTATTCCTAACGCAGTTGGAGCCGGCTTTCTAGTCTAACTAAGATGCGGCTGAAAGATACCTGGATATATAGATCCCTGGTTGAAAAATTTTGAACCAGACACAGTATTACCGTCGTAGTTACTTAAATGTCACTTATCGATAGAAAATAAAAAGATGATATGAATCACACTATTTACAAAACCTTGTATCTATATTATGTAACCTGCTAGGTAGTTTTCCCAAGCGCTTACAATATACCCTACTTGAATATCTACACTTAAGAAGGTCCCTTTAAAGTCAGCAGAGCGAGTGCGACGCCCCTTGTTTACACACTTACATAGGCTACGGTTCTCACCATTAGGTGGAATATGTGCTTGTCTGCCACCTAAGTGGTATAACAATGAAACCAATAGGAAAGAAATATATCTGCTGCCAAAATGAAAATCATTTTATTACGAAACTGATGAAATACATAATCGTTTTATTTTTGTATAGAATGAAGCTTTTATGTTGATGATTCAGTCGCGCTGAAAAGGTTCATGATATCGAATCATAATCTGCCTTTAATGCCAGCACTATCATATCAATATTGTATTAGCAAATAAAAATTGATTATGACTATAACACATGGTATTCATCAGTATACCATCAAAGCTATAGCGTAACACGGTTTATCTCATATAGGTGTGATAACGCAATAACAGTGCCCATTCGAAATTTATTACCTATATCGTTATTTCAATATTGCGTGTTTATCTGTTACAAAATATCGTGCAAAACACGGAATTTGCGAAACAGATCTGATTGTTTACGGAACTTCAGAATTCCAGGGCAATAATTGAAAATATACTAAAAAATATAATCCATGTCATGTTGGGGCCTCATTTTATAAATCAGAAATCGGTGTTATTGTATAAACGGAAAACTAAGAGCAATAGTGCAATACCAATAACAGTAACACATTTTTGTTATAACATAGATACCCATAATAGTTATTAAAATGTAATATGTTACAGTACTTACGACACGTCAATTTATAAACCATTATATTCCGAAGCTGATTCATTATATTACATTATATATTTTGTCTAATGACATGCCTTTTATAAACCAGTAAAAGTAAGCTTGATAGATTACATGCGCATAAAACTATGTGTCGAATTTTTTATACTTACCTACTGATATTTTTATAGCAAATTTATGTTTAAATTCAAATATTTGGTTGCAGTAAAAAACCAATTTAACCAACAGTAACATAGATAGCGTTAATAAAATAACGTAGATCGATGTTTTGAAAATAATAATATGTAAACTTATGCATGTAGTATTCTAAACTAAATTACATTAATAGGTAGATCTGTTATCCAGTAGCTTCTAGTAGTTATGTAGTGGCATCACTCATACAATTTAGTTTCGAATTGTCCAGGTACTTTTGAGGCTACTGTACGTAACAAACTACTTAAGTTGGTATATAAACTCAGTAGTAGAAACGGTAAATTGAAAAGTGAGGATCATACATCACTAATGATATAACCTGCAAATTGTTTGTTGACAGCCAAACAAGAGCTAATGAATGATGTGACCAATGACCTGCAACAAGTAGGTGCCCACATATCATGACGCCAATGATATAATCAAATCATTACCCTGAATATCTCACAACACCTACTTACCTACTGCAAATGGTAGGCAAGAAAGGCATCTTATCTAACATTGAAAAGTGATATTCTGGTGATGGTGATTTATTAACGGATCGAAGCAGTGGCGATGTATCCGGTTTTTATTTGTTAAGTACCTAAGTGGTTGCAAATAGTTGTCTAAATTCAAAATGCAAAAATCATTTATTCTGTATAGACTACGGCACTTACAAAATGTATCAACAATATTTTATAAATTAGTGAGCAAATGGATCACCGGTTCGAAACGCGGCACCGGTTTGAGAAGACTCCGGCAAGAAACTCAGCGGGCTTTTCTTTCTTTTTGGTCTATTTACAATCAATTACTTAGTCTAAATACAGAAATTTGCTTGAGTAGCAAGTCGAGTGAACAGCTTATTTAAACTTATAAGAAAGTACAAATAAAAAATTAAACAACATACATACTTTTTAGGAGTAACAAATTTGGAATTAAGCAACCAAATCTTATACCTAGTATGAATATTAAGGTGTGCGGTTATTGTTTGGAATTGTAAACACAGATATCTCGAAGAATTGCTGGCAACATAATAAACTAAATATTTGGACGTCAGACAATACAACTTAGGAAAAATGAATTTAATAAATCACTATTCGAAATTTGTTTTATGGTAATTATGGGTCAAGAGATAAATTACAAAAATATGAATGTAACATTATTTTTTCTTCTGATTTTAGCACTCGTTTGACATCTTAGAAGTTGGCATGTGTGCGAATGATCTCATTGCCAAGGGTTATTCAGAGACCGTTTGAAGTGGAAGGAAACCTGGAAGGTGTACCTACTTCGAGCCACGAGGTGTAGTTGTCAGATACAATCGAAACGTACCTAACGCTGATATGATGATTATGGTCATATTTTAATCCGTTAAGTATACCTACATGCTTATTGATAACACACTTGTACCTCTCTCCAAGATATTTAATATTCAACCTAATATTCTCCTAGGTTTAAATTGACAGTTATGAACGTTTCAATTCTTAATCACTATGTTTTTAACCATATTTGGTATGTGGGTACTTTTCCCCAAAATTAGGGGAAGTAATATCTAGGTTGCAAAAAACATTTTTATTTTAAAATGATTAATATATTACATGAAAATTATAAAATTGCATTTGCATCACAATGCCTTTCAATATACTGTGGTCAATAACCACTTTTATCTACTGACCAGTAAAAACAACCACGATACCTAAATACTAGAACTTGATTCCACGGGTCAACAAAGACGAATATATTTTACTTCAGTATGTATAAAAAAAACATACTAAAGTAAAATCGAAATTCTTACCAGTGAAGTCAATTACAATAATAACATTATGGACTCTGTGGTATAATAGATAATTTCCTAGGCTTGTGACATAGATTCTTGAACAGTTGATGAATCAGATACATTTCAAATATTAAATTGAACAATATGGTTGAGTCGCTTAAGTATAATTTTAATCTGATTAAGTAGATGTTCATAAACGCCATTTCCCACTACGCAGTAATTGATGCAAAGATAAGATCAATATCTTCCAATGATCGATAGTGTAAATCGGAAGAGACCTAGAAAGTAGAATCGTGATTTTAGTAATTATTCGAGTTACGTTAGCCATTACCACAAACATTAGTATCTTTATTGCAAATACAAGAAGATTTATAGCTATTAATCAGGCTATATAGCGGTAACCCTGTTTGTTCTATTACGTGATCAAATCGATAATAAAATGATAATCTTAGGAAATTTGTTTCGTAATGACCTTTTAACTATCTTAGATTGGTCAATGCTAATGTTTACCCCTAATGTGTCGCAACTGTGACGCGATTTCTCGCTATGGCAATTTATCCTAATATTTGCAAATCGTATTTTACATCATTTTATGTGTGCGGTCTGCAGAAAAATAGCTAGGACTATAAACTGATGTTTATAGTCGTACGGAGAAGTGACGGCAGAAATATCAGTAACTCAAAAGGACAGGGGAATGAGTTGTAAATTTTCTAACATAAAAATTTTCAAGCGGGCTGTGAGCGATAAAATAGGAAAATAAGTTCGACAGTAAATTTCTCGACTCACAAATTAGTTAGCTTGAAATGGTTGTGTATACTTAAGACTGGTTCGCATTAATTTATTAGTGCAGAGCGTTGTTTAAAATATTGTTGTAGTACCGTCGTAAATATTTAACAGACATGAATTAATGTCTTTTAATTTTATTGGGTTGGTTTCCGTAACTCGATATCCAGACACAGGACATGACGGTATACCCCTTCCTAATTAAGCAGTCCGACTGGGGTAGTACCTTCGCCCTGCAGCATACCGCGGCTAATAATAACCTTGTGTTGTATTTCTGGTGGTGAATAGGGTAGACAGAGCTTACTGGAGAGGTTTTGTGTTGTCTTTAGGAAGACCAAGAAACTTTGCTTTGTTTCCTGCACTGACAGCACAGGAACTCTCTTACCTATGCCTAAAAGAGCCAATCAATAGTCGCAGCGATGGAATGCTCAAAGTTTAACTATGTTTTTCAAAGTAAACCGCTAAAATTCGGGTTGTGTATACCTGTGTGATGTACCTTCATGAATTTGGAATAACAAATATCATTTTCCAAGTCTCTGTAGTGTATTATAACTTACAGACTGTATTTTGATATCTATAGGTAAGATTGTAAGTTCAAATGATCGAAAATCTATTACACTTACGAAAAATGTATTGAGTAGGTCTGACCCGTAAATTTCTAGTATCACCCACATCATCGTAATATTCTCCTGTTTTCTTCTTCTTACACACTTGGTCACGACCCGTGTGTCTGATATTGTACCCCTTACTAAAAGGGAGATTTTACAAAAAAGAAAAAATAAATAATAATAATAATAATGCGAACCGCATTGTCAATCTGAATACCTTTATATGTAGGTACTTTCTATATTTTTCCGGCATTGCTTCAATCATGTACACTCATACATGACCTGCTCTATTGAAAGTAGATATCATGCAGCTAGTTCCATAGAGTTAGGAACACTTCTAATAAAATATGAGATATTAATATTATTAAATGTATTACTAGAATTCTCAGCATTACAGTTGCATCTTACACAACATTTCTACCTGTTACCCGTCCTATATTACTCAAGACGAATGTTGCTTAACAATGGCGAAAGAATTTTTGAAATTGGCACAGTAATTTTTGATTGTTGACACGAAAGAAGAAGATGGAGAAAAAACTGTTTTTAACAATGGTGAAAGTATTTTTGAAATTGGCACAGTAATTTTTGATTGTTGACACGAAAGAAAAAGATGGAGAAAAACTGTTTTTAACAATGTTGAAAGAATTTTTGAAATTGGCACAGTAATTTTTGATTGTTGACACGAAAGAAGAAGATGGAGAAAAAACTGTTTTTCGTACGATGTTACGTTGCGAGATCAAACAGAATAAGCCAAATCAAAAAGGACGAGGAGTATCTTTAAATTTCCTCATTGATTATACACGAACGAAACACATTAGTTGATTTATCTGCACTCTACAAAATCTTACATCTAACAACAAACCTACTGAAATCAATCAACCATTATAATATATGTAACTGAACGAAGAATATCCAATAATTAATAATTCAATGTATCGTAACTTCCTCAACATGCACGGCATTCATTTCACATCCTATTGAAGAGTCAATCGTTGACTCTGATGTATTATCCATTTAAGTGCTAAAAGACGGACACTATTATATTACATAGGCAGGAAGATCATAGATACACTGGTGTAGATCCTGTTAGCTGTAACGAAGTAAAGTAGGTACAAATCTTTCTAAAGCCATCTCTCCACGGCTCTCGATATTACGGACACGTATGCGATTCTGTTGACTATATATATTTGCGGGCCAAGCTCATTTGTGATAGTACTGATAGTGCAGAACTGCACACATGTTTGTCATAAATAATAGGTACACTCGTGTCAGTGTCCGCGTTTTTGGCAACACCGTATTAGAGTTTAGTGAATTCTGACCCTTGTTTATATTTATAACGTTAACTGACCATTTCAATTTTTCAAACTGAGAATAAACAAAGCCTATATAATATTTCTGATCTATTACCAGGCGACATTTATCTTGCTTTCAGCAACAGATCACACTGGGTTGCATCCGAGGTTATCACCTCGCTCCTCGAGGTCCGCTTAGTAGAAGTACTTTTTCTCCTCGTTCAGATTTGGATTATGCTGTTTGACCTCCTAAAGCAACGGCACACATAATGATACATGTGAGACTGTACCATCAACTGAATATTTAACAATATACTATAGAATCAACAGCATTAAGTAGGTAAGTAATATTTGAGTAAAAGCATCCTTCACTTCTTGTACTTGCTGCACAGAAATCAACCATAAGTATAACGATACGAACTTAAATCAATCCTGTACACAAATAGAAACAGTTTATTAGCCTGTTTACCACAAGTTGTATGTGCAACTGAGTCATTTAGTTAAATAAATAATGATCTTCTAACCACTTTAAAATTATGTAAATAACCAGTTTGAAGATAGTTTTTTAGACATTTCTGTAGTCTAACAAATAGTATCCGGCAAGCACGTTTTCGCCTGGATTTATAAATGCAGGTGAATCTAAATATATTCTACATCCAGGCTTTATGTTTATTACCTTTATGTGAAGTTAACTGCTGTGTTTCGTCTAACTTATTAATATAGTAGCAGATGCGTCGATATTTCTGAGTAGTGAGTTTATTTCTTGAAATGTCAAGATGTGTTTAGATTAAATCGGAGATAGAGCTCTTTTCGACATTTAAATATGTGCAGTAAAGTTTAAGTGAAGATCTATTCACGTGTTACTGCAGATGTTATTTGAATATGAAGTACGAATATGTTGTCCTTTATATATAGGTACATCCGCACGTGTGAATTAAATTAAATAAAGAGTTAGCCAGTATCTTGTATATTCGATATCAGTGTACTCTGTGTTTTAGCACCCTGTGTGATGTGGCGGTAGTAAACGCGTCCGTTATGCAGGAGGCGCAGGTTTGTTCCCCGCTCATTGTAAATAATTGTATGCATGAATATGTCTATTTGCATTGACAGGACCTTCAAGAGCACTAAGACAGTGTAGATGTAGGAAGTTAGAGCCTCTAAAAAGTCCAATAAAGCGGAAAGTATCGAAGTTCAGCCAAACACTCGGATGTTCTGGAAAAAATTAACCCCAGACTCAGAGGTGAAAGATTCTAATGCGACTGGGATCAACGCTAGGATAAATTAGTCTAGATTCTAGTACCTAACTATTTAATCTGTCTTGGGCAATTCAATATATAAAAAAATAGGTTCTTTGCATTATACAGTTTGGTGTAACAGTTTTGTGATCAAAGCCTCCTTTTAAGCAAGTAATGTCTATGTATTAGGAGACTAGAAAGAAACGTGTAAATTCTTCTTTTTTTTTCGTTGTTCTTTTATGAAGAATTTAAACTTGACAGTATGTGCTCCTGTTTCATAGAAGTCACAGAATTCGTCCTTATAGACATTGTCCCTCGTATTATTTACAAACTACACTGGTTCGTTTTAAAGAAGGATTGAAAAATAAAATATTTAGGTAAAGATCTTGCATGCATAAAACTCAACCGTTCTATATTTATCGATCGTAAATAGTCTTATAAAACAAACTGTGGTGGCCGCATCGGCGCCCGCGCCGGCGCCAGAGTGACATTTACTCGGAGGCCTTGTATAGTATAATTTGCGAACAATGAGAGAGCCTGTCATATGTTCCCGGAACCCGGTAAGGGTGACCTCAACACCGACCTAGACCGCACTTGCACGAACGTGCCCACAGACACAAAGATCCATGTACCGTGGCAAATATGCGTGAATTATGAGTTTTGAAATGTAAATAAACAGATAAATACTTATCCGATATGTACAGTATCTACATCTAATAATTTACAATAGATATAGTCACACTACCTACCTGGTTTACCCGGTACTCAAAAAACCGGGAAACTTTTTGGTTATTGAGCCGATAGACAAGCACGCCTTCATGATGCAGTCTAACGAAAGTGACAACGCCTGTCTTCTTTTTTGGAGAAGGATATTGCCAAGAAAAGAGTGGCCGATAGGTTGGTTGATCATCACTACCCATTGGGTTATTTATTAATGAACGACAGTGGCTCTAAAGAACACCCCTTTTTTATCCCGGGAAAAGGTTACCACGTGCTGTGGGAACGAGATCAGAATTCCACTCGGGCAAAACTGCGGGCTAATGAAAATAATTTATAGACACTTGTCGATTACTGGAGAAAGTCTGTAAGTCAATGACACCAACGATAATAATCACAAATAAAATAGCGCTGAACAACGAGATGAATTACGAATTACTTCTATCATATCGATAGTCACTACAGTAGCGATTTTTATAGTACTTATATACTATCGATTTAATCGACTATCGACTTGCCATTTATTAGTTTAATAGTAGGTAACTATTAAATCGATAGTCGATACTATAAATAGATCGAATATACCTATTGGAATTTAGCTAGGTATACCTTTTTTCTTATCGTGCGTAAAATCTTCACGGACACCTTTATCTTTACTACACCACGATGGCAATTCAAAAATGCCATCGATTCGACAGGAGAAAAAGTAGACTCATGCATGTAGTATTCTAAACTCAATAAGTATATAGATCTCAGTAATTGTGTAGTAGCATCACTTCATACAATTTTAGTTGCAATTCGTCCAAGAACTTTTGGCGCCCACTGTACCTACAGTAACCTATACGATATTCACAAATAAATGATAGCAGGTACATGTACTTCCAAAATTATTGGTACACAAATGTTGCCCACTGTAATCAGCAGAAACAGATCTCAGTCGTGTGTAGTGTACCTCCTAGTATTCGTGCCCTTAGCACGAAACTCTATCGAATTCGTAATGTAAAGGCATCGAAACAGGCTTCACACACACGAGTTCATAGTGTTGCCTAACGTAATATTTCGTTCGACATCGCGAATTCGATAGTTTTTCGTACTACAAGCAAATCGTATTCACTGCCGAGGAATGTAAGGTTAATTAGTTAAGCAACCTTAACAATCACGATTGGTAGTTAAATTTCTTCGAAAACCATGAAACACATAGCATTGGTAGAACGTCATGACTTCACAAGTAAAAAGTCAATAACAAATTGCTTCATCGAAAATTCCCACAAGTGCGTCAGTGTACATGTACCCGATTAGGTAACCATCAGCCGGATCTGCACTATCTGCAGGCTCATTAAAAGAAAAAAGATTATATCGCAAACAATAGAGCACTCGGCGACCGAAAGTGATAGTCTACTAGATATTACACCGAGGCGATGACGATAACGGATGACCAGCAAACTGAACAGTCATTACTCATTACGGAATGCTTGCGGTTTTACAAATACATTATTATTCTTTTAACTAATTTACACCATGAGGAAAAAGAGTATATTTTGTGTTTTATTTTGTTAAGTGCTGGAATAATGCTTATGTCAGAGTTAATGAAAGATTTCGTTAAATTTGATATCTACTAAAATGAAGAGCACCTCAATTATTGTACTCGTAGTAAGCTGGAGTAGCTATCAAATGTATAAATACTATGATTGTGTGGTGGTTGAGCGTTCGAATGCTACGTCAATAGTCGCAGTTCGATTCCCGCTCAATATAATACTTGATAGTCCAGCAAGAAGAAAACAATTGAATGACATAAATAAGAATACTTCATTGCCTTTTGCATGACTCCTACAGAGCGCAGCATCTTGTTAAAAGTTTTACCAGAAATTAGCGGTTTTAAGGTTTACAAAAAAGGTCTTCAGTTTTTTTTTGCTTCTTAATTGGCATACAATCACACGGCCCACGTGATGGACAGTGTTTACCATGGTCTATGGGCAATTACAACACCAGGGGTATTACACTCGTGCTGCCGGACATGTAAAGGGGATTGGGGACGGGGGAGGGTGACGACTTTCTGTGCTATCAGTGCAGAAGACAAAGCACGGTTTCTCAATCTCCACATTGACAACACAAAACCTCTCTAGTGAGCTTTGGCTACCCTACTCACCGCCAGAAACACAACCTTACATCATTATTAGTCGCAGTATTTTGTAGAGAGACGCTACTTCCTCAGTCGGACTGCTCAATTAGGATGGGGGATATCGTCATGTCCCACTTCCGTCAAGGGTTTTAAGCCCTCAGCTTTTCGTATTCATAAAGAATAAGGTTAAAGTAATAGACGATAAATACTTAGTTAAATCACTTTTCCTTATTAAGTTATTAAGTTGTTAAGCTCCAACTATAATAGTTAAGAACTAACCAACAAAACCATTAAATCTAAACTAAATAGCCATAACCAGTGAGTGGGGCACATAGACAACAAAATGAACAAAACATTCATCTTTTGCTGTAAAATTATATAGAAAACTGGAACGATGGCAGTTTATGCTGCTATGAATCGTAAACGGAACGCAAACTTTAAAATTACCGCTGCCGTTTTCAATGCATCATGTTGCGCCGGCGAACGGTGGCTGCGTGTGCCGTGCTGCCTTGCGGTTACTTGACAAATGAAGTCGTTGTCTTCCCGCGCGGCGCTACCGGTCGACCTGGAATGCTGTATGCACTTCAATATGCCATTTAGTTTAACTTATGTACGTCCCAGGTCGACCACTCATCGTTGACACAGAGCGATGAGAAATCATCGGTAACGACCGTAGCAGTTTGATAGGAAATATATTGGTCTCATTCTCAATACGATGTTTATTATAATACTATACGTGTGGGTGCAGCAATTCCATGTAGACAGACAGGAACAGGTTCTGTTTATGTCTCGTTAATGTTAATGAACAGTTTATGAATTGATGCCAATAATCAGTTTTCAATTTTCACTCTATGGGACTTTTGTATGTTAGTAGGTATGTACACGACCCAGTAAGTACATATATGTCGTTACTTATGACGGTGTGTAGTACAATGTACCTAGGTAGTTTAAATAAGTAGGGTTTTAAGGGCTGTTTGTATTATGAACCTTTCCCGATTAAGATTATTATGTAATTAGATATAATAGGTAGGGAGGTGAGTGAAAAAAAGGTCTTAAAACAACATCATCAGCCCGCAGCAGTCAACTGCTGGACGTAGGCCTCTCCTATAACACGCCTATTATCCCGGTCTTCGGCTGTCCTCCTCCACTCCCCACCAGCTACTCTGCGTATATCGTCACTCCATCTACTTATTCGCAGGACGTCCTAAACGCAGGTCCGCGGTCTCCACTCAAGGATTCGTCTACCCCAATATTGGTGCTACGACAGATATGACAGCCCATTGCCGCTTTAGCTTGCTAATTCCTTGAGTCCGAATTTATTCGTTCCGTATTCGATCCCGGAAATCCAACTGTACCAACATCAAATTGTAAAAGCTTTTTCATGGAACAAATAAGTTTCTAATAACAAATAACAAATGTTCTTCTGATGCTTTCAAATTGAGGCAATTATGTTGCTAAGTAGTGTAACCAAAGCGACGAGTAAACCCGCGGTAGTAGCCTATACATAAGTAATTGGCGTCACTGACCTACGACAAACATTGCGTCTCCATCCAAGGTCAATAGCCTTGAGGTTTTATCGTTTCCAATATGATGTCAGCTTACGTACCTGTCTATGTAATGTATTATAGATATTTTAAACAGTAGGCAATAAACTTTATTGGCTGTAAGAGTTTATATCTGTATTAAAGTTGGTAGGTCATTGACGGAGCAAAGTAGATAGACACACAACCTACACCTTCTGTTAAAAGAAATACTACCTAATTCTATTATATGAAAATTTATTTTACAACAAAATATATATTCTCGGACTTTCTACATATATTGTACACAGACTCTGTGGTGTTGTGGTAATGAATTCGACGCAAGGATGCGGGTTGATTCTCGCTCGGTGTAAGTAGGTAGAGGTACCTACCTACTCTTATCTAAATTGTATAGGTACACACACGCACACACGCATATACACACTAATATACACACACATACACACACACTCTCTCAATGCTATATTAATATAATTTTGAAAATATATATAAAATGAGATAAAAGTAAAAATAATTTAGTATACCTACCTAACTTTATTTGTTTTACATTGGGTATTATCTTTGTAATGGAAGAGCGGAGGCTCTTAACACAGGCTTTTGTTGTTTAAAAGAAATCTCCAAAATCAATAAAGAGAGAATAATGGAATAACGAATGAAGATAATAGTCTATTGAGTATTTCCATGCCTCTGAGAGCGCCGGTTATTGTCATACGAACCTCTTTGACAGTCGTTACGGATAGTTGGAGCCCTAAAAACTCCAATAATTAGGCTAATTGCAGTACTTCAGTACTGGAGGTTAAATGGCATTCATGAAAACAGTTCAGCCGCGACGCAGTATAAAATCTGAACCCGACTGCCGTTATACTACAATGATGATGATTCCACATAGATCAAAATCATATTATCTATGTGTAGTTTAAAATATTAGGTATCTATTCTGTGTAGAATGTAGTTATCTATTCTGTGTAGAATGTAGTAGGTGAATTTTTTCTATTCTCTAACTGAAAAATATCAGTTCGGATTCTGAAAATACTGCGACTCTGAGCCTTGAATACTTACAGACGTACTAAAACAAAGGCTGTAGATAGTGATCAGTTGGGTCCTGGGCATTAAATACACAAAGCATTTACATGCGCATGCCGAGATGGATCGTACAGATTACACTATCAAGGACTTAAGCATTATAAATGGAGCTCTTAATGTTCGTACACCCACTTCACCCGGAAGCCAGTAGTTTCTATGCAACTGTAATGCTAGATTTTTGTTTTGTAGTCACACAAAGTGGTAGGATTTTTAGACTTCTTGACTGAAAAAATAATGAGAATGAGAAGACCGTACCTACTTACATGAATACATGACGACGTATTGAGGACCTCCGTAGCGTTGGGTAGTGAACGCCACTGCTACGTAGGAGGCGTGGGTTCGATGCCCGCTCAGTGTAAATATTTGTGTGTCCGATTAAAAGACCTGGGTGGTTATTCGACATTCATACATACATACTTACGGTCTTGGGGTGATGATGGAGCTGGAGTCATCTACTGAAATTCTTACGATATCCCATCCTGGATAAGTAGGTATCAGGTGGCGGTTTAAGTCGTTTCGAGTCCGACATAACCACCCTCTGTGGCTGACGAGTGTGGTATACGCGGAGATTTCCGCACGTAAGAATGTTGCACCCGTTGAATGCAGACCACCTCCAAACGGTCAGACTGGAGGTCGATGGAGGTGAACTATGTTTAGCAGTGGACGTCTTATGGATGAAATGATGATCAACGATGAAAAAGGCCTACACCAATCTCTAAAAGGAGCCCGTTTGGCGGAGCCGCATTACAATTGTTAATCCCTATATTGTGTATACACAATGTGTCTTATAAGACACTTTTATATCTCAGGTAGAACGTAGATGCTAACTAAACCCGTAAAAGGAATTTCGTTAAGATTATTACGTATATTTTTTTTATGTATTTAGTAGACAACTCAGCGGGAGTTGTATGGAGCCTGTGGCTTATTGAGTCACGGATGTTTTATAAATGGGGATACAAGGAGGTACGAATCTATAGCATCTAGTGGAACTGTCTTTTAAATAAACCAAAATCTAGCAAAATGTTTTCAAAATGCAGGTTCATTTTTTAAATTTATTAACAAAACTAGCTGACCCGCGCAACTTCGTCTGTGTTTTATAGCGTCAACAACACGTGGTAATTATGCTGTTAAAATGTAGCTTATATGACACGTTCGTAGATTATGGTAAATCTATTATATATTATAGCAGCGCCATCTATTGATTACTTACTCAACCCAGTCGAAAGGTATCGACATCTGTTAGAATCATTTGGAGTTAACAGATAATTGTGACTGTCAAATAATAACAGACAAATAATTAGCAATAAATTAAAATTGCGACTATAATTTGAGACTTAAACTATCCTATCTCTCAAGTTGGATCGAACTGCACATGGTGTGCGAATTTTATTATAATCGGTTAAGTGGTTTAGGAGTCCATTGAGGACAAACATTGTGACACGAGATATATATTAAGATATCTTCCAAATGTAGTTTCATTTTTTTAACATAATATTTCTTGATTTCACGTGAAATAAACAAACAGATAATAATCAGGCTTGTATAAAAATTATCTAATATTAAAAATGATAATATCACTTAATAAGTTCAGATAATTTGCACTTTTTTGGGCATTTTCCATTTTTTCCTAGTAGGTTACCTACGATGGGTCGTTCCGACCAGATTGTCTAGCACACATACATACCTAGAGAAGTCCTTGTACTGAACAGTTCGCTTGTCTGACTAGCTGCTAGCACTAACTGATTTTTTTCGCTAAATATAAATATAAATATTATAAATATTCTAGGACAATCTACACAACGCCACCTAGGCCCACGATAAGCATAGTTTAACTAGCTTGTGTTACGGGTTCTAGAATGCGGATAAACATAATGTAGATACTTTTTTTTGTGAATAGAAACATATTATACATAGAAACACCCAGACCAATGCAAATATTCATGCACACAAATATGATCGAACCCACGCCTCCTGCGTAGCAGTCGCGTTCACTACCCGCGCCGCCACGGAGGTCGTCAAAATATCTAGTAAGTTTCCTCAACACGATTTCAATGTTACGTTCTGTTGTATTTAGTGTTACTAGTCTCTTTAATGTTTTTAATAACGGAAATATAAATAGGAACCTAAGAATAAGGATCATATTTCATTGTTAAGTATATCACTTATATTATAAGTAGGCACCTAACGTAATTCACGGAAAATTATCGTAGTGGCCGTTTTCTAATTTGATTAAAACTAAATGTCATGTAATGCTAAAGGTATTGTGATGGCTCCATGCACAAGGATTTACATAGGTATGATATAAGAAAAACTTACCTATGATATAAGAATAATGAAACTCATAAAATATGTTATCATGCTAAACTTTTTTAATAATATCAGGTACCTACTTATATCTATAAAGTTATCATAAAATAGGAACAAAGCTTGCCTGTGACATACGTAGGTAGGTATCTTTACACAAAACCTAGGCGTGAGAAAGTGACAGAGTATGAAAACGTGATAAGTCTTTTTTTTAAACCATTATCAATTTTGATAGAAATATATCTACGTATATTGCAGTAGCGTCAATGCACAAGTCAGTGCCACAGACATTTTGAATTTGGTAATGCGGTTATAAGAGAGTCTGTGCTTACGCTAGAAATATTAATGTCTATGAGTATATCTATGTTCAGCACATCTGGGCCCTTAAAGCCTTGATGAGATGGGGCTCCATACATCCAAATAATATAGGTACATACTACAATAATTATCGATTTTTAAAAAAGTGTTTGTATCCCCATTGGTTAGTTACATACTCAGAATGTATCTAATATAATAATGATGTGATCCTTATCCATACTAATATTATAAATGCGAAAGTAACTGACTGTATGTCTGTATGTTACCCTTTCACGCCTAAACCACTCAACCGATTTTGATGAAATTTGGTTTAGAGATGGATTAGAGCTTGAAAACGGACATAGGCTAGCTTTTATCGCGGAGAAGGGTAGAAGGCGAAAAATAACGGTGAGAGAGAGAGAAAGAGAGAGAGAGAGAGAATAGAGAGTTAAATAGAGAGACATCTATACAGTTTAATAGAGCGCTACAATTTACCTACGACATTCACGCAGACTGAGCACAACTGACCTAAAATTTAAAAGTAAAACTCAGCGCGTTGTGAATTACTTTATGCTACGCGTCTTGACAACATTGTGGCACATAAGAATGATTAACTGGGGCATTTCCTCCAAATTTTATTTCCGTGACTAACAATGTTTTATATTCCTATATTTTTAATGAATAATGTATGAGCAGGTGCCATTTGTATTGTAATTAAATCAAACACACGTAATAAAAAACTCGTAGCTAGTTAGTAGCTATATATGTGTATAGTATTTTGAGGCAATTCAACAACAATTAAAACAACGCATAAGCGTATATTATATTACATTCACTTTGTTTGGAAACCCTGGGTGGAGAAGGCTGCATTATTGTATTAGTTATAGTTACTTGTTGCAATGTAGAGGACGGGCGACCTCGCACATGCGCTGTTACCCTCATTGATTTTTCTCACTTTGACAGTTCGACCTATGTTTTGGGCCGTCTCTCGCGTACCAACAACAAAGTAAACAAAAAATGGCTTTAGATTTTTCTGCCACATATAAATTATTAGTGTTAGGTGATTCAAATGTAGGCAAAACGTGTATAGTGCACAGGTATTGTGACGAAAGATATTACGATATATACATATCCACAATAGGTAAGTGAGATATTTATTTTTAGTTTTACGAGCCTTTGTCAGACAGGTGATGTTCTTTTGTGGTTTTTGTAACCTAACTAATTTAACACTGTGTTTTATATTGCGGATGTAAAATCGGGAACAATGGAATAGGTACACAGATGGATTCTTAAATATTTATACCTTTGTTCTCAACTTCTCTTTCCATAATATTACACGGGCACAAAATTACAACTCATACGATATTCTACATCTGCGTAAATAGGTAATTCGATTAGCTACTTAGTTAAGCTATATAGGTATTTATATGTTTGTTCTTTATTAGGACAAAACATAATCATTCTTTCTATTTATATTTAGAGAGGATGTATTGAACATCATAACGGAGTCCTCACACCAATTTTATTTAGCTGATAAAAGTATCTTTTGACATAAGTAGGTACCTATTAAATGTATAGGTATACCTGCTAATGTCAGTGTTAATATAATTAATATTTTTTTAGAAACGTGTATCTGACATAAATTAAGTACTTAGGTATACCTACCTATAACCTTACAATAGATATACAATATTGGTGTAAAAGCTGGAATTAGGATTGGAGTAGTTACTTGTAAACGCACTGTATAAACTTTTATAACCTCACTAATGACAATTGATTAAAATGGTATCTGATACTACAGAAAAATCTCTTACTTATAGGTACTATTGTTACACTTTTCTACTTTTAACCTTCAGTGACAGTAGGAACACTGATCTGTTACTAGGTAGGTAAATATGTAGGTAGGTACCTAGGTATAGGTACCTAACTACCAGAGACGTGCATTTTATAGCGACAAATAGTACCTACACTACCCAATTCAGAAACTATTAGGTACCTATCTATTTTATGCAGTAGCTATGTATGTAGTACAGTAGGTAAATATAATTTGTGATTTGGCTAGGATGCAAATTATGTAGGAACTTTAATTCATTAATGTAGGTATACTACCTATAATAATAAAATACTAAGAAGTAATACCTAAATAATTTAAAGTACACAATACATATTTATCTGATATGGGTAAGGTCTGCCGTGTGTGCACGTGCCTCATGCCTACCTAGGTAGGTACTTACTTAGTAATCTCCCTAGGTAATCTAGTACATACCTACCTACTTACTTGTGAACCTAATGAGTCATTTATTTTAAGCGTTTCAACAAGGGTCTAAGCTCCTACAGAATCTTAAAAAATAACCCCAAAATTTGACTGAATCTTATTACGTAGATAGATAGGTATAAGTATTCAACTAAATATCAACATTTCGTCAATTACATTTTTATAACCTATTACCATCATACGGGCACTTGTTTTCCCGATGGGCATCCACGGATGCAATTTTATTATAGCAATAGTTATTACAGTGACTGATCGAAAACTTTATCTAAAATATTTATGGCAGGAGTTAATATGAGTGGCAGTTTTGTTTCGTACGGTTTTGTTACAACTCGTGAACTACCTATCATTTATCTACACACAAATAGATAGCTCTGCTACTTGTACATAAATATACCCTAATAGCGGTAAGGAGTCCTAATAACGCAAAAACTACCGGCATACACTACAAAGAGAAGCCGTGGTAGATATTAGTACGTATTTAAAGGAGACGGAAATCGGTGGGCCCAAAATGGAATAAGTTGAGATATGATCTAAAAAATCAGTCATATTTTTGTGTCTTAGAATATGAAAAATCACCTCAATTCTCAATCTGGAAGCGGAGAAATATGAGAAAATAGTTTTCGGTAGATTATCGATTAAGTAATCGATTACACATTTGCAGTAAATAATTAACTCAAAGTAATTAAATGCACTATAATATACTTACATGCAATATAGTGCATATAATTACAGTCATATTATTAAACCAAATATCAATTAATTACTGAAAAACCAATATTATAGATTATCGATTTAATATCGATTCAAATCTCTCTTATATTTTTAGGCTGTCACTGGCATGACAGTAAAAAAATAAAAATATAATAATAGCATTGACACTGACAGTTGCCGTTTTGTTTGCTCATTCGTTTCGTGTAGAGATGGGTTAGTACTGATATTCGTTGGTATTAGCTAATCTTAATATATTAGTTTCATGATATTATAATATCTTAACTAATATTTGAATATTAGTAATATTTTACCGACAACCAATCGTCAAATACCGCGGTGATCTATGATCGTATTAATATTGACATATTATTGCACTAATAAATATAGGTCAATCTTCTTGCGCTGAATAGACTGATTAGGTAGGTACCTATTATTATCGCTGAAGATATGAAAGATTGATATATTTTTAATAATGATTTTGATTTATGTATGATAGTAGGTACAGCATACTTTAACACATCGTGATTGAGGACTGGAATAATAATAATAACAAACATAGTTACAGTACCTACTTGAAGTCGGTGGCACATTTTTCTTATATTTTAAATACAGATATAGGTAGGTTAGGACCAGTTGTGTTTCTTTTTGTAAGTAAGTAAATTAGTTTCTAGTAGCTGTTGCCCTCGGCTTCCAATATAAGGCTTGCTTGATACTTAGAATACAAGTTATGTCTGTGTATAAGAATAGTCTAACCAACATGGTTTGCGATGGCAAGTTTCAAATTATTGTTTATAAAAATGGTACCAAGTAATGAATATTTATTCTCAGTCAGCAACCAATCAGCAACGAAGTTAATACGATCCGAGCGAACACATCACACACTAATTCATTCCATAGACTAATATTCACCAATCGAAAACAGAATGATATTACACGACCATGTCAGATAGTAAACAAGATCTGAAATATTACTGATATCAGCAATATTACCATATCATAGTCGGTCGGATTACTAATACCTGAATCTTGAAAGTAATCTTTTAACTAATATTAATATATTCACTTCATCTCTAGTTTCGTATTTTCCAATGCGTTTTGATTGCTTTCCCGATTAATTGTAATTTTTTACGACCACTGCTTTGTATTTTACGGATTCTGACCCTGCCTAACTTATACTACGTTGGACACCGAAGATCGCTCACACGTTTGACTTGATTTAATTTTGATTGTTATTTTGGATTTTACCGTCGGCTTGTGAATTGGATATTATTGAAACTATGGATTTCTGTGTGAATTGTGGGATATCCACTGCTCATTGCAATACACTGGGTAGACCACCCTTACACGATGAAACAATTCTGTCAGTGATCCGGCAATGGCTTGCACCTCAGTCTGTGAGTAAATATAACCTCATCTAACCAGCTACCATCCTGGCAGGTGTAAAATACATACATATATATTTAGAAGGCCTATGGAGATTGTTTACAGTTATGGCAAAGAATTATTTTTTTTATCAAACAATGTTTTATTACCCTAATACGGAACAGTTAATTATGTATTGTTTAATGTAGCTGAAGATTAATAAAACTTATTTTATTAATATTTTAGTCGACGGCTCTCGTAGAAGAAGGGAGGCTATAGTAATGCGTTACTGGTACTGAATTGTATTGTAGGGAAACGACCTATAGGCTGCTGGGCTCATATTCTAGACGACATACATTTTAATTATAATATAAGGCGAATAAGACACTATATTAAATGATTTTTTATTTTATTTTAGACATCCTTTCCCTATCTTTTCACCTGTTACCTACCTCTAGCTTGAAGTTCATATGATTTTTCAAACATTTTCTAGTAAATATAATAATTATGAGTGCAAAAGCATTTTGCACTTCAGGAATCAGCTGTTGGTTAAAGATTGTAACATAATGTCACTTTTACATAATCTCTTATATCTCTGTTCTCAGACAGACAAAATCCGCAGAATATTCAGTAAAAGGTTGATAATATAAATAAGCTATTAATTGACACCACTTTCATCTTCTTACACCCTGGGCCCAAGATTGTATGAAATCATTTCTGTCTCCTTTATAATCCAATAAATAATATACAGAATGTATAAACTGAATGTACTTGACTGAAATTCAGCATATAATGAGAGAATTACCTACATACTAAACTGCTACGATTTTTCCATCGGCTTCGCTTTCGATTATTTTCATCGTTCTCCACGCGATCAGTATTGCCACCACCAAGCTGTTGTCCTGCCCCCGCGATTTTTATCCCGTTCCAGCGATCCAGAGGAACCTATTTCTAGGATTATTAAATATCTGTGTCAAATTTTATCTAGATTCGTTGAGCCGTTTTCTGTGAAAGACACACACATTCATAAATATTTACCTACTTCTTTTAATGGACCTACTCATTTTTAACTTCCAGGCATAGATTTCAAACAGAAGATTATAAACTTAGACGGTGTGCCAATCAAACTGCAGATATGGGATACCGCCGGCCAAGAGAGGTTTCGCACTCTTACCACGGCGTACTACAGAGGCGCCATGGGCATTATACTAATGTATGACATCACCAATCTGGAATCATTCAATCATCTCTCTTACTGGTTAAGAAACATACAAGAGGTTAGTGTAGATTTACACCTTTTGAGGTATACATGACTCTCACGAGGTACTGTTATCGTTACAGACTTCAATATCACCTATATTTATAGGTTGTGGAGGTCAGATGGCAGTTTCTTCACGGAAAATATTGAAGTTCAGCCGCATTACAATTAGACTGGAAAGTCGACCCCAACTGAATTGGGAAAAGGGTCAAAGAATGAATGACTATTAGTTTTAAAGATATTCTGAACTAAATTCTTATACAATTTTCACACAACGTGTGAGCACAGCCAAAGCTCTTACATTTTCGAAAATATACTCTCTCTCTTTGAGCCTATTACTAATCCAGTTGAGGTTGGCTGTCTAGTCCAAATTTTTCAAAAATAATTTGGTATTAAATAAAAAATTGTTGCCATACTTATGTTAAGAGTAATTCGATGTTCTGTTTACTGTTATAGTACGCATCGCCCGATGTGATCAAGGTTTTAGTTGGAAACAAGTGCGACGTGCATGAGAATCACCGTGCTGTTCCTAAAGAAAGGGGCCAAAAGGTAAGATCATAAAAATTTACATCACCCTTGCCTCCTTCCAGAGAGCCCGTCATACCTACCCTCCTCACTCCGAAAACCAGGATTCCCTTATTACGCACCTGAATTCGAGTCCGACATAATCAAGCGTATGTGCTTATCCAGCACATAAATTATATAAAAAACTACTCACTGACCGGCGAAGGCGTATTCGTGGTGAATTCCCCATGAAAAGTAATTATATCGACGCATAAACTTTGGCATTTTATTTGGATTACCTAAGTAATTCAAACAAATTTTATCACATAATATTAAGAAAGTTCTTGAAGGAAGGCTTTAGAAGGTTTCTACAGGGTCGGCAGTACCCAGTGTAACGTTGCAAACGTCCATAGGCTACAGTGACCACTTTCCATAAGGTGAGACGTGTGTTTGTCTGCCTCCTGAGTGGTATAAAAAGAAAGAAAAACGCCTCAAAATACCCCGTTTGAATAACTGTGCCTACTGAGTTTTGAAAACTATACCTACTGGGTTTTGAAAACTACAGTTTTGAAAACTCAGTTTTATCACTGTTTCATGTAAATACTTATGTATTTATCCCATTGCAGGGTGCGAAAGGTTATAATACTCGTATCTAACAACTACCATACCAGCAGTGTACCTACTTAATAAATAATAAAATATTTCCAGATAGCAGATGACTTCGATATGCCGTTTTTCGAAGTGTCCTGTAAAAGTAACATCAATATTGAAGAAGCGTTTCTCACGTTAGCCCGGAAAATACGAGAATATAGGGATTCGAAGGTAAGCCTGGCTTGACTGTTAATGATATTAATTATTCAGTACTACAGAGACGGTGCACTGACGTGTGCTCAATGTGGACGTTTCGAAACGTCCTGTCGGTGAACAGTCCAAAGGAGAAACGACTGTCGGAGAAAGGTTGCAGAATCCATGTACAGCCATGGAAAACAGAAAACAAGTCGAAGCAGGAAGGCCACGCATGAAATTTTTATGCGTATTTACGCTACGAAGGATAAATTCGACAATATGAACCTTATTGCAAACTTAAAGTTTTAAATAACTTTCTTAGAATTCACTGACATACGTCTATACTTGGTCGTAATAAATACAAGAGTTTTCCATTCAAAGTATGAAACGTCAAAATACTTTTTTATCCATAGCAAAGTGAACTCTTTTTTGAACGGTTACGGTGTGTTTTTGTTTTGTAATACCAAGATTGGATATCTACATAAGACACTGGAACGTGCACCTACGAGCTAACAAGCTCGGCTCGGCTAAAAGCTGTTTTTGTAGCCGAAAACATCAATCATCAACTTCACGAAACTTTCACCATTCTTTTTTCTTTTCCAGGCGGATGCTTTCGAGTTGAAGGAAAGAAATAACGTTATCAAACCTTCTGAATCGGAGACCGATGTGTCAAAATGTAGCTGTTAGCCAAATTATATTACAATTTCTAGTATTTGTGTAGAATGCAGCAAACAGCTGTCGAAGTTCTGTTTTCATCTGATATACAGAATTACCAATTGAATGAGTAGTCAACAGATTCACAGTTCGCTCAATGAGTTGCCATCTAGGTAACCAAATTGTTTGTTACAAATTTACAATTATGGGATTTCGAAAGACTAATTTAAGGTGACAAGATGTCTGATTGTGACAAATAAGGACAGAATCTCGTAGGAGTACTTAAGTAAAGGCAACATACCTATACCTACCGTTTTGAAGACATTTTAAGCACTTCCTATTTAGCCTTAGAGAGTAAATATAGTGGAAATTTTATAGTATTATAAACTGTATGTCAGATGAAACGTTGACAAGCGGAAGACAGGAAGGAACAACATTTTCTATTTAATCTAAAACTATATAAAGATAACTAAACAGAAAATGTATTTCATCTTGTCTTAAAGGGTACCCTTACCGTTTCAATAAATTTTACATTTTACTTCAAGAACTAGTTATTCGGTAAGAGGGCAGTAAAGCTTTATGCATTGTGTGTGCTATTTGCGTGTCAAATCCTATCGCAATTCTTGTCAATCTCGCAATAATTTTCATACTTACTATCAATATTATTGCGATTTGATTTATTGTTAAGAATTTGGTGAACGATTTTAAAATAGAACAATTTGCACAATGGAAATTCAATACAATGGGCCTTCAGATGATTTGCAACTACGGTCGATATCAGTCGATTAATATAATGTTGCTAAATCAATGTTAGGTAATTAACTCAAATGGGAGCACGATTGAATCTGTTGCATACCCACCCACTGTTTTAAAATTATAAAAGGTGATAAATAGACCAGCATATATGTAAGTTTATAAGTAAAAGTAACAATATACTAGGTATACTGGGACTAAACCTATACTTAATTTATCAATGATCTTATGTTGAAATCAGTTTAGCTATTTTGATTGAAACTTACACGATTTTCACACATATTTATGATAGAACGGGCCACATTAGTGAACTAAGAGTTAAAATGTTTGTTCTTGACTCAGTCCTCTTGAGACGGGAGACCATGGACGTTTCGGACGTGATATTACGTCACATCCGAAACCTGGCAGAAGCAGGCCACGGCGATGGCGCAAAGTGCCCTCCCATACCCAGGGGCTAGATGGGGACACCATGGTCCTCACATTAGGGGAAGAGGGCTATCTCAACAGGGATGTCCACGGGTCTGCCGGGGTGCAAGAGATATGTCTTGTATAATCTCACTTCCGACAATCAAGGACCCATGTACAGCGTGCGTTTTGGTCGGTTCGAGTCCGACATGATCACCTCCACCGGTTTTGGCGGAGGTAGTATCCGTGGGGATGTTGCGCACGATAAAAAAGGGTAAATAAATACACAAACATTTTACTCATAGTTTACGAATAAGTTAGGTAGATATAGTTTTTAAACGCCAGTGTTCCTTACTCTCTTTTAAATATAAGGTCATTGGGTGTTAGAAATGAACTCTCCTGCAAAGGACTTATCATATTTGTGAATTTTGTAGAACTACTAATAAAGTGACGTTGGTTTTTAGATTTGAATACTAATTAGCGATATAGGTATCTCACAATTTTTTGTAATGGTGACTTCAAATCAAGGCATTTGTTGAACATTTACTGATAAAACTAATGTAGCAGCCATACTGTCAGATTTAGTCATATTACACATAGCATAGAGTGGAAAGTTTTGACTTTATACGGAAAGAAAACCATGCTGTATGCTACTGCGGTCTGCGGTTAGCTACGTATTCGTACCTCTTAACTCATGGAAAACAAAAAAACAAGTAGAAGTGTGATGTAGTCGGTGCACGCGTGTCATTCATTTGTTGTGCGTATTTACGCAACGAAGGATAAATTCAACCATATGAAACTTTTTGTAAGAATACGTCTAACCTTTTAAGCTTGTTCGATTCAAAATATGAAACGCCATGAATACTTTTTTATCTATAGCAAAAGTAATCGCTATTTTGAACGGTTAAAAAAAGGTAATAGCAATATGGTAACCACTACCTTAAAAAGGATAGTGTGTTTTCGTTTTGTAGTACGGATGATTTGAGCTAATATGGCATTAAAGGTATCTAGTATATAAATAGGTACGACAAATGGATTGGGATAAAGCAAGTCTGCGTGCTATTACTCTCGTGGTGTATCCTTCTTCCCTCAAAGTTACTATTTAGCTCTTAAAACCTCTGTTAATCCTCTTGGCATTTTTTCAATCACAACTTTCCGCGAAAAATATCTTGAATTGGTTAGTTGAAGTGTTAGATAGGTTAGAAAAATAGTTGAAGTGGTTGAAGTGGTTGGAATAAGCGTAAGCTAGACTGAAAGCCTTTTTGTAAGAAAAAAACAATTGAACGGTGTCATTGTTTTGTGTTCTAATTCTTTATCTTTAAATAAAGAATCTAAAAAGAAGAAAAAATCATAATATCGATGGCAAACTTTTTTTGATGCGTGTACATACAGAACGCTGTAAAAGACATATTATTATCACCTAATAAAAATACAACTAAATCTCCAGTAAATGCTGAGAATACTTCTGATTTAATATCAATAGAAGATTTAGGTCTACAAATAATTAGGTGACCAAAAACCCCTGATACCATGCCTGATTTTGACGAATGTTTTTATACCCCACCCAAGAAAAGGCCACGTTTAGAAATACCACTGATTCACATTTTTGAAACTGGTGAATTAAGTAATGATTCCGATACGCCACGCACTCACGAAACAATATTTTTACCTCCAAATCCAGATAGTTCAAAAGCTTTGGTTTGCTATAAAAATAATATGTCAATATAAAGCTTACATTAAACACCTGAAATTGCAAGCATAAGTTTGGATCTAGACATATGCTTGCAGTTTCAATTATAAATCCATAATATTTCAGGCATAAGGTCGGATGACAACAATTAAACAAAAAAACCTTTTTTATTAATTTATTTTAAGTGATATAGTGATGCTTTTCGTTAAAAATGAAAGGTGCAATTGTCTGCCAAATAAAAAATAATAAAAGTTATTCAAATACGAATAGTTTAATAAAATATGAGCCGATGAGTTCGTCAATTTTATTTTGGCTCTCCTGAAAAGTTGGACTTTTGTACATCCGACCTTATGCATCTGATGTCGAGATATAAGATCATTGCATGATAGGTAATGGGCGATTAAGAGATTTTACATATCACAAATTACTTGAGAATGTGAACGAACCGAAAGCTCATCTGTCACCTGTAGTTAAGTAACTTCTATACAGTCGCCTATAACTTTTCGATGACCAAGTAATAAGAAATTGTTTCATGTTTAAGATATGTTACAAAACATAAAGTTCATAGGAACGTGTAAAGTTTGTTTATATTTACGCTAATCCGTAGTACAGTGCATAGGTTTTGATTTGGCCTAGAAGAGTAAGATTTAGGCAAAGATCTCGGTTACCTTCGGATTTGAAAATAAGGCATATCTACAGCTTCTATCTTTTTATAGGATGTTGAATTGAAAACGAAAGTTATGGTTTTAACTACTCTATAAAAATCAACTGTTGTAAGATAGAGATAATATTCTATTAATCCAAATAGAGTTGATCTTACCCCTCGTTTTAATTAAGGTTTAAAACATGTGTCCGTCAACATGTTAAGTTACAAAATTACAAACGAAAATGTATGGCTTGTCTTGTAATATAGCGTGAATAAAAAAATGTATAGGATAGTCTCAATATAACTCATCCTCATACTTATATAAAATAATTCATTTCAACAAGTTTTGTATCAGACAAGTATGTAATTTTTTCTTGGTGAAAACGAGTGATTTTAAAACAAACGTGTTAGATAAGTAACTGGTGTAAACGGACCTTTATCAATCGCAAAATTATGCTGGTGCTATTTATTTTTCTTTTTTGTTATAAACTCCAACACCGAACATACTGAAAAGGCCTTTAATGTTGTAGGTTTAAAATATTTTCAATAAAGCCTACGCGACTATCAGACTTGCTCAGCATAATAATTATATAGTCGAAGCACATTATTATATCTAACGAATTTAAAACTATATATTAGGAGTCGTTTTGTAATAGATGCGTTTGTTAATAATAATAATTGCATTTCCATCTGGCAAAAGGTTACAACTAATGTGATTTAGTGCTAGATTTACTTTCGATGTTTCACGGAATACAAAATATTTAGCAATTTTGCAATAACTCGCAATATTTTGCAATGTCGCAATATACAGGATGTAAAGGGAACACTCGCGCAGCCGAAGGACCATGATAGTAGTATATTGGCATAAAAAATAACGATATTATTTAGTGACAATATATATTAAATGAATTGAAACGATAATTTCATAAAAAAACGTCACTGCAAGAAAAAACAAATGACGACATAATGAGAGTTCATATTTTTTCATGAAAAAAAACATTTTTGTTTCATTTAGCTTTACTAACACGAAGGAGAGTGAATAACGCTAGTAAGTTAAAATTTAAAAAAAATATATAAAAATAAAAAAATTCAAACCGTAATTTTTTATGTTAATTTATTGTTTACCAGGAGTACTACCAGGGGCCTTCGGCTTCGTTAGTGTTCCCCTAAAACCCTGTATATTACATAGGTTAGGGGATAATTTTTACACGTTACGTTCGGTATGCGATCAGCGATTTTGAACACTCAAATTTAGACGAATTAATCGTCAAATTAAACACACAACTAAAATAATTCAACCTGTTATCACTGATCGCCGATAGTTAGAGTTGCGTGACCCTTATCAATAAAAAAATGTTTTGGCTCTCGTATTAATAATAATATTGCGAGTTACTGCGAAGAACTGTTATCCACGTCATAAGATGTGTGTGTAGGCTGTTCGTGTTAAATATTCAAGTGGTACATACCTACCTAACGATAAGAAGCTCATGTAGACCATTTAGATAAATCAATTGAATTGAATGAAGGTGAAATGTTATCTAAGAGGGCTGGTCCCGAAATATAACTGCTGGACAGTGGATATTAAGAAGTCAATGTTTTATATTGCCATGAGTTTCATCTTAAATTCCAATTGTTATATTAATATGATTTAAAAAATTTACAGTACATTCCTACATATTATATTGTAACTGTAGATTTACAATAACCTTTAGGTGGACTACATCAGTGAAACAAAAAACTTACAATTTTAGAAACGATTAAATTATTAATAATACTTCGTTTATTAGAATCTTATTTTATTTATTATTTGCGATATGTCACATTAGATGTAACAGTTTATACACTAGCACAACTAATCTTATAATAGTATTAACAGTTCAATGTATAATAAAGTTTTAATATAAAAATATTTTATGTTTTATTTCATCAACATCAACCTCGATAATGATAATATCGTAACTAACGTTAGATCCTCAACAGTTTCAAACAGTTTCAAATTTTTCATAAATTAATATTGCAATATTACCATCCTTTTAGCGTTGTTACGCTTGCATTAGAGATCATGACCTTCACTGACATTCGGAGCCCGGGACCGCTTTATGACGTGATCTTCTCAACTCTCCGCGATCTTCATTGATCTTATACCTGAAGTAATAAGTAGAAAATAAATTATAATTTAAAATATACGAATGATTGAGGTGAGTAGGACTGGATAAGTTATGTTTATAGACCCCTTTTTCAAATCACCTGTCTTCATTTGACAAGAGATGAAAATACAAGTGGTCCAAGGGATTGGGTTTGGACCAATCATACCTAGAAGCAGGCTATAAAGGTCACACAGTGGCCTCTCGTTCCAACTGACGCAAGGGATCACCGGGTACGGGGGCTTCGGGATTACCTGCATCGGATCCAGAAGGTGCCAACGTCCGAGTGTCATTATTGTGATGTGACCGACATTCGGGGCCGTACACCAATTAGTGGATGCCCAGCGTGGAAGTCACAGAGGTGAATCCTAATGGTGGCTTTAGGTGTGGCAGTTTTCACGCTCACCGTCTTGCATACGGCGATGGTATGATAAGCGAGCCGCCGCCTCCTTCTGCGAGCAATAAATGCTTGAGAAGGACGCGGCGAAGTGGATCTGGAGAAGACTCCGGGCTAATAGAGTGACCATAGATCAAATCATGAAGAGAAGAATGCTTCTGAGAAGAGTGGAATAATGCTCCCTGGACTTCGAAGTTCAGAGTTACGGACGCAACTAATTCATGCGTTACGATGGAGAACAATCGGCAGGCGATACTTACAGTGATTTATTTTAAACTCAATAACTTAATTTCAATTTCTTTCTACGATCATTATTTCTTCTTTGAAAAGACTCAGGTTTTATGACCATGCAAATGGGGGATGACTGTGTAACTAATGGTTCAGTCTGATCTTCAGACACAGGAGTATTTGGTTCTAGTTTTATGTTTATTCCTTCGTTTATACTGCCAGACTCTGTCTTCATACTGTCGGGGTCTTGTTTCATACTAACTGGCTCATGCTTTATAGTTTGTGAAGCTTGTGGTTCTTGTTTCATACTAACTGGCTCTTGTGTTATAGTATGTGATTCTTGTTTAATATTGCCTGGCTCTTGTTTTATATTATGTGATTCTTCCCTTGTACTGTCCGGTTCTTGTTTTATACTGACAATGGAAGGAGAATTCTGTGTTCTGAAAATTATTAAACATTTTGTTTGTAATTGTAAGAAAAATATTCTTGTATTAGTTTAGGTTAGAGGTCTGAGCTGTGTAAGTTAGGCCCCACCGCTTCCAACCTTCATGACGTCTGAGGATGACAGGTGCACCCACTTGTTAACCCAACAGAATTCGCGCGATTTCCTTATGACTTTAGATTTAGAAGGTAAGATTTGGACACTAGTTCTTCCCACACCTGAGGGGGGCCATTTCAAAACTGAAGATGGCTCTGTGTCACATCCTGCTGAAGAAATGCCTTATGGACCACGTTACGACGCATCTAAAGATCCAAGACGGCATGTGGTTTATAGTCTATCAGTGGCAATGAATCCCTATAATCTAATTTATACTGGCTTTTCAATGGACTGCTGGTGTGTGGCAAGAGCTCTTCCTTTATCAACTGGCTTCCCTTTTCAAAACTTTCGCATATCACTACTTTATATATCGTCAAGTAAAATCTACTTACATAGTTTTCTGTGCTGATTTTGAAGATTCGTTTAGTAAGTTTTTCGGGATATTTGATGAGCCAAAGTTTTCAGTGTATGTTGGACACATTTTTCGATGCTCTATTTCATTGAATTGTTTGGTTTCCTCATGTGCTGTAAAATACAAGGTAACTGTACCATAATACCAAATTTTCCGACTAAGCATTGGTGTATAAATGTTTAGTGTCACCTCAGTAGGCTTACATAGGTACATTATTTGTTGTCTACATTCTTAGGTGTTCCTTTCATATGCATAAGGCATATGGCATAAGACTTGTACTTCAACAGCGTAACTTCCAATAGAGGTGATATTTCTCTGGTTATATAGAGGGGAAATGCTACCAGCCTAATATGTTAATGTTTGGAGGAGAGGACCTAGAGGATTTGACTTGATCCCTCAGATCAAAAATTTTGTGGCATCTTTTGTCATATTTTGTTTTCTTGTATTTTTTTTAATCTAAGACATTGTTATTATAGAGGCGATATAAAATATCAAAGCAGAAAATACAATCACACAAAAGTAAACAAAGTAAGTTCAATTACTTTTTAGCCTTTGTACACAGAGTAAAACATATTTAGAAAATTTATATTACTTACTTATAATTTTAAATATACTTACGGAATATTATTTTCCTATTATCCAATTCTCGTTTATACGCCTTAACTTCTTTGTCCTTCTTAACTAGTAATTGTATCAGATCATCTTGGCTTGATTTCAGCTCACTAATGGTTTTTAAAAGAGGTTGAGTTACTTTCCTGAAGAACTGAAACATAAGGTATAAAATATAAAACCTTTTTCCCCTATTTGAAGCTCCTAACACCCTTCTTTGCGAAAATAAGTAGCTTATGTCCTATTGGTCCTATTGTATGCATAATGTGGCTTTACAACCCCAAGTGCCCATACTGATCAATAGTTAAAAAGGTGGAGCATTAAAGTACTACAAATATAAAACTCTTAACACAAACAATTTCAATTAGATTAGAGAGGAAATATTAGTCATATTTGCTATTAGTAACTGAAATGACTAGTATGTTTTCATGTTTTAAAAAGAAAAGAGAATGCAAAATTTCATGTAACAGATCTGACCCAAACTATTGATGGATGGAGTGGTGTGACTTGCGTGTAAAGTGGGTGGATCATAAGTCCGGTCTCCGGTGTCCCCATTAAGAAATTATAACCCAAACTAGGTTATATTGGTCATTTGTGCAGTAACTGAAATAACTAGTATTCTCTTTTTAAAAAAGAGAGACAATGAGAGTTTCAGTGCACTGTAAAACACACTGACTGGTAAATGTGACTTCCTATTTTTACAATCCCAGGTTCTTCAAGCGGGGAATGAAAAAACATCTATCAAGGTCGTCAAGGTAGGGACCACTATTTTAGGGTCAACAACATAAATCTTCTGTGCATTCAATAAGTAGACTAAATATTTATTCAAAAAATGTGAATTATGTACATAATATATTTTATTATATTAATGATGTATTTAATTAATAATGGATTTTAGACTCACATATTCATTTGAACACTTCAACAGTTTACATTCAAGGCGAAATGGATACTCAGTGACTACTTTCATGAACAATAGCAAATTTTCACCGCTTTCCTCTATCCTAGCATTTTTCAGTTTATCATAATCTGCATTTAACACATACAATCCATTTTCTATGTAGTCTTCATCATTTTCTAATAACAGACCTTCATTATTCTTCTGAAATGATAAAAATATTATTGCAAAGATACAGAGAGTAACAGTATTTCCAATATGTCAGCAGTGTCAACATCATGATCACAGAGGAACTGAAGAACTGGTGGTTAAAGATAAAAAGATTTTAGGTGTGTGTGTATGTTATATAAATACCTAATCTCTTTTAATAATAAAGTTAGTCTCTATGGCATAGGTGATGGAAATATTACAGTTAGATGTTCTTGACTCTATTTGATATATTATCACAAAATGGCAACAGCAATAGAATACAATGTCTCACAGCTAACAGCTTCTTTTTTTTTTCAGATTTTTTCAGATTTTCACTGGTAGTGGAGCTGGCTTGCTATGGCAGAGGATGTGACACATTTTTGCCTGCCAGTGACCATTTAAATTATATTTCTTCTTCAATTGAAGAGAAGAGAAGGACTCTAAGAATTATCATCTTGGTGATATTCTCAGCATTCCAATTCAGGTCTGGTGTATCGGGATAAAGTGGCTCGCAAGTGTCTCCGGTGGATCAATCGTCCAGTCCCCGGTGTCCTCTTTTTTAATAATAAGGTGTTTGCCAACTGACCTCCCAAGCCCAAAGAGAAAACCTGCTTGAAAACTCAAGGATGAGGGCCCATGCGCTCAGGCAAGATTTCTTAACTAGATAGCAAGTTTTACAGCGTTGTTTCCATTAATATTATATCACTGTGTTACATACTTAAACATAACCAATAAAATGTTTATAGTTACCTTTAATTGGTCTATAAAATCTTTTTCACAGTATTTGGCAGTCCATATAGAGATATAATCCGTGATAAATATTTCATATTGCTGACTGTTAAAAGCAAATGATAAGAAATATTTCTCACGAATATGTTTCCACATTTTTTAGAATCTAAACTATATTATCTATACAAATGAAATTTTATGGGATATAAATAAATTATCATAAAATTGTTTACATACACAAATTCCACAAATAAATAAAGAAATTCTTCTTCTTCTTTTTTTAAAATGGCTTCTGCAGCATAGCCGCAATTTTGCCAGTCTCAAATAAAGAAATTAGTGTTAGCATCATTGATGTATAAGGGGGGGGATGGGCCCTACCTACAAAACGCTGTGTCCTACCTACGTTCCATTTTTATGAATGGACGTTTTACTACGTTAGTGCTGTGCCTTCTACTATCGCAGAAGTGGTCGATTTATGTATACTAATACGATTGGGTTTACTTATCTTTTAACGTGTATTAACTTAACAAGACCGGTAACATGCTACACTTATGAGATAATATTATTATTCTTATTTTTATTATAATTTATAGATTTCATACTATTCCAAATGACCTTTATTTTTTAATGAATCATACACGTAAACACAACAAAACACAACCGGGACCGAGATAAATGCAATATTCTCTTGCACTTCATGCATTTGCACTACTTAATAAGAAGTCATGCCGTCACTCACACAAAAACCGTTTTCTAGCTGCTCGTTTCAATTTTCGAAATCAAATATCTTCAAAACTACATATTTGTATTAAGAAAATTCACTTTACCAATTCTTCATAATCATTATGGATATTAAATTTTAAATAAGCAGTCATCGGCTCATCGTTCGTCGATAATTCTTTTTCTTGAAGTACGTCACTAGTATGCTTGTTGTAGTAAAAGACTAGAAAAAATTATGAATGACGGGGCGCAAAGCATTCATAGATTTTGGTGACCTTGGCACGCTGTTCTTCCTTATAATAGTGCGTTAGGGCCACAGGGCGGCTATTACTACATATACATATTACTACAACAAGCATACTAGTGACGTACTTCAAGAAAAAGAATTATCGACGAACGATGAGCCGATGACTGCTTATTTAAAATTTAATATCCATAATGATTATGAAGAATTGTTAAAGTGAATTTTCTTAATACAAATATGTAGTTTTGAAGATATTTGATTTCGAAAATTGAAACGAGCAGCTAGAAAACGGTTTTTGTGTGAGTGACGGCATGACTTTTTGGAGGAACGGGATGTGATGTCCCTCCAACACAAAGGGAGGATCCTCCGACCAGGCAAGGTGATCGCGCCTGGCGGGCCGCAGCCCTTAACGGTTGTCGTTGGGTTGTTGTATATATACTGTACTAGCGAGAGAACTTCATTTTCGCGATGCAGGATCGTTGTGACGTCGTAGTTACGTATCGTAGTAGTTACTCGTCCTGTCGCTAGATGGCGCTGGGTACATGTGGTATCGCCACAACTTCTTAGTAAGTAGTGCAAATGCATGAAGTGCAAGAGAATATTGCATTTATCTCGGTCCCGGTTGTGTTTTGTTGTGTTTACGTGTATGATTCATTAAAAAATAAAGGTCATTTGGAATAGTATGAAATCTATAAATTATAATAAAAATAAGAATAATAATATTATCTCATAAGTGTAGCATGTTACCGGTCTTGTTAAGTTAATACACGTTAAAAGATAAGTAAACCCAATCGTATTAGTATACATAAATCGACCACTTCTGCGATAGTAGAAGGCACAGCACTAACGTAGTAAAACGTCCATTCATAAAAATGGAACGTAGGTAGGACACAGCGTTTTGTAGGTAGGGCCCATCCCCCCCCTTATACATCAATGGTTAGGGCCGCCCTGTGGTTAGCATTCATCTGTCTGAATCAATCTGTCAGTTCTGTCACTTCTGTCACTGTGTGACAGTAATAACAATGACAGTGATAGATATCTTTTTTGGGATATTTTGACCTGGTAACAAGGACTTTTATGTCAAGTCCTAATTTCCTCATTCATGGTTGTTGTTGATGGTGATGGCGATGATGGATGATTGCTGTCTCAGTAAAGTAGTGGTGGAAACTTTACTAGAGACTTTTTCTAAGGAAATAACAAAAAGAAAAACAAAACGAAAAGTCACAATTCACTATAATATATCATCAAAGTCATAGATTATTAAATACATAGGTACTGGAGAATCCAAGACTCCACGTCTTCTGCAACTTTCCCTTCTGCATGTAAAGGAGGGTGGAGTTTGGCCATAGAACAGTAATACTGCGGCAATGAGAAACAGTCTGTCCAAAACTCAGTCCAAAAAGTACCTAAAAAGTATTTAGGTACTTCACAAAAAATGTTCAACGAGTTTAAGGTTTTACTAAGACGGTTTTATTTTGAATAGGTGTTACTTAATATATATTATTGTAAATCAACACATTTTTTGGCAATTATTTGCATGAATATGAATATTTGCATTGGTCTGGGTGTTTCTATATATACCTACCTAATACTTATGTAGGTAAGTACCTATTGTTTTTTTTCCCATAGCATTAAAACTAGTTTTCCGAAATCGGATATAGGTACGTAGTGATAATTATTCACTTTGTCGAATTCGAAACAAATTACCTATAGGTACATACCAAATCGATCATCAAATTCTTGTCCTGATATCTCTATATTAAAATTTCGAGACTGCAAATAAGGTCACAGTCTAAATCTATAACTTATTGTTCTCATCTACTTGTGAAGTCATTTTACTAACTCTACCTGTCCAGTGCGAAGCAGGTTAGTGTATCAAGTATGGACACACGCGAGCCTATGTATATTATATAGGTAAGTTATTAGTAGGTATAACGAATTCACTGTGGACGGAAATATATGGCATCATTTATCAACTCCTAAATGTCGTATCGACAAACGACACCAACGTATGTAGGTATTGTTTGTATAGGTACCTATACAAACAGAGCTTTGTAAAAACAAAAAAAATTGGAACAGGTGTTGGTAGCAGCGACATTTCATGTGTGACAATGAATGAATGTGCAGTTACAGGCCTCGTACAGGAAACTAACTCTGAAACATTTACGGTTTAATATTGCGATATTTTAATCGAAATTTTCAAATCCTCATTCTTTTTTTATTATAAATTCACCTAAAAGTAAATCCTACTAATTGGAATAAAACTGTTTTTAACTGATTCAATCGCGATTTTTATTTGGCATAGTTGAGATTTAGCCCGTCGACGTTTTGACTAGGTATCTAGGTACTATTCAGCAAGTCCTATTCCAATGAGTGTGTATCGTAAACTTCCAAATACCTATATCAAACCCTTCCTACTGATTTAAAGAAAAAATAAGTAAGTGGAGATTTTAATTAATCACGTTTAAATGAAAAAAAATCTTCCTTTTTTTTTCTTGTGCTTCTTTTTTTTCTTCTTTATTGTGCGAATCGTTTCAAAGAATTAAATAAATGAAAGCACAGTGGTATATCTCAGGATAAAGTGGGTTTAAAGCATAACCATAAAGTTATTATAGGTAAGTACTAGCGCAAAGTACTTTAAAAGGGTGACGTGAAAACTCAGATCGTAATTCCAGCCTAGTCTGTTTGCAAAAAGAGGTATAAAAGAAGTCGAACATTGTGTACAATTGAATGGCGGGATCATTTATTTATCTGCGCCTAGTCCTCGTATACCTACCTAATGTTCGAGCAAACACGCTTAGGTGTTAGACGGAATATCGTGGGGAAAGTCATTCTGTTCTCCCTTTAAATTGATGTCGGATACCCTAATGGAAACTGTTCAAATCACCTGTTAACATAGTACTTAATTGTTATATGTGGTCAGGTAATTTAACAAAAGCTATGTCGTTACATGGAAAACTCTTTTATAGGATAAAAATGATACCACCTAAACTTATTTTCACTCGTTGTTGCCGATGGTTCCGCTTCCGTTGTCCGAGACGGCTTATAATAGGATAGGTCAGAGAAACTTATAACAATATACAGATACATCCTTAAGGAACATAGGTCTCCATGGGTAATAGTAATGAGATAGGTTATAGATGCAGCCAATAGTAAAAGGATAATATTATTTTATATAGGTAAATACCTATCCTTCGATCAATTCATGTCCTATATCAGTAAGATCCATTTCAAACTTTTTGCGTGTTTGAGCAACAAACATCCCAATGTTTTCACGAATCTCAACATTGAAAACATTAGTAGATAGGATAAGTTTGAATAGCTGAAAAACTGCATTGTTTTCAGTTACTAAAGTAAGTACACTAGGAGATTTCAAAAATTTAAAAGTTGTGAAGTTTTTCGTGTGATGGCGGAGAAAGAACAATACTCATCATCCTATTTCATCCGAAGGGGCAACAAACAGAAAACACAGACGATTTCGAGAAGGAAAGCTCGAATCAAAACCCTGTACCAACCCAACCCGTGTAACCAGTGTGGAAACAGTAGGCCTAAGTCTCCCAATAATCACTAGTCTAATTGATTGATTGTGAATCTTCAATGAATAAGTATTCTTCATGTTACGAGAAGCAAATGATACAGCAAAGATAAATTGTGAAATGAAATATCTGAGTAGATTTATTTAAACTGTTATGTAACAAAATACAATGGGGTGAAATTGGTCTGTGAATGTGTGAATGTGGGATTGTATTAGGAATGTCTCGTACGCCATTCTGAGCGTACGCGAAATATTTGTTTTCGTACCCTTAATCAGATAAGATTGGGAATTGAACTTTGAACGTTTGAGTACGATTACAATCTCTGAATCCCTATTATTGGATGGCATATAAATTGGTCCATGTAAGAAGATTGGAATACACATCTGTCAATTACTTACCTATTTCAAATCTGAGACAAACCGCTGGATATTTCTCGAATCGTGTACAAAAGGAAGAAGATAATTGCATTGAAAGCTTTTTTCGTAGCGCGATAATGTAGAACGAATTTATACCGTCGAATGAGACGAATGGAAAAGTTTCTGTATAAAAATAGAAGCTTATTATTTGCTCGTGTCTAAATATATTCAATATCATTAAGTAGGTATATAAATAAATATTAAATACTCTAGGACGATCTACACAACACCACCTACGCCCATGGAGAGCATAACGTAAGTATCTTGGAAATACATAAGTAGGTACATGTTTTACATAGAAACCCCCAGGATCAATGCAAATATTCATGCTCATCTACACAAATATTTGCATTGAGCGGGAATCGAGACTGCGCCTCGTGCGTACAAGTCGCGTTCACTACTACCACGCCACAGAGTTCGTCAAAAATATTCGTTGTATCTTATTGTACTATTTTTAGCGTCGACAATTACGCATCAATTAATAATGGAAACAATAATTCTTTTCTATTTATGGGTTCCTATAATATGTGTTAATATAGTATAACATGCTACGAAAACTTCAACCTAGTTTGTTTGTTTGTCCATCGATTTTCATTTGTTTTGTTTAGTAGTTATTGATGAGTTATGATTTGCAGTTCCTAAACATGACTAAAATATGCCAAGTTCTTTGAACAATGAAATTCAAAATGCGGTCAACTGACAAAGCACTAAAATTATCGATATAGGTCGCAAACTGAAGTGACCGTGAGCTCAATGGATAAAATAATGTCGATACGGATGAGCGAATCTTCATGGTCATTGGCTATTGGCTAGGTACTATCCGGCTACTGGTGAGTTCCCGACGACCGAAATATTAAAAAAAAAACCTGTGAAACCGCAACAGAAGGTGGGACCAGCTAGATGCATTCATCGTCGTCATTACGACGAGATATTGGAAATGGAAGGTAGAAAACTGAGTGTAGAAGATAAGGAGGATAATAAGAGAGACCTATAATCAAAAACATGGACTGCATCACAATCATAACAGCTTGACTGAAGACTCCCTAAAGTCAACGCGAAAGTTACCCTAAGTTTTGATTCCCTTTTGAGTTTATAAACATTCTGCACATTAGTTTTACATTCAGCTGATTTTGTGATAGGGTTTACTCAGTTTTTTTATACCTTTGTATATAATGTACACATTATATACAGTGTGTAAGGGAAACACTCCCGAAGCCGAAGGCTTCTGGTAGTACTTTATTACCCCGTTTCAAGGGCAAAATGTGTTGAGAAACAGACGGATATCAAAGTGATTATATCTACTTAATTTGCAAATATTAGTAAATTAATAACTAAATTAACTTTATTCACTTAACTTCCTTTTGTAGTAGGTTGGCATCTAATTTAACTCAAATTCGCTAGATCCTGCATCTTGTACCTGGATACTAAATTCGCAACATAGTTTGTTGATACTCAAAGCGCAACGACGCCTGGCTAATATAACCTTTCCTGTAGAGAAACAGGATAAAAGAGCATCTATTTGTATGGTTTTCACTGCGTAAGTACGCATTCGATTGTAAAATGGGCATTTGTGTTGACACATTTAGTGTTACTATTTGGAAATAGGTACGCTGTTATGTTATCTAAACGATGTTCATGTGTTGTTGGTTTAATCAAGTTTTTGTTTATTGAGTTGCGTTGATGTACACACAACGTGCACTTATATTAATAAAAATATATTATGTAAGCCTCTGTGGTGTGTCGATAGTGAACGTTACTGCTACGCAGGAGACGCGGGTTCGATCCCCGCTCAGTTTAAATATTTGTTTGAATAAATATGGCTTTTTGCATTGGTCTGGTTTAGTCTTGAAGAGCAAGTAAAGCTGTCGATCCTAGTTGCCATAAGACTTTTAAGGTGGTCGTTACAGGTTCAGCCGCATCTTAGTTAGATTAGACAACCGGCCCCGACTGACTTGGGAATAGGCTCATAGAATGATGATCATGTAAGATAATGTTATTGGGGAATGGAGGGAGGGTATACACCATTCAGCCATAGTTTAACAATCCCAACGTTTGTAATAGTAATAGAAAGGAATGCCAAACTACCACTCAAAGCAAGTACTTACTCGAGGAGATATCATTTCGCATGTACAATATTCCACAAGTGTGAAGAGCAAACCTCGAGACGAGTTCCTCGTCTACATCACACGTGGCATCTTCAGGACCGTTACAAAGCGACTTCTGTATAATCATTATCATGTACCTAATATAATGAAGTGAAAATCTACTTCATGTATCACAAGATCACGCCTGTAGGCGGCAGAGGTATTCGCACCCACATTTCGCCAGTTTATGTTTAGGTCCCAATGATAGGCGGCGAGCCTATTGCCACTAACCGGGCACTTATAAACCTGCGATAAATACACCCATAACTTCGAAAAGCATCGAAAATGCATTAGTGTTTGCCATGGTAAAACCTGGAATCGAACCCGAGACCTCGTCTCAGCAGTCCATTACCCATACCAATTGTGAAAAACTCAAACCTTACAAAATCTTCCATAAACGTGCTTATTTTCAGAAGCAGTTCAACCTTTAAAATTATTCTGGACGAAAATAAACGTAGTTTAAGTATTTTTATAGTTTTTTTTTTAATAATAATTATGAACTTGATATAGTCCTAATTTCTCTTGCAACTTTAATTTTTTTTATTAGTTTCACGATTTTCTTCTGCGTCAAGCAGGCCAATCCTAATTGCCTCCATAGCTTGCATTTTGAAACCCGGGCTCCACTTTCTCACTTCTTCCTTTCACAATTTAGTTTATGTTTATAGAGACCAACACAGTATGTTTATGGAGTAATGAAAAATTAACTAGTAGGTTTAGAACCTATTTTGATGTTTTCTCTTGAAATTATGTATTCCAAGGTTAAAGAAAAGAAAAGATATTGTCTCGTGGAAGTCGTAAAAACCTACTAAAAAAGGGGTTTTTTATTGTTATGGGCTGGCAACCTGTCACAGTACTAGTGCACCTTCATCGATTTTTAACTAAACCAAACCCAATGCCGTATGCCTACGTGACGTAACATCACCAAAGTGACGTCAGATTATGCGGCTGTTTTGTAATCAACGATTTTCTTTGTTCCTATCGTTTGTACCAGTTCCGATAGTTCTACACGATTTTGGAACACTATTTTACTAGTAAATATAAAGAACTGTCGTTATGCTAGTGTTCGGTTCGGACTCATGGGACTTCACCGGCTGTGGTTGACCAATTCCTTAGGCTCACAACAGTAAGGTGATTTGGACAGCCAAGAAACCTCATCTGATACTCTCCAAAACGTTAATTGGTAGGTAAAAGAATCGGGTGAAAACTTTTTTCCAAATTTATTTAGCTGCAACATTTTCGGTAAGGAATTTATTTTCTGTATATCCATTTTTTACAAAGTGCTCGATTGACGGCAATAAGCTCGCCCCCTATAACGTGGGACCGAAAAGCATAGTTGACGAAATGTGGGTGTTTGTACACCTCTTCCTTCCTCTTCGAGGATTACGGGCGTGAGAGCGTGTTACAATAGATTTTACCGAACAAGGTTTTGTTTACAAGGGTTTCTTGTTTGTGACAAAACTTTAGCTGAGACTCAAATACAAGTATTGCATCGACACTCATTACTTACTGGAAATACATAAGTTACTACATTTTAAGTTATTAACTTATACTTGCATAATTCTTAATTATTGCATTCAATAGTCTTTCTATAAAGTTGGTATTTATAAAAGTGATACTAATATATTATAATGGCTCCCATGGGTGTGATTTTCGGTCATTATAAATGGCGCGTAAAATAACGTGGTGAGAGTTATTTTTACGTGCCATTAAACTCGTATAAACTTCCAGTTCAAGTAGCAATTTAAGATTTATTTTTGAGTTAGAAGAATGTATTCTTCTTAGTTCTTTTGGTACACTAGATCGAATATATACAAATGATATACATACATTAAATGGTTATTAGATATTATGATTGTGTAAGCTAATAACTATAGATTTTATTTTTATTCATGGCACGTCAATTTGAGTTCACCTCACCTTGAAGGCAAAGTCTCATGAAAGAGGGTCACCATTGCAAACACGTACTTACATATCAGAATTTAGAAGTGAGTTGGTACCATTCTAGACTAAACTCTGACCACAACCCTTGAATTATCTCTACAATACCCAAAGGTCTTCATGCTTATTGCAAACAAAAAATTTTAGAGTTCGGGATCTGCTTATTAATAAAGGAGGCCGATCTAACCTGACATGAGCAGATTGATATTTCTGACCTTTCAACTGCGAGAGGAAAGCCCGCACCGAAGCTCTGGCCGTTATTTTTTAATTTTATTTTTAAATTTAGTAGGTATGTGCTTTATTCCACAGAAGATGGGTACGACTTTATACCACAGATTATACACAGTGTACCTACACCCAAGAGTAGATTGGTAGAAAAAATGTCTATAGCACAATGATATTAAAAGTCCACTTTTGTACAATGATATTGTAAGTTCTACAATAAGTTAGAGTAATTAATTATCTCGTCAATAACCACAGACAAATCATGAAATAAAATCAAACACCAAAATCTTTGAATGAAGCACCAGGGCAATGGGAAACTCGAATCTCTTTTAATACTTGGCAATTTATCAAAGTCGCTAGACCGGCAGCGTAAACAAAGTGTTTTAATTAAAAGAGCAAACTGATTGCTTAATCGTGTCTAAAATGCTTCAAGGGAACTTTTTCGTTTCTCGAGATTTTGCATTAACGTTTTATGACTATAGGCCCCTCATGGATCATTCTGCGTTCACTTTTTAAGTTCAAAAAGTTTTTTTATGCACTAATCTATTTAACGCTGTTTTTTATATTATGATTAGGTACATATCATATGACTTATGCTTGATAGTAAGCAGAAGATTAAATCTCTCGAAGAGGTCCCCTTTATATAGGTACTAATCCGTCTAAATTATGGCCTCCTAGTAATTAAATGTTTGACACATAATTATAAGTAATAGGTAAGTGTAACTAAACTCGGTAACACTTGATTCTTGAAGTAAATGTAACAATTATTATACATACTTACAGAACACATAAAAATTTCTCATACTTAGAAGTCATAAGAGTTTCGAAGTGGTGGTCCATTGCTCACAAATTTATAAAATATTGTTGATATTGACGTTTTGTAAGTGCCGTTTAGTGGTCTGTACAGAATAAATGAATTTTGAATTTAATCCCACAAAACTCTATAATCTAATATTAAAGGTCTCCACTTCATGTTCATAAAAAAATAAGTTTAAATTAAATAAGAAGGATATTCAACTGCAAGGGAACTCTTTTCCTATAAGTGGGTAGGTACGTGGTTACATATCAAAATCCCGAATTTTTTGAATTCCGAAGTTCAAAATGTTGAAAATACGAAATACCGAAGTTGGAACAACAAAGTTCCAAAATTCAAAATCCCGAAAATAACATTATTTTCATTGAACATAGGGTTTGTGTTATTTAAAGTGGAGGTCCCTACCTCCTGTTCTAACCTATATCACCTATATAACCATGTCAAGGAGTTCATTGACAGTGTTCACCATGCCCAATTTGACTTAGATATGTTAGGTCAGAATCCAAAGAAAACCACCCACAAATCAAATTTACTGCATTTTGAACTTCGGGAAATTGAGTTTTCAGTACTTTATATATTCGGATCACTTTATATTCTTTATTTTGAACTCTGGGATTTCGTACTTCGGGATTTTGATAAGTAACCAAGTAAGTATGTAGATCCTTGTTATACCCGCAAGCACTTTAGTGAGATAGATTAATCACGTTAGCAATTTCAACCGAATAACCGGCGAGCGCTGCCACAACCGCAATATTGGCCTTGTTGGCCCTACATTGGCCGTATTGGACGCACCAATCTACATAGTATACTAAACAATATAGTATGTTGTACAGCATACGAACTTTCAGTCTGATTGTAACAGAATTTTCGATGAAAACCTTTGAAGTTTTATACGATTATAATAACAAACTACATTAAATAAATATTTTGACATGACTCTTTGAAACTCGAAAGGGTTTTTGCTGGACCCAGGTCAGCTAGGACGTGAGGGATTGCCATAGGCTATCTCACCTTCGGCAACTGGTGACCCAAGGCGTTCGAGTCCAATATAGCCACCCTCGCTGACTTCGGTAGGGGGCATTTGTGGAGATTTCCGCACAGGGAAAAAATACTCTTTGAAACTCGAAGTTTGCTTTATTATTTTTAGCATTAATATACTAAAGATAACATATCTAGCATTTGATAACATTTAACCTTTCTACCCTTTATTCTAGTACATGTATCGAGTGTTACGAATATGATGTTGATAATAATGTACACATACTCGTGTTTAAGGGTTCCTGGACATCTTAAGATCTCGAGCCAAAGTGTGATTTAACCAAAGAAATATAGATAGCGTTTAATAAAATAAACTATCGATGTCTCGTTTTTTGATAAGAAAATAAGTAAACTCATTAAAATAATTTCCTAAATTTAACTACACTAATAAATAGATTTATTATCCAGTAGCTTTTAAGACTCGTTGTGTAGTGACATCAGTGAATTTTTGTTGCCCAATACCTTGTATTGGTATACATCAAAAGTGTCTAATTTCGGTGGTGTTCGTGGAAACATCCCTGAGACTTACAAAGAAATAATGAAACCTGTCGGTAACAGTAGATACGGTTACTAAGCTCATTATTGAGAGATTGCGGATCATAGCTTCACTTCAAGTATCTACCTAAACTACGAAGACTACTTCTAAGATACTCAATGAATTTATCAGTGAATAAATATAGCTGCTGTCGTTTTTTCCACCCACAGGAACGTGTATTTTCATAGTATATAACAATAAGTTCCACCAAGTGCCTTCAATCATTTGTATAAATAATTCCATAGTACAATTTATTTCTATTAAATTTCCTTCTGTTCCGTTTAGTTATTTTTGTGTGAAAATGTAACAAACATTCCCACGCACACACACACAAACACACTTTGAAACCTGAGACACCCGCACATACCCACTCCTACATACTCGTATTTATTGATCTTCGCAACCGTTCATATAACACAAGGAAGCTTATAGAAAAAAAACTTAAAATAGTAACCCTATAGAGCTCCATCAAATCACGGTATGATGTTTCAGTTTTTACTATCAAAATATTTGAGTTTAAGCGCGCTATCCGCATGCAAAATAAATGTTCTCCGAATAGAATTGATTACGGCTCGCCGCCAGTGCATCGTGGCACAGTTGGCGGATTCCAGTTTCACAAATTTATAAATGGGAGGTAGTGAGTGCGGTGTTTTTTCCGTACCATCGGGTGTTCTCTACACTGGGGAAATTTCGTTACTGTTGCACCTATGTGTATGTTTATCGTATCACCATTTCTCACGTTGTTTGTTGCTTTTATAGGTACGCTTGGGTAATAATTTTTGGGCGGTGAAAATTGAGTGAGGTTTCTGTTTGTAATTATCTTATGCTCCGTGAGATCTCCGCAGGGGTAGATATGGGAACAAAATATCCGGATTTCGTGAGTTATATAATTTAGTGCATTATTGTAACATTTTAAAATTAGCGCTTATGTACAAGTTAAGTACTATTTTTTATACTTAAGAATAACTGTAAACAATGACTATGCAAATGCTTGAGGCATAAACTTATAATGCTACGAAACTTTTGGGACTATCCGGTATTAAAATTCAGGCTAAACTTTGAAGTAATTTAAATATTTTGACAGGTTTTAATTTAAGATGTCATTAACGCTGGAAAGTAAAGGAGTATATTATTCTATTTATAATTATTTTGTTATAAAAATCATATAGGTTTTTATCCTGAGACTAGGTACTCTGCAAAACAAGATTAACGTTTCACGCGGGCTACAACTAAGTACTAATAATTTTTGATTAACTTACTTGAAGTATAAACGTACCCTCTTTCCTGAGACTTTGCCTTTAGCTTGCGAGTCGAAAACATATCGATGTGCCTTTAATTAAAAAAAAAACAAAATATTAATGACCCAAGCTAATCTTACCTGCAAGCCGTTACATGAGCACAATGCAGATTGAAAGCCAAAGCTCTGGCACTAATTTTTCTTTTTGGGTTTGTTGGGGTCAACTAATCTCAAACAGATACATTCAGTCGTTTCAACGTTATTGAGTAAGAAACATCCAAACATATTCGCAAACTTTCACATTTATATTATTATAGGTTGAGGTTAATAGTCATTTTCTGGGGGTCGGTAGTACTTTAAAAGTTACGCAGCTCCAAATCCGTACAGCCATTCTGTTAAATCCTACTTTTCAGTTACTGCCACTTTATGGGCTATTAATTTAAAAAAACACTCGTGAGCTAAGTACAGAGAATACACTACATATTTAGGGAAAAATCCAATGTTCTGTGGCTGTTAAAGTACCTATAAACCTAATTACAGTTGTGGTGTAACTAATATTTACAGAAGTTAAAGTACTCCAATTATTGAGGAAACTAAAATTGTTAATTACGCAAGTTGGTGAAAAGTTTATGTTACCTCACCAAGATTTGTAGCAAAGTAAACATTACCTATATCGACTACCTGCAAGTCGTTGCGGGTTGACGGATTACCCTTTGATGCAAGCTTTCCTCTCGGGGTTGAGGGTTTTATAATAGTTGCTCTCATAAACGCTATTTCAGCCAAACCAAAAGAAGGAGACGGAATAAGTGAACCGGATTCCGAGTAAAAAGCCTATAATGCAACCGGTAATAACGTAAACATGTTAAGGATGCAAGTATTATTCGTGAACGTGAGTGAGCCGGGGAGCGAGTTAAGTGCCTTATTGGGCCACCTTACACCCTAGTAAATGAGAGTCTGAATGTGTTCGGTTTTATTCGATTGGAGTCAGAGATAACCGCCCACTGGCGGAAGTATCAATGGTGACAACCGGACGAAAAAAGGTACATTCAATACAAGCATTTTGTTCTCTTTGTTTCTATTTACTAGAGAACGGTATCAATCAATTCCGCGCCAGTTTACAGTTTTCGATTTTCAGATCTATTCGAACGAAAATTGGCATTTAAATTTGGAAATTTAAAATTTATTTTGGCAGTAAGTTCGTATTAGGAAGCGCGCATAACATTTACGATTTCACCTAGTGTGACCAGATTTCTAGATAAATTGTACACGATTAGAGACGTTCCCAGGTTCATATTATTTTTTTCAAAATCGTGATGTCTACCTTTTGTGCTGAATGAACAGGGTTGGGGAGGAGGAGGTTTAAGAGAGTTCCTGTGCTATCAGTGCACAATTGCGAAGGATTTCTTCTTTCCTACCTTCCTAATTATGTACGTTAAAAGTGAAGAATAACAATAAAAACATTACTCTTGTTGTTGTTTCTAAAATATTACTCTTTTTGTTGACAGTACAGTGAAAAAGTTATGCAATAGAGTTGTAGAATCAGCTCATTACAAAAAAAGGTCTTGAAAGACAGACAGACGGACAGAAAGACAGACGGAAAACGAAGTTATCCTACCTCATCCGTATCTCAAGAGGAAATAAAATGAAACCTTCGTTTTTTCGTCTTGAGGTACAAAACCCTAAAAATCATAGGTGCCCACGTGCATGTGTGTATCGATATAATATTTTATTATATAAAAGTAATGAAAATATACATCTGCACCTTTGTTTTCATATCTTTATTGAGAACTTGTCGCACGAACGCACACGGGTATTATTGATTCGTCTGCCTATCATCCTATATTTCGGTCTAGTGAATTCTGTAAGTATATAATATGAACTTGAGTAATTTATCTGTGATAACATATTTTGTACGTTCAGCTGGCTAGGTAATCACTACATAGTATAAAACAAAGTCGCGCTTTCTGTCCCTATGTCCCTTTGTATGTTTAAATCTTTAAAACTACGCAACGGATTTTGATGCGGTTTTTTAATAGATAGAGTGATTAAAGAGGAAGGTTTATTTGTATATGACATTATGCCTGGAACCAACTGGTGCAGTGCAGATGTGAAAAATGTTGCAAATACGGGGTGACGCAGACGAAGTTGCGCGGGTCAGCTAGTACACCTTTAAATTAGAAATTATCATATTACATACGTCCGTGATATAATTTAAGGTGCCGACTGCAGAGGACGGGGAGGGAACCGGAGTCAGGCCAGTATCTTAAACAAAATGTTTCTCTGGCCATACAACGGGGAAACGCCGCTAGCATAATGGGTATGTTTGTTCGAGGGGACGAAAATTTTACTTGATCCACCGGATCAAAAGAAGTATTAACATAATATAATTATTTTTCAATTGTAATTAAACAATATATATGATGTAATGGCTTAATTCTAATATTAGGTCGTTACGTATGAAATTGTCGTTTTGTTTGAAGAAATTAGAGGAAACCCAATTTGTCTTTTTAAGTACTACTAAGATTTTTGCATTTTTTTTAGGAATGACAAATCCAAATTTTATGAGTTTTTATTGTGTATGCAATCAGCATCTTTTGTTACTATGTATATGTATAATGCATAATATGTATGTATTTACAAAAAAAAATTAGGTATCTATGTATGTTTATCCGCATCCAGAACCCGTAACACAAGCTAGTTAAACTATACTTACCATGGGTCTGGGTGACGTTATGTAGATTGTCCTAGAATATTTAAAAAAAAATACATTTTTGAAAACTGTCAGCTGATCATCAAAATTGATGACATTTATGAAGTTCTGTTCATATAATAAGAGACAATACAGAGTTGTGAAATCTTGAAATTAATTTTCAAACAAAATATAAATAATGGAAATAGCTACTTATTGAATTACAGGAATAACGAACTCAACTCAACTCGAATCTGTAAGAAAATTTTCTCAAGTCAGAACATGCAATCATACGAAATCGTCTATTTAATAGGAATTGGAACGTTCATAACTGTCAATGTTTACCTTTGAGAATGCCGCAAGGCCAAATCCAGCTAGGTACAATAATAAATATCGTGGAGAAGAATATGATGTGTTGTCAATCATGTATACAGAATCGTGTTTAGAAGTTTGGCTTCACTTACGCAATCCATAGGCAACTATTATCGGGATAAAAAGCCTATGGGTTATTTGCCGACTAAATCTATTCCTGTACGAAAATTCTGCCATATAAGTTCAACCGGCAACCGTGATTTAATAACAAACACGCAAACATCAAATCTCCTCAAACTTTCGCATTCATAAATACTTCAAATTGAGGGAACGATAGTACAAACTAGAATATAATAATTATCTGTCTATTGCATATCTATAAAAGCTCTGAGCCATATATGATATGAGCTAATTATGATTAGTAGGCACGTTGTATAACAAAACAAGGATTTTATGATTAAAATTTTGGAATATGATTTAAGTTCAAAAACCGAAAACCACGCCACATCATTGCTAGTTTCAAACCCATATAATTCTAAATGATTCATGCGTCCGAAACAGAACGCATCATTGTCATTAAAATAACATTATTCAGCCGTTGTCAGCTAACGCGGCTGTTGATGCAAACCGTGGCAATCTGCCCGCGTATAAACAAAACAATGCCGTTATATTGTCGCTGCTGTATTATGGCAACTTTATATTGTAATAAATTTATCTGAACGGCACCAATAATTGCTTTTAAAAGTTAACGGTATGGAAAACATTCATTTTTGTACAATATACACAGATTAATGCCCGACAATGGCGTCCTCGTCGGGCTCGATAGGAGGCGTAGGCTCAAGAAGTCCTGACTTGACGGTGTGGATACGTGCTAATGGTCTCACTACCATGGACGCCCAAGATCCTGCAAATTGAAGGAGGAAAAGCCGGTAGGCGGACTGAACTCTGAATTGACCTTGGCCTCGGATGCAATCAGAAAAATCTGTATCCACATAATGTTGATGCTGATACACAGAGATTGATGGTAGACAACAATATTGATATAGGAAAGTAGGGATTAGGATATGCCAGAGGCTACCTCACCCTCGGTAACTGGTGGTACAAGACGTCCGTGCGGTATTGGTCGGTTTGAGTCCGACATCCGGTGGGATTTCCACACGGGAATAAAAGGTATTATTATCTTAACATACCCACAATAATAAATGCTCATAATAATGACACGCTTACCCTGCCGGCGTCACACTTCCACTGTTTTTTTGTTTTCCGTGGTCATGATAATCAACTATATGAATAACAGATGTTTACGTTCTGCTACCTATCCACATCAATTATGGCACAAAACCACATAAAAGTAATTTGTCCACAGACCACTTTGCGTTATACTGGCAGTGAACCAGTTGTTATTCAACCGAGTCACTCTTACTTTGCTATTTAACATAATTGGACTACCGTATTCGTTGAGTTACTATTCATAGTGAGCATTTATTCTTTCTTACAGCAAAAGGGGTGAGATAGCAATATTGTAATATTTGAGATGTAAGCACTCTCTCCTTAGAATTCTGTGCCAAAAGCCACACGTAAACGTTCCGTATTATAATAAAATTATATATTTAACCCAGGACTCATATAGAAAGTAATGTCGCCAAACACATACATAAATGTAGGTATTTATATGTGTAAGAAGTAATATTCAGCCCTACTTGTAACACGTAGAAGTACTACCGCACAGAACAGTGTTATAATATCGCATCTACGAATATACCAGAATGCTACGCTGAATGCTACGTTAAATGCTACTACCATCCTTCGTATTGTCTTCAATTTTACAGTTTGTCGAACGTAATTGTGGATCGTCTTACCTAATTGCTTGTGGCGTGATTGATCTGAGTTTGAACAATAGTTATATATATTCAAATACTGTTTTACCACACCATAAGATTTAGCGATGCTGATCAAATGGAATGCAAGGGTAACTAATTCAATGGTATCGAGTCAATTTGGTTGTTCAATGAGGCTATTAGATTGATTCAGAATTATTGACGGGACCAAGGATCCGCAGATAGTTATGGGCTACCTTTAATTATTCCAGCGTGGTCCTCAATGTTTTCACAGTTCTTTCAGCGAATTTTTTCACACATAATTGTTAAAGTTTTGCTCTAGACGCATTCTCATAATTAACCGTTAAGTTAACCATCCAGAATCCGTTTCGATAATATGGGCGATTGTACTTAACGACAACGACGAGTTATCAATGCCTGTGTGTCAGTTCCAGTCTAGTGTGTTCCAAATTTGGTAGGTACACGTATTCTGTGATTTAAAAACAAGTTCTGTAAAAAGCTTTATGAGGAAAAATGAGGGGAAATAGGGCAAGTTTGCTGTCGCGTTAGTACAGATCTTGATGATTTTATGCTAAAACGTCAAGTATATTCCCCACAGGATGATGTAGAAAAAAGATGCTCGCGAGGTCTATTCTTTACAAAAATACCAGTTAATTTTTCAATGTAACTTGCCTACATGGCAAAAAATGTACACTAGTTACAGATAATATTGATATTTCAATTATGTTATTAATCTTGTTATGTTTATACGAAAGAACCATTCTGCACTAAATAATGTCTACACTGGATTACTCAAAATATTGTTTGCTTCGACGCTAAAGCCGCCTTTCCACGTCTTCGTGAACGTTTTACAGTGGAAAGCCGCTGCAAGTATCTTGGCATGCAACGAATATACCTAAGAAATGAAACTTTGTTAACATCAAACAACGTTCAACAAATATTGACCCTATTGCCTCTTCGTACCGAACATCATGATATCATTGCTTGTGATGTATGACCATGCTCGTTAATACTCTGCTGATATTGCTCCATAATGTTGGCTGTAAACAATCGTGTGGATACGACGTCATCTGTTATCCACATATTTGGTGCGTATTGGAACCATTTATCGTGCTGACAGGCTACAAGAGAACTTTGTGTTTTACAATTGTATAGCGCGAAATTAATCGCTAGTGCTATTGAAGCTGAGTGCGTAAATAGTTGTGTATTGTATCAGATATTTGAATAGCTATAGGCATGTGCGTTTATTGGTGCAATAAAAGAACATGAGAATCTATTCACAGTAATTTTATTAGTAAGGCAATAGTGGTGGACACATATTTAGAATCAGTTAGTCAGTTAGTCAGATAATATATAATACTAGAAGAGAAAGAGAGAAGAATAGAACAAGACAATGCCGGGAAGTACATTAAATACTATTTCTACTAACCATACTAGTTAACAGTTTGTATTCATAATGATCGCCAGCTCGATAGAATTTGACAAGTAAAATTACGTGTAAAACATAATGTACCTGACTTACTAGATAATTAATTGAAAGCATTGAAAGCAGTAGCACCTACCTCAAAGTAATCATACAGTTCTTGTCTCTTCCATTATTTAGAATGCAGAATATTTATTTAAGAAAGATTTACGCCAGAGTTAAGTTATTTTCCTTTTCGTTTACTCGCCAAAAAATCAAACTTATCAAGATAAAACCGAAACACAGAATAAAAAAATAAGATGTGACGAAATAGCTGCGTTAAGATATTTTTGTATTTTGTTTATTCGCCAAAAATCCTCTTATCTTGATAAAACCAAAGAAGAGAAAGGAGATATAATATATGATGAACGAAATAAAAAACGCTTACAATAAATTATACAACTGATATGTTTTGTTACCATTGCAGAAAACTTATAAATATTTTGAATCATTATAGTCATGAATCTCGACTTGAAACCAGTAGGTACAGATTGTATTTATTAATGTTTTGAATCAAAAAGATGCAGTAGTAGATGTTTTGATCGCCGTTTCAGGTGTATTAAGTGAATAGGTACTTAACAATTCACATTATTAGGTATTCTAGCTAGTGTGCAATTATAATCATGTAAAATAATTAGTATAGTAGAATTTTTAACTGTTCTTTATATTCTTCTCTTGATTTAAACTTTCTTCTCGAAGTGAAAACTTTGGATCTGACCAGGATAATCTATTTTTTTTAAATTAAACCTATTTAAATAAAAGTATCAAAGTTTTAACTAGACTCGGGGACGAAAACCAACATGAATTAAAATCCTGAATTTACCAAGTCTGCTGAAAGCTATTTAACTTTGAAAAAGAAAAACACAATATTCTTATTCGCTTCTAAAAGTTTTAAAGGAGAATTTTCATTGTTTTTTTTTGTGTAATTTTATTAAATGGCCAATATGGGATTTTTGGGGATTTTTCGCACGATAAAAAATAAGAGCACAGACATGCAGTTGATGTTATGAGCTGTTCAGTACAAATGACTAAGGATATAGTTGTAACTTTTTTCATACAACATTTACAAGTGAGAGACTCTACATACGTATAATTTACTAGCTGACCAGCGCAACTTCGTCTGCGTCACCCCGTTTTTGCAACATTTTTCACATCTGCTCTGCACCGGTTGTAGCATGATGTTATATACATATTAGCCTAAGCTCGCAGCTCCACCCGCGCGTGGCTGTAGATTATCGCGACCTAAGCGCCATCTGCGCACCTTAAACTCTACATTAAATCATAACTCTGATTCTACCAAATTGGACCAAATCCCTGCAATGCCTACAAAAAGAATCGCATCGAAATCCGTTCAGTACTTTTTGCGTCCATCGTGGACATACATAAACTTCTCACAATTATATCATAGTATAGATTTGGCTATTAATTTATCTCACTCTAGGGGCATATCCTGAGTCGTTGACGGTTCACCTCACTTTTTTCCACTCGATTTCACCAATCGCCGAAGGTCGGGCAATTCTCCGCAACCCCGTTCCCTTGACATTACATAAACAAAGGTTGCTAAACTGTGTAGGGTCTCTGCTCTAGTAAATTCAGGAAAAATGGACTGTGGTCAATAGAAACTAGGGATTTAGTACTTTTGTCGTAAATTCAATACCTACCTACTTATTATTTCAGCCACAGAATTGTTTATTCAACAATGTACGTGTATATATTGACAAACGAATTAATTTTTTTAAATAGTTGGTGCATATTTATGCGTGGGAACGCTCATAATTAAGTATATGTACTTCTATGTAATGTATAATGTATATATGTATTTGAAAAACGTCTCTAAGTACTTATGTAAATTCGCATTCTAGAACATAACCTAGTCAAGCTATGCTGCTTACCATAAGTTTAGATGGCGTTGTGTAGACTGTCCTAGAATATTTATTATTATTATTATTATATATATAGTAATCCCCAAAGCACCCGTACCCGGTGATCACCTGCATCAACCGGTAGGAGAGGCTACCGTGTGGCCTCTCTAACCAGTCCGCCGTTACTACGGCGTGCCCTGCGGCTGGTCACCAAAGTCGTCGCATCCACTCAGCTACATATCCCTGTGGAGCTGGTACTTTACGGCCCGGAACCTTTATGCTTGCCTGCCCCTCGTAGTGTGACTTTATTTCAGTTGAGTACAGCTTCTTCTTCTCCTACTTTACATCTGGGTTATACGGTTTTCAAAGAAGTGACAAATTTCCAATTTCCCAGTTTTAAGCTGGAAGCTTAGCTAATTAGCAAGTGCACAGCCTTGTAGTTCAGATTGGGTTGGCATCTGCCGGGATGTGAGGGACAAGCAAGAAGCTACCTTACTCACTGCAACTGATGGCCTCAGACAGTCGTGCGGTTTGGGTCGAATCCGATATAAAGAAAAAAAATGGTTGGATTGGCACCAAGAGTTTTGGGCCCACAACAATTTAACATACTTATATATCTGATAAACTCAGTTCGTAAGGTATAGTGATCCATTTGTCTATCCACTAATGTTCTTAAGTGAATGAATAATTCATGATCTGTCGTTAACTAGGAAAGAAAAGCGCCGAAAGTAGATACCAATGTCAACATACACCTATATTTAGATTGTAGACAGTATTGTTCACGAATTGAAGATCATTTTTGGTAGTCCTGTATATTTCCGACTTTCAAAGAACCTCCTCCGTTCTCAATTTGAATATTTTTTTATGTTTTTATGCGGCTATCTTCGTCACCTGTGGACAAATGTGCAATATTCTTTATGGCGTGAAAGGAGTCACTTAAAGTTTTTTAAAGATCTGATGAGGGGTTTCAGAGACAGACCATAGAACTTTTCAACCAGCCGCAATTGCTGCAATCGCTTAATATTGCATTGTTTAAGCTAGTTAACATCATAAAATCACGCCTGTGTCCTTTGTCAGGAAGTACGAATATTATCTTTCAGGTACAAGTATATCTGTAATTAATTATTATTTTACATATCCATACATTGTTGTTCTTGAAGTCAGTAATAAACAATAAACGTGGTATTGTACGTCGAGTATTCAATATCCAGTGGAATCAAATTTGTCAATTAAGCCAAAATCGTTATTGAATCAAACCTTATCATAAAAGTAGCCTACCAATTTAATAAAATACACTTTGGAATAACAAGCTTTTATTAAAAAATTGAGTAGCATTAAAATGAAATAATAATTTTGTGCATGGATTGGGGTGATTTTAGCTACAGGCTTTTGATGTTCGGCTGATATTTATGAGTTGTGTATTTATCGAATATTATTTTATGCTTTACAATCATGGTGGACAGAATATATTTGATTCCTCCATATATACAATACAAGAAGCGGTCCAGTTTTAAATGAGAAAATTTTGTATAAATAATCCCACAACCTTCCCCAAATTTTTTGTACTTTTATTTAAACCCTTGATTTTTCAATGTTTGATAGGTAATGTGCTTATTTATCGTATATCACGTATTAATACCGATGGCATCTATACATCCCAAGCTAAAAACATGCGTGAAAAGCAACCGAATTTATCAATAATGCAGGCAGCTGCTGACACAAAAAGATTTGAACTCATCGCCGTCGGCTCTTAGATTTTAGTACACGAACCTTTTTGCTTATGCCATTAGAGAACATTATCGATCATATGACTGTATAAGTGGTTCCTTTTACGCGCCTAACAAACATTCTGTTTATGAGCACGTTATAAAATATAAAAGCGTTATGTTACATTATAATATCAGTATATAGAGCATTAAGGTCATAGGTGGCTGAGGTATGCATAGTCTCACCTAAGTATGATGACAAGAAAAGTTTAGACACTTTATTTGTTACACTACATTATACTGATGGAAAGTACAAGACGATAAAATGGCAATGTTCATCAATTAAAATCATTTGAACTATATACCTGTTAAAATGCTGCCACGCCAAACAACTAAATTTTAACTTAATAACGTAAATACACTACGTATCTACCACGATTTCACCATTTAGTGAGATACATCCTACGCATAGAAGTGTACTCATATTGTACTTAATAGCGCGACAAGCTGGCGCCTGTACGAGGATATTTTTTTATGATTAACCCAGACCTTAATGGGGGGTATTCTGTGTTCATTTTGTTTTAATAGAGGTTTGTTGTGTTCTCATAAACGAAAATTCTGTATTCTGCCACACCTGAACACCATGTAGGTGTTATGTAATCTAGAAGGCGTTTTATTTGTTTTCACTGTCATAATCACAGTCCTGCAGATTTATTACGACTAGTTTGGCTGAGTATGTGTTGATACGACCGGTCTCGGATAGTTTTTTGGAATTGAAACCAGCGGCGATAGTTCTCTAGAAGGCAAAATAAATAAAAAAATGGGTGTTTATAGGAACAAATGTTACCGATCTCCAAATTGTACGCTATGGATGCAACGGAATTAGTAGTTGGATGAAGAAGAAGGGTGAAGCTTTTCCATAAAAGCATGCAGTTAGATAAAGTACGAAGCTCACGTCCTCAGCATCATGTAGGAGTTAAAAGACCTTCAGTCAAGTCGTCATGCGTGGTATTCTTAAACTTTCTTGGTTTCAGTTTTACGGAGAGTACTCGTAAATGTACACAAATACCATTACATTTAATACACTCCAGAATTGGCCAGAATGAAATACTGTGAGCAAATAAATATAACAAGCCAAAAGCGCCACTTTTGTTCCTCCATTCGTAAATTAGAAATTGTGTTACGAACAGTTCTGCGACGTTCTATAGTCGCGATTGTTTTATTTCAACTAAATTCAATAATGAATCTGTGCAGCGTCGAATCTTGTTCCTAAAGTTGAGCAATTTGTTTCGTAACAGTGTACGGAAAATGTTCGTTTACAAGAAAACACGTTAAACTTTCTGGATGGTTTCTTTTAAAGAAGTGTAACATTTAGATATTAATAAAAGGGTACTTGGGATCATGTAATTGTTTTTGACTAGGAATGTTAAGTTATCATGATGTGTTTACGAAAAGTTTTATGTACCTGCCTACACTTTCTTTAAATCTTCTCACAGTGCGCCTTTAGCAACTCGTTAGTATTTATATATTCACTTTCTATATTGAATCAGCCTTTTCGAATATTTTTTCTGGTCTAACGGACTTTAAACTAAACTACTGCGGTCTCTTCAACTGAATTTTTAAACCCTCAGGATAGTTAGCAGCAATCCACGATCGCGGATCTGGGGACCGCGCTGTTACCATAGCAGGAACCAGCCATGGTGGATGCGCGCCCCTCCTTATTCAGAAAACGATGGAGACACCATATAGTCCCGAACCCGGGGGTGCCTGCAATGACCTTGGTTGCCGCGGTGTAAGGGAAATAGACAGCAGTATAGTTATAAGTTGGTTGGAGTCCGACGTAACTAGCCCCGTTCGGAACGGTATCCAGGGGTTTTCAGCCCAGCAAAAAAAAAACCTAATAACACCGCACAATGCGCCCATCAAACTACAAGCGATGGAGCATAATATGCTGTATCGAATTCTCTTACAGCAGTCACATTATTGGTGCAGTCAGGATAATTTCACGTTGATTGCTCAGCGTTTATCAAGCTTAGTGTGGTGCAAATGTACTGTAAGAACAAAATTAAACGAAAATAGTTGCTTCAAATTGCGAGGTGTACCGTATTAAGATAATTATTTAATTATAATGAAAATTCTATAGCTCACCTGATGCATCTTACACTTGCACTTTTTGGATCAAAATTGTGAATTTGAAACCCACGGTTGATCGGTGAATTCCGATTAAACTCACTTTCAATCATTTATCAAACATAGATTATATTAGAGAATTTTGAATTTAAGTACATACCTGTAAGAACATGTTAAATTTCATAACGCCTACATTATTGAAATTGTTCGATGCGTTCAGAAATCAAAGCAATAAATATAAACTGTTGGTCACCTCTCTCTTCTCATTTCGGAATGGAGCTATTCGCGGTGAGCAGTGGTGAGCTTGCAAACTCATTTGTTCCGCCAAAACTTGCAATAGTAGTTCTGAAACACAATCACGTAGTTCATGTTGTGGTATGTACTGTTATCTCAGTTTGCATACTGCACAATTAAGGTCACGCTATTCACAAAAAGAACTATATAAACATATTTTTTTGCCTCTGAATATGCCCGTTTATAATGATTTTGTTGTCGTCTTGAAGCTCAGTGTTCAAAATCGGTTAATACAAATTAATAGTATAAAGATGTTTAAGGAAAATTGAAATTACGAGTAGTATGCTGAGTCACGGGTTCAAATATCTTGATTTTTTTAAACCACTTAGGTGCCAGTCATGTACACGTCCCCCCTGATGGTAGGTTTTAACCGTGGCCTATGAACGTGTGCAACACCAGGGACGTCATACTCGCGCTACACAAATCACTCTATAGGCGGTAAAGCACACACAGGCACCTACATTGAACCTAATTGCATAAAATGCATACTTGGCAATGCAATGGCGAATGGATATATAATTACCTAAGTAAAAAATAGTGCAAACGAAGGAGCACAGAGCAGTTGTCAGATAATTACAAACAGAGTTCTAGCCAGGAACTGTGCAAGTGCTATTTGTCTACAGTCTTTAGGACAGTGCTTCATTTGATTTGATTTTCGGATTAAATATAACCATTCCATAATCAAGACAAGAACCGTGCTGCGAGTTACATTTTTGTATTATTTAATGTTTTGATTGAAGAGAATTTATACGGAGGTATGGTTCTAGTACGCAGATTTTGAGACTTTAATAATCTAATGTGAAATGGAACACCACCTGTGTTGCATAGCGGTAGGTGCCTTAATTTTGCATTATATACATGCTAATACAATTTAGCTGAAGTAGCGTAGAATGTTTTGTGGTCATCGATCCTTGAAATCTGAAAATTTCAACTGATGTCGATTCATTAACTCACTAGATGGGATCTTACAGGATCGCCAAATGCCATAAAGCCGACACAGGTGTCAGTTGTATGTTTTCAGTAGCGGCTCAAAGCGGTTCAAATTACATCATCATGGGCCAAACCGGAATGTATTTCCCCGAAGTCACCGCTTTTGTAAATGATACATCTACCATCGATCATATAGCGTTGGTTGCATTTCTGTATTTGGTTCCACTTTAAGAGCTAATTGCCAACAACTGATTACAATCACCATATCCTCTGGGAATATAGCCTGTGGTAATATGATTTTGGTAATATAAGCTTCTAGTTAGTACGTTACTTCGTAGGTAACTCGAAATAAAACGTTATTACAGCTCGTGTAGCAAGCGTGGAAACAGTATGCCAAAGTCTCCTAACATTGAAAGAGGCCAATATCCAGGGTTGACTGCGATGGGCTGATTGATAGTTTATTTGAACACAAGAATCCATCTATAACAATGATGCAATACGATCATTGTACGGGTAGAGGCGGAACGTCTTAGTACTAAAGATTTACTGGCGTTTGAATATTGAGTGTATTGTCGTTTGAATATAAACAATGCACGGGTTATTTAGTAACCTAACCTTTGTTCGATTTGGTTTTGGGCGACATCATTATTTCCGTATATGTTTGAGTTGTTTGACCTTTGTGACCGTTGAGATTTCAGTGAGAAACAAAGGTCACATAATATGTGAAGTTGATGCTGTATACATGACGTGACGTAATATATTTAATAAGATTTTCTACCCAAAATGTTAACAAAGTTAGAATATTATCTTGTTTATAACAGAATGATAGTGGTAAGGAGTGTCTACATAGGGGTTAAAATGATATTTGAATTTTGTCACAGAGATGGTCTAGAGCTTAGAAAGGTCATAAGCTATATTTTGTGGTGATAACAAATTCGCTCTTTGGAGCGTATGACTTTTTTATTGTGCGAAAATCCCCACCGCTAAAGTCAGCCAGAGTGGTTATGTGGTATTCGATAACCACTCCGTCTCATGTCCCGGCTGACCCAAAGCTGAAGGCCCTCTCGGGTGTAGGACTTCGGTGTCCACATATTTCCCCGGATAATGAGAAGTGCGTATCGCGACTGCTCCTGCTTCTGCCAGGACGATAGGCGGCTTTACCTGTCACACATAGATCCGTACAGGATCTATGTGTGACAGGTAAAGCCGCCGTTAACTGACTTTCAAACCCCGGGAGGAAAACATGCGCCACAGCCATATTCGGTTTGAGTCCTACAAAACTACTTTCACCAGCTGCAGTGGGGGCGGTATCCATGGGGATTTTGCGCACAAAAAGAAAAACCTTAAGGAACAATCTGCAAGGTATACCAGTTTAAAGATGATGTTGGTCCCATAGGTCTTCGTACAAACACATACACCAGCTCTGCACATATATGTTTTAATAAAAATACTTTACTATTTCAAAACAGAAGCAATAAAAGCTCGGTATAATACTTTCTTTTCAATGTATCTGAAACTTGTGAAATAAAATGTCAGTATTTCAGAAACCCTTACACAACAAAATCGACATTCGAATTGCTTCTGAGCGTAATGTATATTTTACATAGAGACGGAGTTACGAAATAGTGGTTTATGCGAGTTCCGTGTCGGGATCCATATTCATGGGTGGTTTGGCCTCCCTTCGGAAACAATAACGGGGTCGACGCCAATCGCTATTGGTGAACAGACACTGGGACGTAGCCGTCGCAGCATGACTGTGAAACATTTTTGTTTAACGCTCTAAAATGGGTTCTGTTGTTCCAATTGCGATTTATGTAAATTTATTTTTTCTTTACTTAACAATTTCGAAATTTTTCTTAGTTTTTACATAGATCTGTGACAATTTATGAATATGGAAGGCCATTATACATACATACATACATACATACATTATACTAGAAGATATAGTATAACAGTTGAATTAATCATTTTATTATTTATTTATTTTTTTATCCGGTTTCATTCAAACTCACACTTTGAAACCAAAGACCTCTCTTTCTACTTCTCTTGTAATGCATTATCCTGGTTTTTACGGGAGTGACGACTAGTTAACCGGAGAGTGTGATTAGATTGAATTTCGAAAATCTTGGAAGAGCTCCAAAAATACCCATTCTATCATTACACTTTGGGAAGAAATGATCTAATATATAAAGTATAACGCTCTCCAGCGAATACAAATAGAATTACACAATGCCCTGAACACAATAATATAATATTCTTAATCAAAACCTTTTTTCCTCAAGACGTTTTTATAACGAGAATAACTTAAAATGAAGAAAAGATTAACAAAAAAGTGAAATATAACGTGTGATACGTTATATTCGCTTCCAAAAGCCTTTTTTTGTTAATTTTTTCATTATTGTCGCACTTAAGAAGGTCATTGAAGGCGAAAGCTCTAATAATAGAATAAATCTAAAGTGTAGTGTAAACACACAGTTGGTAACGTTTCGTAAAAATTATAATTGAAAATAAATATTTTGATTTCAGAGAGCGGGCTAAATGTAAAAAAATTTCAATAATCTATTAAAAACTTCAATTCATTCATTCTTGCAGTCAAAATTCGCTTACCTTAGCGTAAACCAATGCCAAGGCAAACTACTTATATAGAAATGGGCTAGTTTCTGTTCTGAAGCTACGATGCCACAGATACACTCGCACGTATACACACATCCCACCCACACACACACACACACACACACACACACACACTCGCCCAAATAAATACAAACGGCAAGCTAATAACGCTCCTTCCTTTTTATATCGGGAGTTAAAAATATAAAACATTATCATCATCCTAGCGTTAGTCCCGGTCGCATCCGAAGCCTTCGCCTCGGAGTCCGGGGTCCGCTTTCCGGCTTTTTCTCTTCCACTTCGCTCGGTCTTGCGCATTAAAAATATAAAACATAGGTTTTTATAACTTCCAGGAAACTTTAATCAAAAATGGTGATTTATTTGTTAATAAAAATTATAATTGGCATTCGATTTGGTAGTAAGATTGGTTCATAAAATATGGAGACATCAATCAGTTATAGAAACTTATCACGTTGAAGTTTTCACAAATAGGTTTGTAGGTGGATGATCAAAAAAAAGATTAAATAAGTCCAGATACTACTTCTACGCTTCAGTCCTGATAGATAAATTATTTTTTTCTGCAAGGGAGTACTTGAAAGAAGGGGATAGGTGTATAGATACTCTATACTTGTTATATTAGAAACCTGCTATAGATACATCAAATGAATAGAAAGTCAGTTGAAATTTCTCTATTGAACTTGGAACACGCTGTGTGCACTTACATTCCCTTGTGACTCTTGTGAGTGCGCTTACACTACCTAGAGTGGTAGAACAAAACTCAACAGTATTGTCAATTTAGAAAACACTTGTAGTCAACTAGTAGGTCTTTATTTCGTGAGATCGGCACTGTGTATCTCCATTTCGTTTCGTAGAGGTAAGGAAAACACCTTCAAAGCCGATAGCCCTTGGTAGTACTCCTGGTATACTACATAATTGGCATAAAACCAATTGTGTTCTGGATTTTTTCTTTATATTATATTTCTGTATATAATAGAAAGAAGTCAGCTTTTGAGAACTCGATAAATATTGTTATTTAAACAATATTACTGAAACGGATCGCAGTTATATCATTTTAATGCTGTGCACGCACGCACTAAAATATACATATAATTCTGCTGTTACCACATTGACCTGATGGCCTATTGTACTCACGTGTCGTACAAAAAAGAAGTAATTACCTACGAGTATATTGGTAACTTAGCATAGGATGATTATGGTACGTCAATTTACCTTCACCTCGCTTGATGGTAAGCTGAAGGCAAAGTCTCGGGGAAGAGGGTCACCATTACAAACATGTGCAGTATTACAATGGTGGCGCTCAGCTTGACGGCCTCATCAGATGCTTTTTCACGCTCCGCTTGAAGGACCCGGGACTGTAGGAAGAAGAATTCCGAAACTTATTGGTGATTGGTGGGGCAGAGAAAAGACTCACCAAACCGCTTGGTTCTTGATGGAATATTGTGCACCGTATGCGGATGACATCTAAGCCCTGCACGTGTTCGAGGATCGAACCCGGGTGGGAGTTCGATCCTCGAACTCAGTGCTTAACGGTTACGGTCACTACCACTACGCCATAGATATTACTTACACTTATCTTTATATTATAAAAATTAATCGCGAAATATGTTGGTAAGCGCATAACTCGAGGACGGCTGGACCAATTCGAGTAACTCTTTTTGTTACTTGGTCCTTGAACTCTACGGAAGGTTTTTATGGACCAGCAGGAACGGGATCAGAAGTCCAAGCTGTGGGCACGGGGTCTGTAGTCCACGCGGGTGGAGCCGCCGGAAACAACTAGTAATCAATAAATAGGGATTCGGTAAATGTTAGTTGTACATGTTGTAGGTATATTATATACATAAGATTCGTAGATATGGTTTAAACAAAACTGTTTCTCACAGTGATAGGTCTACATAATGATAGTGATAGGTGATAGGATTTCTATTCAATACGTTCCTACAATGCCTTTCACTTTAATAGGTCTCATGCTTTACAACTTTGATTGTGTTCGAATCCTTGAATTGTCTTTTATAAGTATTAATTATTGGTATTGTTTTAATTGTTATACTTAAGACCATTAGGCTTGAGCTGAAATTGGGACTTAACGTTAAGATAATGACCCAATTGTAACTTCATTCATTCATTTCGATATTTAAATTATAGGTATCTACCTAATCGTTTATAGTCTGTACAAGCATACAATGAACGATTGAACAATTAGAGATAGAATGCATGAATGAAACACTTCATTCATTAAATATTCTATCTTTAATATTTAACGATGCTACTGATTGCGACTGCAGTGAAGAAACTAATCCGACAAATCATGGAATGGAAGTCACGCCAAATTCAGTGGACCAAACTGATTATATACACGACGCGCAGCGTACTAATTAATATGCTTTAGTCGAATTCCCGTTTCTAGTCCTTAGTATTAATTCAAATGACAGATACTTTAGTCAAAGTGACCATTTCAGTAGGATAAGGGGGTGTCTGGGGTCGACATAAATTCCAATGTCAGCATTATTGTGGTGTCCTTAGTTTGACGAAGGTACGGTTCGAATTGTAGAGGCTATCTTAAAACAGATCGAATCCCTAAAACTGTCTTCTGTTTATTGTTTACGCTGATGCGGCCCCCTTGACAATGTGTCGAGCATTCTGTCGATTTATCTGTATTTAATAACGGTGTCGTAAACACATTCACCCTGGAGGCAATAGGTATTCGACTAAATTGGATGTCATCGTTTTCGATCGAAATTGTTGGAGATATTTTTTATCAAAATATTTTCGTACCACCTGTAGTTTGGTATGCCGCCTATTAGGGTTTATTAAATTTTACCCTACTGCGGTAACATTTTCATATATATGAATTAAAATTTAAGTAGTCAAACATTGGCGAATTCGGTACGAAAAAGTAATCGATGTATAACTAGCGAATATTAATTATTACTTTTTGATTTACGGAGGTCGAAGAATATGCACGCAGTCTTCTCCGTAGACGTTTCTATGGAGGTAGAACACTCGGTACCTCCCGTCCCATTGGAGCAGTGTTTCTTCGCCTTCCTTCCTCCCCTCACCGCCTCTTCAAGTAGGCCACCATTGTAGCACTGAACGGGTTTGCAATGGTGACCCTCTTTCATGAGACTTTGCCTTCAGCTTAACATCAGGCGAGGTGAAGTCAAATTGACGTGCCATAGATAAAAAAAAGGGCAGTAGAATGTTTCTATAGGATCGGCAGCACGAGTGTGACGTACTCAATCTGATTCTCGCAATCTCAAGATCCCTTCCGGCATCTTCCTATATTGCGAAAAGTGATTCAGAACCGAAACCGGTAGACCGTAACATTTTATGCAAATCAATGTTCTTTATATGCACGCGGCCCACCTGATGGAAAGTGGTTACCGTGGCCTATGGACGTTTGTTGCAAACACAAACAGGGGCATCATATTCGTGCTACCAACTGTATAGAAAATCGGGGGAAAGGGGGAGGGGAGAAAGTCTAAAGAGTCTCTGTGCTGTCACTGTAGATGACATAGAAGTGTTTCTCGGTCTTCCCATGTCAACACAAAACCGGCCCAGTGAGCTCTGGCTACCCTACTCGACACCGTAGACACAACGCAAAGTTATTAATAGCCGCGGTATTCTGTACGACGGACAAAGTTAATGAATATTTCTCTTAATAAGTTAAAAAGTGAATTAATAAAATATAATTAATTCGTCAAATTAGCTTTTTGTAGAACACTGCTGAAATATGTTCTAATAGATGCATATAGCACCCGTTTCCAGAACTTTTCTATCCATACCATCCTTGTTACCTTGGTGCTATTTGAAAGTCATATAACGTAGTTTTTGTGTGTGTGTGTGTGTGTGTGTGTGTGTGTATAGTAACTGTTGAATTTGTACCTACCAGGACTGTTGCTAATTGAATTTTGTGATTAGAAAATAAATTAATTCAAAGTACAAGCAAACCCTTGTCTGGCAAGAGAAATAGTCATCGAGTTTCCTTATCTCAATGATTCAGTATTGTATCGAGTTCTTTTGTTTACCTGTACCTACCTATTAAGGAGCTTTCTATTTTGTTACGCGGCGTAGGCTTCTGACTCATATTTGGCCAGTGGTTTATTCGAAAAATATACAGTAATTGTTAGCAGTGAAATAAACTACAATATATAATACATATATATATAAATATATGTAGTCATAAAACACTTGCTAAAGTAGTAAAAACATTGCATTTCGACACAGCCTATCAACATAGACAGATTTCATAATGTATTTCATCACCAGCAGTTTGTTCAGTGAATTAATACTGAGTATATACAAGATCTGTTCGCACATTATCTGGTCTCTCGTCGAAAAAATCAGGCAAAAGTGGTAAAACAAAAAGTTAAGGGCATGTTGATTGTAATTTATTAATAGAGATAATTTTGCCTCTGTCATCTTTTCATCATTTCAGCCACAAAACGTCCACTGCTGAACATAGGACTCCCCCATCGACCTCCAATCCGACCATCCAATGGGTACCCGCGGCTGTGACTATGTCGTCCGTCCATCTCGCAGGAGGCCGTCCCACGCTTCGTCTACCGGTACGTACCGGTACCGTACCGTATTTTTATACCGTACCGTATATGGTACCGTATATGGTATAATTTTGCCTATGTACTGGGCTCCAAAAGTGCCTGGACAATTTGAAAATAAAATGGTATGAAATGATGCCACTACACAACTAGGTACTAGTCTAAGAAGCTATTGAATAATAAATCTACTTATTAATATGATTAAGTTTGGGGTATTACTTGCATGGGGTTTAACGGAGGTAGGACACGACGGTATCTCCCGTCCGAAATGAGCTGTCCAACTGGGGAAGTACCTCCGCCCTACAGAAGACCGCGGTCATAATAACCATCGTGTTGTGTTCCCGCCGGTAAGTAAGGTAGCCAGAGCTCACTATAGCCCTCCTTCCCCTCCCCTTCCTAGCCTCCCCACCCCTTCCAACTCTCCCTCTTTCCCTTCAGGGTGGGCAGCGCGTGTGTGACACCCTTAGTGTTGCACACGTTCATAGGCCACGGTGGCCGCTTTCCATCAGGTGGGCCGTGTGCTTGTCTGCCACCTACGTAGTATTAAAAAAAACATGAGTTTGCTTATTTTCTTATAAAGAAATTAGTCATCGATCTATCGATCTAGCTTACTTGGTCATCTAATAAATTTGACTTAGACTGTCAAAGGATTATAGATCCTAACGTGTCTATCTTTTGAAACCCGCTGTACTTTATACTATGTATGTTGCACTGTAGAGGCATTTTCTGTTATCTATTTCTTGAATTATAGCAATAATAAAGTCTATTGATCTTAGTGTACCTTGCAGAAACTCATACTGACCACTAAGAAGTTGTATGATCATTCCAGTACTTACTTCACCAAATTGAGTTCCCTGCGGGTATTTCATCACAGATGAAAGCAAACCAATGTAAAATAAGACAAAAGTAATGGTCGGTTGGTTTAATTGGATGACATGAATCGATGATTGAACCAAGTGCAATGAGATATTCCTTAATATCACCAAAATAATGTAACGTGTGCGTTAACACGCCCAACACCCGGTGTGCCCGCCTCCCGCTCGTTTACATCAGGTTTGCCCCACATAACACGTTGCCAGCATTTTCTTTGCTCCTATTAATCATCCAGGAGCATTCGCCACGATCGATTAATTACGTACTTAATTACTAATTAATAGCCGCTGCGTCATCACAATGACTGACCACAAATTATGGTATTTTATTTCGTGCAGTAGTTTGACAAGGACAGGACAGACAGGGACAGGTAGTAAAATATTTTGTTACACTGTAGGAACATGTTCATGTGGTTAAATAATTATGTTTTCACCACAGCAGCTCAAACAAGTGAGTTTTGCTGCGTAAAAACAGTGTGCAAAATGCGATTTTGCTCACTCAGTGAGACAAAGTAGTTTTTTAATTATTTTTTTTTAATTTTCAATAAAGAGTGCCAACCATAGATTCAAAAAGAATTGTTCCGCTAATAACTTTCGAATTACATACACTGCACTCTGTCTCTTGGCCGTCCATAAAAAAGTTCGAGTGACAAACACAAGTATTTTGAAGGTTTTTTTTTAATTTATGGCACGTTAAAGGTCCTATTTCGAAATTCTAAATTTGAAAGATATTTGTAAAAGAATAACCATCTATTTTATTTACATTATTTAATAATTATGTAATGTTATTGAATACCAAAATAAGTAATGCATAAGTATTTATAATGATTACTATTATCAACATTTGAAAAATAAAATGTCACGTACGCTGTTTCTGAACACACCTTAAAAATAACGGGTATAAAATTTAACTTTAACTTTCAACTTTAAATTAGCAGAGCAGCAATAAGTAATTAGATTTATTATTAACTTTTAAAATTTTCAGCATTATTTTAATTAATAATAGGTGTTCTGTTCTGTTAATAAGTGTTGCATTATGTTCTAAGTAATATTTCTTATGTGTTCTCGCTGCTGAAGTGAAAAGTAATGTGTGCCACACGAGAGCAAAATTATTTGCATCTCGTGCATTTGAATCCCTCACTACGCTCAGGATTCTACAGTAGAATCACTCGCTACGCTCGTGATTCAATCCTAGAATCCTTCGCTTGCTCAGGATTCAAAATCAGCACTCGCAGCAAAAAACAGTTTTGCTCTCTTGTTGCACAAATAACTATTATTGGTTTCAGTATAATTGTGTAGGGGCTACATAATTAATTTCATTTAATCCTTTGGGAAACTGTGAGCAAACTTCTTAATTATGTTAGAAAGAATGGGGTTAACGACTTCGAAACCATAAAAATCTGAGAGAGAACGTAATTGAATACGATTAACGAAAAAACTGTTTGTTTTGTAGGTACGAGTAGTATAATATACTGATAGGTATATAATATACTTATAGAAACGAATATCACCACGGCGCGGCGTTACATTAAAAAAAACAAGCTTTTCTCTTCATAATATTATGTGTATCATATAGAGTTATATTTTAAAATAGGTATGTATATTTATGCACAAATATGTATTTGATATTGGTCTGAACATTTATTTATGTTTCTATTTAGCTAGTCAAGCTATAGGTGTGCATAGGTATAGCCGCGGTAGCCTAGTGGTATGGGTAATGGACTGCTGAGACGAGGTCTCGAGTTCGATCCCAGGTTACCATGGCACACACCAATGACTTTTCGATGCTTTTCGAAGTTATGTGTGTATTTATCGCAGGTTTATAAGTGCCTCGGAGAGCACGTTAAGCCGTCGGTCCCGGTTGCCATACAAACATCTATGGCAGTCGTTACGGGTAGTTGGAGCCCTCAAAAGTCCAACCAGCCTAACTTGGAACTTCGATATCGCCATTGGTCATTAGACCATTGGTTGTGGAGGTCAGATGGCAGTCGCTTCACGGAAAATATCGAAGTTCAGCCGCATCACAGTTAGACTGGAAAGCCGACCCCAACTGAGTTGGGAAAAAGGTTCAGGGAATGATGATGAAGCTATAGGTGTGCAGAATGCGGTAGAATAATTATTTATCATTATTATAGTTACAGTAGTCTTCCTTATTTATAAAACAAAGAAACATAATGAACCACGACTTAGAAAAGGCGAAACCCTCATTATTTGATTCAATCACAACGAATAACTGAAAAGGCGAAAGATGAAATCCGAAGTGATCTTGAAGATATTATCACAGTTACTAAAGAAACGACCCGGAGATAATGCCGAATTTCGTCACCAGGGATATGAACAATTTTCATTCCTTAACTTGATCATGTAGTGACATCTCTATTAAAGAAGCTAGTATTTACACTTATATTGAGAAGGAAGTGAGTCAAAAAGAATGTGTTAAAATAAGTGGGATCGATGGCGATATTTTCGTAATCAGAACTCACTGGAGAGGTTTTGTACTATCTGTGTTTAGATCAAGGGGTTAAGTTAACTTCGCAATATAAACCCTGCTTTGTATTCTACACTGACAGAAACTTCTAACCATCGCACTTCCCCTACCATATACATTCTATACCATGACCCATAAGACACGGAAACCGCTTATCATCGGGTTGGTTGTGCGTTTGTCTCTCAATAAAGTTGTATAAAAATCTAAGGCTGATCTTCTCTTATAAATTCATTCTCGGAGCTCACTGGAAAAGTTTTGTGTTGTCAATGTGAAGACCCACCGGCTTATGGTAGGTATGAAACCATGAGAAAACATGAAGGACCGAATATATTTGATTAACTTTAGTTCTTCATGTATAAAACCCTGCTTAGTCTATATTCTTCGTAACCTACTCGTTTACCTTACAACCACTATAGAGGGTAGTTCTACTGTGAACGAACATCTAATTTGATTTTCTATGGGAGTGAAGAGAACCGTTTTCGTATTGATGCAACTCAAAGGTAAACACAATATGGCTGTGAAATCAAATAAGGATACAATCCACCATCTAAATTCATTCTCTGGTGTAAACTTCAACGCTTGCTCAAACAGATATTTAATATTGATGGTGCGGTTACACAAAATATTTGTCCTGGGGTAATGCTTTATTAAAATACTTAGAAATTCTCAATGAAGGTCGGCAAAGTTTGGGTTACTCTGAAGATTATTTAACTATAAAGCTTCTTGATGAGAAATAAATTGCTAGTGAAAGGCTTCAATATTTAAATACCAAATAACATCGATTTTAACCTACCACTATATTAATCATAGATTCAAACCAATTTTTAACTAATTGACTTCCATTGATTTCTAGTTGCATGGAATTGTGAATTGTAATGGCCATTGCTTCCGAGTTAAATGAAATTGAAAGGAACTTTTCTCTAGGAATGGTAATGGTAGGTATAATATGTAACAACAAATTCGATTTTGCTCATATTTGTAACAACATTTTTAAGTACTTTATTGTACCAAGAACTGTAAACCGGTGGGAGGCGCGAGTACCTAGACAATTCCACACTGTGAAGTGCAAAACCAATGCCGGGGTACGCGACTCTGTGTTACCTTTTAGATAATTATAACACGCACTTTGTTCATTTAGGTATTTTTAATTTCAAATGTAATCCGTATCTTCACTTCTTTGAGTCAATTATGGCACTGGACTAGCACAATTTTAACTCTTTCACCTATTACATTATTTTGTAGACATACGTGTGGGTTTATACATTTACCAATAACGTTAACTGTTATTTTATATGATATAATGTAAAACTGTTTTTGTGACAATAAAAGAAAAAAGAAGTGTACCAACTAACACTTTAAGTAGTGCACAAAGTGTACTAAGTGTGTACTAAAATTTAAAATAATATTCCAAGAAAAATACCGAATACAGCACTTCGGGGAGTCCCACAGAGATTTAAAGTGTCTTGGTATCCTTTAAGAATTTATTTAGAAGCGGGTAATATTATGAGTTAAGAACTCAGTTTGCAGTTACATTTTGTAAGAACAGTCATTATGAGGGAAAGTAACGTGAAACTACTTTTTTTTAGCTTTTCTTTTACAGTGGAGATGTATCCGTTTTTTATTCATACAATTTTGCTTCAGACGAAAGATTTTGCGTACTCTGCGAATGTTAGGTAAACGAATATAATAATGTGTTCCGACCGGCTCCGACCTAGAGCTTCCCATATACAGTACTCCGAGAGCTTTCAACTCGAACTTTCGAATCGCTTCTCTTGCCTAGAAGAATGCAGTACAGTGGACGAGATAAATAACAGGTTGGTTGAAGCTGTTCATTCAGTGGGTTCCAAATTCTTCAGGCCCCGTCGAAGAGATAGACCACAGAAGCTCACCGATCGCACCCTCAAACTCATGGCCGAACGACGCTCTATGAGGCTGCAGTCTACCAATGACGCTGAAGCACATCGGCAGCTCAATAGACGTATCCAGCAGTCTTTGCGACACGATATCCGTGCCTTTAATACTCAATGTATTAAAGAAACGATTGAGCGAAATAAAGGCTCCAAAGTGTTCGCAAGAGACTTGTCTATTGGGCAGAGCCAGTTGACAAAGCTGAAGAGGAAGGACGGCAGCGTCGCGTCGACTAAGGCAGATGTTTTGGGGGAGATCGAGGGGTTTTATGGACAGCTTTATACCTCAGTCACTAAGCCTGCTACTGATATGGTTAAAGATCCAAGAGCCAAGCTAACCCGACACTACACCGAGGATATCCCGGACATCAGCCTGTACGAGATTAGGGTGGCCCTCAAGCAGCTTAAAAATAACAAGGCACCAGGAGAAGACGGAATCACTTCGGAACTTCTGAAAGCGGGTGGAACACCGATACTTAAAGTCCTTCAGAAGCTCTTCAACTCCGTCTTATTCGAAGGTACTACGCCGGAAGCATGGAACAGAAGCGTGGTGGTCTTGTTCTTCAAGAAAGGTGACAAAGCCTCTCTTAAGAACTACAGACCCATCTCGCTTCTGAGCCATGTTTATAAGCTGTTTTCGAGGGTTATCACGAATCGTCTCGAACGCAGGTTTGATGACTTCCAGCCGCCCGAACAAGCCGGTTTCCGAAAAGGTTATAGTACCGTAGACCACATTCATACGCTGCGGCAAGTCATACAGAAGACTCAGGAGTATAACTTGCCACTATGTTTAGCGTTTGTGGACTACGAGAAAGCCTTTGATTCGATCGAGACATGGGCAGTGCTACAATCTCTCCAGCGGTGTCATATAGACTACCGGTACATCGAAGTGCTGAAGTGTTTGTATAAAAACGCCACCATGTCAGTCCGAGTACAAGATCAGAGCACAGCGGCGATACTGTTGCAGAGGGGAGTGAGACAAGGAGATGTAATATCTCCGAAGCTCTTCACCAATGCAATGGAGGATGCCTTTAAGCTACTGGAATGGAAAGGTCTCGGCATTAATGTTAATGGCGAATACATCACTCACCTTCGTTTTGCCGACGATATCGTGCTCATGGCAGAATCGCTGGAGGATCTAAACACAATGCTCGACGACCTCAACCGAGTCTCTCAACAGGTGGGCCTCAAGATGAATATGGACAAGACCCAGGTTATGGCGAATGCTCATATTCTAAGGCCCTCCCCAGTGTCAGTTGAAGGCTCGACCCTCGAAGTTGTAGACAAGTACGTCTACCTTGGACAGATGGTCCGATTAGACGGATCAAACTTCGAGGCGGAGGTCAATCGTCGAATCCAATTCGGCTGGGCAGCGTTCGGGAAGTTACACAGCGTCTTCTCGTCCAAAATACCTCAGTGCTTAAAGACAAAAGTCTTTAATCAGTGCGTGTTGCCAGTGATGACCTATGGCGCCGAGACGTGGACCCTCACTATGGGCCTCATAAGAAAGCTCAAGGTCGCACAGCGAGCTATGGAAAGGGCTATGCTCGGAATCTCTCTGCTAGATCGAATTAGAATTGAGGAGATCCGCAGACGAACGAAAGTGGTCGACATAGCCTACAGGGTTAGCAAGCTGAAGTGGCAATGGGCGGGGCACGTAGCAAGAAGAACAGATGGCCGTTGGAGCCAAAAGGTTCTTGAATGGAGACCGCGTACCGGTAGACGAAGCGTGGGACGGCCTCCTGCGAGATGGGCGGACGACATAGTCAAAGTCGCGGGTACCCATTGGATGCAGACCGCCTCCAACCGGTCGGATTGGAGGTCGATGGGGGAGGCCTATGTTCAGCAGTGGACGTCTTGTGGCTGAAATGATGATGATGATGAATGTGTTGAAACTGTAGGTATTATGGACCTTTGATAATATTGTGAATCCATATTTCTTTTTTTAAAAAGGGGATCAAAAAAGAACTTAAAAACATAAGACTTGAACAGAAAACTCTTATCAATATTTTTGTCCTTTGAATGATTAAATATTTTAATTAGTTATTTTAGGCTTCTGTAGTACTGAGTGTACTGAATTGCAAATCCATTTATAGAGTATAGGCAGAGAAGTATGTTAGCGGAAACATTCACTAAACATGCAATAACAGCTCTTAACAGCTACTGTTTAACTGTTAGGAGTTGAATAATTGTACCTTACATTGGCAGCTTACCTATATAACTTGACAGTACACAATTAGCCTTATGTAACATCCCTATATTGTTTTATTAATCATCCCTTAACTCCCAATCGTTAAGGAGTTGGGTCTCTCACCATCTTCAGTTCAGTAATGATAACTAAAACAAGCATATATGTGATTATTATAACCAATTATATAGTTTGTGGGTTTCTGTCGATTTCCTTGGGATCCCATAGTTTTAGATACCAAATTAGTGATAATGGTACAAACTTGTATTTATGTTCGCTCTTTCAAATAAAAAAAGAGTTTCTTGAATCGGTTCACAATTAGAATTTTTCGGACAAAAATTTACATACCTCTGTATTTTTAGGATCATAAATCTTATTTGAATATTGGTTATTCTTATTGCTTTCGCTCGTTGAGCTGTAACGTCATTGAGTTGAGTTGGCATAAACCCTATTTCCAGTACAATCTCCTTCCTAGTACAAATATCTATGTTAATCTATATAAGTTAATAAAAGAAAAATGAGAGGATTACATAAGATTTGATTTTGAATTTAGGAGATTTAGGAGAGGATTTACACCATTTAGTTAATGTGTTTAAAATTTAAATATTAAGTTGATTCTAAAACATCACAAAACATTTTATATTAAATTTCTTCTTACAAAAAGCAATCGTTATAAAGGAAGTCCCAGAACTTCATGAGCGTCTCCAAAAGAATCAGTGGATTTCATAATTTTAAATAATTATCTCTTTTCTGCTTCGACAGGTTTCAATTTACGCAAGAGTCTCGGATTAAACTGAAGTTTTCAATTATCGTTTCCATTACAGGAGGTTAGAGGGTGTTTGTGGAAGCTCCATCATTTTTTATAGCTCTGAGACTGGAGATAAGCCAGCTCATTACCAGTGTTTTTAATGTGATTAAATTTTTATCAATTCAATAGATTTTTGGAACAAAGTTGTAATTTGTATAAAAATGGTTTGCTGATAAATGGGGATAAATTCTAAGGATGTAAAGATTTGCGTTGCAAAAGGAAACACATTCATCAATCATAATTTCAGCGTTAATCCAACTGGCATCCTAAGCTTGTAATAAGGAGGTGAAGGACTGTTAGCAAGTGTTATGAAAAATCGAAGAAAACATTTGGAAAATCTTAGAAATCTGGGCCTCTAGAGAAAGTGACATTCTTTTGGCGAAAACGCCAGTGAAATCGCTGAGTTATGTATGAGATTGGCATAAATCTGTAAAATAACTACAAATATTTAATGTTTTGAATATTTCTGACTCAAAACATTTTATTTCACAATTTTTTTTTATTATTATCACCGCAGCGTCAAGTAATTCATTGATAACAAATTGAAACGCTTCAACGCGATTCCATCTATAGAATGTCACTTTGTCTAGAGGCCCTGGAGTACTATTTCCTTAATCTACACTAGTGTAGGTACTAGTGTAGATTAAGGAAATAGTAGTCCACATATCACAACTTCAACTAGCTGACCAACATATCGACACATTTATTCTCACTCAGGTGACTCAGGTGACAAACGTAGGGGTGTTGCCCATTCCTCTATGCCTGAGGCATGCATAAATTTCTAAAGCAAGTCAAATTCTGTTAGTCTATTCTATTTCACAGCACGTGGTACTTGATTAGTTCATCATGGTACTTGAGTAGATCATATCTTGAAATAACAAAAATTTAAACATTTTCATTAATTTGTATATGTTTTGATCAGCAACTCAAAGTCCTCAAACAAGAGTCCTACCTTGTTATCTTTGTTTACGTATATTGTTACGTAGACATTAGCGAGGTTGATGATACAATCTGTTTTTATTAGTTCTAACGCCTTATTTTACTGCTAGCAGATATGCGTACCCTTGGAATTAACTTCCTTCCCTTCTTGACGTTTTACCCTAGGGATTAAAGTCCTATCGCACGTTCGTTTACGACTTATGCTCCTACGCTGTTGCATTTAGGATACTGATGTTATGATATTTTATTGCTCTTCAAATTTCTTGAATGAAGGTATGAATCTTGGTAGTGTATTTCAATTTGTTTGAAATTGACAAAAGAATGAACAGAAAAGTTCAATACCGATAAAATTCAATATTCAAGTGTAACAACTGTCAAACCTATATTCCCTTGAGCACACAGACTGGTAGTTGTAAATTTCACTATCGAATGTTTGATAGTGAAATTTATTCCTACGTTCAAACCTGCCAATTGTCAATATATAAAATAAGGACACTCAGAAGAGCAATCGAAATCTAATTTAAAATGACATTAATTTATTAGACCCTGATGAGGGTCCAAGGTTAAAACGTTTCCAGAATTATAAACACTGAATGAATACTGTCATTTGTTAACTAGTCAATTAAATAAAGGACAGTGGGAGATTTCGATCCAATAGCAAACACAGACACAAATTTGACAAGTTACGGAAAAAAATGATTTATTGCAGTTTGCAAATTTTATTATAATAAACACTATATTGGTAAGAATATAGCTGTGTCATATTTAAATGATCGATTTTCTATTTCTAGCTTTAAATACATTCGTCAGTCCAAATTGGTTTATCACACGATTAAATATAAAGTTAATCAGATACCAAAATACTGAAACGGAAAAAAATAAATCAAATTTGATTTAATAATTATGTCAACACACCCAGCCGCCATACATTTTTGGGCTAATTTCGAAAGTGCCGGCCAACTAAAATAAACTTGACTGAGTAAAATAAAATAAACACTTTTTATTACTACTCTTAAGTTGTAAATCAAGTCTGTACGATGTTAAATACAAGCGATAATCTTACAATGTAGTTATTTAAAATATACAAAACTATAACATTATTTTAGTTAGTAATTATAGTATCCATAGACGCTATTCAGCAACTGAAATCGATATAAATTGGATGTAGTTCGCTCAGACATCCTCTATCTCGAAATTGGCACATACGCTTGGCCGCATGTGAATAGTGAAGAACCTATGTCCATCAGTGCGCTGTTTGGTATAGATTTAATACTGTTCCCTTAGTGCTTAATTCACTTAGTACTTCAATCAATTAACCTGTTGCACACTGCTACTGGACACAGTTCTCACTCTATAATGATAATGTAATTTAATACCTACTTAGATAGCACGTTGTTATTATTTCACCATATTTTGATTTCTTCAATTTCATAAATGGATAGTTAAAGGATAAATCAAGTTTCAGGTCTGACAAATCTGATAGACTTATCTATTAAAATGGTCCTATCCTTTATTTTATCAATTACCTTTGATAATGGTCAGCATTTTAACTAATGGTCAAGCCCTTGAATATAACGTAAAATAAATTCGTACTTTCCATTAACAACATTTACAGGATTTACTTAACTATTAGCAGTATTTAAACATGTTTGAAATAAGTGGGTACTTGAAAATTTCAATCCTCGGTATTTTAAATTATAAAAGTATAACCTATAATTTTTTTCGGTTCGTACGACTCGCGTGTGAGTACTGTTGGTAAATGATAATGTGGTTTGCGGTGGACCACGGTTGCCTGGAAGTAACCTATTCACACTAGTCTTTAAGGCTATCAAGTTATAGATATCCGGAAATACAGATTCGGGCAAAGCATTTAACTTTTTAGCTGTACTCATAATGAACATATAACCGAATCGCTTTGTATCTATGAGTGGAATGTCCATCATAATATAGCGATGGCGTGTCACTGTAATAGTTTGAAAGTTACCTTTGAGTGATTAATATTTGAAACTATACATTATTACTTACTTTACTTTTATGTTTAGGTTAAACCAACATTATCTAAATTAGAACTTGATATATAGACAGCGGTCCTTGTCCCATAAGGTGATGTTGATTGCCCCGAAATTCACTATGTATTTACTAAAACGAAAGTTACTATTCCTCGTTTAGGAACGTGACTCGCTAACTTCATAGAGTAGACAGCCGTCTGGCCAACAATCCAATGAAGTTATCGTATATCACTGTTCGACAGCTGGTAACATCAATTGCTCACAAACTTCACTAAATCAATCACTTTTGTTTTTTCCACTTTACTTATTACATTTGTCTTACATCTCGTCTCTGTGAATAAAAGTTAGTTAGAGAAAATAACTTGCCTTTTAATAATTTCCAATTTGCAGTACTTTGCCCAATTGTAGCATCGTACCTTCCTTGGGTACCTACAGATATGATAACGTAACCTACTAATATAAATCAAATTAAAAATCTGGAAATGTAACTTTACTTTGATAGGAGTTAACTTGGCCGCAACAGGAGAACCTACATATTAACCAATTTAGCGTGGATTGGGAACTAAACAGTCACCAAACACTTGTAGCAATTGTGTACCTACACTGAAGCGCATTCGCGAAATGTGTTCACACCCTTACATAAATAAATTTTTGATATTATATATTTATTCCTCTGAAAATTCAAATATAAATGAGATTATATTTGAATTTTCAGAGGAAAAATGATTAAACATATGTAAACGCTGTTATAAACTCCTTATTTTTTGGCATTTTTATCGAACATTCATTTTAAAAGAGGAAATTAAACGAGGACAGGATATAACCTTTTTATTTAATCAGGGTGTTATCCTTCTAGAGGATGGTATTTTCTAGTGTAAACGATTGATGCTTCCGATGAGTATCAATCGTTTACACTCGATTACGGCGGATAAGAACATATTACGAGTTAAAATACATTTATCACTTTGTAACAATACGTCAAAGAAGTTGAAGGGCGTCAAACGCACAAAGCATATTAGATTTTTGATCAAGATTTTCATTTCTTTGGTGAATGAATACAGTTGATACATTTTATAGGTTTGACGAGTTCTTTCTCTTTGAATTTAATTACCACTTATCTAAATATGTCAATAAAAGAAAATCAAACAATGACAAAATGATCGAGACAATACAAATATTTGTTCTATCGTTTTATTAGTAATATTTATTAACTTCACGATATTTTTTCTTTATAGTTACGCATAATACGAGCATCATTTTATACATTTTATTTTACATTTTACATTTTACATTTTATTATTATGTTACCAATGTTTTACACTTTCCTTTTGTGTTCTAAAGCTGTAGATAACCAGATTCCTTGCTGACCTAATGGTATTAGCACGCTTTGTGAGAACTACGAACAAAGTGCGAACAAGTTCAAATAAAATACCTCCTTTGGATAGTGTCTATTCACCTGACTATGGCACCCTGTTTACATCAGTGTGCGCATTACGGAAATATTTTTGTTACGTTTGAAAGGAGATACAGTCACAACAAATCTGAGTTCGCTTTTTTGTGTAAATAGGGTTGGGTTCCGTTCTCTGGGGAATTTTCTTGCTTCCACAGCATTATTTTAGACTTACTATGAGAACATTTCTGTGTGATTCTAGTACCGCCTTTATTCGAGTTGTGGTTTTACAGTTATAGCCGCTGAAATGTTATTTAGACGATTATTTTACTTCATTATTATTTCGTAAACATAGACATGGTAGAATAAGAGTGGATAGGGTTCATTCGACAGTGGTTCTATAGTAACGCGGTAAACAATACAAATACATAAAAATTCCAGTTAACACGATATTCACCGTCATTCGATTTCAATTCCACCAAACTTGTGCTTCGGAGCCTGGGACCAATTCCTTACCCTCCTCTCCCTCATATGAAATTTTGGTTTATATTGGCTAAAACGGGAGTTTAACTCCCAAGAGCAAAGTCTGCCAAAGCTTTGTTTCAATCAGCAGGCGTATACGTATTTTTTTGTATATAGCATAGTAAAAAGTATAAACCAAACACAATTATGAATAAACAATCAATAACAATAGGTAGTTAGACTGACAGTCTACCGCACTTGCATTGGGTAAAGGTTCGGAGGATAATGATGATTTTGATTAGATCTTGATTTTGTATTATAATGTCTTGGACTGTACCTATACGTTAAAATATTCCACAAAAAACGAGCGGAAAAATAAATATCAGTCAACAGCAAATCGTGTTGCTAATTATGTTTAATAGCGCCGTAATATTTCGTCACACAAGCTATAGTTACTGGGTATTTTGTCTCCATTAAATATTCCATGAGTTCTACCGCGCTAATTAAACATAAAAAAGTTCTCATAAAAATGGTGTTTTTTTCCTATTAATATAGCTAAGTGTTCGTAAAAAAATAGCAGTCAAAATTGAATAATTTGCTTCAGACGTCACGGCTAATTAGAAATTTATTTCGTTGGACTAAAATTGATCTGTTCCTTTTTGAGATTAAGGACTGACAGCGAGCTTGGAAACGAGACTTGATACGTCTACTTGATGGACTTATGACAAGGGTTCTTGTCATTGACCGTTGGATGAAAATTACTTAATAATCAAAACTGCAGTCAGTCATCTTACGGGATGAATGATTAAACCATGTATAATATTAAGTTTTTATTTAATTTTATTTTAATAAAGATACATACATACATACATACAAATATGAAAGACTATTGTGGGTGTTCTTTCACTAGTAATAGCGTCAATTAATTAGTTGGGAAATAAACATCACCGAGGACATCACGGTATTTCCCTTAATAAAATTAAATCTTTAATAAAATCTTTAGAAGGTTCCTTATACAACTTCCGTGACTTGAGGTATCCTAACAATGACATTTATAGTCTGACCACCAGCGCTGTACCGCTCACTTTCATAGCACAGATGTTTATTTTTCACCTAACCATGTGTCTATGGCGCGCGCGGTGTGGTAGGAAGTGAGGTAAAGTAAGAGAAAGAACAAGCATGAGTTGAAAGCGAGTAAGATAGCGCTATGAACATTGACCACTGACCAAATCTGACGGTCGATACTCCCCCCACCATACCGAATGCACCATGGGGGCGTTACAGCGCTTGTGGTCAGTCTATAGTCCATTTGTTTAGAAATATACACAAGCTTTCTCTGCCACACTATGCCATTATTCTTACCGTACAGATAGTGTATAATATTGTTTACTGAAAAAAGTAACGTTATTTAGTGCGAGTAGTTTTGTGTGTGCGATGTGCAACAACGTGTTTGCTAAATGGCAGTGAACGCCCCCGGTCGTCCTCCGTTTATAGCAAAATTCAATGTACCATTTACGTAATTCCGGTTTTCCGGGCTAGCGCGTTGGATAATAGCCCTTATATGTGTAGGCCAAAGTATGTGGATCGTAGAATTATGTAGTGCTGCGTATTTTCTGATTTTCGTTTAATTATTGAAGGTCTAAAAGTATTTGGCAGTCTATTAACTAGATTTTTTTGGACAGCGTTGTTGGATCTAACTTATTTTAAAGGTGACTTTGAAAAGTAGCTTGTGGTTACTTACTAAACTTACTAGTAACCGAGTCTTGTAATCTTTCATTCAGGTAAACTATATAACTTGTATTAAGAGTAGGCTCATATCAGTAGTGTAATAATAGCCAGGATATGAACCCGAGACCTCCAGATCGATATCAAGATCGTAAGGTCGACTTCGACCATCAAGCTTACATTACATGTAAAGTTATAACTTTACTCATATTGAGATAAATAAAAAGAGCCCATCAAAGAATTCGCTATTTTCTTTACAAACTTTGTTCCTTATTTGAAACTATATTTTATTTGGTGTCATTTTCGAATCAATATAGTCTCGCTATTATTATGTTGATGATTATCTCACTTTTCGAACTTAGGTACTTGACTTTAATGCACATTTTTCAAAAGATCAAACATCAATTGAATTAAGCATTAAATTTTGTAGATTCTACCCAATTTGTCTACATTTGCCTACTGTGAATTTTATTACAATATTTTGCTAATGGACAAACTTCACCAAAAGTGATTTCCAAAAACGTATTTCCACAGATATCCGGCTGTCGTCAGCCCAAAGGATTTGTGTAATGCAAAGAAAAAGTTTTAATTAGTTTTCCCTTGTAAATCAAGTTTGAAAGCCAGCTTTCTCAGTGCTTCCGTACTACACATGTTATGCCATAATTAAATGGCGACATGTTCCGGTTCCACGTGAATGCACTTCGGTTTCCTCTACACAAAAGTAGTACACAGATTGAAAGAAAACTTAATTCCACAGAGTCTATCACGATTTGGGGACTTACCACTACCTCTTAAAAGTAATATTATTTTTCTCCAAATTTACTTCCATCATAGTGAGATTCATTCACAGAATTTGACAGGAGACTAGTGCTATATAACACATAATCAGCCTATCGCAGTCCACTGCTGGACATAGGCCTCTCCCAATGTGCGCTACTGCTCCCCATCCTCCGCCTTCCGCATCCAGTCTGTCCCAGCCACCTTTTTCAGGTCATCAGTCCATCTGGCTTGGGAGAAACCTATATCCAGCAGTGGATTGCGATAGGCTGATTGATTGATAACACATAAGATAAGTGTACATATATTCATATATAAAATCAGAGGTCACGGATCTCCATTTGCTACGATCCCGACATACTACTCTCGCTTCATTCACTCTCCTTACCTTTTTCATGCATGCTCGTCGGTTTAGGGTACTCCTAACCTGCCCCTTTTCTAACACTTCCCCAATTTAGTCCAGGTATGTGCGCCTAGGTCTTCCCCTTCCGACGGTGCCATCCACACTCGCCTCATACATCTGTTTCGTTACGGTTACCGAACCATTATAATATACCTTTTCAATATTAGTGTATATTCAAATAAATAAGTACTTACTGTACATACATTTATTCACTTGAATATACACTTATCTTTTTAAGAGACACTATCCATTTTTTTACACACATACCTATATTACAATTTACACTTGCCTTACAAGTGAATCTTGTTTAACACAAATATCAATGGACGATAACAGTTCGAGTCCGAAGCACAGAAGATAAAGTAAAGTAAGATTGAAATAATATAACTTTAGAAGTGGTAGCAGAGGCTCACATTACAGATTGCGGAGTGGATGAAATACTTTCTTTTTTTTTTAGCAGTTTACTCCTAAAAATAAGATATTTTATCAGTAAATTATTTTTTTTGCAATCCCTTTTTTGTTTTTTTAATACACGCCAACAACAGCAATTTTATTACAAATACAATATCTACTTTAAAATTATGAAGAGGAAAAATTGTATTTGGTGTGTGTGTGTGTATATGTTTGAATGAATAAACTCAAAAACTATTGTGCCAATTTCAAAAAACTTTTACCATTGGAAAGCTACATTCAAGCTGAGTAACATAGGCTATATTGTACTGCGTGATAACCGATATCTGCGCGAGCGGAGCCGCGGCCAACAGCCGCCTACAGGCCATAGTGTTGTATAAAATAGTACTTACCTCTTAACCGCTTAGATTATAAATTTAATTTGTTTTGGATTTCTGTTCTAGGAGTACTGTGCCTATTATGGTTTAGATGACAGTATCTGTCATATATGCGTTAGGCAGGTACTATGAAGTATAAGCAGAATATTAGTTATAAATCCCTAAGTACAAAGTTTGGCAAGCCTGTTGTTTTAGGCAGCAGCGAAGTTTAATTAGGTACTTAAATGTTAGGAGTATACTTAAGAAGGAATTTGTCTACATAGTAATACAGGTGTGAATTTAAGATGTATTTGTGTATTGATTTCGTATAAGGTGAGTAGATATTGATGATACATAGCCTAGCACCTTCCGTAATAAACGGGCTATTCAACATAAAAATAATTTTGCAATTCGAACCAGTAGGTCTTGAGATTAGTGCATTCAACCAAACAGTCAAACAAACATGTAGTTAGATATAATAATAATTGACTTCCGCTCTTGCTCGATCTTGGGGCAAAGGATGACCATTGCATGCACAGAAGAATTAAGTACATTTATGGCATTTCATACTTTGAATTGAATATTTATGAAAAAGTTTAGACGTATTCTTATCAAAAAGGTTCACATTGTCGATATCCCTCGCTGCGTAAATAAGCTTAGCAATGAAAGATCATTTTCTTGTGGCTAACGAAATTTAATTTTCACAATCAAATATGTCAGTCAATATATCATTATAAAAACTGGTGATTTTCCGAGAGTAAAAAAGTAGTCATATTCTTATTTCGTATTTCCAACATTAAGCGTAAGCAGATTTAGTGAGAGTTACCTTATAACTCGGATTAATGGCAGTGCAGACCAAACTTTTACTTCATTCCAATGAGTTTGAAAAACGGTACACCTAGGTAAGATAATGAAGAGTGAGGGTGAGGTCGTTGTATCATTACTAATGCTGTACTCCTTCGATTTCCGCCAGAGTAATCATAGTTCCATAATTTGGACGGTCCATTCTATATTATATTATTACGATTTATAAATGTTTCAGCTCTCATTCAATAGTTACCTGATGGTAGTGCAAGCGGTTGAGTCATTACGTATAATGCAGGTTTATTTAATGTGCACAGCGAAACAGTATACGGATTTACCCAAGCCTATTAGCATATTACTGAAATATTCATCACATAATGTTTCATAATAATTATTGAACAGTGTATGATGAATATAACAATGATTTAAAACATATACATTTTAACTCTTAGGTACGTATTTCATTATATGTATTTTATTCAATTAAATTGAGCAATTTATATTCTCTTTCTTCAAAAATCCAGTTGCAATAAATTATTTTGGAGTTTAATATTTTTCATGTAGAAAGTTTTAACATTGTTATTGGTTCCATAGTATCAAAATGATTTACTCTGTTTTTCCCATTCTTGCTCGATTTGATTTTTATTTTAACGAAGATACATTATTTTTATTAATTATCTGTAGGTACCATATTAAACATTGAATAAGAATTCATTAAAATAACCTATTCCAACAAATATTCGTATTCCATCAAATATACATAATGATGAAAATTAATGATTTACATGAAACGCAAGTCGCTGTGATTACAATTAATATAATATAACGTTATTTCCCAGTGGTGTCACGGTAAGCCAGTAAATTGAGGACTGATTACGGTGCTGTCGGGCAACGGGACAAATTTAGTTGTCCCAGGAACATCATCTATCAATTAATATATTGTCCTTAATGATTTGCTGTCATACCTGAACCAGTCATAAATAAGTAGGTACCTATAGGTAACATAAGATCTACGGTTTTGACATTCAGAAATGGAAGCTCGAACACCTACTCGCGGAAAATTTATTTTTTCGTAATGTGTAAGCAGGCGTTAGCGAGATTTGAAGGTATACACAATATGACTGTATAATAGAACCTTGTAGCTAGTAGGTCCTTAATCTAGATCTTTTAAAAACATCACATTTGATTAAATCAAAGTCTTAAAATAAATAAAACATCAATATTTTGATTGGAAGCAGGAAGTGGAATTATTAAAAAAATAATAACCTACTATTATATTAAAAAGAAATTCTGAAGAAACTAAACTTGTTAACTTAGCAAATTACTTTCAAAGAGCTTTACACAGTACTTGGATAAATATTAACCTTTATTAAACTCTCGAAGTCTCGATACATATCTCAATTTTGATTGAAACGACTTCTGGCCCTAATTTCTCTACATTTTTCAACATTAATATCAGAATATTGACTTTACACGTTGGCGAGTAGGTACTTTGGCGATTGCGTTCGCCAACACTCCCTTTCGACCTCCCGCCACACATCAAACATAATCACAAAGCGCCGCTCTACAGATTCGCCAATACGTGTTGGTGAAAGCTTTCCCTACAGTGTTGGTCAACGTGTGGATGGAAAGATACTTCGAGAAAAATATCACGATTTAAATTTAGAACAGGTGGCATTCGAAAATTCATTAATGTATTATTTCAGCAATGAATTCATCGTTATTAGGTATTAATAGTTATTGTTATTAGTGTGATAGAACTATGCAGTCCGACGGTGAGTTGCAGACAGTTTTATAGAAATTGCGGTTTTATTCATAGGTATATTCATTATTTGGTAACAATTCACAATACTCGCTAAATACTATCCTTTTGTGATTCTCGCATTTAACATAAATTGAACAGTATTCGCTTCCATAAAGACCGCTATTGAGCAGTTTCATCTTGCGGTTTGACTGATTAAGTCCGTCAGTTGATTGATACGATTGAAAATACTTCTATGACTTTCTTAATAGCTTTGTTCTAGATAATATAAAACGAATGAAAAAATGATATTACAAATGTTTTTTGATATATAAGTTTTGTACTACAGCTACATCAGTTGATACAATTATCTGATCTGGTGAAAAAATTAAATTCGTCTCCAACTAGAAAACAACGTGAAAAGCACTGATAATAATGAATGAGTCATTCGATTGCTTACAAAGGAGTATAGACGAGTGTCTTGTTAGGCGTTCCAATAAAACACTCGGTAGGTTCATAAAATATGTAATTTGATCTGGAGCGGTACCGGCGTCCGAATCCCCAGGGTAAAACGATCGGCCATTGATACGCAATGGAGATAGAATTATCTGAAAGAGTATTAGGTATATTTTATTAAAAAAAACATTTTAAGCTAAAAGCAATGTTCTCATAAAACATGATTTTATTTTATATAATTATATTGATCCCTTCTTATTGTATACTAGCTGTTACCCACGGCTCCGCCCGCGTGGTTGTCTTCTTTATAAATTGTAGCCTATGTGTTATACTAATGTTTTAAGCTATATTATTGTGAAGTTTCATTATAATCCATTCAGTACTTATTACGTGATGCTGAACATCCATCCATCCATCCTTACAAAGTTTCACGTTTATAATATTAGTAGGATTTGTATATATGTTGTTGTTTATTATGTGTATGTATATTATTTTAGATACTTATATTAATTATAGATAATGTAATCGATAATGAAAAAGACGAAAAAGTAAATAAATTTAGAAAAAAAAACTCATCTGAATGAAAAAATACCAAGAATTTAGATAGATTAAACTAGAATACTCGATATAGACAGGATAAAAGTAAATGCTACGACGGGACTCGAGCCCGTAATATTTCACTTGAAAGGGGATGAATGAATCTCTGAGCTACGGAGCCATGTCATGAGTATTTGAATTTCTACGACTGTTATCGTACGAACTATCGGCGCGAAGGAATGATGTTACAATAATTTATACACATAGTTTTTGATAACTCCGACCAATCCAGGCGTAAGGAATAGATTGCGAGTTCAATCTCGTCGGAGCAGTTACTTTTTCAGATCTAAATCGACTTAGAACAATTAGTATAATAATTACCTTAAAAAAATTCATTACAAAATTAAAATACCTTATATTTTTGCATCAATAGTAGATTTTAATTTTAAATACTAACATTCCTTTTGAATTTTTTGATGCTTATAAATATTTTTGTAAGCTAAGCATCCCAAATATCTCATAGAAATCAGTGAACGTTGATCAAATTTGTAATTCAAGACCCAGTCATTTTGTTGTTCGTCAGTATGCACTGTACGCAAATTACAAGCAAAGTTTCGCTTTTGAGGTGGTCAGCACATACTGCTTTGAATACTGCGGCCTGTGTAGTCTCGGCTTTAGTTAAATACAAAACTTTGTTTGGCTTCAGAAGTTACAGAATGCTTTGCGTTGAAAAATCACGCATGCCTACGCGTGGTCCTTTATCACACAACACGGGTTGACACTGCCAATAGAAAACGGGTTCTCTTTTGTTTAGCCATATTGATTTTACAAGGCTCAATGAAATATAAGTAAAACAACATGTTAAGCTCATGCGTATATTATGTCTTTGCTGTCGCTCACTGTCAAAGGATTATTGGAGATGGGAAAAGTTATAGAAAACGACTTCGTGACTGAAAAATCATGTAGTCTGTGATAATAGACTTCATAAAATTTGTAATACTTACTAAGGTAATTTTTTACGCTTTTTTCAACAAGCTTCCTAATAAAATTAGGGCTTACCTATACATAAATTTTATACATTTATTGAATTTTGAACTAATCTGGCCCGTGACAATTAATTTGGATTAAAAAAAAATTAAAGCTATTTCTTTCTGTCTTTCAAGGTAGACCTCTATTGATAACGTCATATCGTATTATAAAAATGAAAATTCTTCTCGCAGCTTGTTGGTCGTTGGACCCATGTCACTACACAAGCCTTCTAAAGGATCGGGTATCTCCCTTACTAAAAAAGGCACTCGGGGTGAAGAAAAATATGCTATTTAAGCAGAGGTAATAACAATATTTACGTTCAAATTTTAACAGAATATCAACTACCATTTATTCCCGGTTAACCTTCTAACTGAGACTCAGAGTAATTTACACAGAAGTTAAAAGATGTATTATGTATTATCATCAATACAATATACAACAATGCACTTGACACTGGTTCTGATCCAGATATGATGCTAGTTTCTCCGAAACCAAGCCAATCGCACCAAGTATGTGGTGCCAATATTATGATAACGCTAAGATTCTAAATGAATATAATTATGATTATTACTCATTTTATATTTTAAATTTTAAATTACACGTGAAATAAAAATTATTTTAATTGGATATTTAATTCAATGTGTGTCATAAAGGTGCATTCGGTAATGTATAATCAAACTAAATAACTATTTTGAAAGTACCTTATGATTTTACAAAGCGGGACGTCAGAATTATTGGGTTCGTTTCTATTAATAATACAATTTATCTTAATTATAGTTAAGTAGGTAGTATCTCAAATTAATTTAACTTTGTTAAAATATAATTTAAGCTTAACTTTTCCCCTCGAGAGAATTCTCAAGGGACCTTCAAAAGGAAAAAATAATTGCCAAATTCCAGCATGTGTCTACCCGTAAATGTTTTCCCTCCCGTCAGAAATTCTTTGGCGTATAAGAAAAAATGTAGCTATGTCCTCAAAACTGTTCTGAAATGCAATATATTTTTGTCTGGGCAAATAATACTTCTTACTATGTGTATCAACGTTACGTATTTACATATTTTCATCATTATTATTTGATTTATCTTCACTATCATTACTAAAGATAAAAAACTGCATATTATAGTAATATTGCTTTTTGTCTTTCTTTAGAAGAATATTAACTTAGCAACTGAAATTACTAATATTCCCTCTAACCCCTTCGAGTTAAGCTCAATAGCTTGTGATAGGGGTGGGTTCACGACAGTAGTGTAATGACTAGGACTTGAACCCAGGATCTTCAAGGCCGACTCCTTAACCATTGAGCTACCGGCGCTTATTAATTACTTTTGAATTTTTCTCAAGATTGAACACGACTCTTTTCAAATTGTTATATCTTATAATATCTGGCTATTTATGTCTTGATGCTAACGAAAGATAAATACGTCCTAAATAGACTAATATAAAAAAATAAAGCCCTGTATAAAACCTCTATCGTATTTTGTGTTTAAAAACCTGTACTTTGTTGCTCACTTTGGGAAAATCTATTCAAACACAAAATAAATGTAGCTTTCACAGTGAAGAATAATTAATTTGAGGTGAGAGCTACTCTAAAGGTAATTAATTACTTCACGTGTAGGTACACTAAATTGTTATGTGCTGAAAATACGCTGAAATATGTTTTATGTCAAAAGAATAATAATATATTTTAGAATTACCAGTTTAATTTCCCTGCAGCGTGTACATGGCATGGCATAAATCCGTTGTAAAATAATAAATGCGATGAAATTCAAGCACTCATGTTGGCCGGCGCAAAATGGCTATCCCGTCACGTCCTTGAATACAGCCGTGGTGGGTCGAAAGTGGCAACGGGTGTGGGGTGTTTCAGTCTGCATTTAGTGTATGAATGGTTCTTTTGGACCCAACGTAGCATAAATCAGACGGTTTCGTACGAATGCTCTTGTGACTAAATGCTTGTATCTACTATTTAAGACCATGTTATACAACTACACGTACCTATACGCTTCAGGGTATACGCTTTTTAAAAAGCACCCTAATTAAATTAGTGATTTACCTATCCATAAATTTTTTAAAAATATCCGAAGAAAGTTATACCAAAAAGTTATTATAAAATTCAGGGTTATTTGGATGATATATAAGCCTGGAATGAACTGTTCATTCCACTGGCTGCTCAAGCAAATTACTAGACAAAGTAATGTTTGTTAATATACCAAAACAAAGAATAGCCCACTGATTTTCTTGCCGGAGTCTTTTCAGGCCGGGGCCGCGTTACGAACCAGCGCGGTGCGGTGGTATAATATTATTACCTATATTAGGTATTGTAGATTATGTAGTAAAAGTACTAGTAAAAGTTGCTACTTCCGAGATTATCTAGAACCAGACAGACAAAAATGAAAAAGTATCATAACACATCTATACTCATAATGTTCGTATTAAAAACGATAACCACTTTCTATAGTCTCACCATGAAAAAAAAAACAACCTGCTGCTATTTTTTTTAACGGAAGCCAGTAATAGGCTACATGTCGACCATGAACTTTGAACCTCATCTATGAAGGGATCTGAAAATGAAATTCGTGCGGTTGTTTTAGAGATTTGCGAGGTCTTATAGATACACAGCAACATATTTACATATTATGAGTGATTTTAGAGGTATAAAATTGTACCGAGGAAGAGCGAAATTGTTTAGTTTATGCTTTGTCACTCGTTACAAATTCATAATCTTCTTTTAAATTGCCAAACATCCGTCAATCAATGTGTTTTGAGTGGTGCAAAGCCAAAGAGTATCTCGCAAACAGTGATGCGGCAAATACTTATTTTCTTAATTGATTTGTAAGCGAGCTAGATGATACAATGTGATCGTACAAAACCCTTGAGCGAGTCCAATTCTCACTTGAAGACTTTTTATTTACTTATTATTTTTAGTTACTTATTTAGTTTGATATCATTTTTTCCAACTCAGTTAGAGATGACCTTTCAGTCTAACCACAAAGCGACCGAAATTCAATATTGTCTGTGAAGTGACCCCTCTAACTCGTACTACCGTCGATATCAAACCTCGTCAATAACGATATCAAAGTTCTGTAATTAAACCACTACTCGGACTTTTTAGCGCTCGAACTACCCATAAAAGCGACCATAGATGTTCCTATAGCAACTGGGCCCGACAGTTTAACGTGCTTTTTGAGTTATGGCGGGTTCTCAGTGTATTAAGAATGATGATCCATTCTAAGGCTGACTAATTTCGTTTAATTTGCATCCACAGTCTAAAGAACTCTTACACTAGATTACTACATCGTATCCTCTTGATAGGAATACACCAATTTGTTGTGTAGATGAGGCTAGATAAATATATTTTCTTAGCAAAATTCTTAGCATTGTAGAAACCTATTAAATATAAAATGGACGAAGTATTTTACCTAGTCGTCCATAAACGCTTGCAGTGTGCGCCAGAGTAGCAATGGGCGCGAAATGGCCTGTGAACTGATAGTGAAAAACGTGTACTGGTTATGAAATTAAGTTGTACTAAGTTGAAAAGGGTGTTAGATTTCATTATGTAATAGTTCAATTGAAATATCTGTTGCGTGTTTTTATTCATCGTTGGACTTAGTGATTTTGTTTCGAAAAACTCTATTAAAACTTGTCAATTTAAGATTTAGATTTTTTTAAAACGATTCTCTATAAACTCGAACTAGGAAACTTAATTGAAAAATTACATAAAATAATTTTTTTTTTTTTGCAATACAAGAATATGTACAGAATTTTTTTGAAAAACAATTAGTAAGCTGGCTAGTATGCATCTCCCCAAAGATGGTTGTATAGGGGAATTTCGAATGTTTCAGACGAGGCTTCGTGGTTTAGCGGTCAGAAGGTTCCCCCTGTTAGAAAAAGATTGCGATAAACTAATAATCAACTAATAAATATTAAACTTCTTCACTGTCTCTAAATGAAAAATAATAACAGCTAATATGTTAAATATATAAAAAAAAGCAGTAAGAAATGGGATGTTACAGCTTCGTCGTGTACCCAAGATGGATTGGGTAATATGTAATCCTATTCGAAATAACTGAAGGGAAATCCCAGGAGTGTATTTAGGTATTGAATGATCCTCAGTTGGGTGATTGATGAGTAGGATAAGACAATATGAAGTACGCAGCGTTGACTACGAAAATTGGGGCATTTGAAAATAGGAAGCCGTAAAAAATTCTCTAGTTCACTTTGACTTCGTTTTTTTTGTGTGCTTCAGGGTATATGCAATGTGTACCAGACATAGATAAATAATAATCTTGTGACGAAACGATCTCCACAGTTTGTCATAGATGTCATTTGAAAAAAACCGAGTGATAAGTGTTGGTTATTCAACCATCACTCAATAACAGGTTGTGATTGTTGATTAGCTGAATGCCAACAACCGCTGAGAATATAAAATACCACATGCAGTCTATAATTATTATGGTATTACTCACCAAAGGTGTGAATTTGAGAACATTAACAAAGCAAAAGCAAAATACAATTTATTACAAGATACCTACACACAGATAACATCAAACGCTATAATTCACACGACATTCAAGTTTGCAATGGTCTTCGGTATCGGTTATGAAGTTTAGTTACTTTGGTTTGGCACAATTCTCGTTAAACTTGTTATTAAGCGAGTTAGTTCACTGTAGCTGAATGAATACTCTCAGACAGCTTAGCAGTTACACAAATTAATCAAAACTTTAATTAGATACATTGGTAATTGCTAAAGTAACACAGAATATTCTTAAATCGGGTCCGATATCTTCATTTTCGGAATTTGAAAAGGGACATTTTATCAGATCTGCCTGTTACAACTTTTTTGCCTTCCATGATAAATATCCATTATATTTGTATTTATTTTTGGTATTACTTTGGTATCGATAATATTTTAAGTGTGAAGTAAAAACTAAACCGAATTGGTTTTATGTAAGGTTTAATCAACTGGTCGTTTCACAGACGGAAGTAAACGTTTGTGGGTTGCCTTATTAGGCCAAACATGAAAACATTAATTAAATCCCTTAAAATTACATAACTCTTTACTAATAAATTGTGTAAAGTCTACGTATAATGGTGTCGTATCCTTCCCATTTCGTCTCATTTACACAACGAACATTAAGCCATCTCATTATAACACACACCTACTTCCTCAATTTTATTATTCATTCTCCTCTGAGGCCCGTATTTTAGAATGATACTCAGTTTTTGAAAAAGATCTTTGTATGAACAATCTGTCATATCAGCCAATACATGCCTAATAATTTGAAATGGCTCTCTATAGTTCACTTTTACCCCGTTAAAAACGTTATATTACGAGTATTAAATATCATGGCTACCGTCTTGGATATAATATTTTCGTATGTCCATTTCGTTCTCACTAGAAACTAGAAGAAAGATGCTATATCTAAATCGAGAAGAGAAAATTATATAATAGTAAATTACTATTCACTACTGACTTATTATGGAGCTAATAGGTTCCAAAGCATAAAGATAATATGCTTAGAATTAGGCTTGCTGGCTTGGTGGAAAAGAAAAAACCTTGTGTAGCTTTCAATTTAACCTAACAAAACTCTGTTGTGGAAGATATTAATAAAAATCGGCATCACATATAAAGATATGGAAAACGCCACCTGCTTATGGATGAGTCATTCAATTTCCTACAAAGGATAGGCGAGTTGTCTTGTTAGACGTTCCAATAAAACTCTCGGTAGCTTCATAAAATATGTAATTTGATCAGGATTGGAGTCGGCGTCCGAGTCTCTTGGGTGAAACGATCGGCCATTGAGGTTCACTGGAAATACAACTGTCTGCATACTCTTATTGAGGTAACAATGTCTTGATCTATGTCACCGATATATTGGAATAGAGTCTCATTGAACGATTTATTTTGAAATAAGCAAATGTTTTGAGATCTTGAGTTACATTTGTTGCTGACTGTTATTTAGCACTTAATTCCAAACGAGGTTTCATTCTTTTGCCGATATTAGTTAAGCACGATAATTTATTAAAATTTGAGATATAGCCGTAGGTGGGAATTAGCATTAAAACCATTCTTTGAAAGTTTAATAGCAATTCGCATAGCCTTTGTGAACTCAACCGTCCCTAAAACTTTCTTTGTAACGCTTTTTCAGACAATTATTTTATTAAAAGAAAATCTCATTCAGTAACTTTTTCAAACTTATTGTTTATTTCTTTCACAATATATTACTTGTCGTGTAATGTATTTATTGGAAGAATAATGGTATTTCATTATATTACTGGAAGCGTGACATTTAATGAACGATTGATACAATGTTAATAAACAAAGTTAAATTCTTTCTATCATTGTATTTTTTTACCTCAGATGCGGATGCTCAGCAGATTTATTGACTGAAACATGATTATTATGAAGGCTTAGTAGTGTACATGTACCTCTTTAAAAATGCTTTATGGGTACGTATATCAAGCGTACCTTATTTCTTTTTTGAATAAAAGGTTTCATATACCTTGTTATCAATCATTTGAAATCATCTAACTTTCACCCTTCTCAAGTTATACATACTGAAACCCGATTTCCTCCGGTGCATTTACTATCCTAATATAACTCTTCGGTATTTCTAATTCAAATAAAAATGCGTGGTTAGGTTTTTGTCTACTTCAGTTCTTGCTCACTGAAATAAGTTATATTGATAACAAATAAAATATTTTCTCTACAAAAAATAGTAGATTAGATTAGTAGGCGTTAGTTCAGAATTCCTTCATGCATCCAAAAGATAAGATACCAAGTAAGATGGCTAAGTCATCTATTATCTTTTCAAGATTATTTCATAAGGATGTGATGAGCAATTTCCTTTTTTCCTGACCACTTTCTATATAGGTATGTACTCTTAGTATTTTAATTTATCAATACATAAATTACGGTTCTTACCACAAAAGGCTCGCAGCCTAGTACTTAGGCCTGTTTAACGTGCCTCGTGTAATCAGTGAAATGAGGGAGATAGGGTCAAGAGTGTCCAGTCGTACGCTGTAAAATGATTGTTATTTTTTTGTTTTACAGAAAAAAAAATCCTAGACAATTTTCATATCCTATGTCCTAGCGCCCAGTAGCGGCCTGCAATAGGCTACCTAATAGATGGATTGGTACAAAAGTATTTATAGTTGTTTGTAATGATTTCAAAATGACATTTTTCTGTTAACGTTACCATGAAGAAATGCAAAAGAAGAGACAATGAATCTTTTAACTAAACCAAATCAATGACACTTTTACAAATATGCTATGAGGAAATAGAACTGTGAATAGACATACGATGTCATAGCACTCTTTGATAGATCGATACTATTCACCAGACGATACGATACGTTATTAATTGCCACACGACACAGGTTTGATGGGACGAGACTCTTTGACGGAATTAGTCTTCTATGCACTAGCCGATGATAGTCAACTGAATTGATTATTTTGGGAAGGTAGTTTCTTTATATAACATTTTATTTATTGGTTTATGTAATACTATATTCTATAAGAGTAGAGTAAGAGATCAAAGTGTATTATGTTCGTCAATATATCTTTTGAGATAAAAGCATAATCCTTAATCCTTAAAAGAAAGGAGTACACTCTTGGATTTAATATTACATTATTTGAATGTCATGCACCTTTGGTCCTTTCTGACCTTTGAGTATTTATTTTTTATTATAACTCGTAAAATATATTTAACCCGTTATATTTGATATCTGTTGGGGAAGGTTTGAAATAGATTATGAATCCTTTTCGTATTACATTTTTCGGTGAACAAAAATATGGCACATTCTATTACCTATATGAATTTAGGTTTGCATAATTCTCAAGAGAGATATTACAGTTTGGAATACATAGTAAATGATTCATAATCTTTTCATTTTGTATCTTTGAGTCAAAGTTATATTGTTTTACTAGCCTATGTCCTCCGGCTCTCCGTCCGCGTGGCTGTCGGTTATCGCAACCTAAGCGCCATCTGTGCAACTTAAATTCTATATTACTAATCATAACTCTGGTTCTACTTGCAATTAAACAAACGTAAGATTTTAAGTTGGACCGTTTGGTCCAACCCTTCAAATAAAAACAAACCGCATCGAAATCCGTTTAACAATTTTTGCGTCCATCGCGGCCAAACAAACTTTTTACAATTATATAATAGTATAGATAGAAAGAACATATACGTATAGATAAAAAAATACACCTAGGCATTAATTTTGCGATTGTGTATTTGTTAGCCTATACCTATTTATAGTGTAATCGTAATCCTGTACGTATCTAGTATAAGCGGTACACTTTTATTACTTACTCTATTGATAACCTAACTAGTTAATGTTTTGTTTATAAAGTATATCTATACATAAACAGTAAGTAATGCTCTTTCGTGATATAAAAGAGCGTAACACAATTTAAGCTTATATAAACTGTCTTGATATCTCTCTGTGTACACGACATTATTGACACATTATTATCATGTTTTAAATACAATGGCTCCAAAAGAACAATATATTGAGATAGCTCATCGAAGAGCGGCAGAAAAGAAGACTCACGTTAGTTTCCCGCAACTGAAGTACCCTTCACTCAGAGATGAAGGATCAAAGCACCCTGTACAATGGTTGGAAGGCAAAGCTATGGACGATGGCGCAGAGGGATTATGGAGAGTGAATGATGGTATTTACGATCTCAAGGAATTTGTGAACAAACATCCTGGTGGCGCGGAGTGGTTGGAGCTGTCAAAGGTAATTTAATAAATATATTTCCTTTGAGCAATGCTCATGGAGTTATCACATATAAGTTATATTTATATGTAGTACAAAGAATATTATGTGCAAATTAGACCTTTCTGCATGGTGGTACTCAACTTTGTAGAAATGTTTGTGTTCAATACAGCTGTTATAAACCTAGCTGCTCCATGCAGGGTCTGTGCTGTTCCTATGTTCTTGTTAATTTTTTTTCGGTCATAGTCATGGTCATAGATCATACAACTTATTTAGATTATTGTTACATATTTTTGTGACATAGAGCTTAGTATTTTAGCAATCACCACGCCCTGTTAATTATTATAATAGCTAAATAGTATTTTCACTTAAATAAGTAGTCGTTGTTATTTTAATAATATGTGTGTGTGTGATGTAATGATCCGACAAGCTGATGATGAGATGAACCGATTTTGATCTAGTTTTATTGTTTGAAAGGTGAATTAGTCAGGAGTGTTTTTAGCTTTGTTTGGTGAAAATCAGTACAAAATAATATGATGAATCCATAACACGTACTAGACAGAATAAATCCTAATAGGTATCTAATAGTCTTATTTCTGTCTTATGCTTTATATATTTTTAGTAGAATTTATAATATGCGAAATTATAAATTAACAAAGAACTTTATGTTATTAAACAGGGTACAGACATTACTGAAGCCTTTGAGTCTCATCACTTGTCTAATGTTGCTGTCAAAATGTTAGAAAAATTTTACGTTAGAGATGCTAAAACACCCAGAAACTCGCCCTTTACATTCAAAGAAGATGGCTTTTATAAAACGTTAAAACGAGAAGCCGTTGAAGAGCTCAAGAAGATATCACCAACCGAATCGAAGAGAACCGACAATATTATTGACGGTCTTTTGGGAACTTTGATGATGACATCCTTTTTATCTTTATGGCTAACAAATTACTGGCTTGCTTTGCTATCATATCTGATAGCGTCCGTGTGTTTAGCATGGACAGCAGTTGCTTCACATAATTACTTACACAGGAGAACAAACTGGAGAATGTACCTTTTCAATTTAACCATGTGGTCTTACAGGTAACTTTAAAATTATATTGGGTACCTACCATGTAGGTAGCAAGTTTGAGAACTATTGAGAACCTGTATTTATTTTTACAGGGACTTTCGAGTTTCTCACGCACTGTCACATCATTTATATCCCAATACTCTCATGGATTTAGAAGTTAGTGGATTGGAGCCTATTGTAGTTTGGAACCCTAGAAAAAAACCGGCATATGCTAAGTTTACGCTATTGGTTGAGCTTGCAGTTTTCCCTTTTCTTTTTATCTTAGCCTTTATCAGGAGGTAAGGTTTTTTATTTCATTTCGTATTTACGTGATAAAAATATTATATATTCATACCAGATAAAAGTTTCAAAAAATATCTTTTGTTTCAGATTTTCCTTAAACTTCACAAAAAAAAACTTTTTTAAGAATCACTACAAATGGCATGATGGTATCGGTTTCCTTCTACCAATATGGATGTATTATGCTAGTGGTGCCTCTTTCATAGATACAATATCGATGTGGCTGTGGATCGACTGCACCGCCAGTTTAGTTTTCTATGGTATTGGATCTAATGCAGCTCACCATCATCCAAAAATTTTCAAAGATGGTGACGAAGTCCAGTGAGTATTCTTATTCTAGTGTCCAATAACAGATGAATGTTATAGTTTATTTTATTCAAGCTCATTAACTGAAATATTTTTTTGTAACCCCCTCCTAATCTATTCTTCTTAAGTTCCTTTATTTTTGGATAATAATATCTATTTCTTACCACCTATCAATCAAGTACAAGTTTTCTAGATTTCTGGTATTATTTTTGTCAACCGTTGGAGTTTTGTAAAAAGAGTACCTACGTAACATGCATAATATTTTATATAACATTTTAATAACAGAAACTAGCAGTACATGTCATTACAACAAAACATATTTTGAATTTTTTAGGGGTCCTACTGTAGATTGGGGCATGCATGAACTCGAAGCTGTGATGGATCGCACTGATATTAACGGGAATCATTTTAAAGTAATGACCAACTTCGGCGACCATGCATTACACCACCTCTTTCCCACTGTTGACCACGCTTTTCTGAGTCATTTGTACCCAGTGTTTTTGAAGAATTGTGAGAAGTTTAAAGCTAACTTCCGATTGACATCTTCTATCGATCTTTTCATTGGTCAACTAAAAGCGGCAGTCAAGGAGGATCCTAACGTCTTAAGTGTTACAAAGTAAACTATTTTAATTTAGGAATTTTAATCCTATACCTATCGAAAAGCCGATAACAGAAATAAATAAAAGTTCTTGTTCTTCTTCTGAAAATAAATTCTATAGAATTTTAATTATGTGAAATGAAATGATGTTCTTTTAAATGATATAAGTACACCTGTGGCCTGTGAAGATGAAAGTGGTAGTAGGCAGACCACAGCTGTCAAAAGACCGAGGGCTGTTGAAGCAAACGAGATCTAGAGTGGTGAACGCAGAAAGACAAACGGAAAGGTGCGAGTGTGAGACGATGACCTGAAAAAGATGGTTGGTATAAACTGGATATGGAGAGCGGAGTTTACCAATATTTCAAAATTATAATCAGGTATTATATAACTTTCGCAAAGCAATTTTCCAATGACTACTAATTAAATCGTAGTTGGCCTTTGTGTCAATTTATTTAAAACAAAAACATTATGTTTACTATTATTGTTAAACTTTGATAAGGGTAGATAACAAGAGTCACAACTATGACCCGAGGGCCCAGAGCGCTGATAATAAAATAACTCTTGTACTGATAAATGATATTTATTTGTGGCTCATGAAGAATAACATTTAGAAATCTAGTACATTTCTTCATCGTTATCGACTTCCTAGTGATTTTCCCGGTTACTTTCAAAGCGTTTTGATATTAATGAGAGTGATCATAAATTCAATCTAGAATTACATTGCATTCATTCTTCAGCTTACATTGTAGTGACCTCTCATAATATGATATGATGAACAAAGGTCATTCAACAAAGAACTAAACGCATAGGTATAACTCGTCAAATAAGTAAGCTGAAGTGGCAGTGGGTTCTTCATATAGCCACTGGTATGAGGAAGGCTAAGGATTGGGAGCTATGGCGCATATTGGGAGAGGTCTATGTCCAGCACTGTACTGCTATGACTTAATTGATTGTTATACATAGCAATTTAAAATATCGCAAATATAAATGTTAAACGCATAATCATTTAAGGATAAACATAATGCAGCTTCACGTTTTCACATCTAGATCCGTTCAGCTGTTAGAACGATTGAATAACAAATATCCATAAACCTTCAAATTCTCAAACCCTCAAATTTATAATATAAGTAGGATAAAATCAGAGTGGCATACATTTTAGGTCAATGGTGTAGGTCGACACGCATAAACGGGTTACATGGGTCACAATAACTTAATTAAAGAGACTTCGTGAAGGATGGAAAATTGATGACTAACTAACAACTTGAATGTTAAGTGAGTATTTGACACGAGGGCTGGTTTCAGCTAGAAACGAGGTCCCCTTTTGAACGATATTATTAACTTAAAATCTTCCTCACTAGTAATAAACATTCTGCAATTTTCAGTTTGTTTTTAAGAAGTGAAGTGACGATTTATATGAATGTTTGGTTTTACGAATCTGGTTAAAATTTGTTCAGTGATAGTTTATAGTCTGGAACAACAAATAGGATACTTGTCATATAGATAGTCAGAGTTGTGACATATTTGAAATACTTGTATTTAAAATACAAATACAAAATACAAAATACGTATTTTGGATTTTGTACTTAAGTACTTTTTCTAAAAAGTATTTTGTATTTTATTTGAAATACTATTCGAGACGTATTTTGTATTTGTAAAATGGTTTGTAAAATACAAAATACTTTTTTATTCTTAGCTTCATTTTTCTAAAGCATTCCGCGATTCAGTAAAAACAAGAAATGGCCACTAGTGTTTGAAAGTCTATGCGCAAAATGACAGATGAAACAAAATGCATATAAAACCTGACCAATAATATATGAGGGAACCCTCTTGACAATCCTCAAAGTCACTGTTACGTTTTGCAGTGTTGGCAGCTATTTCATTATTTCTGTGTTGTTCGCTCGAAATGTCTTTAAAAAAATGCCAAAACAAATTGTTTTTAAACAATATGCCGCGTAGGCAATAAGACGTTATTTTAACGATTCGTATTTAAGTGATTATGAATTTATAAATGTATAAAAAATACAGAAATAGAAAAATATACCTATTTATAAAAAACCGGTACGATTATGCGTCCACACAGATGCAACATGTCAGATGCTTTTTTTGAAGATCTTGTGATTTTAAAATCTTTTATAAATATAGAAAACCAGTAACTTTACCATAAAGTATTTTATTTTAATAAAGTATTTTGAAAATACATATTTTGTATTTAGTATTTAAATACAAAAGGCAAAAGTATTTTGTATCTTGCATTTGAAATACCATATTAAAAAAGTATTTGCATTTTGTATTTAAATACTTTTCGAAAAGTATTTTGTACATCTCTGTAGATAGCATACTAATAGAATGGGAGTTGAAGTGGAAATAGGAATAGAAGTAAAATATAAGCCACCCATCTCTTCTCAAACGTATAAGGTAACTAAGGGTTATTTAACATCAGACAGCTATACCTATACTGCCCAGACTCAGACTAAGATTCGTAGCTCGAGTCACCAATATTGCCTGGGATAAGGCCATAGGCTCTCCCCCTATTACGTGGAACCAAATACAATGATTGGTCATCATCATTCCCTGAACCTTTTTCCCAACTCAGTTGGGGTCGGCTTTCCAGTCTAACTGTGATGCGGCTGAACCTCGATATTTTCCGTGAAGCGACTGCCATCTGACCTCCACAACCAATGGTCTAATGACCAATGGCGATATTGAAGTTCCAAGTTAGGCTGGTTGGACTTTTGAGGGCTCCAACTACCCGTAACGACTGCCATAGATGTTTGTATGGCAACCGGGACCGACGGCTTAACGTGCTCTCCGAGGCACTTATAAACCTGCGATAAATACACACATAACTTCGAAAAGCATCGAAAAGTCATTGGTGTGTGCCATGGTAAACCTGGGATCGAACTCGAGACCTCGTCTCAGCAGTCCATTACCCATACCACTAGGCTACCGCGGCAAATACAATGATTGGTGTTATGTGGATTTTAATTCACGTCTGACTAACCCTCCGGAGATAAAGGAGTGTTTATATAGGTATGTATGTTCAAAAATTGTAGTGTTGCGGCCGTGCCGCTCTGTAGCGAAAAAAATCTAAATAAAAAGTAAAATAATTTACTTCACAAAAAAGTGTACTCACAATGCGAGTGCGAGAGCGATTTTGTTCATACTCAAAATTTTCAACGAACTACATACATTTTCTAGTCACAATGCGCCTAAAGATAGTTTCACATAAAAAAAATAACCACTGAAGTAAGATTATTAGGAGAATAGCACCGAGTATCGACAAAACCAAATGATTAGCATAAAACATACCTCAGTTTAAATATTGCCAAATGGAGCACACCAAGTTTGTAAACAGTGTCCCATTGTTCCTGAAACACCCGCACCTTCTGGCGATCTATAAAACTTGTTAATTACAGCCGCGCGTGCCTACGTTGATTGATTACTAAAATCAAGGATGGCAGTTTGAGTTTTAAATACGCTAAATAAAGCGTTAATATAAAATAAAGTATTAGCGTATTCTTATTTATTTTTTATATTACACCCAAGACTCAATTTATTTGTTGTCTTTTGTTATTTTTTTTACTTATACCACTTATATTCACATTCTAAATAACGTTTGCGTACAAAATCATTAATTTTGTAAAAAATACAATTTGCTCAAAACGAGTCAGTACGTACCTACTCGCAGTCACATCAGAGTGGCACACAGTGGCGACGTAGTGCACTTTACGGTAAGCGAAGCTTTATGTTATAGAATGACCATAGGCATTCGGTATGGGCGTTGGTCGTTTTAATTTCAGATTTTGAATTTTGGACGCACCATTGGATATACTTTACATTATGCAACTCAAACGAAACTCGAGTTCTCGCAATTCGATTTTGACGTCTCAACTACCTATCAGTAGCTCTCCAGATGGTGCAAATGAAACCACACGGAAATATCAGCAAGATAGCGGATCCTAGGGATTGACGAAATTCTAGTTGACGAAACTTCAGTTTCCTTTCAGTTGTTTAATGTAAGAACGGACCAAACTGACCGGAAAAGAAGATGTTTTCTTGTTTGTTACATACTTATAAAGCATAATACACTGTAATACTGGTGTTCCGAAATATAAATAAATCCTGTCTCTGGAGCTGTTAGGGTAGGTGGGTAGAAAAAAAAATTATACCATGATAGTAAAGTAAAGGGTTGTAGACGCTTGACAAAAATACTTAAGATCAGTCAAATATAGTCAGACTGCAAAAAACGGACCTCAGATTCCGATGTACGACTAACGCTAAGATTAAGAAGAAATATAGGGTGATATTTACGTTGTGAACAAAACTTCTTACAAAATTAAGATACCTAGATAAGATATTGAAATCGTAACATGGCGGAAATCCATTACAAGAAGATATATTGGGGGAGAGAGAGATACAAACTCAACCACGGTTTGAAAATAGCAATAGTAAAATATCACAAATTGTCATTGAAGGGATTGCCAAACCGCATCTCACAAAGCAAGTAAAAAGACTTCTTACCAGAGGAGATACGATTTCGAATGTGCAATATTCTGCAAGTGTGACTAACAAACCTCGATACGTGTTTCGTCTTTACACGAGGCATCTTCAGGATCTTTTTAAGTCACTCTGTAGCGAGCGACTTAAAAATCACAGAATAATACTTAGTATTATGTAGTATTACAAATGATAGAAATAACAATTAAAACATTTTAACAATAAGTGGAAGGATACTTGTCTAACTTATAACTGTCACCCTTCTAAGAGAACATTAAAAACATAAACCAGCTGGCACCATCAATTAAATTGCAGGGACCAAAATTAATGTGGTACTAAAATTAGTCTTCTTTTTTAATGAGGATGAACAAAGTAGAACTAAAAGGAAACATTTTGTGACTGTTTATCAAGAAACGTTTTACTTCTTAAAAAGCTTTTCACGATTGTGTTTGTAACTCTCTGTTTGTTTGCCTTAACGTGCCTTTTACTTGTATATAAACTGATGTTAGCTAGCAAAATTTAGGCTAATTTTTTAGACGAATTATCATCATAATTCTTGCGTAAAATTCTAAGCTCGAAGTCCGGGGTCCACTTCTTCCAGTCTAACTGCGTGGTCTAAGTACAACTTACACATTTTGCGTGAAGCAACTGCGTTTCCACAACCTGTAGGTATAGACGATATTGAAGTACTTCTGTTACCAGTTGTTGAACTTCTGAGGGCTCAAATTACCCATAAAGAGTGGCATAGATGTTTGTATGACAGCTGGGATCAACGGTTTAACGTGCTCTTTGAGGCACAACCAGTTCACTGACGATGGCCATATTCATGCATACAAATATTATTACGGAGCCAGGATCAAACCGGAACCTCCTGCGTAGCCCGCCGTCTGAATCTAGATTGATGAAAGGTATCTGTGACGACGTATATGTCTGTGACGTTTTGTGGTACTTACATGGGAAGTTCAGGGAATAGAGTACATGTACTGTAAGAAACTTTAACACTTTACACGTAACTTTATTCTATCGGAGTATCTACTAGTTCGTAGAAGTCTAAAAATATTTTTATTTAGTCGTTTGTAGTACTTACAATGTACTAAGTAAAATTCTGATATTTTATTAAATAATTCCTGAAATAAAAATCCTCCGTATTTTGCTGTGTATGAAATGAATATAGAAAAAACCTCGCAACATCCCATTTTTGTTGGCCTTTTTGTGTGAATGTAAAACGAAGTACATAAATAAATGACGGCTATATTATACAAAGAGCGTTTTTTATTATACAAGGAACGTTTATGTCGTTCAGCGGCCATGACCACAACCCTTAAATGAATTAACTGACTTTACTCTTGCAATTTTCAAATTTCGAATTCTGAAGCTCATTTGTTGTGTTTAATGTACCGATTGTCAGAAGCATGTTATATTTACTAGCTTTAATGAAGTTATAGCTCTCTTACATCGTATATACATGTTTATTTAACTTGTTACAGGTTAAAACGCAACGTGTTAATCAATCAATCATTTTATTACTGAACATGTTACATATAAGTACATCTTCATGTAAGTGTAATGTTTAAGTCATCGAACTCACAATCAAGAGGTTTTAGTTTCGAATTCACACTATAATTGGCACTATCCCACTGGTCACTAAGCAGTTTATATTTATATAGCTACTATAACATGTTATACGTAGGAATTAATGTTATAAGAGCCGGTAATGTCTAAAGCTTTGAATTTACAATCAAGAACATTTTTATAATGTCTTTCAGAATGTCTTACAAGTAGGTAATGTGCTTTGATCACTTCAGATAAAACTATTTAAAGCTTGAAATTTATTGAACAATTATTTTGCTCTTACAATAATCTAGACAATGAAGAGTAAAATAATAGTTTTAGACTTCAGTAAATTTAAAATAAAAACATGACGTGTACTCAGAAAACATTCAATCCTTTATGCCATAAGGTTTTCAGAGTAGCCAGTTCTTAGTAACTAACAAACAAGTCTTACAATAGAATATTTGTATGGCGGTAGTTGTATTTATAACATATGTTTACCGCCAAGCAATATGAAAGGAGATTATTCTCGAGTTACTTTGTCTACGTAACAGAGTATGAGTGTGTTTTGTTATAACCAGATTATCTCGCTTGTAAGGAAACGGTATCAAAAGATGATGATCTACCTACAATTAGATTTGTGAAAGATATACATAAGATTTCGAGAAGATTCCAAATAAAATAAATTTAAATGGGACAAACGTTTGAAATTCTAAGCCAAATGTGGTGTATTAAGAATGAGTGTATTTTAACTTATCTGTATTGATTTCAAGTGTACTTTAATACGATGTGCGTGAGAGAGACTGAAGAGAAAGTATTTTATTTATTTTTATTTTATTTTATTCTTCATGTACACATAAATTATATCTATATACAATAGTGAGACGAGATGTACATGTACATGAGATTGAAAGTGATACTAAGCCTAATTCCATGGAAAGGATATTCTTGGCTCAATAACTCATTACCGACTACATTCTTAAAAGTTTTTGATGAAATTTCTATTACCTTAACGGTGAAAATTAAATTAGGAATTCCTTGAAGCGTAAAATATTTTCAATTTATCTATTACGCATTGAGTGCAGCTATTTATCTCGTCTAAGTTGATATAAGCATTCATTTACGCATACATAAGTAGTAGTTTAATACAACCTAGAATATTATAGTTTAGATTGATGAATCATATTTATGAAACGGGGGTGAATGGCTCACCAGGTATGGGTCTACCTTGGCATACGTATGCCAGATCGAAGGCATTTTCAGGTAAGGACGCGTTAAGAGTATCTGAAACCTACGAGCATGTATGAAAATTTTAAGCAATTAGTATGTCAACGGTTTCAAATCGAATTAGACCGAAAAAAGTGAATGTTCTGAAGGGAGTTGAACCTTCGTTCTTTCCCCTACCATTACCCCAAAATTCGAATGCTGCAGTCACGTCTCCGTGGATAAGCGGTAATAGCATTCATCCTGTAAGTGAAAACTCACGGGTTCGAGTCCCATCGAAACATTCATTTTTTCCGATCTATTTCCATTTGAAGAATGTATGAAACTATTATTAAGGTAGAACAAACGATAATTGTACGCCAGGATCGTACCTGGTGGAAACATGTGGTCTCTGCCTACCCCACTGGGAGAGAGGCGTGATTCTATGTATGTATGTAATAGTCTAGTTAAATCATCCTATACTACTTAGGTACTTATAGTTTATTTTGTGCACTAGGTCGTGTAGGTACCTTATTAGGTATTAATGTAAAGTATTTTAATAAATCTTTAGTGCCATCGGTTCATTGCCAAAAGCCCAATCCTATCAGTATCAGAAAATCACACTCGTAATTTATTCAGGGCCTGATAACTGCCTAATGGATAAAATATTATAATTTTATTACTATTATATGCTAACAATGATAAATAGGAACATCTATTTATCATTGTTATGGGACAAATTAAAATGAATGATATTTTTTCTTGTTAGTGTTAACAATCTTCTGTTCAGCCATGTTTGTAACCAGATAAGTAATAGTATAGTGGCCGAGTTGGAGAAAGGGATGAACGAACTAAGATTGGTTCCTCTAGAAGTCGCGATGTTCCAAAATCGCTTGACATTCAAAAACTGAGTACGCCTATAACTATACAACGGACCATAGGCAGAGTAAATTTCATAAGATCTTTCCATATATAGCTATATATATTTAGTTATGTATGTATATATATCTATATACGCAATCTATGTTATGAAAGTATATATTTACTGTGGGTATGTTTATACCGTATTAGATCAAACTCTCACCACGTGACTATGCTTCGTGCACCTACCTTGACATATCTCTGCATCACCCTAAGGTTGACTGGTAGGAAATGCTCATGGCATTAAGTCTGCCTTTGTACATTATTTTTATATTATGTGCAAAAAGTTTAAAAAATAAATTGATAAAGCATACTTTAAGGTGAAGTGATAGTGAATAAGTAATATAATTAAAGTAATTTAATAAGATCGTTTTGCAGTGGTCACCTTGATATGTCTCTAAATGGAATAAAAGAAAATACGTAAGCTACGACGAGTAGGTACGCATGCGCGTGCCATTTTGACTTTATTCAATTGAGCACATTCTGTTCGAGGTTCGTCAAGCTATATTTAAATATTTACTTTCCAACGTCGTTGGTACGTTACGTCCATTAAATTAACAAAATGGCTCTGTAACTTAATTTGAAATTGCAGACCGTAAATATAGTAAGACAGCGGCCGTTTTACTTAATAAATAATCACTTTAATTTATTTGACTCTGTGACGAAGGACTATCAAAAAAGATCTTAGTTTAATTATGTTTCTAGGGGACCTTCTGTATATTGTTTACAGGTTGATTTGTTTTATACTTTACCGTACAAGTTGAAAAAAAAAGCCAGTTAAGCATGTATGCGCGCAGAATTGAATTCGGAATAAACTTGTGCTACATAAACTGCTATATATTTTGATTGCATTGGTTTAGACGTTTGATCTATGCACAGTTTTAAGACGTTACAGACTCAAGTATGTGATATGAATATCAACTTGATGCCTTGACGCATCCCTGATATAAAAGTATTTACAGACAGACAGACAAATAGACAGACAGACGGACCATAATGTGGTCTTATAATGGTTCCGTTTTTCCCTTTGCAGGTACGAAGCCCCAAAAAAATATTATTTTCTAAATAAGGGAAAACGAGTTTTTACAGTGTCATGAGCAAAAGTCGAAATTGACAGAGTACATTTTCCTGAACTGGAAGTAATTACTTAGTTGAAGATAATAACTTTTCAAATTATTCTCCTCATTTTAATTGCGACGTTTTCTGCCCGGTAGGAATAAATTATGCAATAACGTTTATTGCACTTTAAATACATGATTATATAATTGAAATGATCTATACCCTTTCAGATGTACTCCTGGTTTATTCCTTGAATTAATTAATTTTGTTATGCTATTAATTATGTAAATCGTTCACTTCGTCTTGGTCTAAGATTTTAGTTTCAAGCATTTCGCAAACGTTTGAACAGTGAATCTTATATTCAAGGGCCTTAATAAACACTGCATTATGAATTTATCACTTTTGATACGTAGAACAAGTAAGAACTAAGTAAAAGACACACAAAGAACGTAAGGTACGTCGTTCATGTAAATATACAGGTAAGTGAAATTCGACCTCACAGAGCATACAGTGATCAAAAAGGGTAGATCAAACGCACTCAAACCGAGCAGATAGCAAGTTGATATCTCTGTCTACTTGGGAACTACTTCTAGGTATTTGTACTTTAATGGTCAGTCACATTAAAGTTATCGAGTTATCGGAGTAATGTGGATTAGAGTTGATCTCCGTGATCATGATACTTGCAACAGTACTGATATATTGAACACTCAACAATACCACAATAGTAAATAGTCCTATAACTGTAGCAGTATGTAGCTATATGTGCTTTATGCATGAACGAATTTATAATTCTGTTAGCTTGTGATTTTTTTATACTATTTCTGTGGTGGAGAATAACATGGAAGTTACACTCACCTTGTAGAAACTTCCTAATGCCCTTTTTGATGAACCCCATATTGTAGTCGCTTGGGACTTATCTTATGGCATTCTACACATTCCATAACTTGACATGTATGAGGATGAATTCCCTGCCTGTGGCAAGCGGTATAATGGTGAAATCTACATTGTCAAACAATTTTTATGAGCACAAATTATCGTAAAGTTTTTTATCAAACTTCTATAGAGTATTTTTACTAATTTTAGAAGTAGCTGACTGCTAGTAAGTAAATAATTCTTCATTTTATTAAAAGGTTTCTGGGCAAAATATCTGTAAAATAACCCATTAGAAGGAACTAAAAGTAATCAGAAATTGCTTTTCTTCCTTTTATAATATCGTACTGTCAAATTCAATGGAATCTATTAAGTTTCGGGGACCTCAGTCACTGTCATTACAGGAAGGAGATAAGCCATCGTTTTCATGTCAAACTCAGTCACTCAGATAGTTAATTTTTATCCCATTGACTTTTAATATTTGTTCACAAAAATATAGTTACAGTAAAACCACAGTGGAGTTAGTTATACTGTGGTAAAACTGAAAGGAGCGTTATATCTAATTAACTTGATATAGTTAGACATTTACGTGAGTTTATTGAAATGAACATAAAAGAAACAGGTTAATTAGTTATAAAAATAAATGTGCAAAGACATATGCATACCTACTCGTACTTATTACAAGTGGATTGTAAAGAAAACTAAACATTAAAAAGCATTTTAGCAAGAGCATAAACCGGAATACAGAATATATTATTATTTTAGTACCATAATAGTCTTGGCCTTAGTTGCACCAACTACCTGTTGAAGTAAGCGTTTACGTCAAATTTAACATTAACAATAACATTGATTGTAATGGTTTCTGCTAAATCTGTTGCGCCAGTGTATTTAGTAGTTCGGTTAAAGTTATCTTTTTGATAGAATTTGACGTTAACAACTAACAGTAACCGTCAGAGCGTGGCCGGTTACAGTTACCTAACGTCAAGTCATCACGTCATTTTAACTATTGTCAAAGGTGCAACCTGTTCTATATGACCGGTACTTTAACTGCACTGTTAATGTTACAGTAAGATGGTGCAACCCAGCCTTAGTCTTGAATACAATAATATCTTGTTTTCTTCACAAGTGGAGAGAAAAAAGTAATATTATATACATAAAAAACATGTGAGTCACTCATAAGACAGCCGATAAAATGATAACTAGGTAGTTGCTGTTGCTGACGATGATGTGTATTTCATGATTTTTTTTGTTCAGCTAACAGCGCTCAGCGCGCGTAATAACGTTTTCATATCAAAAATACGAGTATAACCAAAATTACAGCAAAATATACGACGAACAAGAATTTTAAAACACAAATTAACATAATTATAAATGTATGTACCAGAATAATCCAAATAGACTTTGCGTGTAGAAATAAACTCAGCGACCACAGATGTAGTGGTCGAGTAGTATTTAAAAGATATTATTTAACATTACCACTGAGTATTACCTATTTTTACACAACCAATATTTACACATGTTGGGACACCATCCATTTAGTGCACTTAGCAGTGGCTAATATTAAATAAGAAACCTAGCACAGGTAGCGGGGGCTTTTACAGTAAATGGGATGTACTGCCCCCATTTATGAGGTCGTGGCACGTGACTAACTATTGTACTCGAAGTCTCGTCTATTATAAATTCACCTAATTCGTAGCTGAGTGAATTTCTAGGGTTGTTCCTTTCAGTTTAATTTAAAATGTACTTAGTTTATATTAGAGTTAATCTTAATTATTCTAGTTAAGTGCAAAATGAGCTTATGTCTGGTTTATACCTTAGTACTTACGTTGTAAAACTTTTGTATTTTATACTTTATGGCCGTTATTAAATTATATGTAGCTAGAAGGGTTTTCGAGTTTAATAGACAGATTTCAGTAGCGAGTTGAAGATCTAATTGAGGAGGAGTAGCGATGTGTGTGACTTCTTAGTCAATTTCAGAAAAATATATTTAAATATCTTTATTATGAAAAAAAATAAAGTTGCTACAATAGGCTAGACAGAGAAAACAAAGCTAAGTTATATCTGACCTTGCCAATATGATTTTAAAATATAACAATATATTGTACTCATTATGTATGTCTTGCCCGATTGGTGGAAAATCAATAAAAATTATGGTTGGCGAAATGTGGGTGCTTAATACATCGCCTGTCTACCCCTTCGGGGATTACGGGGGTAAGCATATGTATGTATGTATTTATGTTTGTCTGTTTGACTATCTGTATGATATAGGTAACTGAGCTGTGAACTTTTATAAGGTGCTATCTCTAGCTTAAAATCAAGTCATTAGAAGCTCTAGCTCTCTAGCTCTAGAGCTTCTCATGACTTGGATATCTTAATATGGACTTTACCTGCAAGTGTCCGGCGCGAAAATCTCTTCGTGGTCTTTAGAAGTGGCTTTAATTCTTTTTCTTTTTAAACGTTGGTAATTGTTTCGCAAATTTCCACAAATAACATTTAAAATAAACCACTAGAATATAGCTGTTCATCAAAATAATCTCTTTGATCATATTCCGTAGAAGTTATTAAATCACACGCAATTACACAATTTTCCCGTGTTCCATGTTGCACAAGAGGCTTTGAGGTCTCTAGGGATTGTACCCATTTGATTACACATACTCAATGCTCGCATTAACGCCAAGTAAGCTAATATTTACTGAGAACTCAGCTTGTAAATATTTAACTTTGTTAACACAACAATATTTAAGCAATTGGATGAAACAATTTATACCCGCATTGCCTTATTAATACAAATTTTATGAGATTGAAATGTATGTTTGATTAAGTGAATATTCTCGTAACATGTGCAAATGTAAAAGCTAATTCACTTCTTCCTCTTAAATCTTATTTTGTTGCCTTTGTACTACAGGTTATATAAATATACACTGCTAAACAAAAGTATATTAAATAATAATCACTACATAGTATAAAACAAAGTCGTGTTCTCTGTCCCTATGTCCCTTTGTTCGCTTAAACCTTTTAAAGTACGCGACGGATTTTGATTCGGCTTTTTTGAATAGATAGAATGGTTAAAGAGAAAGGTTTATATGTATCATGCTACAACCAACTGTGCGGAGCAGGAATGAAAAAATGTTGCAAAAACGGGGTGATGCAGACGAAGTCATGTCTCACTACCATAGGATAGACGCACAAGATCGTGCGAAGTGGAGAAGGAAAAGCCGGAAAGCAGACCCTGAGCTCCAAATTCAGTTTGGCCTCGGATGCGATCAGAAAATTTCAAATGTAACCGACCGGGCGTGGCTGATTACAGTTAGTGTCAAGTTGTGAAGTCACTTCGCCTATTTTCAAATGGTGCAACCTGGTTTATACCTGACCGGTACTTTTACTGCACTGTTAATGTTAAAGTTATATGCAAACCAGTGTAAGTCTCACTTCTTGTCCTTGAAGTAATTTTTTTTGGTGTAAAGATGTATTTTATCTCTCTATCCCAATTACTACCATCTTGAACTATATATCCTAACTTGTTATTTCGTAAGTTCCATAAAGTCCAATCATAAATCTGGTAAGCCTGTTCGGGTCAAAGGGCATAGTTTATGTATTGTGTCTCGGCAAAGGTCTCACTAATTAATGTACGTTCTGTATTTGCTTGGCCAATCTCATAGACATAGTGTCTTTTGACAAGTCTTCCTGATTTGTTTTTTTAAGGTATATTAAAAACAAACCACGAACAAGAAGGAAGTTCTTGATATGTTTGATATTTATGAGCGTATAACCTTTTTTTATTAAGATTATAATACCCAATATATAGAAAGTTAAGAGTAAGGTAAAGGAATAATTGTTTTAATTATTTTTTGTTTCTTTTTTCTCTATAAAATTATTAGAATTTGCTTACTTTTAGTTTTAACAATCACTGTTTCAAAAAACTGTGATTGTTAAAACTAAATAATTATGGTCAAAGGTGTTGGTATGTTATTGGTCGATGAATCGAAATGAACACACGTAAGATTTTTGCTAAAAGAGGACGAAACTTCTACTACTACGAAGAATAGTCATACGTCGGTAGCTTATTGGTTAAGGAATTGACTTTAAGATCGAGAGGTCCCGGGTTCGAATTTTGATTAACTACCTACCTCAACCCTCTCCTAATACGAGTAATTTAACGTAGTTGGAGGGTGTGACGGGTCTTTTAAAAATCTTACAATATAATTTTACCCTTTTTCCCCCAATGGGGAAATCCCTACGAATATCCCCCAACCGATGTCAGCGAGGGTGGTTAAGTAAGACTCGAACCGACCAAAACAGCACGGCCGTCTTGGGTAATCAGTGTTCGAGGGTGAGGCAGCTTATGGAATATCCCTCACACCCCGGCTGACCCAGGGCCACCGAAAGCCCTCTCGGGTATGCAACTACGGTATTCACATCTTTGCCGGATAGGGAGGAGTGCGCATCAAGCAGCTGCCGTGGCCTGCTCCTACTAGGGTGACAGGCGGCTCCACGTGTCACCCTACAATAGTCACGCTGAACGTTCAGTGATAGAAATGGTTAGGACTGCGTCCAGTACCTATCCCTAGCAAAATCAGGCACGTCCGCAAATAGAATTATTTAAATTAAAAAAGGTTGTTAGTTTCACTTCTACACCAAGATCCCTTTAGAATAATTACGAATTTCATTAGCTTTTAGTCATGTCGCGAACATATTTTAGGGTTAGCAACCAGCAAAGCTTTTTAGTTCATTAGCTTTGACGTGAGTTTATTAAACTATACATGTCGCTAGCTTGTGTGCGCGTTAGTGTGTGTTTCGGGGACAAATGGCTCTCATTCAACAAGATATGACGCTCGCGGGACTAATTAGCTCGCACTCCCCACCTAACTGAAGTGCTTACTTTTCTTTTCCATTAAAACTTTTTGTATAATACAATGGAGTTTTTTTCCAGAGGAAGAAATATTTTCACTGTACTTACAGTGGAGCAAGTCACGTGTTACTATAGTGTTTTTTGTTGATGACCGCGGTTGCCTAGTGGTATGGGTAATGGAATGCTGAGACAAGGTCTCGGGTTCGATCCCAGGTTTACCATGGCACACGCCAATGACTTTTCGATGCTTTTCGAAGTTATGTGTGTATTTATCGCAGGTTTATAAGTGCCCGGTTAATGGCAATAGGCTCGCCACCTATTACATTGGGACCTAAGCATAAACTGACGAATATTATTTTTTTTTTAAACGGGACGAACAGAAGGCTTCATATTAAGTGTTAACTGAGTAGGTTAGTCACCAGCCAGAGACTTGGCAGGAGTTCTTAATACAATGAAATCCCTCAGTAGCAGTACCGTATAGTGTTATTAGTAGTTTTTTTAAAGAATATTAGTAACCGGATCATATACGCTCCAACCCCTTCAACTAAGCTCAATGGCTTGTGTAAGGAGTGGGTTCATATAGGTAGTGTATTAGCCAGGATTCGAACCCGGAACCTTCCGTATCGTAATCGTAAAGCTGACTCCTTAAACACTCAGCTATCGACATATACGTACTACATAAACACATAAAAAGAGTATACATAGTAAAGGTACCTACACATAAAAACAGTCATTCCTTATAGTATCATAGGTATAGCAAGTGTGTGAGGGAACACAAATGGGGTGCAAGCTTGCTATTTACTTATAAAATTACTTTCTCAAGTTCTTACTCAACACAATAAAAGCAGTCGCAGGCCTGTGTATATAAATCACCCTTATCTCTGAGATAAATCTTAAACGCACCATGTTATGCTAAATAATAGAACGAATTTAATTATATTTTTGAGTTCAGTTAATAATAGATAATAATAATAAGACCCGCGTGTACCTACTTTCCTTTAACAATAAGACTCGAGACAAAGAAAGATAATAATAATAATTTTGGATGCTCTCATCTATTTACTTAGGGATCTATCTGGGCAATGAATCAGAGTCGATTATAAATTTGAAAATATCTTATGTTACAAATATATTAGCATAATGCAATAAAAATAGTGCAGGCTCTGTAGCGTGGCGGTATTGAAGAGAGGCGCGTATTCAATTCCCACTCAATGCAAATATTTTTATTTATGAATATGGCTATTTGCACTGACTGCGCTGTTGACTATTGTCATACAAACATCTATGGCCGTCGTTAAGGGTAGTTGTAGCCCTAAAAAGTTCAACAACTGGTCTAGCTGCAGTTCTTCGATACCGCCTAATACCTATAGGTTGTGGACGCCAGATGGCAATCGCTTCATGGAAAATATCCAGCGACTAATATATATGATATTTACTTAATTTAAAATTACTAAATTACCGATTAAGAAGGATAAATTATGTACCCATGGTTTGTGGAAACTGGAGAAGATTTAAGGGTAAAGCCGTGGGCAACAGTAGGTACCTAACTATAGTTTACAAAAAATAATAAAAAGCTATAAAATTAATTTCATCGTATAATATTTGTGTAGTGTTGACAGTAACTATCTAAGTGAAAAAAGTCTTCCTTTTAAATTAAAAATTAAACTGGAAACATTACCAATTTTATTATCTCAGTTGGTACATACAGACACAAAATTGTATTCAACATGTATGAGACATTTGACACCGCTTCTCCCGACTTTCAGGCTCTTCCAGGTTGTTAATGTGCGCACTCATAAAGTGTTAAGTTTACTTTTACGTGGTGGCAGGTGCGCACATGGCAATTTTTCTCAGGCCTATAACGTTCACGGTAGATAGCACACGGCTATAAGCAACCGCTCTCAACTTAATCTGGTAGATCAAGCTTTATTTTGCAGAGTTTCGAAATTCGAATTAATGTTTCTGCCATTATTTATTATTATACTTAAGGCGGAAATACATTATTAAAACGTGATGCGTGTTGAGTCGAATCAAATGTATTGTTTTCTATAGTTCCTGCACACTATGGACTTCCGACGCGACATCAGATACGTACAAAAATCGCGTCACGTCCGGTTTTGATAGTGTGTTTCCACCACTATGCTAAGGGAAATCGTTTGCGAGTTACGTATATTCTTAACACAAAACCTAGACGTCGAAAAGTGAGAGAGTAGAGAGTGATATGTAAGGTGCAACCTTTTTTTTTCATAAACCTTGTCAAAAACAGCTGACTGTCATATAAAAGTGTACATTTAAATTGATTTGATATTCTGAATTCGATAACGGGCTAATGAAGGGACTGTTGTACTACTTACGCTAGTAATAATAACTTTATGCCAGAGACTTATACGAGAAGTATAAGAAAATTATAATAATCATATACATTCGGAGAAATATCTATTAGCTACACAATGCTTCCTGATCCAAGCTAAAAAGAACCCAAATCCAAACTGTAGTTAACCCAAATTGAAAGGAGAGTGTGCGATCACAAACAAATGACACGAAATTTTTCTATTCTTAGATAATATTATGTCGTCTAATGCAAATAGACAATATAATTCATGCGTGTCATTATTTACACTGAGTGGACAATGTACGGACCACTGACTACCGTTCCATAAATATCTACTGGATAACTGTGTAGTACTATGTTAGGGATCTTATAATAGACAGCTGATAAATTCAGCATCACTACTGTACTAAGCAGTAATTGTGAATTTATATATCCATTCAACATTATAATCACATACCTGTTTCCTAAACAATGCAGTTGAAATTTAGTGAAAAAGCTTGGCAAGCGTAACATTATAATTTTAGCCTTTGCATAAAGTAATAGAAAGGTGTCCAAATTTTGCATTCATATAATGGCTGTAGATCTGATTGTATTTGAAACTGTTATACACAAATATAAAAAAAAAATTGAAAATGTAAAACCACTAGTTACAGTGAAGGTATCAAATAGTTTGCCCGTAGTCACGTGTTTCGATCTCATAGTTCCAACCAGTTTTTCCCTGAATGTTTTTACTGTGCGCTGCAATTCACAGGTAACAATGTGTCAACCACTTCTAAAATAGTCAATAACACAGGTTGTTCTAAATCAATTCCTGGAAGTGAATTCTGTTATACATATACAGGTGTGTTTATATTTAAGGGTCGTCATACATACCTAATAACGAGAGAATAATATGCACTGACCAAGGTAAAAAAATGAAAATACAAACTGAATGTGTTATGTCAGGCTGTACTCCATATTCGACGTTTATGATTTTCACCATATTGTTTCCGGGTTCAAATAGTTTCTGAGAGCTTCAATTACACCTACTTGAGTATTAATTTATATTCCAATTATTGGTGTCTGAAACTCGAGGATGGGTGGAGCTGCCCATAAAGTTGGCTCATAGACATCATTACATAGAGGCGTCTCAAATTGGGTCAATGCGCTACCTTTGGAACCTTGAACAGACTAAAATATTCATACAAACGGAACCATCTAGGTGTCAAAAATTTTAAATCCATAAAAATATGCATTAAAAATTTTAAAGTTTATTAAGAAATACGAGTATAATTTACTAAATTTGGTTTATCTTGGACATACAGCCGGAGTCTTGTCTTTACCATTGGAGTAGGCAGATGTAGAATTGTCTCACTTGCTAAATCTTGATATGCGCCTACGGCTTCATCTATTTTCAACTCTTACATAATCATTTTACCTAAAACATAATGCTATAAAAGTATTTAGTAGTACATTTTAGGTGATCAACTTTGATCTCGGTAATTTAATTTATATTTCTATTTGATTATTTTTCCTAACAATAATTCAAGGAACTAATTTCTAAGTCTTAAATATTTGGACAGTATTTGGTAAATTGCTTCAGCCTAATTTTGCTCACTCTCAGCACCTAATCAATTAATATCTTTTCTTAATAATACTAACTCCCGAAGTTTGCTACCTAATAAAATACCGTAGTAAACTCCTCTGTGTAATGAGTGAAAATAATGAATGGCGTCGAACAACTTTCCTCGAATTAAACGTCCACTTAGTGTAGATATTGAGCAAATCTGAAAACAATTAAATTACAAAGTTTTTCTACAATCCTTAAGAAGAAAATGGGTAATTTGTTTGCTCGTGGTTGCTTCAGTAGATTGAATAAAGTGTTCAAACAAAATATCATTAAGCTGAGCTGCATTTTGGTCCTCATAATCTCTGTTCTCGGTTCTGCTTCAGTTGAACTTGAAGTTGGGTTGAATAATTAGACAAATAAAAACAATAAATATCAACAAATTATCGTTTTATACCACTTTTTCATAGACCTAGAGAACGAACAACTGTCACAAAATATTGACTGAAGCAACACAACAACACAACACAAAAAATTACAACGATTACGTTTGTAGTAGTCACTGGTTGCCTAGCGACATTATTTTTTTATCAAAAATAAAATTTTCACTCTAAAATATAACGTAATATTTTTATATAAAACACATAACAAAGTAAACATACGGGTGTGAAAAGTAATTTTTATTTTATTTTTATTTTGCAAACAACTGCGGGTAAGGCAGGATTTAATCATGCAGGGTGGCATATCTATACTTTGTAAAATGTAGCTTGGGTCCTATGACAGCTGTCAGTGAAATCCCGCACATGAAGTCTTGAATTTTCTATTATTGAATGTAGTAGCTGTCAATGTCATACTTTATGGGCATACCGAGCTAATTAGTGATGGGCGATGAATCATCGTGACCACATACTATGAACTATCCATATTTTGAATAAAGCTTAATTTAAAATTGAAATTAATATAAGAAAAAAATAATTAGAATTTAATCTTATTGCTTAGGTATTTTAATATCATAATAATGTTTATATTTCAATATACTTGATCCTAAATAATATTGAGTATATAAAATCCTACATTCAATCCATCAACGCCCTGAACCTGTTTTTGGATTTTGTAAGAAGACACGCCGCGTTTGGCTCTTGGGCCATGATATAGGCATAAGATACACGCGCCAACATCTTGTTTGATATGAACTTCCACTGATCCACTCCACTCATTCTCATCAGTACGAGTGCCAACGCCTTGTATGCTACGTATATTCCGTTCTCATTACAATTAAATACACACATACAATTAAATTAAACCTAATTATATGTAACATGCATCAATAATAGCTGGTAGTATCGATATTTTCATCGAATTTCGGACATCGCTATGAACCAAATTTTGACATCTGTCATAGGACCCAAGCTATATTTTACAAAGTATAGAAGCGTTTTCTCAGTGATTCCTGTCATAAAATTGACAACCGAGTGATATCATTTCGGTGAGAATATGTGCGTATTTCGTATATAGAAGTACTGATGGTATATTCTATGTGCTTCACTCACGTTCATCCGTATTTTTCTTCAGGTCCATGACCTTTTTCTTATGAATTATTTTCAATGTTACGGATATTCGATTGTTATAGAATGTCAATACGTCAAAATCAAAGGAAGCATAGTTAAAAATACCTTTTATCTCAGTATTTCAGCATGAATGAAGACAACCTTTCTAAATTTTAATATAAGTTATTAAAAATGGATAATGTTTGTCCCTTTTTCTTTTTTTAATATTCTTCTATACGTGTCCAACGTAAGTTTAGTTATGTATGTGTATTGGCATTTTGTGGACATATATTTTAATTATGTGAACCATGACAGATTTTAAAAATAAATCTTTATTTTTATTTACAACCTGATGTGTCTATTCAAATGCTTTACCTATTTTCGTGTAGAAACCTCGATGTATTGACATGTGATGCCTGACATAGACATTGCCATATTTTGCTTCACTCACCATTATGAACATAGTCCAATAAATTGTAAGCTGTGACCTGAATTTATAAATATTCTAGTAACCATGTTAGTAGACGTGTACCTGAGAGTTTAGGTAAGGATTGACTGATCCTCCCTTTCTTGACATTTCAGAGGTAACAACATCGTTACGACCCACTTTATTTCCTTCGTTTTACTTTATATCCCCACTACCAAGCGATCTGATATTTTCTTTTTAGGGTTTTTATCTCATAAAATGTTCAGCACCAAGAAACACTAATTTTATTACATTCTTACGGTTTGTGTGTACAGTATTTAGTGGCAAGTTATAGCGTATCGCGAACAATTTTCCTTAACGATAATTATGTAATAAAATGAGTAGAGTTCTTTGTACATTATTTTACTTTTCCTTATCTACGACTGTCAGTGATCCGTTATTAATAGTAAGCATTAGTAACGCCAAATAATGTCATTTGTTCTTCTTCGATAAATTGATTATTATTGAGGACCAAGTGTGAGTCTGACGTTTTTTTCCGTACAAATAAGTTGGTAGATAGTGTGTTCATCACGAGTTGAATTTCTTAAGAGATTCCTAGAAGAATAATATAATTAATACAGGTAGCTAAAGCTCAAAAGTGTTAAAGTTGAAAAACTATTGTCTTGAGATGTATAGAACAAAACGGTCACGATTCCTACTGCAAAAATAAAATTTATAAATACAGAAACGAAATATTTTACGATACTATTAGATAGTAACCATTTTTGTGTTTCATATTTATTTTCGTATTTTGTTCGAGCTGAAAAATATTCCAGGAACTTAGAATTTACACGTGTACATATCATAACTTTGACAGTTCAATTTTTATCTATTATTATTAGATACTTTTAGATATCTTTTGTAAGAATCTTCAGAATATCCAACAACAAGTCTTGTGGGATACCTGTGTTTATTTTGATAGTTATTATCAGCCACGATCTAGTCTGATCTTGGGAGCTTAGACAACCGCTCTCATAGAAGCCGTGAAATCAAAAAAAAGGAGAAAGAATAAACAGACCACAGGCTACGTTGTGGAAACCTCACAGATTCAGCAAAGAACAAAACTAAAAAGACGCAGAACGATTTCAAAATTTTGTAAATAAAAAGTTAAAAATCAGGGCGGGAGTCCCGGATTCATAAACAAAATAATTTTAAATTAACGCAAACACTCAAATCAAATTTATAACCTCAGGGCCTTATGGTATGCTGGACCAATGCCAATGTGTCATTATGATATGTCATACTGGGCTGTAAAGGCGTATATTAAAGTATTAGAGTATATAATTCTTGTTCTAGAAAGTATTCTTATCATTTTTCCATAACAGATTTAATGCATACCTTCTTGGTTCTAATTACTGCCTTAACCCTAGAAAAGTAGTCTTTATTTTTATAGTAGTGAAAAGATAACTTTACGCCTCTGAGTGTGTATCTATTATTGGCGAGTAACTAAAATAAAGATATATGTCACTAAATTATTTTTATAAAGTAGATAAGTTTATTGCAATTTTACAAAACCAACATACAAAACAATATTAGAGGTATTTATATCAACAAATTCATGTGAGGCATTTCTATTAGAAGATAAGAAGTAAAAAGGTCCTATTCGAGCGCATGAATTTGTTGTTATAATAAAACTGTCATACTTATACGAACTGCAGTGGTCGTGGTTCGGGAGTTTTGATTTAGCGACAAAATTGGCGTGAGAGCACAATGTTATACACGCGTTAGTTAAAAAAACTGGCGTACCCTCTGAGGCGTAGGTCATCTTTCTAGGGTTAAACAATTTTGTATTAACACATATTACGTACTTACCATAATTTAAATCATGATATGAATATGAGATTATTTAGAGAAGTATTGAATAATAATAAGAAATAAGATCAAATTTCGTAGTATTCGTAAAAGAAAAGATGGACGTAATATAATTTTCTAATTGAAAATAAAACCTTTTACGTCCAATAGGAGTAATAACGTAGGAGTCAAATAAACATCTTATTGTGCTTTTATTAGACATTCGTATGCTGATATCAGACCCGTAATAAAAATAAATGGGATCTCGGCTGATCTAAATATTAGGATACAAATTCAAGTGAACCAAATAGATATTTCTACTTCACTATATAAACTATTCTGGAATTAATAAAACGTTTGATAACTTTCCCATTACATTTTTAATATCGCGGTTGTTCGAAAGTGCCATGTGCAATCGCATGAGACAGGGTTTTAATATAATTGAGACTTGATGTGGAAAGCATGGTCATTGGTCAACCTCCAGAAAACCGAAATGGTAATGTTCACGAACCGAACAGCACCGCCCATACAGACTCCTGAAACACTTCGCAACCGAATTAATACTTAGGGGGGAAGTCAAATACCTAAGAGTTATTCTCGACAGCAAACTGCTCTGAAACAAACATCTCAACTACAAACTAAACAATCACCTTTTACCAATGTGGGCGTCAGGTAAGGCAAGTATTCCTCTTATTGAATTCAATAAAGTTTAAGATATTATGAAAGTTAGAATCCCTAAAATTAGATCAAGTGCAAATTTTACTGCTGAAAATTGACACGTGTTGAGGATGTTTCGAAAACATCAATGTTCTTATCAACTCTCTCAATTGTATCTGAAGATAAATCGCTATGGTAGATAACGATAAAATTTATTTGGATCAAAACCTGAAGGTCGACGATTAAATTGTGCTCAAAGAGACTTTCAAATACATAATACTCAAATAGAACTTGCTTTTTTGAACAGTAGTACTGCGGTAAAAGCAAATAAGCAAAAAGAAATAAAACAGTTGAAACAAAAAAGTTAGGCTAGGAGAAAACTCAATACTGAGTTAACCTCGCCTGTTCATAAAACATAATATGCTTGTTAATCTTTACATGTTATGTTCAGAATTTATTTACGATTCGGAATTAACAATTTTTTGCTTAATCTATAACAATCTGTTCACCATTATTTTATTGCTTACATTAATCTTAAGTTGGGATGAAGTACATGATGAAGAATATCTCAAGTTAAATAAATATATCCCGACATTTTAATGGTTTTACAGCAGCCATATTACACCAAGACTTCGTCAAAAGCGGTTTTATTTCAAATGGGTATCTAATAATACGGATAAAAATCTAATAATATTTTTTTTTTGACATTTCGAAATCGTCTCCTAAAGTCAAAACATTAATATTGGCCTTTTCTAGTAATTTAATTTTTTGAATAGCCATGGGAAATAAAATGTTTCTCCAACAAGCAATATACATATTTTCTGTTATTGTGTACATAAAATGTATGTTTGTAAGCAACTTTTTTTAAGTTGCATTTATGATCTCGCGTTCGCATATTAAAATACCGAGATTAAAGTAGCTTCTGAATAGCGAATAAAGTTCTAAGGACACAAAACGTGACAAGGATCTTACAACATACATTAACATTTTCATTAGCGGTAATGTGAGGTTCTCGTACGTGAAGTTGCTTATTCGTGCGGTAATGTTACTTTTTGACTTTGTAAAAAATTATATTATATCAATAATATTATAGGTATTTTTCACTGTTAAATTATATCATGCGAAGAATACAAATTATGTCAGTATTCCATAAACCACAAAGGTTTATTTTGTACGTTTGGCATTTTATTGGTATGTATATTTGTTTGTTGTGCTACTAAATATAAAGTCTCAGACTATTCTACTGCAAATCTTTAAGCAATTAAATTTGACACAACGTTCTTACAAAATAATTTATTACAGGTAATCTTAAAATTAACATAAACGGCTTAAAGATAACGACGATGAAATTTACTTATATACATAGGTATTATGTATTAAGTCTTGCAAACAACAACATAGTGATAAGTTACGCAAAAAATTTCAAATCAATAACTGAAAAAAAAATTTAAAATAAAAGTTCAAATATATTTTCTTTACACTTTTGGTATGTCTGTCCGTAGGTTTACTTTGAGATAATATGCACGATTTCTTTATTAACTAAGACTTCGTTGGTGAGCGAATACAAATCTTTTTGCATGTTGTCGATTTTTTATTACATATTATGTTATTTAATATTATATTATGAGAGAACACGTTAAGTCGTTGGTCCCGGTTGCCATATCAACATCTATGGTAGTCAATACGGGTAGTTGAAGTCCTATAAGGACCTGTTGTCTGGACATCACCAATTGCTTGCAGAGGTCAGATGAAAACCGCTTTACCCAAACTCGCAGTTAGACTGGAAAAAGTGGACCTCGGACTCCTAGGCGAAAACTTCAGATGCGACTAGTATGAGGAAGATTTCAATATACTATCATGAGAGCTATGACTACTGCGCATGAATAATTTGCATTGACACCTTTTACTTAGGTACATACAATATGATAACGGAATTCTTCTTAAAAATGTCCCACATATTGACAGTGAGAGCTACAACGAAGGCAGCAAAGATTAGATACCTATTGGGATAAACTGATAAAATTGAAGTGAGATTTTTATTTCATATGAAATCATCTATCATTTTATTGTTGTGTAACGAGTTGAGTAAAGTGGTTCGTTGTTAGTTATATTATCTGGTCATTTTATTGTAATGGAAAGAATTGTGGTTTTATTAGCCGTTATAGTGTGTGGTAAGTGTTTTTTGCTCTTTTCAAATAGTCCGATAGTTCGTATGATTGGCGGTAGATGGCTCTCACCATCGGCCCAAAGATGGTTGTATAGGAAAATTTTGAATGATTCAGACGAAGTTTCGTGGCTTAGAGTGTTTCCCCTGTAAAGCAAAGAACACGGGTGCGAATCCCATCGAAGCATTCACTTTTTCCTATCTAAATTTGATTTAAACAGTCGGCAAACTTACTTTACTTTTTTAAGTTTACAGTACATATAAATATAGTTACGTAACAATTGTTTTGAGTAGTTAAATGTTTACTTGAGAAAAGCGCGACCGAAGCGAAGACCGTGAAAAAACTTTGGGTTTTTAATAATCAAAATACTGACTCAATTCAGTACAACTTCTCTGTGCAAATGTATAAATTCAATAGCATCAGTGAATAGAAAAATATTTTAGTATTTATAAATATTATGTCCTTGAATTTAACACGTGGTGGACATCCGTGTGGTGGCGGCGAACGTATATCACCACCTTATTCCTTCTGAAGGGTGTTGTAAGAGGCGACAAACGGAAAATACGCTGACGACACACTGCGAGAGAAGGAAAAATTTGAAATAAATTCTTGTAACAATCCGTCTGCCCAGCATAGAAACTGTAGGTCAAAGCCTCTCAACGTTGGAAGAGGCCTATATCTAGCAGTGGACTGTGATGGGCTAATTGAATGATTGAGAATGTAACGTTTTTTTTTTAATCTTAAAGGATATTATTGGTTGTATTTCCGCATCTAACTTACTTATCTGTATCTTCAAAGATTAAAGTTCTTGTTTGAAGTGGAGACTTTTCCAGATAGGTCGTACAGTTTTCATAGAAAATTTTGGATAGTGTTACCTAATCGAACGACACGCTACGCAACCTGATCCGCTATTATTGGATGCCGCACGACGATAAAATTGTATAGTCATTAAATTCTATATGACACCTCTTTGTAATGAAGATTTATTATGCTTAGGTGCGTGAAAATATTTTGTATTGAGAAGTAAAGTAATACTTTATACTTTGCTCAACTTTTTACTTTTAGTTTGTCGGACTGCATAGAGAGATGGACAGTGGACTGCATGCGGTGAGCAACTGTTGTTGGTTTGGGGAAAGAACAAGGGACATGATATAGCCAATGCTGGCAATCAGTGTGATTTTTTAAAGTTAAAATTTATCTCCTTAGTTAGGCATATAAATTATCGTTATTATCTGATACCGGTCAGTATGTTGTACTTATATTAATTTTTTTTTGCAGGTGTAAATGCATTCACTGATGGTACATCATATAGTCGAATCAGCAATGGGCAGGAGACTTCTATAACAAGTTATCCTTTTTCGGTAGTAGTCATTTTCTATTTAAAAAATATACTTAACGGTGAAAATGTAAATGACCATGTCAATCTAAAATCATAAGTACCTACATTGAAAATTAAAATTTTATGTCACAAAAATAATTTCATAATTTTATTAAAATGTAGTATAATAATGTATTGTCAACAGAGTTCTGATAATAAAATGTATTTTAAGGTTTCAATACAAGAACTAGCACTTAACGCGACCCCAAGTAGAGGACACAAATGCGGTGGAGCTGCGATTACTTTACGGCATGTACTGACAGCAGCCACCTGTGCTTATCGAGTAGTCAATGGGTTAGTATGACAGACATTTTTTCTCTCGATTAATATTCGGGAATATAGGTACGAAAAAGACGAGCAAAAATCCGTTAACAGATAAATCACGGTATATTCAACAGTAGATCCTAGATAGTAGTAGTAGATCCAATAAGCAACAGTATATCCTAATATGTAAAAGAATTTCAAGACATTTAAAGTTAGAAACTATTGAGATCGATTTTTTCTTGATTTTAAAACAACATTTATATTGACTGTATGTACCTATAGACCTCCGAGTCGTTTAAGCAAATGCAATTATATAAATATTGAATATTTTTAACTAGTTTATTTTAAAAAGTGCACTAATTAAAACTTATTAATTTTACAGGAACTACATTCAAATGAATGCATCCGAGTTTAGAGTATTTGCAGGAGCAACCTTACTGAATGCCGATAATGATCCAAACCGAAACATTAGAAATGTAGAAAATATTGTAATACATCCTCAGTTCATACAACCACCTGCGTCTCTTAATAATATTGCTATTTTTAACGTAAGTATTAATGCTATTAATTGTAGGGATTTAGCTGAATAGGCAAAAAGTTATTGCCAAAATGTATCTATAGTCCATTTTGTTTAGGTACTTCAAAGAATGTAAAGAGAACGTAAACAATCTTACGTGTATCTTTAATATATTTTGTTTAAAAACTCAGTATAAGTATCTCAGATAAATCAATGGTTTTTAGACATGGTGGGCAGTAATAGGCAGACATTTTCATGCTTATCTAACAATCGTGAGTGTGCAATCCGTAGAGACATTTAGATTACTGTATACCCTATTCAAATCAGATAAATTATTATGTTGTTATGTTGTTTTATGTTAAGTCGCATTATGGTTTTCTATACTTGCTTTTATATTCATAAATATTTTCATATGTATTTTAATGGGATTGTTACGATCGCACTGTGCTGCTTATACTGCTTCATTGAAGTTATAAAGATCTACTTATTGGTGCACTTTGAATTGTAGGCACATAGCGCGTACGTCTCATTTATATACAAATTTTCTGCAAATAAATATATTTTTTTTATTTTATTCTAGCTAACATTTGCCTTCTTGAATACAACAGTAACACCGATAGCCATTCCTTCACCAAGTTTTGATCCCGAAGATTTTACACTATGCTCAATCGCTAGTTGGGGAGCCCAGTTATTCAATGAAACTGTAAGTATTGCCCTAGTACATATTTATTACGTTTATGGTATTACCCTGTTATTCTTAGATAAATACGTATTAAATATGTAGATCTATATTTAAACAGAGTTATAATATGTATGTTGTATTGAACAGTAGAGGTGTATAGAAACACAAAACCCAAGGCAATTAAACTCAACTTTGGCGTTTTTATTATCTTTATACATATTGTAATTAAAGGAAGAAAATTAGTAAATGAATGATAAGGATTTTGAATTTGATTCTAGGCGACGAACGGGCTTCGTGCTACCACAAAGTATGTTTACAATCAAAATCTCTGCAACACGCTGTATAATCAGATGATAGGACATCTTAATGTATTTCCTTCAATGATCTGCGCTGCTTCATTCGATATCTTATCTTCAGGATGTATTGTAAGTATTTAATTATTTATATATGTTTTAAAATTAATTTTAAATACCAGTTAGTTCATACAATCCATTTGAGAAGTATGATGATAGGTACCACGTACAGGTGAGTACAGGATTTGGCAAAGGTAAAGTTGACATAGGATATAAAATGCAGGAATTTAAAATTTGTGTATAACATATTTTATTTTTAGTTGAATAAATGAAGTTAGCAATATGGCTAAATTTAAACCCTGAAAAATTTAAACACACCTGCCGGTGAAGTAACCGAATTAATTTCAAATTACTTGAGAGTGGTGTGTAAAGAAACTCACGCCTATATCCCCGAAGGCGTAGGCAAAGGTGCTAGCAGCCACATTTCGCCAGTTTATGTTTAGGTCCCAATGTACCTAATGGGCGGCGAGCCTATTGCCATTAACCAGGCACTTACAAACGTGCGATAAATACACACATATCTTCGAAAAGCATCGAAAAGTCATTGGTGTGTGCCATGGTAAAACCTGGGATCGAATCCGAGACCTCGTCTCAGCAGTCCATCACCCATACCACTAGGTTACCGCGGGATAATGCAATCGGGATTTATTTGGTGTCATTATCAATATCATCTAAACCTAAGTTTTGTTCCTGTAACCATGGCTGAAAAGCAAAACGCACACACACAAGTACACATTTATGGTACATTTTACAGGGGGATGAAGGAGTTGCTTTGGTATGCACCGGGGGTCTTGCCGGTATTATGTCTCGTACAAATGAATGCTTAGCATCGTCATATCCAGAAATATACACACGCGTCTCCAACTACACAGATTGGATTCGAGAAGTCAGCGGGACAACAACCTTTAGATCAGAATTAACTTTCTTCGGAATTCTTACTGTCTTAATTGCGAAATATTTATATTCTTAAAGCATGATATATATTTAGTATCGATTTTTATATTTATAATTACACCACAGTTACTTTTCATACGCAATATTACCTAGTATAATATACCTAATGTAATCGTAAAATTTGGATGTCCATGCCATCCAGGTGTAAATATGCGTCACCAAACATCTTTTATTACTTATTGTTATAATAGTATTACTAAACAATAAACAATCCAGTTAAATATTGATTGTGTTTTCTTTTCATTAATAGTTTTATTTTATTTCAAAGAACATCACTACACAAATATTATCAGATTTTTTGTTTGTTACCAACTTGTTCTTTTAATAACATTTACCCATACACTAAACAATTTATATTTTAAAAGTATAAATAAATACATAGCGTTTTTTACCTATTAGAGTCCAAAAAGACGAAATAAATTTTACACTGAGTTGTTATTTTTAAAAGTAAAAATATCTGAATGCAAATGGGCTAACAAATCAAATGTCAAATTCTAACTGATATAGTACATATAACTCTATCAAGAAAAGTGTAATTTATTTGGTGTTATTTTAAAACAAAATTATACTAGATGTATAATCTCACCTCCAGCAATCAAGGACCCATGGACGGCGTGCGTTTTGGTCGGTTCGAGTCCGACATAATCACCTCCATTGGTTTTGGTGGAGGTGGTATCCGTGGGGATTTTGCGCACGATAAAAAAAAAAAAAAAAAAAAAAAAGATACTTCACTCAGACACACACAAGTACACACATTATTTATGGTACTTTTTACAGGGAGATGAAGGAATTGCTTTAGTGTGCAGCGACGAACTTACCGGTATCATGTTCCGAACAAATGAATGTTTAGCATCGTCGTACCCTGAAGTGTACACTCGTGTGTCCACCTACTCAGACTGGATTCGAGCCATGAGCGGAACAAATACTTTCAGACCTGAATTCACTTTCTTTGGAGTTCTTATTATTATGGTAATAAAATTTACGAGTGAACCTTAATATTTTTAACTAGTTTCAATACCTAATGTATTTAGATATAAGAAGTCTGTATGAAGTCAACTAAAGTGTTGTGTACGGATGTAATTGGATTTCAGATTTAAAAGTGTTGTATAGATTGTAGAATCTTAGTCATAGTAATCTTAGGTCTGTTTCTGTACAATTTATATAAAAAAATAAGTTTAGTTCAAATAATATCATAACATGAGAATTTTTATTCTATTAAGGTTTTAATTTTTATTTGATTAAGCCTGTAGAGTAAGATTCCAGGATACGCTAAAAGTATAGGCACATTTTATTTCTGAGAAAACAAATTGTCTAATTCTTAGTACCCTGGGATTCTTGTACTACCTACTATAGTGAAAAAATAATGATGATGTTATTATATTAATAAAGAAAAAAAATGCACTATATTTGTTTATTTATTATACTAACAAGAATATTAGCAACCGATATTACTAATATTTTTTTACCCCTTTATAAGCTCAGTGACTTGTGTAAAGAGTCAGTTGTAATGGTGAGAATTCGAACATGGGACCTCTCGATCGTAAGGTATCGTCATCGTAATCCTTAACCACTACGCTACCGACGCTCATCGCATAATAATATTTACCTTGTACCTATAGTTTATGATAATAGATAAATAATGGTGACTTTTTAAATCAAACTACTTCATGTCCTATGTGAAAAAATTAACAATGATCACTGTAGCAAACTGTTGTTACTACCTTAATTGCTTAACCCAAAGTTAGAAGGAGACTCCGAGCTCCGACATGAAATATTATAAAAGTTCAGCTATCGTACATAACTATTTAAAAACCTAGAAAGCAATTATTTTAATTTCGTGGTAATATTGGCCATTAAGAGTATATAAAATAGAGTAAAGTTATCACCCATTATGGTAAGCGCATTTGAGGTTCAATTTGCTTCTTACGAAATAACTAAAAGGTTAAAGGTGTTATAAATTTTGAGCACGTTCATTAGGCCCGCACGGATCCAGCCCCGGCTTTTAGCCAGCGACACACGTCGGAATTTCGTAATAAGATTTCCTTGATTTAAGACTTCCAACACACCTACATAGATATTCATTGACAGCATTCTCGTAGCAACACACCTGCTGAAACAAGCTACATAAATTTAAACTTAATGTTAATTTGAGGAGTAAGTAAGTAAGACACACAAAGGGGAATTGATTCAATCATATTTGCCTACCTTTGTAACTTCATCTGCACGAGCACACGCAAATTCCTTTGAAATCATAATACATTTTGATTTCATGAAATTGTACTCACTCGTAAAATTAAATGCTCATAGCGGATTGATTAAAAGGACTAATTAAATAACTGGAATAGTTTGTCTATTTTTATTTACCCATCAATTAGCTTATCACATTCCACTGTTGGACATAGAGGCCTAGGTTAGATTAGGTATATACCATAGGCAGATTTAATAGTGTTTGATACCTTACAGGAATTTAACCTTAACCAACAAAGAGTATCTGACTTTATACCATAGGTTAACCAATTTTGAATCACATGGAGGAAGCATAATTTTTGAAGCGACCACAAAAAGTAACAAGCCCCATAGATTAGATCACAGCACTCAGTCAGGGCGGTTAGATAAAGAGGTTTTATTTGAAAGCTTTTAGTATTACTTAATTTTATCTACACTATAATATTATTTAATTTTATTTATTTTTTTGTTTGTTTGTTTGTGGCGAATAGGAGCTAAACTACTTGACCGATTTCAATACTTGTGTCGCCTATAAAAAGCTACAATATCTAGGGGTAACCTAGGTTATATATCATCACCAGCAATCATGGAGCAATCATGAATCTCAATAAATCCGGTAAATTTCTGAACTATTTCCATTGCCATGACAGCAAGGAGAAGTATTATAGAGAGGCAAGTAGAGAAACGAGAAGAGTCGTACAACGCGATTATCGACATCCACGAGGGCGGAGCCACGGGCAGCAGCTAGTTATATATATTAGCTTACAGTTATATGGACATCATAAACTAAAAGCTTCGTTGTACATGAATCATTTAGGTACACGATTCTGTGTGCAGTGTAAAGTTATGACGCTGGCTCACCAGCCGTTAATGCGTATAACAATGATAAACGATTTCTATATTTTTAAACCACCTCCATAATAAGCGATAAAAATGTTTTCCATTAAGTTTTATGGGTTTCAGTATTATTTTACAGGCAGTGAGTCATTTTATTGTGTTAATATTTTCTTCAAACCCCAGTGTATTTATACCATAATTTTATAATGGTTTCATAGGTATTCTGATATATCAATTAGACAATCGCAGTTTACTGACATAGACCTCTTCCAATGTTGGAGGCTTTGGTCTACTTTTTCCACGCTAGTCAGACGGGTTGGTACTAGGATTTATTTCAAGGTTACCTTCTCTCGTTAGAATATCGTCTGCGTATTGTTCTCTTTGTTGCTTCTTACGACAACATTCATATTCATATTGTATAAGTGCGGGCCCTGGGACCCTGGGAGCGGACTCCAAAGTGTACATTTTTTGATGCAACTGGCGTTGGTGTTCAGTGGAAGAAGGAGAATTTCGTACGAATAGTACCTATATTATAGAGTAATAGAAAAAACAAAAGAGAAAAGAAAATAATTAAGGATACCATGTAATTCGTGAAATAAAAAAAAACGCACATAAATAACTAAATTTCCGTAAGTAATTTGATGTGTCTATGTGTGTTATAAAAAGTATATTGAATCATATTTAAAGAAAAGTCATCCAAATTAATAAAAACTTTTATACTAACTCATTTAAGCATCTATTTAATTAAAAAGTTTATAATAACTCGAAACCTAACTGGAACGACTGTAAATGAAAAGGAATTCTTATAATGGCACAAGTTTGGACAGTAAGTCTGATTCTTTTAATATAATTTTAATGTCTCTAACGTGACTTTTAATACGCTTTAGGTACATGATACTTGTTATTTTTTTTCTTTGAAACAAAAAATCTTCAAAGTAATAATTTGAGTATTTTTCTTAATCTGATACAGAACTTGTAATCGCAACCAGTATCTTACAAGTGGAATACTCTTGCCAACTGAGCTACATGAACACGAAATTATCTTATTTTAGGCCCGAAGTTTTGTTGCTGCAATCTAACAACAGGATCAGAATTGTAGGATTGAAAGCAAGAGCTAGACTTGAATTCTGGAACCCGCAAGGACAGGGTAAGAGTGGCCGTCTCAAACAAACCTGGACGCGGACTATTGCTGCAGAAAGAAGAAAAAGAAGAAGTGTCGAGCTGTGGAAAGATTTGGGGCGAAAATTGTGTGAATACTACACTACACTTCCCACTACTGTGGACGCCTATCTAAGGGCCTTAGTAGGTACTTTAATGATGAGAGTCCGAAGTATACCTCCCATTTCTTCTTTTCAAAATTGGGTTTGAAGCAACTACATCCTGATCTTTCAACCCCGAGGTAAACGTCAGAGCCTAATTCGGAAACGAGGTTAGCTTGGACTCAGAATAACTTATACACAGATACGTACATAACTCTTAAATACTAATAAAATACCTTTTTTATGATGAAAAATCGTCGTTACGTAAGAAGCGTACTACGCGGCTCATATTTAGGCGATTTTTTTCGAACACAATGTGCCAGAATAGAGCACGTTTCGAATGAGGAAAATGATGGCATCACGTCAACGTGTATAACTCTCTTGGCGCTACTTTGCTATTGTAACTAAGATAACAGAGTCTAAAAATAGATAGTATGAGTATTCTTCTAGTATGAGGTGAGTAGGTTTTATCACAATTTATTATCAGCAGGTAACTTGCGAACCTACTCAATGAATCACTAAGTATAGACTTACAAAAACTGATCTCTACTCAGCTAAAGGCCATAGCCACACAGGCCATAAGTACGTTTATAGCATGTGAAATCATCTTAAACCTGCATCCACCATAGCATTCATCTCCGCGACATCCTGTCCTATGGTTAGCGAAACCATGGCTAGTGCAACTTGACCGAAACGTCAATCTAATCAAGAAGAAAATTATTGTATTTACCTCATGATTGCGTTAATACCCGAGTTTCAATAACCGTGAATGAAAAATGCAGTTCCTGCTAATGTCATCAAACGCGGTTACGTTTTGCAACCAAGTGAAAGGACAAACTGGATAATGGTTATTTCACCAGACCAGGGGCATTGTTCTGAGTGACATCGAGTTCCAAATGCAGTCGTAAATTGAGGAGACGGTTGATTACATCTGGTTATCATAGGAGAGAGAACTTGCGTATAACTAGACCAACTAAAATGTGATGGATATTATGGATGCGTAAATTACGGAATGTTTTGTCACTCAGAATCCTTTTAACCTGACCGGCGTAAAGTAAACGGAATCGAAGATTTCTTTTAATCTATTTCGCTTCAACATAGTAAATAAAAGCTAGTTCAGGAATATTCTTGCAACACATCCGCACATACCCTTGTCATTCGATGTCCGGTCAACTGTAAAATTAAATTCTCATTTCATTCCATTTATTCTTTATTTTCTTTTGCTTTGTTAATGTTACGCTACTAGTCACATTATCTCAACCATGTAGTTATTTGTTCTTGGATAATTTATACTTGTTGAGGGACCAAGCTGCGCCAGTTTTAACCCTATATAGGGAAAATTACAAAGCAACGTTATATGAAAAAATTGATCCATAATTTGTCCATAATAATGATTATAAAAGATAAGTAATAATAATAATAGCGTAACTCTAGTTGTATAGTAGCGTATGATTCTGTATGATCCCGTGTAACTTCAAGTACGTATTACCTAAGAAAGCAAAAGCTTATTAAAGAAAGAACGGGTGTTATATAGATGCACTTTACTCATTTAAATCACTTTCAATTTGGAATTATGGTTTTACAAACTTCCTTTCTGGCTTTGGCTTTGTTAACTGGTATTTGATACGCAAGAGTAATTTTAAACGCCCGTAGCCGTAATCCAATATTCTATTTCAAATATTTTTGTAGATTTCGACAAGGTCGTGCAGTGTCAGTTGACGTCAACTGTGGACGTCGTTTTGATGAAGATACACTATGAATGGAAGGTATAATCTTATGAGTGAGTTTTTTATATTCAGTTTATATTCAGGTCATTCAATTGAATTTCTGGTCTGGTCGTGCCTTGGAAAGCACGTCAAGCCATCATCGGTCCCGGTTGCCATACAAACATCTATGGCAGCCGTTAAGGGTTGGAGCCCTCAAAGAGTCCAACCAGTCTAACTTGGAACTTCGATATCGCCATTGGGCATTGCACCATTGGTTGTGGAGGTCAGATGGCATTCGCTTCACGGGAAATGCCAAAGTTCAGCCGCATCACAGTTAGACTGGAAAGCCGACCTCAACTGAGTTGGGAAAAGGTTCATAGAATGATGATGATTCAGGTCATTAAATTGACCCCACCCGGCCTGATAGTACGCTCGGGTGCAGTCTTAAGAATAGTGGCCGCCATTTTAGAAGCTGTCCTTGTAATAGTGATCCTTACCTTGACAGCGTCGATAGATATTTTTTGTGCTTCGCATCAAGAGGGGTCCTTAAAGAATCAAACAAAAGACGTTAGCGAATCGTTCGCAATAGACCGAATAAAGATATCGGTGAAATGGTGGCGTTTATGCCCCCTGCCCAACCCTTCAGGGATAATAGACGTGACTGACTATATGTGTTATTGAAGACTTGATGAGTAATCATTATGATAAAGTTCTCCACACGCAAAAACATTCTTCAGTCAATGAAAAATGATTTTCATGTTAGCTGACCATTTTTTTATTTCTTGTATGTGATGATAACAACATCTGCTTGGAACTTCTAAATTGTACCTACCTTTTTTATTACTACTACTGACCGTGCCAGTAATTTGGGACTTAAAATGGATTTGGGACTTTTTTTTTTCAGAATCCTAATAGTTATTCTAAAACAAAAGTGGTTTAATTAATGAAGCCTTAGCTATTTACAAAAAAAAATCATCAAAATCAGCTCAGCTGTTTTGTATATGTAATTACAGGCACAGACAGATCTGTACGGTACATTAATATACTTTAATTGAAAACTTGTTATTCGTGCGTAACAAACAGACATCCTAATTTTATTTATTTGATTTAATACCTATTTACTGATTCCGTTAATGAATTATTACTAAGAGAATTGGCGCTATTTTCATTGAAATTGTAATCGTTTATGACATTTAATTTAATTTTGACAGCCAATCAAAATGAAATTAAATCATTATAAATTAGCTGAATTAGGACTCAGGCAGCTATGATGAGACACATTTAGATTCTGACGTATGTGTAGTAATTCTGTCTGATACTCTCCAACACGTTAATTGGTAGTCCTTGTGCGGATAAGCACGTAATTATTTTCCTTGGAATTTACACCGATAGCAAGGAATCACGTCAATTACTTATTTCCAAATTTATTTAGCTGCTACATTTTCGGTTAGGAATTTATTTTCGGCATACCCATTTTGTTACAAAGTACCCGTTTGGCGGCAATAGGCACGCCTTTTAAGTGGGATCGAAAATGATAGTTGACGAAATGTGGGTGCTCAATAATACACCTCTGCCTACCCCTTCGGGGATTACGGGCGTGGGTATACGTATGTATGTACTGTGGTAGAAAAGGGTTAAATATTTAAAAGTTATCAATAGGAACAAAGCTATGAAGGTAATAAAATGAATCGACATAAAATCCATTTGAGACAAGGATGTTCATGTGGAAATAAAAGCTGTCATAACCGAAATAATACGATCAAATTAATATCATAGAACTGACGTTACTCCAATAAGAACACCGGTTATGAAATAACACAGGGTGTAAGATCCTCTTGAAAAACGATACGAAACCCTGTAAAATCCACCAGTAAAAAATATTTATTGGCTATAAATGGCGGTCGCTGTATCGTTACGAGGTTCTGGTGGGCTGGTGGCAGTAAATTTAATTTGGACAATGATCGAGCGCCTATCGCACACCACACTATACCTAAATGATAGTGCGATACTTAAAGCAACCGATAGTTATATATTATACTATAATACTAGGAAGAAAATAACGTTGTGATTGTGTATCATACGTGTGCAGTGATGCATTTGCAATACATAATAATATGACATAGGTACAAATACAGCGAGCTATGAAAAATGTTACAATTTGAATTTAAAAAAGTAATATGAAGCTTTTATGAAATTCCAACTTTATATGAAAGGTGTGCAAAGGAGGAACCTTTGCCGAGTGTACATTTAGATAATATGAATAATGTATGTGTGAGAGTAAATAACATGACGACCAGGAAAGTGCTACTAATAATATTTACTACACCTGGGGTGTGTCAGGCCCTACTAAGACTTATGGAGCCAAGCTATGCCATCAAAGCCAAGTCAAAAGAAGAAGAAGTAGGTGAATCCTGGGCTAAAACCTCGGCAAAGCGGCTAATACGATAATGATGCCAACCTCAGATTGAATTGCATATAGGATAATATAGGAGTCGGCTCTTTAATCGAAAGGTCCTAACTTCGAATCCTGGTCATTACACTGCCGACGTGGAACTACTCCTTATACAAGCCGTTGAGCTTAACTAAAGGTGTTAGAGGGAAAGTTTAGGTAATCCGGGTTCCTAATATTAAAAAAAAAATATATTATTATTTTCGTCACGGACTCGTATTTATTTATATTTCTTGATAGTATTTGCATTTCATATTGTCATGGTATCTTATATCACTTAAGCATAAATGTTTCAAATTATGTACCTACTTGTTTAATGTTATGAAAATTATTTCAAAAACATCTCTTATAACCCCTGTCAAACTGACTAGAACCTTAACATTTTTGGGACTGTTTTAAAAGTTTTTATTTCCACTTCACAGAGTATCAAATGAGACCAATAAATTATTTTATAGGCTATATGACACTTTTATTGTGACCTTAAAGTTAAGAAAAAAGTTTGCCAGCTCACTCGAAAAGTGTCATTTATGAATTTACGACGCTATTATTTTTCCCATCCCCTTAAGAGGGGACAAGTGATACGGAACTTTGGGATAGTTTGATTTGACATATACCACGCTAATGTCTTTGCATTATACAGAGATAAAAGTTTTTATTGCTTTTCCGAAGACGTTTTATCATCTGCTCGCATACGATGAAAGTATTGGAAAGTGTTAAAGAGCTGGAAAAGTTCCATATGATCCAGCAAATTGAAATAACATTGTTATTGAGTTTGAATTAGATTTTATATTATGTCAGTATCATCATGGTCACCCTAATTTTAGTCTCAGTTGCAACCAAAGGGTTTGTAGCAGAAGGACAGATACGCAAAATCCCAGAATAGCAAAATCCCAGATTGGCAGGAGGACAGATTTGCATAAAGGCAGAAATACAGACGCACACAGAAAGCATAATAAAATGTAATAGAAAGAAGAAAATTAAAGTTAAAGTATGCACTCTGGATGCCAGGGACCAGACTTTTACGTTCTCTCTTTTTCTGATGTTACTTATTTATTCTTGCACGAGAATAACTGGTATTTAACATTGAGAGGAAAGTGAGTTCCAGGTTTTATCACGTAATTAGCAATTGTACCAGCTTGGGAATACTGAGATTCACAACACTCTAAAATATTATTGAAGTCCCATGCATTCCGAGATAATTATAAGTTATCTGTGTCAGTATTACGCTAAACCAACAATTATGTTTACTCATTTTTGTTTCTTTTTCATTTTTACTCCAGTTCCATAACTAATTCACTTCACTCCCATTATTGTGACCACGCTGCGCAGACAGTTTGGCACAGGGTTATGTTTCCAGTTATCCTCTAGTAAAATCATTCATATTGTTACGAATGTCACCACTCATGACGTAAGCCGTCAATGATTGAAGCGTTTGACAATTTCAACTAGAATAATTGTAAATAAAGAGAATCGAAATTACGATCGTAATGACGAACGAAAAGACTAGCGAAATTAGGATTTCCAGAAGATTCTGCATGGTATATAAACAGCACCAGGAGCGCCAAAAGTTCAGTTCAGTCTCAGTGGTTGAAGTGGAAACAAGAAGAAGAAGTAAAGTGAAAAGTACAAGTGAAAGTGCTAGTGGTGCATGTGCAATACTGCATGTGCTGTGAACTAAAAACGCTCAGTGAACGTGGACGTTCTAGAGACTGTGTGTAAAGACAGTGCGTTGCAGTACAGTCCTCTAAGTGTGTACGAGTGCCTCGGACAATAGACTGTGTATACGCTAAAGACTGTTGTGAGTTGGTGGCTTGAATAAAGTGTAAAAATCGCTCGAGGTTGTTTACTTCCAATCCCGAAACCCGCTTCCCGTTACATTGGTGTCAGAAGTGGGATTGGAAGAAACGATGCCGTTCACACCAAGAGACCATCCAGAGCGACCCAACACACGGTCCAGAACTACGGGACGGGAACAAGGTGAACCCGACCCAGCGGTCTCACATGTCGAAGGCCCTAGTGATCGGCGTGATGCTGGCGAAGGACCCTCTGCTGTCCCCGCACATGGTTCAGCTACTCAGGAACCTCTAAGTGCACCTTCGCCGATGGACATAAGTGCACTCTTCCAACAACTGCGCGCAATGCAAGAGGAACAAGCGCGCCGCCAGGAGGAGCAAGCGCACCGTCAAGAGGAGCAGGCGCGCCGCCAGGAGGAGCAACTGCGCGCTATGCAGGAAGAGCAAGCGCGCCGCCAGGAGGAACAACTGCGCGCCATACAGGAGGAGCAAGCACGCCGCCAGGAGGAACAAGCGCGCCGCCAGGAGGAGCAACTACAAGCGATGGGAGACCGAGTACTCTCAGTAGTCACGGAGACTATTAAGAAAGTGGAGGAGGTGCAGAAAACGGTAGAAAGCCATGAAAGCATAATAGCGGACCATCAAGCGCGCATCTCAACAGTTGAGGGCGATCTACGTAAAATCAAGGCTTCAGGTACAACTGCACCGGTTGCCGTAGTCTCTTCGGGAGGAAGCTTCAAGGTGCCTCCATACGACGGAACATCGTCCTGGAATGCATATAAGCGACAGTTTCAAGCTGTAGTACAGTTAAACGGCTGGAATGAAGAACAAGCGAGGACTGGACTCACCTTAGCCCTGAGAGACCAAGCAGCAACAGTGTTAGAGGCCATAGAGACTGAGGCTTCTTATCAAGAGCTCCTTGATGCCTTAGAGTCAAGGTACGGCGATGCACACCTGGAGCATGTATTCCGAGCACAGCTTCGGGACAGGGTACAAAAGCCTACAGAGACATTGCAACAATGGGCTTTAGAAGTAGAGAAGCTTGTGAGGAAGGCATATCAGTCCTCTCCTGCGACGTTCATTGAGAGGATGCTGCTACAAACCTTCGTCGATGGAATACGTGATAAGGAAGTAAGAGCCGCAGTACGTTTGGCCCATCATCCGGAAGTCAAAGAAGCTGTGGCACACGCACTTGAAGTAGAAGCCGTCCGTGGTGAAACTGGGAGTGGACGCCTGCGAAGAGTAGTGACATCCGAGCAAGAAAATGGACGAAGGAACTTCGCTCCCCGCTGTTATCAATGTGGGGAAAGAGGTCATCTCAGGAATGCTTGCCCGAACCGTACGACGTTGAGGACCGACGCAGGAATACAAGCATCGGAGACGGCGGAAAACTAATTCCGGCCAAGTTTAAGGGGTGGACGTTGGCCGGTAGTCGTGAAGCCCCAAAAGTCAAGATTTATCAAAGCACGGATGGAAATAGTCTAACTGTCAGTGGAAGAATAAACGGAATTGCATGTCAATTAACTTTGGATACTGGAGCATCGCGTACGGTAGTTGGGTTACGGATTTTGAAGGACTGTGGAAAGATAAAGAACCAGACAGAAACTATACATTTAACTACAGCTACCGGTCAACGTATACCTGTTAAAGGAGAACGGGTAGTGGCAATTAAGATGGGCGATAAACTCTTTTGGCAAGAAGTTGTAGTAGCTGATATAGTAGATGACTGCATAATCGGTTTGGACTTTATGAAAAATCATCAGTGCAAAATTGATATCGTAAACGGAGTCATTAAATGTGGAACAACAGAGGTGCCTATGAAGGGAGGTGTTGGAGGTAAAATCTACTGCCTTCGAGATACCGAACTACCACCAAGAACTCAGTCACTTGTACCAGTTACAATGAATAAAGATCCACGAAAAAGTTGCCGACGTTGTTTAGTTATTGAAAAGATAGAAGGAGATAACTCATGGATTCCAGCTAGAACGGTAGTCGGGATGTCTAAAAACATGTTGGTACCAGTGCTTAATTTGAGCAGTGATACGCAGATCTTAAAAAGAGGTACCCTTATTGGAGTAGGTGAAGAAATAGAGTGGTTAAGAAGTTGCCAAGAGAAGACGAAGGTCTCTGAAGGAAAAATAGATGTCGGTAAAATCTTTGTCGACTGTAAGGAAGATATGAGTGCTATAGAGTTAGTCAAGGCAAAGAATTTGTTGAGACATTTCAGTGACATTTTCTCTGAGGGTGACAAAGACATCGGAAAGACTGCGTTAGTAAAACACCAAATAAATACTGGAGATGCACAACCAATCCGCCAACGCCCTCGACGAATACCGTTTGCCAAAGAAGAAGAAGTTCAAGGTCTGATAAAAGAAATGGAAGAAAATGGAGTAATAGAACCTTCTTCTAGCCCTTGGTGCTCTCCAGTTGTCTTAGTTAAGAAAAAGGACGGTACAACCAGGTTTTGCATCGATTATCGCCGACTGAATGACATTACGAAGAAGGACTGTTATCCGTTACCGAGAATAGACGACACACTAGACACCCTGAGTGGAATGAAATGGTTTTCTACATTGGACCTGAAAAGTGGATACTGGCAGGTGGAAATGGATTCCAAGGATAAAGAGAAGACTGCATTCTCTACTGGGAAAGGACTCTGGCAGTTCAAGGTTATGGCCTTTGGTTTATGCAACGCACCTGCGACCTTCGAAAGGCTGATGGAGCGAGTCCTTGCGGGATTAATAGGAGAAGCATGTCTGGTGTATCTTGATGATGTTATCATAGTGGGGCGAGATTTCGATGATCATCTTAAGAAGTTGGAAAGCGTGCTCAGCAAAATTAAGGGAGCAGGCTTAAAACTGAATTTAAAAAAATGCAGCTTTTTCAAGAGGCAGGTCAATTATTTGGGACACGTCATCTCTGAAAATGGAGTAGAAACAGACCCCGCCAAAGTCTCTGCCGTAAAAGAGTGGCCGGCGCCGAAGGACAAAACACAGGTGCGAGCCTTTATGGGGCTCTGCTCTTATTATCGTCGTTTTGTGAAGAACTTTTCCGATATCGCGAAGCCACTACACAGACTAACAGAAGAGAAGCGAACTTTCGTTTGGGATCAAGAATGTGAGAAAGCTTTTGAAAAACTTAAGGAACGCCTTTGTGAAGCACCTATATTGGGTTACCCTGACGGAAGAAACGAGTTTGTTGTAGATACGGACGCCAGTAACCTAGGCATCGGTGGAACACTGTCACAGAGGAAGGAAAATCAAGAGGTTGTTATAGCTTACTTCAGTAAAACGCTATCAAAACCTGAACGAAACTATTGTGTAACGCGGAGGGAGCTTCTGGCCGTAGTAAAAACGTTACAACATTTCAAGAAATACCTACTAGGACGCAAATTTCTTATTAGGACGGACCATTCGGCGTTGAGGTGGCTTCTACAGTTCAAAAATCCAGAAGGTCAAGTCGCACGGTGGATCGAGCAATTACAAGAGTTCGACTTCGAAATAGAACATCGAAGTGGTGGCTCACATAAAAATGCTGATGCTTTGTCTCGCCGACCTTGTGCCGATGACTGTAAACATTGTGAAAGACAAGAGGGAAAAGAAGACACAATTATACGAGTCATAAGAACAGATTCTCTTAATGAAAGCTGGGATAATGACGCCATGCGAAATTCACAAGCGGAAGATAACGACTTAAAGCCGATTCTGGAATGGTTAACGAGTTCCTCTCCTCGTCCAGCTTGGAATGAAGTTGCTGGTTTGAGCTCTGCAACTAAAAGTTATTGGGCTTTATGGAATAGCTTGATACTTCATGATGGCTTACTATGCCGAAAATGGGAGAGTGTGTCTGGAAATGGTACACATATACAAATTATTGTACCAAAAGCAAAAGTGACGGAAATACTTAGAGCTTTTCATGATGGAGTGTCAGGTGGACATCTTGGAGTTAGAAAAACTTTATTAAAAATACGAGAACATTTTTATTGGTTACACTGTAAGGAAGACGTCCAAGATTGGTGTAGAAAATGTGTACCATGTTCATCTGTTAAAGGTCCACAAACACGAAGTCGAGCTAGGATGCAATTGTATAATGTCGGAGCTCCCTGGGAAAGGATAGCTTTAGACATAGCCGGACCTTTTCCTATATCAATGAATGGCAATCGTTACATATTGGTAGTGATGGATTACTTCACTAAGTGGCCGGAGGTGTTCGCAATACCGAATCAAGAAGCTCTTACGGTTGCGACTATACTGGTGAATGAGGTCTTTTGTCGATTCGGATTACCCCTTGAAATTCACAGTGATCAAGGACGAAACTTTGAATCGCAAGTATTTCAAGAAGTTTGCAAAATGTTGAAAATTCATAAGACGCGGACGACACCTTATCGGCCGCAGTCAGATGGTATGGTGGAACGCTTTAATAGAACTTTGGAGCAGCATTTGGCGAAGATAGTCGATTCGCATCAGAGGAATTGGGACGAGTATCTTCCACTATTTCTGTTGTCGTATCGTACAGCGGTTCACAAAAGCACTTGTATAACTCCAGCTCATGCAAATTTTGGCAGAGAACTTCGGCTACCGGCAGAACTCCTCACGGGGTGCCCTCCTGATTCACCTAACTCAATAACAGATTACGCTGATGAGTTAAGGACAAAAATGGATAAAGTTCACAGATATATGAGAGAAGCAAATTTACAAGCCAGTGAACGAATGAAAACACGTTATGACAGAAGTGCCAATTTAAGGTGTTTTGAGGAAGGGTCGTCAGTATGGCTTCATAACCCGGTACGGAAGCAAGGATTATCACCGAAACTTCAGCCAAGTTGGGAAGGACCTTACAAAGTGATAACAAGAATTAATGATGTCACTTATAGAATCCAAAAGACGCCAAGAAGCTCCGCTAAAGTGGTTCACGTCGACAGACTGGCTCGTTACTACGGTTCTAACGATGCTCGGGACGAGCATGTCTTAGGAGGGGGCAGTGTTACGAATGTCACCACTCATGACGTAAGCCGTCAATGATTGAAGCGTTTGACAATTTCAACTAGAATAATTGTAAATAAAGAGAATCGAAATTACGATCGTAATGACGAACGAAAAGACTAGCGAAATTAGGATTTCCAGAAGATTCTGCATGGTATATAAACAGCACCAGGAGCGCCAAAAGTTCAGTTCAGTCTCAGTGGTTGAAGTGGAAACAAGAAGAAGAAGTAAAGTGAAAAGTACAAGTGAAAGTGCTAGTGGTGCATGTGCAATACTGCATGTGCTGTGAACTAAAAACGCTCAGTGAACGTGGACGTTCTAGAGACTGTGTGTAAAGACAGTGCGTTGCAGTACAGTCCTCTAAGTGTGTACGAGTGCCTCGGACAATAGACTGTGTATACGCTAAAGACTGTTGTGAGTTGGTGGCTTGAATAAAGTGTAAAAATCGCTCGAGGTTGTTTACTTCCAATCCCGAAACCCGCTTCCCGTTACAATATAATACTAAAACCAACCGTTAAAATAGTATTCAAGCTCTCCATATAAACCTGGCAACACTTGAGGAAGTATATTATGATACGGTAATTTCCGATGTTCAATTACCAATTTTGTCAAAAACCTCTTTCGTCGTCATTGAAAATTTTCATTTCAATAAGGAACCAAGAAAAAGGGTTTGGTCCTATTCGAAAGTTAATAACGCGTATCTTATCGTACCCATCCAAAATTGCAAACATTACTGTAAAACTGTAACTAATTTTATCTTTACCCAATCCTGTTGCCCATGTTGCCGTGTTTTATGTATTCTAACCCTTCGTAAATGAGATGTTAATCCAAGGTAGCATTAACCTGTATAAACTTCTGTTATTACAGGATTAACCCGCTCCAATTAGGTATTACATCTTCCTTAATAATCGTGGTTAATAATTCGAAATTCTTGCTTGAACGGCAAGGATGTTGAAAGATTTGAGTTATGAGAGAACAAAGTGTACAGTATATAAGTATACCTAACACAAGTAGGCTCGAAATATTTTGTTGTAATTTATCAAGCTTTGACATCATCACGTTGACATTAATTAAATTATTCCTCGTAATATTTAATGAAATCACAATATTCCGTAACACAATGTATTTCAAATATAAAATGATTAAAATCAGGGCTTATAATATTGCGTTTTCGATGTAAAATCATAATAATATTATTTTAATGTATCAATCCTATTAGCATGGATATGAATCTAAAAATAGCCAAACTATTAAACACGCAATAAAGTAGCGATCGTGCATCCTTTTTGGTTCAAGCAGCAGTCACTGCTAGGAAGTAAGCCTTTGATAAAAATGGATAAACTTCAGTTACATTATGTATTTTTACTCCTACTTTTTCTCACTATCCTAAGGTAGATAGCAGGGTGATAAGGCCGCCAGTTGAACTTACCATGTGCACACACTTTCCTGTACGTATTGTATTGTTTCCTCCTTGGTGTACAATAAAGACATATTATTATTATAAGTATTATAAGGTTCTAGATCGAATTATAAAAACTGTAATGTTTGTACATACAGACAAAGATCAAAAGTTCATTATTAAAAAACAACATCAAAGACTCAACGCATTCAAAACATACTATGAAATGAAACTACAGGGAAACTTAATAACAATTTATTGATAAAATAATTTCTGTTACAAAATAGCGTAAGTTGAATTCATTGCCTTTCAACTCTTTCACTGACAGAAACTATTATGCCCAAGATGGTCTGGTAGCAAAACGTCCGAATTACCACAGATTCTATTAATGTCAGATTTAACAAAGGGGATGTAGAGCAAAGTTAGTGAAATCTTTCTTTTATTATAGAGGCTTCTTCATGAAAGCGCATCGTGAACAATGGTCGTTGCACTGATGTTATTACCGACATAACCGCTTCCGCTGCCTATCTAAAAAGAGGAAGAACTATTGCACTTGTTCTTTTTCTGCTTTTCTCTTTCATATTTTTAACCCCCGGATGTTAAAATGATGGGGTGTTATAAGTTTCACGTGTCTCAGTGTGTGTGTGTGTGTGTGTGTGTGTGTGTGTGCTAAGTTAAGCTCTATGGCTTGTGTTACTAGTATAGGTTCATGTAAGTAATGTAATGATTCGAACTTGGGACCTTTCGATCATAAGGCCAACTCCTTAACAACTAAGCTATGATATAGTATACTGTCTAATAGCTTTATAAGCGGTTTGATTTATGTTTTCCATTCCATACACCATTCTAGATCTATGACGTAAAAACATTTGAATATGCCGAGGTATTCTATGAATTTTACGGTCAAATCCTTTCCTGTACAAATAGTTTGTTTGTGAACTATTCTTCTGGTAAGCATTGTTTGGCGTGCGCATTCTTTATCTGTCCATAAAGTAAATAACCATCACCAATCTATTTCTATTAATATTGATTACATATACGAATAGATAATTATTTAGACTTTCACACATGACATGACAACGTCTGGTCTTTGTTTATATTATTTTATAGTATGTTAATTTGTACTCATGCGAAATCCTAACATCATCCTCTAAAACTTTCCCAACTATGTCAGAATCAGCTTTCAGTCTAACTACGAAACTACCGAATTTCGATATTATACGTGACGTGACTGTCTTTATACCTCACAACACATGGTGATATCGTATAAGTAAGTTATGTAGTTAAACCAGGTTGCTCAATTTTTTAAGATATTGAAACCCCTGCACAAGCCTCAAAGAGCACGCTAAGCCACTGATTTAATCGTGGCAATTGTTCCATGATTGTTAGACCGTTTTATAAAAAAAAATATCACTGATTCCAAGATTGGCTGGCCCAAATCGATTAGTCACGAAGTCTCTTTAAAATATTCAGTTTTAAGTGTAAATGTTTAGTGTGGTCTCACATGAATGGATAAGATTAGGAATGAATCTATTAAAGGAAGTTCGAGAGTAACACCTATCACAGAAAAACTACGAGGAAATTGTTTGTTTGTGTGTGTGTGTGTGGAAATGGTTCGGATATTTAATGCGTAGGGATGAAAAGAAGGCACTAACTATGGAGGTGGATGGGTACAAGGGAAGAAGATGACCTAAAAGGAGATGGATAGATTGTGCAAGAGATAATATTGCCAGTAAAGGAGTGAATGTGGAAATGACCATAACCAGATATGAATGGAATATGTATATATATTGCGCCGATCAGAAAAAAATTGATACGGGCAGGATAGTGATGATGAGTTCAAAAAGGAATATTTATTATAAAAGTTCGAGATGACGAGCACTTTTCAACATGGATACAGCCTATTTACCTAGCTATCTACCATTATCATATCGAATTATGTCACGAATTTTATAATAATGGTATAACGGTGAACATGCACAATTTGCTTTCTGAATGTTATTTTTCAACAAAAGCATTAGCATTATGATTGACTATATATAATTCTTATAATCAGCTAGCTTGGAGTAAACTCAGTATTATTAAAGGACAAGTAGAAAAACAGCGGGCGGTTATTTTTTCTTCATCGGAGTGAGAACGACAAATTGTGTGTATATTTTTAAAACAAAAACAGTATTGTAACATCTTCCTTTTTGCTCGGAAAACACTCATTTTAATAATGTTAAAGGTTGAAATAAAAATGTCAGTTCAAATTTGAGTGTCATCATTATGAACTTCCTTGGATCCGGACAAGCTTACTTTTAACGTTAATATTCTATTCGTATCTCGAATTTTTCTTTCATAACAAGAATGTATACCCGATGTAGACATCTAACGGTCATATTCTAATTTTGTCGACAGGCTCAATGTTTCCTTTTAACTTAAAGAAATTAAATATTAAACCGATAGACAAATACTTAGGTATTGTTTAATACATGTAGGTATACATGTTTTCAAATTATGAAGTCGTCGATGCTTGAGTATATAATATGTACCTGTTTAAGTATGTCATAATAATCAGAAGTTTAGGTTTATGACATTTGATTTTCTTGCCATTTTAATCTACCATTTATAGGTACCGTACTAGACGACCTCCGTGGTTTGGCGGTATTGAACTGCGACTGCTAGGTAAGAGGCGCGGGTTGGATTCTCACTTAGTACAAAATATTGAATAAGGCTATTTGTACTGATCTGGTCGTGTCTCGGAAATCACGGTAAGCCTTCTCTGTTGTCATTCGAACATTTTCAGGTTCAATTCTTGCCTATACAAATAGGCTGTGGAGACCAGAGGGTAATCGCTTCATGGAAAATATCGAAGTACAGCAACGTAGTTAGATTGGAAAGAATGCGGATTCCGGTGTGTCATGCGAATATGAATATTTGTATTGGTCTGGGTGTTTCTACGTAATAATTATGTGTGTATTTATCGCAGGTTTATAAGTGTCCGGTTAATGGCAATAGGCTCGCCACCTAAAAACATAAACTGGCGAAATATGGGTGCTAGCACCTCTGCCTACCCCTTTGGGGATATAGTCGTGAGTTTATGTTATGTTATGTCATGTTAGTAACTTATATTATCAAAGTTATTGAAGTAAAATGATATCAACTGTTATATGTTTTGAAGGTACCCACCCTCATTCAGTGGGTCGTTAAACCGCAGTTGTTATGTGGTCACCAAACGATGTTAATTAATCCTGTTTATTGAAGGTTGAAGGACATTCGTTTGTAAGGAGCAGAGAATGAGTGAGTTTTGAATTGTCTAGTCTGTGTGAACACCACCATATTCAACGAACGGTGCCTTATTTGGCAATGAATAGGATGGGCCGTAATGAGGAATAACTGGATATGTAGAGGAAACGAATGAATCTGAGAAAGCAATTATTGAGAATATAAGTTTTTTGCTTGTTGCTCTATCTTAATCATATTAAAATTAAACTTAAAAACGCGTTTGTTAACGTTATGAATTTCAATTTAGTTTTACAAATTATTTTTGTCGATTTCTTACCATGCAGTAATATATTAAAACACTAAAGTGAAATATAACTAAAACAGAGTATTTTAAATATTGTTTCAAAATTCATAATTCGGAAACAATATTACAAAACTAATAAAATAGACAGTCACATCTGTTTTCCTTGTTCGGCTTAAATGAAAGCCTCGTTTAATCTAGGATTGGCGAAAATTTATTTTGCACACATCAAAACGAAATAACTAGGGTGAACATTTATACAAGGGAAGCCGGTGGAAAATGAACGATTACCTCCTACTAGTTTTTCATGCAACATATAACTGATTGGCAAGCCAACAAGAATTGTGTTAGAGGGACCCATCGCAACTGATAAATATATATCAGAGGCCAGGGCCGGGTTGCTAATCTTTTTTTGGTCTGGTATCTATGAAAGGGACTGCTTCTGACCCAACCGGAAGAGGAATGCCTGTGTCCGAGACTCGTTCGCTGTTATAATGTAAGTTAGAAGTTATAATATATTATATCCTTAATCATATACAATGTGTTCCTGAAACGAAATTGCCCTTTGTCACTTACAGGAAAAGCAGAAAGAAAAGTACTTACAAACTAACAAAATATTATAAATCATAAACTTTAACTTTCTACACAGATTCTGAGTATTATTTATATAAAGTGCTATTGAAACGACTTGTTTCTTTGTTTCACAAAGAAACTGGAGGTTATTGTGTTCTGAATGCAGCAGTAAGCTACCTTATTTTGTTTTTACCTATGTCCTGGGGGCGAAACGACCTTTCAGAAACTACGCTGTCGTAAAACAGAGTAGCCTCTGGCTAATGCGAGACAAGAATTTATTATATTTGGGTGAAATTCAGAACAGCAACAACAGCATTAATAACATGAAAATTGGTGTTTCGCTGTGTACTTGGATGGTTATAGTAGCAAAAGACCATGAAACAGATTTAACCGAGGTATATTTTTATTATATTAATTACTATGACCATAACTTCATCCAATATTTTAATTAAAATGATTTACTGTTTTAATAATGATAAGGGTAAGGTATTACTATCATTGTTATTTAATTCCCTAAAAACAATTATTATGATAGCGGAAAAAGGGTCAGCATATTTTATTAATCAAACTAAGGTTTAATTTAATATGTACACTACAGTGTTATATAAAATAAAACCTTAGTTTATATAATAAGGTATAGGTACTAAAGCTGTGTTTTAGTAAGGGAAATTTCTTGTATCGTACTAAGTTCTCTTGTTATTAAGTGGAATGTACATTGTCCGCGGTTTCTGTCGGTGGCGGAATCTGTTCCAAGTGTTATTGATATAATTTTGGATACATCTTGTCTATCGTACCCGCGTACGCTTTCTAAACAGATATTGAGAAATTATACTATTTAAACAATAGAACGTATCCTACTATACACTCTCATGTAACGTTCCCTGTATGTTATATAGTTGTGAAACATATTAAGAATTCACATTGAAATTTCTAACCACTTAAGTCACCTTCCTTGTGGTAAAATTGTACAAGTTATTTCTGACAAGAAGTAGGTACGTAGAGTATCGAATTTTAAACAAATATATTTGAATAAGACGGTTTCTTTCATTTTACACCATCAAAGGAAGTAATTTCGAAAAGTTTCTACAATTTTAACACAAACGACTACAAGTTAAAAAAAGATAAGTAAGGACATGTAAAGTTGTGATCCAAATATAATAAGCTAGACGAAATTAACTTAATCCAATGGGTTTTTCGTTTTGTTAAGTTGCCGTACACCGACGACGTGTCATTTATTACGACAGTTCTGGATAATTAAATGTAACAAAGAAATGTTTTCCTATAACTTTTACTGTCTAACGATCTACTATAGCATTATCTATCAATGTAGATCGATTAAATCTGCCCCCAAACCAATATAAGTATAAATGAAATCATTATAGGATAAATCTTTATATAACTAACCTTTTTCGGTCTTCCTGCTCAATATTATAGCAGTAAAATTAGCGTTTGATTTTACCACTAATGGTATTGAAGTATCGTCAAGCACCAAACCTAAAAGTTCAATAAATGATATTTCATTAAGCTATTTATAAATCCGAAGCTTTCTAAAATTACGTGACAGTGACATTGTTTTTTAAAAGAAGAAAGTTTGGAGTGAACAGCGTTCAACCTAAACGAGAAATGAAATAGGAAACTTTTCAAATACATTATTATGAAATACGGTGAAAGTTGATCCTTACCGAGTTGACAGTTCAAATATTTGCATGTTTGTATTCGTTTCACATTCAACGTTTTCCGTGAAAATAATCAACGTTGGTGACATGTTGGTAAATCATAAAATATTTCCATGAAAACGTTTTGGCTTATCAATTGTGAATATTTTTCATGTCATATAAATTGTCTATTCATTTTACGACGGTTTTCAACAGGTAAGAGTAATTTAAAACATCAAATGAAGTCAATACCTGTTGGAACATTATTTAACATATAATTTATACTTGTTGAAATGTTATATTTTTTAGTTTTTACAGATTCTGATAGTAAGATTATGAAGGGATCAATACCAGTTTTGTATAAGACGGCCCACCTGATGGTAAGTGGTTACCGTGGCCTATGGGCGAGTGTAACACCAGAGGAATAACACTCGTGCCGCAACCCCTGTAAGAACAGAGACATTCTGTGTCGTCAGCGCAAAAGATGTAGGATAAGCCTTTGGTCTTCCCACGGACAACACAAAACCTCTCTAGTGAGCTCTGGCTACCCTACTCACCACCGAAAACACAACACAAGGTTATTAAACGGCGATATTCTGTAGGGTGGAGGTACTTCCCCAGTCGGACTGCTCGATTGGGACGGATATACCGTCGTGTCCTACCTCCTTAAAGCTTTTTTCTTTAGAATTTTTCATATTTTAACTTCGTAGTTATATAGGCAGTTAATCAATTAAAGTTGGAAATTATCATTGAACAGTTTAGTTTTCAATGCTAATTCTTAAGTATATTAAGAAAATAGTTCATGCTAATAAGGTCAGAACCATTAGGTAGTGTAAAGTTCAACCAGTGAATATAATGTTAAATTCTGTCTTTGAATTTAAAATAGGTAAGTGAGCTGAATACTAAGTATGAAACGAAAAACACAGGTACAATTAACAATAAATCTATACACGGTAATTTTATGGTAGTTTCGGAAAAAGAATATTTTGTTTCACACACAATTTCGGTAGCAAAATCGACTGGAAGTTTTAATTTTGAAAAAAAAAATACTTATGTATGGCAATAATGTACAGGTGAAAAAAATGTATGGGACGTGTAAAAAAATTATTTTTTTTTTCTCCAAATTAGGACTTCCTTACGATTTTACCATCGAAATTGTGGCCAAAATCTATTTTCCGAAACCACTATAAAATCAACCGGTATAAACAACATGGAAATATTTTTTACTGATTGAAGTAATTCTTATTACTTATAGACATGAAGGCTACACTGTCGGGTGTAGCTGATTGATATTGTGATCCAGTAACGTAGGGAGTGTTCGCAGAATTGAAACACAAAAGACATAATATGAAAGTACAGACTGATTAGCATTTTAATGTACAGTAGAACTCAAAAGTGCAGTAGCAATCCTACGCAACTATAGCGTCAACATTCTAACGCTACTTGTGACCTTTTTCTTTTAAGACAAGCGAGCGTCGCCTCGTATTGCATAGTAACATTACACACACATATAAGCGCGCCGGCCGCACGCTAAACCATTTTGAGCCTTGATGTGCTAATGCACTTATGAGCTCTGACTGTACCTAATTATGAGAGAAACTGATTTCTGAAATAAACTTAATCATGTTCATAGGTTCCGGTATTGACAAAACAGTGATCTTGTGGGATAGTCATTAACCTAATCTAGTTTCGTCTTTAATATCGTCAGAGCCGTAACAGTTCCTGCAGATAAGGAAAAATTAGTATGTAACGAATGCCCTGAGTAACGGGAAGGACCATTATTATGACTTACTACTAAAAGCTTTGTACGTAATCAATTTTAATCTTCTTACTTTAATAGAAAAAGTACAAATTAAACCAAATTAAAACTGTTTTTGTAAGTCTATCAAGATTACAAAAATATCAGAAATACTGCTCAAATAAATGGGTAAGTACCAATTTAAGAGTAGGGCTTTTTTTACGTTTAATTATTATATTCTGGCAAGAAAAAATGTGAATCATGTGATACGTTTCTGGCAAAAGTAGTTTCCGCATCTCAGAAAGTCACGGCCGTGGTTTAGGAGATTTATGGGATTGGCACATTTATTTACATGACAGTTATATCTCGGCAGCAAGCAGGTTTGATAAATTATTTATTTTCAAACAATTAGCTATCAAAAATTCACTAAGCGTTTCAGGATCAGTAATTCTGCAAAAGTTCAGCTTGTTCTCAATATAACGCTGATATGAATTCAGTGCCATCTTACGAGATCAACCCGAATTTTCTAAACCTGTATCATTACAGATGAAAGTCAATGAAATCACGGTTTACAAAAACTTTAATACAATCACAGGAGTTACCACCATTCACTTGATTAGATTGTCTGTAAAAATCTAGTGGGTCCAAATAACAATAAATTTTTAATGTAATCTGTTAAGGGTGTGAGTCAGCTCCTATAAGTCGTCAACCTTTTAGGAAACGCGATAAAAATGCTAATTTTATTTGGTGGCCCCGAATCTGAAGTGGTTTCAGTTCCAGTGAACACATTTACAGAACCACAGTCCTCGTTTACACCATGCTACTAATGAAAAAACTTTCAAATGAGCCCGCCCTTGAGATCGTTTTAAAATTGAAATATTTTAATATAAATACCTCATTTGCAGTTCTGGAAGTGTTCAAGGTATAATTTTTTGTTACATTATGATTTGTTAAGGTTGCTCTTAAATATTATTATGCCTAAACGGCTTATGTGACGTGATGGTAGTTAACGTGACTGCAACTTAAGTGGCGCAGCTTCAATTGCAGCTCAGTGCAAAATATTTGTATGCATGGATACAGTGCACGTTAATCCGTCAGTGCCAGTTATCATCCGAACATCTATGGCAATCGTTACGGATAGTTGGAGCCCTAAAAAGTTCGATTACTGGTCTGACTGCAGTACTTCGATATTGCCGAACTGCATGTGTGAATCCCGCTAATAGGTTGTAGAGGTCAGATAGCAGATGATACACCATAAAATATTGAATTTCAGCGGATCCACTTAGAATGGAAACAGTTGTATTCCGATTTTTGGACACATTTGAACATCTCTTAATTTATCTACGTTTTTTTCATTGTAAGAATACAACATCTTACTACCTTGGGTTACTATGTTTAAATTAGAGTAACAGAAATTCATATATCATTTATTCTGAAATGACCTATTTCACGCTTAGACCAATACAATAACTTATTAAAATAAGCGTTACATGGCGGAAATCCGTTATTCTATTCACTTACTTTGAAGAGTACGGTTTGGCATTCCTTTCTATAGCAATTAGTTTTATTGCACTACTGGTATTGTTAGGATTGTTAAACCATAGGTGACTGGCGATAACCCGCCCCCCCCCCCCCCTCATCCCTCTCTCATAATTTATTTTTCTAGTTAACAAGTTATTATTTTGTTTTATTGAGCCCAAATTATTATTTTTTTCCTTATTAAAAACTTATACCTAATATAATATAATACAAATTTCAGATAAGTACTTAAGCCTCTTTGTCGTTTGAGGTATCAAAGAAAACTTAGATGCGACTGTGAAAAATGTAATTCAACATGAATGTCTTCATGGATTAAAGTCGTTTGTCGCAAACAAGTACTAAATATTAACATTAAGTCGGTAGCTTACATTTCAACTAACGTCGCGTGAACATCAAGTACTAGACATTTCTTTTGTGTTGGGTATTATCTAACTCTGCATTATTTTTGCGGTGGAGATACCTTTTGGCCCGGGAGAATTGTAGTTTACGCTGAGAGGATTAAAGTTGGGTCACCAAATGAAAGTTAAGTAGAACAAGAGTTTTGGCGTAACCGCTATTTATAACGTTATCAGTTTTCCTAAAACTAATTTCTATTAGGCTTACCCATGAATTTATAATGAAATTAAAGGAAATTACTTTTATTCATCATTACTTTTGATGTACTTCTTTTAGCATTTTAATAATAGTTCCCGTAGACGAGTGATCGTTCATCTATACTAATATTAAAAAGAAGTAAAGTTTGTGTGTTTGTATATTTATTAAATTGTAAGGGGTAATCTCGGGATCTACTGAACCGATTTCAAAAATTCTTTCACCAATAGAAAGCCACATTATTGCTGAGTTTCATAGGTTATATAAAAAACCGAAAAATAAAAAGGCTTTTGCGTGGTAGTCCGTTTTGCAAAGTGATTGAAGAAAAAACGGTAGAATGAAGCGTTTCTTACGAACGCTGCCTTAACTATGAAAGATATATTTTTGAGTTCTAGAGAAACGATGTGGAACTTGAAAATGCCTACATTATGCCCAACGAAGTGGGCACGGGTCAGATAGTTTTTTTGAATTGACAGGTATTTTGAAGTTTATGACAGTCGTATCTCAATATATATCTCAATCCCGTACACCAATCTTTCTATTCTATAAAAGTATTGCCACTTAAAAAGAGGGACAGTCATGGTATGGTTGATATCGCTGTGTTTTAGAAATCTTGGACACATTTTCTTATTATAACAACATAACTTTCATCCGGTGTACAATGTGGTCACGTACTACCCTTGTCTTATTTTTCTATTTAAAGTGGACGTATTACAATAACAATATAGGCAAAAATATTATTACTTTTTTTCTGAATATTATTTTGAATATTTGCAGCATACCTATATAGAATTTCGAATATCCAGAACGTGTCCAGTGCCCAGGAAGTTTAGTTGGTGGTAGTATTCTGCCTATTAAAGAATGATCACGGGTACAAATCCGGTTGTGGGTGCTTATTTTTCTCGTCCTAAATCTATAGAATTTAAAACGTCATAATATGGTAATTCATCACCGCATTCAAGAATAAATAGTTGACTTGATATTCAGCGTTCAAATGTACCTAACGATGCCAGCATACGGTGTGGACGTAGTAAGCCTTTTTGAAAAGCGAAACCTATGCTGGGGCCCTTTCCGTGAGTAGCGGTACTGCCGTGAAACAAATTGGCAGCTCAAAAATGCCGTCGATTTGAAAGAAAAAGAAGAAGAAGAACTACTTCATTCGAATGAATATCTTCAGTAACCTAACTTAGTAATTCAAACGATTAACTTTATAGCCAAGAAAACTTGCTGTTATGGTAAGTCACATCTTGGATTTATTTTGCATGCGTGGTATAAAGGAGATCACGGCCCTTCCTTATCGTCTCTACAACTATGGCACTGTATAACCCTAAGAGTAGCAAATATACTCTCGTATCACTATCTCTCTCTCTCTCTCTCAGATGAAAATCTGAGAACAACATTACCCTTCAGTCACCGTATATGACACCCACGAGATTAGATTGGGTCGCCCTTGTGTGCGTCATTTCGTATATGAGCCAAAAACTGCTTTTAAACCTTTAACTGTATTAATAAAAATTTCAGAACTCTTGATTCAATTATGCTGTCTGAAGCGAGTAGCTAAATTCACAACATCTACGTAATGAAATGTTACTTTTCCTAACGGATTTTTTTGTACATATTTATACCTAGAAATCACATGGAATCATAATAAAATTTCATTAAAATAAAATTACCTATATTTATCTTCAAAACTCATTATTTGTAATTTTCAAACAGCAGGTAATGTATAACATTTTATTTTTCTACTGTATTTCTTCCACAGAGGACCTCAATAAATGGGGAGATCCCAGTAGTTCCATTGATATTAGATATTTTTCTCCCACTAGTCCCATGGAACTGGCTACAGTCCATTAGTACTTGTCGAGTTCCATTTTGGAACACAAAACAAAAGGGCTACCACACAGTTGCTGTCTTTGTTACTTACCTAAGTCCAAATTAAAACATTCATACTTACGTGGCTGTCAATTATACCTATATAAGACATCTCTCTCTATATCCTAGGATGAACCTAAACAAAGTATAGAATGAAATATAGAAAGGGATTGGGTGCAGATTGAAATGTTTTTATGGTTTTTCAGTCAGTTTTAAAAAGTTTAGAATTTGAATAAACATGTTTGTGTTCGCCATGCAAATTTTTAAGAGTAATTACTTTTCGGCCTCGATTACAATTGACTATGTGGTGATAGGATTCATGAATTAGCACTCTTCACTACATAGTATAAAACAAAGTCGCGTTCTCTGTCCCTATATCCCTACGTCCTTATGTCCCATTGTATCTTTAAATCTTTAAAACTACGCAACGGATTTTGATGCGGTGTCTTTGCAATAGATAAAGTGATTTAAGAGGAAGGTTTATATGTATAACATCATGCTACAACCAACTGGTACGGAGCAAAAATGAAAAATGTTGCAAAAACGCGGTGACGCGGACGAAGTTACGCGGGTCAGCTAGTAATAAATAAATAATGACATGTCATTTTAAAATAAAGATATAGATACACATACTTCTATAGGACTGTTAGAATTTCAGTCATAACTGTGCATAAAATGACATGAGAGCTAAATGCCGTGTCGTTACAGCTATGGAAAATGTGTGGCTAGGCGGGGGCATAACCAATATCGTTACGTAGCACCGTTGTAGACGAATATTCAAGTGCAGCTGTTGTAGTTTGGTACATCTAATGGGTATACCGTTTTAGCCAATCTACCGATGGATATTTTGACAATCTTGTTGATTAATCCAGTCGTTTGATGTGACATTGGAATCATGTGGATAGCGAGCTGAATGTTTGTGTTATCTGTAAGCTGGAATGAAAATAATTGATCTCTTAATTTAGCTGAGAAGGAAAATATATACCTACATATAAATGACAGTCAATGTTGGCGGTCGCTGTAGAGAACGTAGCAGTTGGCTACACAGGTGGCGCAAGTTCTATCCACGCTCTGTGCTAATATTTTTATGCTTGAATCTGGCTAATTGAAGTAGCCTGGTCGTGCCTCAGAGAGCACGTGAAGTAATTGGTGCCGGTTATCATACGAACATCAACAGCCGCCGTTACGGGTAGTTTTAGCTGTACAACAGGTCTAACTTCAGTACTTTGAAATCATATTTGGCCATAGGTTGTGGAGGTCAGATGGCAGTCGTTATCGGAAAATATCGAAGTCCAGCTGCGACACAGTTAGACTAGAATAAAGTGAACCACGGACTCCGATGTGACAGATTAGGATGCGGCCGGGATTAACGTAAGAATGATGATGACGATGGTATACTTCTTTTTTGTCGTGCGCAAAATCCCCTCGTATGCCACTCCCGCCAAAACTGCTGGAGGTGATTATGTCGGACTCGAACTGACTAAAACGCACGCCGTCCATGGGTCCTTGATTACCGGAGGTGAGATTATACAAGACATATCTCTCGCACCCCGGCTGACGACGATGATAAACTGATTAATTGTCCTCTTGAACTCATGTACATACCTAACTTACTTTGTCGCGGTCCAGACACGCTGCCACTTAACCCAAAAATGATTGACACGTAGGCATTATTCCATTTCAAACAATCATGTTTAAAATTAGAAACATTGTTTGCAAAATTAAATAGGAATAACAAACGTTGCCAGTTCTTAGAATTTTAACAAAACAACGTACAAAATTTACTCAAGTTTGTTTAGAATTTGTTATTACGTCATTTTGTATTCAAATTTTTGACTAAATTGACGATTCTGATAATTATTTGCGTCTCATTGTTTTTGAGTTTAAGCGCACCTCTACATCCATTTAGTGAATAATTAAGGAACATGATAAATATTAAAGTTACGTGAAGCTAAAATGTATCATTTTTGTTATTATATTTTGAGTTGTTGTGTAGAATAATATAATAATACTAAATACTCGTGATAATATTTGCTACCTTACATAGTTTATCACAGTATAAACTCACCCTACGTCACATGATACCTTCGAGAATGTGTGGTTGCTTCTTCATCCGATGCCTGCATCTTGTAGTTACCTTACCTAAATATGTTGCAAAACATTTACCCTTATTCCCAGGAACATCAGGTGGGCCGTGTGCTTGTAGTATAAAAAAAAAGAACCTAAAGTTACACAAATAATATTAATATATCATAGCTGAAGGGGTAGAATACTATTAATTTGTAAGAGTAAATGTCTAAAAGTAAAAAATATAATATACATAATTGTAATACCCCACTTCTCACCCCTCCTCTTAAAGTTAAATGACTTCTTACCCGAGGAGATTTGATTTGTATGTGCAATATTCCGCAAGTACGAAGAACAAACCACGACACGTGTTTCGCCTTTATACGAGGCAGATGCCATCCAAATTTTGAGTTAAGTTTAAGTTAAGAGTTAAGTTTAAGTTTAAGATCACTCTGTAGCGGTCCTGAAGATTCAGGACCGCTACGAGTGATCTTAAACTTAACTCAAAATTTCATAATCGTTATTTTATCACTGATACATCCTTGCTCTTATTCCGTATACCTGCTTTATAATGTACAATGTTAAAATTCCGAATGTTGAATTAGAAACACACTTTTCCAATATCATATATTCAGTTTCTTTTACCGTACAATGATAACGCTAGTATTAATTTAATATCACAGTTCAAAATGTTACGTGTAACAACTTACATGTAAAATATCATAATTCTATGAAACGTACACAGGTTATACAATACACAAATTTAAAAAATACGGAAGATACATATTTACATTGGGTAAATCATAACACCAGAGATTTTTGTTTGTGAATATACCCTAAAAACCGTAGACACTACAAAAACAAAGAAAGAAAAATGTGTTTGAGGTCTCCAAAAATAAAAATATGCAAAGGGAAAACTAGAAACTGTTTATTACATTCCTCGATGGATGTACTCCTGTAAATTGAGTGAATATTATTTCTTTTTTCAAGAGTTTTCAACTGTCGGAAGATACAAATATCTTCCGACAGTTGAAAACACGTGAAAAAAGAAATGGAGGTCTGATATTTTTCTCGCATGTTTTTTGTATTCGATAAATACAAAATTCGCCTTTTACAAATTCTACGACTGCACTAATAGTTCGTTGACACTAGGGTATTTTTGTATCAACAGTATGGTTTCAATATATAAAATAGACTTATTAGTGATCAGAAACTTATACGGATATAATAGATATTTCTGTAAAAGTCAAGTTAGTTGTTTCTTTCTTCATTTTGTTGTGTATGGCGAATTCCTTACTTTAAAGTTTAGCATCGTCTTATATACAATTAAAGTCAGAAATTTTCAAAAGCATACATTTAATTGTTGCAGAGTTATTTCCCATCTACTTTGGCGCTATGATTATAGTATGAAAATTGGTAACTCTACGTTGACATCGATGTAAAAAAGTCTAGTATCAGAAAAAAAAGTACTTAACATTTTATACAAAAAGTAGATACGAAACTCATGAAAGCCTCCTAATAAAAGATATTGAATAAAAGGTACCAAGACGCGTTGATAGAAATAAATTCCACGGTCACATTTACTTTGAAATTGATATTTTTTTAAACATTTTAACATACATAGTTATAAATTTGTCACTAGCTAATTCAGTTCTTATCGAATGGTCAATTTCACAGTCAGTTCACTGCTACCTGAAACAAAAAGAATAATTATAACTTAATATATTTTACCCATTATCAGGTCTCCTAGTCGAAATCGACGTTTTTATATAGGAAACGTCGAATTTTACTTAATGGTAATAAGTAAAATTCGATGTCACCTAATGGTAAGCTCAAAGCAAAGTCTCAATAAAGTGGGTCAACATTACAGATACCTACGATATTACAATGGTACCTATCACTCAACTTGACGACCTTATCATATATTATGCTTTTTCGCACCCTGCTTAAAGGTCCTAGGACTGTACCACGAAGAAAACATGTGAGCTGGTAAGGAATTCCAAGACATAATACGGCAAGAGACGGCATTTAAAGAGTCATCGAACCGCTTGATTCTTAACGAATTATTCTGCAATATGCAAATACTCGTATTGCAGAATAACTGCATAGTTGCCATCTAAGCTCAGCACGTGTTGTCCTGTATATAGTTATATAGGGTTTGGCACTTACAATGAATTGTTTATTTAAATGATATAAAATTGATTAAAAATTGTCTACATTATCCTTAGTCTAACCGATTGAAAATCTATGTTACCGTGAACAGACTGCCATCTGACCCACGCAATTAAAGGGTTAACGGTGGAAAGACCCGCGATCGAGACTCAGACCTTATACCTAATTGAATTCATTTAAGCATTGACCCTTACACTATAACACTTGATACTGTAATTTAAATATGAATGTTAACACTACTAATCTTTCGTTTCTATAGCACCTTACGGAACAGCAATTGCTTATGTCGAATATCAAACGCGATCGCATTTCGGGGATTCTCTGAATTAATGGCCCCAGGCGCTTGGCTAAGCGACTCGTGAGTTATGGCCCGTCGACAGACGGATGGAGGCACCACCACGCAAACGATAATCTCTCCTGGAAACATTATTTTATGCTTGGTCTTTAGTTGAAGGAACGTTGTATTTATACGAGCTGATAATAATAAAACCATGGTAATCCAGATTAAACTGCATTAAGAAAGTTGGTGCTACTCGCTGCAAGTAGAGATTATTAGTTTCGCTGAGTAAAATGAAACTCTATATATATAAATATTAAACACTTCTTCAGTCCTGATTACATATTACCTACTCTAAAATTGGACGTTCTGTATACCCTAATGAAAAAGACTATGCACGTCACTGTCGTATAATGTTTTGATCAACCAGCCAACTCAGGGGAATTAAATATTATAATTTTCTATATGCCACTTCTATTACGCAATATGTTGCTTGTATCGAGTCGGTTTGTATTATCTATAACATCTGTTTTCTATGGTTACTTTTTCCCGCCTAAAAACAAAAAATGGCCGCGCACTAATGTTTTTTTTTCGTATTGTAAATAATAGTATCAAATTAGTGATAAAATTATAATAATAAATAATATCTCAAAAGGATTAAACGTAAAACTGTAATTAGTATGATATAAGAGGATTGATTTTAATTAAATACAAATCTTTGTCGTTAATAAGCAACGATTGTAATCCGTAATATTGTACCAAACGGATTAGGGAAAGGAATAAATGCAATCGTTTCTGATATGGTGAAAAGATTAATATTGATTAAACCCTACCTCGAGGAATGGATTATGAATAATAGACATCATTTTATCAGCTTATCTTCCAAGGTTTTTATTCCGAGCGTTCATCACAGACGAAATGGAGGCGAGACACATTACCCTCGGGACCATGGAATTAACCACGGAGATTTCGACTGAACTCAACACCGGCCTAAACATCGTAAATATTCAAATTATTTTAACATTTTATGGCACCTGTATGTAATTATTTTAGTAATGGTTCCTTATACTATATGATATAATATATAATTGGAGGAGGGATGTTTGTTCTTCGCACTTGCGGAATATTGCCCCTTCGGGGATATAGGCGTGATATTATAAAAAAAAAAATTAGTAATAATTTGCTATTGTTGTCGATAGAATTGTTAAACCATGGGTGAGTGGTGGATTCCTCTCCCTCCGCCAATATAAAATTTCTTCCTCGTACTATATTTCGAAGTATTAATTTTCAGAATAATCTATTTTTTATAATATACAATTTTCTAGGTAATGGTATTCTAAAAGACAAACGTTTCTAATTTCATTATGATTATTACTAAAATAGAAAAACATTGGTAGGTATTATGATTCTACTAGCGTTCGTCGTTCAAAGTATCCTTCTATCAAAAAAATAGACCAGTTAAAAGAATACTGAGTGCCCTGCTGCAGGTTTTTTTTTATTATTGAACCGGGTTGTGAGTCAGTAGTCAGTTTCACAAAGATAACTTAGTCCTAATTCTATAACATAAATAACTATGGTTTAAATCAAAATAAACGATGTTTCATTTTAAAAACCGTTCTCAATAGTTATGCCTTATCATGTTGTACCTATACTCAAACCAGTGTCAAAGTAAAAATGTACATTCCCGTCAAGGTTAAAAGAGCTGGGAGCAACATGCGGATTTAGATTTATTAATGTTCCTTATGTTACATAGATTGTACTACATTTAAATTGTAGTACCTATAGGTAAATCGTTGTAACACGTAAATCTTAATTGAGATGCTGGTGGTGGCGTTTTATTATTTTTTTAGTTATGATTCAATTAGAAGCTTTTAGTTTTCTTAATTACACACACGTCCACACACAGACAAATACAAACACTAAAACGTACTATGAAATGTTTTCATAAAATGATAGATCACCAACAGAGTAACCCATTTACATTTGAAATGTCACTCCATCATTATGTTTCTATTCTGGGTCGTATAAATGCGATTAATCAAAGTAATAATATAATTAAAGTCATAATTCGTTTAGTGTGACTGTTCATAGAGACATAAATAGTATCGAGTAAGCGATCCAGACATCATTTTGCTTGTCACCCACGTAATACAAAACATTGTGCTAATAGATGTTAATAGGTTTTAAGAAAGATTATCCGAAATCTTACCATAGGACAAGTATGAAAAATAACGCCAGCTGTTTCTTGTAAACCTATCTTGAAACCTAATTATGGAAAGGCAATATGAATGGCTGTTAATATATCTATGTATGGACTGCGAGAGACGAGGTTTCGGGTTCGATCCCAGATTTCACCATGGCACACATCAATAATTTTTCAATGCTTTTCGAAGTTATGTGTGTATTTATCTAAGGTTTATAAGTGCCCGGTTAATGACAATAGGCTCACCACCACACATTGGGACCTTAAACATAAACTGGCGAAATGTGGGTGCTAACACCTCTTCCTACCCCTTCGGGGATATAGGCGTGAGTTTCTTATATTTTATTTACCTATTTAACATCGAAAATATGCTAATTTATGTGTTCGAAAGTTTATTCATAAAAATAATTCTCATTTTTAAAATTCACATTTTAAATAGTAGAAACAATAAAATTATACAAAAGTGGTTGCGAGGGCCTATGATTTGTTACCAACGGCTTTTGTTACACGTTATGCGGCACGTTTACCCACACAAACACAATAAATGTGGATGAACGTGCCGCGAATAACATTTTTCTTCTTCTTCAAAGACCTATCAACTTGGTATGTGTGAGGCGGTGGCTCAATAGAACTTGACTACGTGAATCTTACTAATTCTGTTCGTACGAACGCGTGAACAAACATGAATTTTGAATAAGTGTTTTAAACTCGTGCAATAATCACGTAATTACTTTCTAAGAACAGCGGATCAAAACTCACTGAATTACATTTCATAATGATGCTTTTACACTTCACTATTTTAAAACAATCAGAATGTCTTGCTCGTTTTATCCAAACGTTAATACGAAGTCGCATGCGAATCCTCGGAGTTTGGCGTCTGCTTTTAGGAGTCTAACTGCGGGTTAAGCTGAACATAGATATTTTTCTTGAAGTGACTACTACATCGCCACGCCACAGAGACCGTCTTATTAGTTTCATCTCTGATATAAAATATGAAATGCCATAGTTTATAAACGTAATTAATGTTTGCACGTACTTCGTGCAAACATCCGGCCTATGTCAGTCCTGGCGTCTTTCCTTGGGGAAATGAAGAGATTCTATTTGTCCCATGAAGCCCTCAAGCGAGGGAAACAAAGACCAGAAGCATTTACTTTATAATTATTTGCGGCTTAGCGGTCTTAGCCGTAAATTTTTGATACAAGCTCAATACGATATGTTGATTTTAACTTACACAATTTTCACACATTAATAATTAATATGATAGAACGAGACTTGATCGTGAAACTATAAGCAAACGTTTACATATTTAACTCGAGAGATGTTTCAGACGTGACGTTACGTCCATGGTTTAGAAACGTTTGCTTACAGTTTCACGATGAAGTTCCGTTCTATTATATTCATCATTCATAATCATTCTCTGAGCCTATTCCCAATTCCCTGAACTTCGAAATATTTCCCGTTTTATCATGTTATAAGTACAATATATTTTGACATTTTCATGCATGCAAATCATCGTCATCCGTGCGTTATTTTCGGTCGCATCCGTAGCTGTTACCTCGGAGTGCGGGGTCCGCATTTTCCAGTCTTACTGCATTGCGGCTGAAACTCGATATTTTCCGTGAAGCGATTGCCATCTGGCCTCCACAACCTATACCTATAGGCATAGGCGATATCGAAGAATTGCCATAGATGTTTGTATGACAACCGGGGCCGTAGGCTTAACGTGCTCTCCGAGGTACGACCAGACCAGTGCATATAGCCATATTCTTGCATAAAAATATTTGAAATGCTCAATGATAACATGTGCCTCCTAGGTAACAATCTCGCCACGTTACAGAGAGGCTGTTGATATTGATTATATGATATGTTGTGTCTTATTAAGTGTATAGTATTTTGCTCATATAATTATTAAGCAATCAAGTGAGTATTATGCCAAAATCACTAGATACAAGTGATGGATATCATCTAACACGTCTTGGAATATCACATCGTTGTTAATTTGCATGATAATAATTTCTAATACGGTTGCGCGACCTTCCTAATTACATACATTAATTAATATTCCAGATTATAATTGACTATATTGAGAGAATACACGTGTCTTTTCCTACCTCTGCCTAATAATTATTTTAAGTTATAATGAAACCTGTGCACATGATCGAAGTGTCAGGTGTAGGTACATATACCTACCATTTGTATTAAAACTACGTTTATTAGTACCGGTATTGATTCCACATATACCTTAATATGTATATCACTGTACAGCAATAATTGTCTGCAGTCACTACTCTGACAGTGAGTGAAATGGGGTTGCATACCCTAGATTCCACATCTTTAGAAATTTATTAGTTAGCTAAACTATCAAAGATTGTGCAGGTTATGGAGATTTATTTACATTGGTATTACAATCATTTTGAAAAGAAAGTCGTGTCTAATCAATTTACTAGGTATAAATATTTATTTTAAAAAAAACTTATTTTGCAACGGTCTCAGAGAGAATCGTTTTGCATTGAAATTATGGCCAAAAGTTACGAAAAATATTACTTGTATAAGACTCATAAAAGACGTTTACACTAGAGCCTGGAGCTGCAGGATTTTTCCTACGCTTTTGACTGCATTAATGACATTTTCTCTTATCCACACAAAGTTTGAACGGGTTTAAACGATGCAGCATTTTCATAGTTACGTACATTAACTCTAAAAAACAGTTCGTGAAATTATGGGAACGTAATGGTAGCACGGTATGTAGGTTGAGTAAATAAATGGAATAATTTTTGTTATTTTATATTATGTTAACGGCGCCAATATCAGAATTTCTGTCATATACCACTTAGGTAGCAGACGAGAACACGGTCCACTCTGATGAAAAGTGGTTACCGTGGCTAATGGATATTTGCAACACCAGAAGCGAGACACTCGTGCTGCCGGCCCAATAGGAACCTTCTTGAAGAAGTCATGATGGTAGGAAGAGATTGAAGGTATAAGCCAACACAGGCGACAAATTAGTCTTCGCATTGACGGTTGAAAAACTTCAGTGAGCTGAGGCTACTCTATTCACCGCCGGGAACATAGCATAATACTATTATTAACCGCGACATTCTGTACGCCCGAGATACTTCCCCAGTAGGAATGCTCAGTTTGGACTGGAGATCAGAAGATATTCTAGTAATGAATAGATGTCCAAACAAACGCATACTCCCTTTACTGAATTTTATCAACTTCGAAAAGCTTATGACTACATTTTTTTTTCTAATTGACATAATGTAATAGATGAATAATACTTTATTACACTGTGTGGCAATAAATATTTATTTATATTCTCTTCTTCTGTCCTTTTTGGAAGAATACTAACATGAATTTTCGAAGATACGAACATTGTCATAATTACCTTGGATACATAGCATGAAGGTCGGGATGTACAGGAACGTGTCTAGCGTGTGGTGACATCGCTGCCGCTGCGTTGATTGCTCGAATGCGTGCGCGCAGTCGTTCATATTGTTCAGGTTGAAACTGGGCAGCTATGGTCACCGCTGCTCCGGAGTACTGCTTGGGTACGAAATTAAATAAACAAATTTATCTCTAGATTAATGATCTATTAAAACATCAACTGCAATCGTGGTTATTATATTATCATCTCAATTATGGTATATTCCAAGTAATTCACATGTTGTGGCCGACATTGACAATACTATTGGTCAAAAGTTCATCACAGGGGGATTGCAACACTTTCCCCAAGCATCGTGAATTTGGTTAATTTCAGAAATGTTTTGAACGCGTTTTACTTAAAATTGCAGAAGCGGTTTACTCCCTCGTGGGTCTTAGCCAGAAAGTTAATCTGTTCAACTTTACAAAAACCTTTTATCATACTTAAATATTTCATAAGGTACGCATGCTAACCTACTTTTATACAAAGTATATCAGGTTTAATGACCCTTAATTTTGGCAAACATTTTATGTGAATTGAAACATTAAATAAAAATCCTAGGAAGTTACCTTCAAAGCTGCAGCTGCTTGCTCATGTGTTGCTCTTGTAAGATCTCTGCCATCCACGCTTAGTATTCTGTCTCCCCTATGAAGCATACCGTAGGCTGCACCACCCACGGACACTCCTGACACAAAGACACCGCAAGCATCCTCTTCCGTAGTACCCTCGGCCTCTCCACCTAACCCACCAACGATGTCCATGCCGAGACGAGATCCAGATCGAACGAGCCGCACCATTCGGACACATCTGCGTTACAAATCAGATTAAACTAGAGAAAGTATTATTATCCTTATTCGTAATTGATTTCACAGAAATACTTTTCAAAATAACTGCCAACTTCATACTACTACTGTTGTATTGTAACAATAAAACTTAAAAATATTGTCCACTGAATATTGGCTACGTCAACAGCTGTCGTTGCATCACTGATAAGTAAAACAAAGACCTCTCATAAATTATACCAGTCTTTTTTCATAAAAGGAATACCTATTTCAACATGACTTTAAAACTGGAAAATAGGCAGCTCTTGGCTACAAAAGTTAAGGAATTACGAGTTGGAAAGACGCATTTAGCGGTTTTGCAGTTATAGCCGAGTAGGCGAAGTTTTGAACGTCCGAAACTTATTGTCTTTGTTCCGTAGCGGTGAAATAATTTATTTAATTAGCAAATTATTAATAAAATTCAAAGTAAGCGGTTTGATAAATATCGTAAAAAGATTATTCTGCCCGAATCTTTGCTGAAAACTCTTTGTTTTATTGCTGAGAAAGACCAACTTGGTTTAACAAAAGATTAATCTCTGAGGGATCTGTATAGACTTCAGTAACGTAATATATGTATATACATATAAATATATATATCATTAACCAATATTAATAATTCATAATACTGTTTCAAAGCATCGAATCACGTTTTATATTTACACTAAGTTTGAATAGAAAGAAAATTGATTGAAAGTTACCTAGGTATATCACTGGGCTCTTCTTCCAGAAGTTCGTGAAGCGTCGAACAAGAAGTTGCCTGTGTTTTAGCTGATAAACAAGAAATAAATAGTTATGGTATCAAATCCTCAAGATTTCATAGTACCTATACCTACCGTGACTATAAGAAATACATTTATATTACCACGTATTTACTAAGATAAAATCTAAAGCTATTGTTTAACCTTGATTAATTTTATACGAAAAGAACTAAAGAGCATCAAAAATTATGCGCTGCGTAATGACGACCCGAACAATCTCTAAAAGAGGTCAGGTCACGTACTAATAGTTCGCCATTGTCTTTGCGGTTTTGATTAAGGCAACGTGCGTCATTTGCCATTCAGGGGATGTTCTGAACTTGGATTATGAAAGTGCAATGAAAGCAATGGGGGTTTATTTTGACCCCAATCTTTTAGAATGAAAGCAAGAACGATAACGGATTCCACTGTTATAAAATCTTAAAAAATATTTAGTAATCATAATACTACATTTTTAGCAGCACAAATGTAACGCCCCTGGTGTTGCAAACGTCCATAGGCCACGGTAACCTCTTTCCATCAGGTGGGCAACGTGCTTGTTTATTACGTAAGCGGTATAAAACAATTATTTATTGGAGTACTCAGTACCCATCAGAATAGTAAATAGACTCAAGAATGAAAGCCGATGTACTAAACTACTCTGTATAGGAACTAGAAAAATAAATATCATAGATTCTGTTATTAGTTAAGGATGCTCTTACTAGTGTAAAGCGGAGCGGTTTTGGCAACTGTGGGCACAGAACCAGCAGGCAGCACGACAAGCGTCACTTGATCTCCTGTACTTCTCAGTGTTGATACTGCTTGAGCATGTGTTGCACCAACTAATGTTGTTTCTATGCCCTGCGTAAAAAATATTCTGTTATAATCTCGAATATAGAAGAATCAATCAGATAATGATGTTTGTATACTTTCAATGAAGTTCACGGCTGTCATTATATGATGTACCTAAGTTAAAATTATGATTGCCTTACAATTATTAAAAATGTATATATTTCACTGCACAAGAACAATAAAATAAAATGGGAGATCTTTTTATTATTGGTATCTATGCCGCGAAATTAATACTATGAGATTAGGGCTCTGTCAGATATTGTGATTGCTGTCACATTTAAAATCTGTTTATGTATAGAGTGCTATCCATGCATTAAAAATGGTTTTAAAAATCTTACCTCTTTGTCTCTCACAGCCAAAATTTTATCTCCTAGTCTCAATCTTCCATCATGATGAGCAGCCCCGCCAACGGCTATATGTGATACGAATATACCGCCTCCACCCGCTGCATCATCCGCTCCACCTGCTATACCGAGGCCTAATCCGCGAACACCACGCCACAATGTTACTACCCTGGGCCTGCGAGCTCGTCGGACGCGCTAGTGGGAAATTAATGAAATTAGAGATATAATATGTCAGTCATGTCATGTGGACGGCTTATGGTAAAGGTTAAGTAAGAAACATCTACACAAACGTATTACAGAGAATTTCATTACTGAAAGTAATTGCAATCAAATCAAACTAAACCGTATTTATCATATTTGAGATAATGAACGCTTTGGTGAAATTCACCCTTAGTAAAGTCGTAGTAGAAGTGTGATTACCGGTATACGGCAATACTAATTAATTTTAAATTGATAGATAAATAGATAGATAACTCTTTACTTTACTCTCTTTACTCGCTTGCAGGCAACCTTTATGGACAGGAAGGTACAGAAAAATCTATTAATTTTGTGGTAGGTACGAGTATAAACTTCCTGTGGGAAATATCATACTTACTGTGCAGTTAGCAACACATCATGGTGTGTATATAATTTAAGTAATCATGTCACTTTTACCTATAAAAGAAAGTCGCTTCAACATGTTTCAACATTTTAGTTTCAAACTAAAATATTTTATACTAAAACTCTAACTAACTAAAACATAATCTCCCGGATCACATCACAGAAAACCGTGTAGAATATTACTTTGCAATTTATTATTCGTTTATAAAATGTAATGAAGATAGAAAAATTAATTAACAGCCGTCAACATTAAACAAAGGCGTTAACTGTGAATAAAATATACACATTTTTATTCATTTTTCTATCCTTAGTTCTCTTGAGTTCTTTGTACACTTCAGCAAGTAAGTCGCACCAAACTAAGAGACCGAGAGAATCATTAGCAAGAATGCTGCTAAAGCAGTCTAGCATAAAACGACCAATTACGTGAGCTTTTTGATGGAGAACTTACTAATCTAACGATGTTGCCTGCTTTCTGAAGAGCATCTACCGCTACTGAATGAGGCGCTCCTTCCACGGAGTCGTCGTTTACCTGTGCAGTATAAATAGAATATTAAAGTATGTAGTTATGCTTGTTAGAAATAAGTAGTTGTTGTTCGAAAAGCTTTTTCTTTGGAGAACTACCGTACGTTTGGTCAATGTTCTGCAATGTTTACAACAGTTGTTCAACTAAGCTTTTAGATATGTGAGTATCTATTATTAAGTTTGTGTGAGACAATTTCAGATGAGATCAGCAAAATTGTCTGTTGTTTTAAAATTCTCTAGACTCCGTTGAATATGATTGTACAAGATATTATAGACATGTAACCTAGATTTAACTAAATGAAATAAAATGCTTATGTTTATAAAATACCCTTACCCCTTCGGGCATTACTGGCGTGAGAATGTGTATGTATGTATGTATAAAATAATTCATATGAAGAAACCTAAGGATATAGTTTTACATAGCGCGAACAAAATATACTTGTTCATCAACTTGAGTAATGTTACACGCTTCATATATCTCGTTTCAAAAATTATTTAATTGTTAGGTGCACGTTTCATTTTGAAGGTATGTATAAAAGCATCTTGGTATGCGTGAAACTGCAAGTCACCGAAGTTCAATTAATAAGTTAATTCTGATGCATTAATTTAAGCGTTTGGTAACACAGTTCGTCAACCTGATTGATCGAGTCGATCTCCACTTTCGAGATGTTCCCCTCGGGTGTTGGTGAAGTGAAGCGGACGTTCCGTTAATTTTTCACATGAAATGCATACTTGCATTTGAAATTATTTTAAACTAGCTAACCCGCGCAACTTCGTCTGCGTCACCTCGTTTTGCAACATTTTTATTACTACTCCGCACCACGACGTTTATACATATAAACCTTCCTCTTCAATCACTCTATCTATTAAAAAGCCGCATCGAAATTCATTGCTTAGTTTTGAAGATTTAAGCATACACAGGGACAAAGAAAACGGCTTTGTTTTGTACTATGTAGTGATGAAACACTCTTAAATATTGAAACATTTCAATATTCAAGTATTAGCTACTTATACGTATGTTTTGTAATGCTTAACTAGCATTCAACCCAAACAACCTGTAATAACAATTCAGAACATAAACAGTAGTAATCCACGTTCGAACAATTTAGTTGATAGTGAATGTTGCGATAAACAGTTATGGTACACAGTTTAAGCAACGATAACTTAAACGCTATAATAACAGACTTGGGATAGATCTTATCACCTAGTTAAATTTATTAACCAACTAACTGTGCAGGGAATCACGAGAAATATCGTATGAAAATGATGTCCAACATTACAAATATAGTATGGTAAAATTAAGAAAGAAATACCACAAGACAGTGACAAAAGAAACATAATATATCATACATATATAATGTATATGTAATAGATATAACATAATAATAGATAAAACATATATATACATAATAGATATATGGAAAATTTTTCTTTTTCTTTTAATAATAGGTACAAAAATAAGAAGTAGTCGGCGTAAGACCACAGTTATAAGAATATTTTGCCTGTCGTGTCGTAGGTGTATTACATCATAACGTAAGCTATATGTGATGGGCCTCTGATGCATCTGACTCTTTTAATACCAGTCCCTTTCCATTTAACCTATAATTTTTTTATTCCTAATTCTTCTTCAAAAATGTAAAGTCTCATTTTGAAGAGATTATGTTACAAATATGTATAATATATAGGTACGGTATGGTACCAATAACCATAGATTGGTTATTGGTTTCACTCTAGGTGGTGAAGAAGTTCAAGTCATAAGTATTTCTGTACAACTAAACAGTTTTATTTCTAATGTACTTTTAGATATACATAACTTAAAACGAATAAAGAAATCTGCATGCACTCAGAATTCTTCATGAAAAAGTTGCGAAGTAAAATATTTAACCTCAGTCAGAATTTTATTGAACAAAAAGTTTTTGTCACGTATTTTATTAAGTTTTAGGGAATATTTTACGGCAAAAATCATTTCGGAGATCGTTATTTTTTGCTCAATAATCCCTTATTATTTCAGTTTGTCACCAAAAATACATGTGTATAAGGGCATCTTACAAAATTGGATACGGCAATGACATAATTTATTGGCGCTTTATCATTTTTACGTAATGTTTTTCCTGTTCTTTTCCTTACTTTTTGCGGAAATAACTGGCACCGAGTGTTTTGCTTCAGACAATTGATCTCGACAATTGCATTATTTATTACGTTCGCCCTGTATATGACTTACGAAGTATGTTACAGTGGAAAGAGAAAAGATAACTTTGATGTTATGTTTTACTTTACCAATCTATTTATTTTCCGTTATGGGTTTCGATCTACTTTGGAGATGTTTATTTGTTTCTTTTTCAATTTAATACATTTATTTATATAATATTTGTTTCGTATTGATATACGTATTGTTTGTAATGAAATTTTGATTTGTAATAAATACATTACATTCTTATATTTTCTTAATATCTCTACTTCTATCCTACTCAAAGCTAAAGACTACCTAACTAACAAAACTAGAATTTAGGACAGTAGCTATGTTTACTCTATAGGCAAGCAATAAAAAGGAGATTGGAACGTCAACTTTCTTTATCCATTAATGCTTCAACAAATATATATCAAATACTTCTGATAGTGAGCAGATTTGCCAGATCTCTTTGAACTATGATAAGCAACATGTAGACTGAAGTGAGTGTTGGCACGAACTACTAACCACTTATTATTCATTTATTCCAAATCAGGCGTGCCAAGGTCTTTTATACCATTTTAGTAGTTCAGTAGAAAGAATCTCATGTTAATAGTGTCGATGTTGAAGTAGTCTACTTACATGACAATGGCCAACATTATCGATATCTCTAGAATTGTCTAAACTGTTATAACACCACTTTTTAACGGATTGTATCTTGATTTTACTTACATTTAGTTCCAATTTTCAGCTACTTTTTTGTACTGTAGTTGTCACAATTAGTTTAAATTGTAAGTTATCTTAAACTTTAATGTGCCGTTAAGCCTTGTTGTATTGTACTTTAGTTTGAGTTTAAATAGGTGAATGAATCCCATTCTGGTAGCACGTTCTAAACGTCTTCACTATTAACATTTGGGTTTATTTTTAATTTCAACAACCTCGCGGTTCGCTTTCGGTATTTAATACCAAATAAATCGCCACAGAATTAATTAAAATGTCGTTTTGCTTCACCGAGTAATATTTGTGTAAACTTTGCCTGAACTTACTTAAATGATAAAATATTATATTGGATAAACTATTATAAAGTAGAGTCTGTGATAGGTAAGAGGTATGAGGCTTACAATAAAAAATAACATACCCGGCATCTCACTCACCTGTAATAAAATATCTCCTATTTGTAATCTCCCGTCTTTTTGCGCGGCACCTCCCACAGCTAATCGTGTTATGCTAACATCCCCTCCGGTCTCCCCGCCTGCTATGCTTAGTCCTAGTCCGCATGCACCCCGCTCCAATGTCACATCAGCTGTCTCCCACACTGCATCATTGTCAGAATCCAAAGGGTACTGCAAAAGAAAATATACTTAAAGAATCTATATTTTTCTGTTTATTTTAATTGAATTGGATCACTAGTGCTTCAGAACTAGCTTGATCTGTAAGGCCATTGACGACGACTATTTAATAGGTCGATCAATATAATGATTAAATAAACGATCAAGACCGTATAGGTCTAGAGGCACCTTTAGCCGGAGCCCTTGCTGAAATACTACTCTATCAATACTTAATATATCCCGCACAATAAGTCCTGTGGTGATACTACCGTAAGGTTCTTAATCGATGTTATATACTTCAAAGGTTCAGTGACAGAAAAAAAATCTTATTAGTCTTGTACTAAGAACAAAGTTATGTATTATTGCGTTTCATTGTGTAATGTTCCTTGCCTTCTGTGTGTCCAATGTATTTCGTTTATCATTCTATATTACCATCATACCTTACAGAAAGTAAATGATATGAAAAAATAGTAGTTACGAAAATACAACTATCACTTAGACGTACAAAGCGTTATTCTAGAAGTAGGTAGTGTGAAAACAACTACATTCAACTACTTCTGTATTTTCACTCCTACGAAAAAATGGGCTCTATTGCCATCACTCAATTTTTTTTCAATGCAGTTACTGATAGTCCTAATGGAAAAGCCCAATGCCTCAGCTTAAGTTATGAAATATTGCTATAGCCCGCGGCTCCGCCAGCCTGGATATCGGTTATGCACAGTGCAATATAGCCTATGTTACTCAGGGTGAATGTAGTTTTCCCATGGTGAAAGAATTTTCATATCCACACAGTAGTTTTAGATTTTATTCAGTACAAACAAATACACAAATTTTAAGAAGACCAGTCAATATTCCTTTTTAAGATACCCACTCTCCCCTAGAAAAATATTAATAGACACCTACTCAGGCGACTAACGGTATCGTGGAAGAAAACCAGTTATATAAAGCTCAAAACTTACTATAAATACCATAAACAATATAAATACATGTACCGCAACTTCACTAATTTGAAGCTATTTCACTATATTACCATAAATATTATTCCACGTTATCAACTTCGCAAAAGCAAATGCGATTTACAAGAACTTGCTGCAACCGTAAATTCTGGCATTCATAACGTCACATTGAGTCTTATGTCGAGAGAGAGTATAATTCCACCTCCACCTAGTGAAATGTATAGTTACGATATGGTACTAAGTTAGGTTTCTATGGAATTCTATTTACTGAGTATAAAGTACATTAATGGTAAAATATCTTTCGTTAAAGACATTCTGGAAGGACGAGCACAGTATTACATCCTTGAGCAATGCATAGTTTATGGTACTTCAATGAAAAGGTTAGTAGTCCTTTTAATAATATTGAGCGACGGTGTATACACATATTTTATTACATTACGCTAGAGGGAAAAATATCTTTTTTTCCAGATTTATGTAAGAAGAAGTTTCTTACTATCAGCAAAATAGAGGAGTACTTGATTGCCCGATTTTCTTGACGGACCTGAGTAATATGTAACACTCATGTCCGGGAGTCGGTATATGATAAATCTACCCGTCTGGTCTAGTATGAATCCGGCCTAAGGCTACCACGTATGAAATCTTTAAGGTAGGACAAGGTGCTCGAAATTTTTTTAGTTTATTTCTTTGACGTATCTTTTATCTCAGGGCGTCTACACACCAAAGCACTCCGGATCGGCGCGCAGCGCCTCAACCTGCCTGCTAGGGAAGGTTGGTGACCTCATTTTGGAACAAATTACAAGATCCCGACGGTTTTCATATGGAGCTTACAAAATATAGTAAAACATGGTAATCTACTTTGATAACAGTGCAGTTAAAGATTAAATATTATTATTATTCTGATCATACGAAACATGAAATAGTTTCAGTATTTTTGTTGTAAATTAAACGATATTTGAGAATCTAACACATTAAAATTTAGGAATATATTTACATGAAGAAAAAATATAGTACAAAAACACAAAGCGTACAAACTTGTGCGTTATGTAAAGCCGCACCCAAATTCTCTTCGAAACTAGGACAAATCCGGGGAAGTTGTGTTTATTCATGACCTGCATTCTTTAAAGCTCTGTGACATAATTTTAAAACCAATAATCTATTCTCAATAACAAAGTAATCTGAGCAATATAAAGCTTTTATTAAAAGTCTAAGGGAGGAAGCACCATGACTATCGACCTGTTTAGATTAAATAAAATATTAACAAGAAATGGTTTTGATTGTAGAGGTAGTCCAATAAGAAGAAGTATTCAGCAAGCATAGTTATTTCACTTCAAGTTAATATATATATATATAAGTCGGAGTTATTTGAAACCAGAATTCTCTAGAATAACACATTAGGTCGTTACATATTATGAAATTTTCCGTTTTCTTTAAACAAATTGAAGGAAACCCAATTTTCAGTATTAACATTCGTAAAGTGACAGCCATCTGACCTGCATAACCTAATATCAAAGTACTACAGTTTGAACTTTTTAGAGCTCCATTTACCCGTACTGACTGTCATGGATATTCGTATAACTACCGGGACCGACGGTTTTATGTGCTCTCCGAGACAGAGCCTTGAAGTAAAATACTATACTAAAAGATATACAAAGCTTAAGAACATAATTGAGAGTTAGTTAGTTTAGTTTAGTTCTTCCCGTACTATCAATGTATCAATAAATAAATAAATAAATAGTACATTATCCTATTCTCGCAATCTGACGCGATTGTCACCAAATCGTTAACGCTAACCAATCATTTCATTAATACAGTAAACGGTATAACAGATTAGTCACTGAAGGATCTTAAAAAGCGATTTCAGTTCAAAAATACAGTCAACTAAATGTCTAACGGTAGCAAAACGGTATCATTTATTTGTTGCTCAACTGTCTCGAAAAGCATTGAAATATAAGCACATTGGAGGAAATCGTATTTTGTAGCCTTGATATTATCGGACATACCTGGAAGTTTCCTGCTTCCCGATGTCCGCTCCCCGGACTGTGCGCTGTCTGCTCTCTTCCACCCTCACAGTTACCCACATTTGCTGTGAACAAAATAGTCTTTTAAACAATAAATTGACATTTAGTCTTATTCAATCTGTTTCCTTATTGATCTACCGCTAGCTACTCATGCTATAACCTTAAATTATTTTGAAAATATTATTAAATTCCTAGCGTATTAAAATAAATATAGGAGTCAACCGTTGGGGAGGTTAACTCAGTCTGGAATGCTATCGATAAGAAAAAACGTGACAATGAAAATATAAATAATCAAAATTATTATACAGTTAAATAAACAGTATGATATTTGATTATATATTTTTTAAGAATTAGCACCTTTGTTCAATGTCCAGCAAAAAACATTAATTGTCAAATGTAAAACAAAACTCCACCAAGCTATTCAATAGTTCATTAAGAAAATAAGAATCCAAATCAATCAATCAACCCATGTCATCCGAAGGGTGTCGTAAGAGACAAACGGATAGAAATACGTAAACAAACTCGAAATAAAAACTGTAACAACTCGACTGGCCACCGTGGAAACTGTAGGCCAAAGCTTCCAAACATTGAAAGAGGCCTGTATTCAGCAGTGGACTGCGATAGCTAATTGACAGCAGTCCTTCGTAACAGTTTCATCGTCTCGTATTGCACTGATCAGTTTTTACTTGATTCCATTCTTTATTTTGTCAGTTATACATTTGATTTATACATCCTAAGATTCAAATGTTTTACGCTAGAGCGACAGCAGTGTGGGCTCTGGGCAGTACTTATATGCATCAGGAATGCTAAGGTGAGTATATTTTATAATCTAGTTTAAAGGATAATCCACCAGAATATACATACATTACGCCCGTAAATGTTAAATGGGTGGGATGTGTATTGACATTCACATTTCGCTAAGATTTTCGATCTACGCAATAAGGGACGAGCCTATTACCCTCAAACGGACACTCTGTTGGGTTGTACCTTTACTTAACTGTCGGATGGCAAATAGACCCATGTTCCCTAACTTGCCTCCTACGAAACCTACAGAAAGAGATGGAGTGACCTAATTCTAATCTATTTATTGGGTACCAACACTCAAAATATTACGGATATACTCTTCTTAATAACATAATAAGGAAAACCTGAGCTATGATTAAAATTTTAATATTGATTTCATTTTAGTAGCTTTTTATAACCTTTTTACAACCTATTAATACACATAATAAAATATTATTAACTAGCTGTTGCCAGCGGCTACGCCCGCGTGGACTGATCCCGTTCCCGCAGCTTGGACTTCTGAGCCCGTTCCCGCTGCTCCATAAAAACCTTCCGTAGAGTTCAAGGAACAGATAAAAAAAAGAATTACTCGAATTGGTCCAGTCGTCTTTGAGTTATGCTCTTACCTACATATTTCGCGATTCATTTTTATATATATAGATTATTCATACAAATTTTAAAAAAGCCCTTCTCCGTTATGTTTATATATGGCACCTAACGTGAGACTCTTGTATTGCTGTAATTGCTAAATGGTTGAATAAAATTATTCTGTGACACAATCTGGGGCCCTACTACGATCTTTTATAAGTAATATTATTTCAATATTACTTTACTTCCATAGTGTCGTTCCATACTTTATCAAGTCGTTTAAACCGTATCCGGCGATGGCGACTCCTAAATATTTAGTTGGTCCCTATGATGGTCCTAATGTGGCTTGCAAAGCCAAACTTCGACAAAGGCACAATCGCAAGGCGTACACTATACTAGTGTTATATGGTTAAAATGGGTCAAACAGTAGGTAACTCCTTCTTCAATATATACACTTATTTGTTTAATTTGTTTGAATGCTCTTGTTTAATTGATGAACGACAATGGCCCGAGTCCTACGAAAGTTAAGTAAGATTGAAATAATATTACTTTTAATATTATTAATATTACTTTAAAAGCAGCAAATGTACCTACATTTCCGCTGAAAAAATACTGGTATATTGTATCCCTAAGTAGTTTAATATCCTTATTTTGTATCAATTTAACCTCTATGTCACTGTTTTAAAATATTTGATTCCCTTTACCAATGGGCCTTTGCTCAGATAAAAAGTAGCGTAAGTGTTATTCCAGATCACAATCTATCCAAACTTTAGCCACATTCGTGCAGCCGTTAGAGCGAGATTGAATAATAAACGCCTAACGTCTTCACAAACTTTCACGTTTATAATGCTAAAAGAAAGTACAGTAGGATACTTCGACCACTTCTGAGCTGACTTTTATCAACTTTTTTAATTTAGTTCGTATATATACCGTGACTTCGACCATAGCTAGCTTGGTCGTTCACCTGAGCCTTAAATAGCTGATGTTTCATCGCGCCGCACTTATTCGCTCTATGTGCTCAAACCAACTTAGCATAATCCTCTTCTATGCTCTTTCTCGAATCTCTGTATTTCTCGTTCTATTTTTCAACCTTACCCCATTACTGACATCTAGTTTGCATATCGACAGAATCACCTAATTACTTGTTACAAAATTGGAAACTATAATATATGGAATAAGTCATAAAATAAATATAGATATTTCTTTTTTGGAGGTAGTTTTTTCTATAGTAACTCAATTTATCAAATCAAAATTGTGTGATTTGGCATTGGAAGTAAATACACGCAATATTCATTGTTTCTTCAATTTATATTGTTTCTTTTTTTGGAGGAAAAAGTGACAAAATATGTGACACCTTGAGTAATTCAATTCACAAAGCGTTACAGAACTTTCCTTTGTCAGTAATGACGCGGAAATGACGCGTGACGTTAGTACGCTCTGTCATTTGTTACGTCTTTCTTTTTGAGATAGGCTGATGTTTGTTTATTAGGAATATTTGTAAAATGCTAACATTATTATAGATATAATCTTGATATCTTCTGCAGTCATGCACGAAAAAGGAATTTCGTATATATTGAAGCAAATGTATAAATTTCTACCATCTTTTGAAGGGACATGATAGTACTATAAACTTGTAATACTATGTTCTTACTATTAGAAGAACGCTGTTATGATGTCTGTCAAAAGATGAAGAGATAAAAAATAGATAGGTACAGTGAACTCCAAAAGTTTTTGGGCACTATAAGATTTATAACCCTAAGTGTTATTTAACCAAATTACATAATATATATAGTAGCAATGTAAATAAACTATCGATGTCTTGTTTCTTTATAGTGCACTGCAAATAGTAGCTCAAACTAAAATACATTAATAAGTGGATCTATTATGCAGTAGCTTCTAAAACTAGTAGTTGTGTAGTGATAACACTTAATATAATATTTTTTTACATTGCCCATGAACTTTTGTAGCCCACTGTACCTATTACACGATGAACGTCAAAATAAAAATGAAGGCCACACGTTTTTTATACCTCTTAGGTACAAGCTCACGGCCTATGTGATGGAAAGTAGTTACCGTGGCCTATTCACGTGTGCAACACCAGGGTCGGCACTCTCATGCTGCACACCCTGAAACAACCTTCTGATGCCCTTCTTTAATATTCATATTAAAGTGCGAGTTAGTAAGAAGAAAGTAATTTATGAATATTATAGACTATTTGGCGTCTTTCAGGATGGTGTTTGTTTTAATCATTTGAGAAGGACATACTTAATAACTAAGTAGAACAACTCAAGTATCAAGAAAACTACACTTTTAAATTTACTTGGATTTTCTTTTATTCGGGTCTTTCATTGAAAGTTTAATTATGGAGTTCAAAACTGCTAGCCTAAAATATAGTATAACATTTTTGTTGTTACGTTATATTCATTTCAAATGTACTCGTTTGTAATCTTAGAAAAATGTTAATGTGCTTGGCTGGAAAAATGACTAAGACTAACATTACACAATTCTTTTGTATTAGATACTTTACTATAACACAACGATGAAATAGGATTTCTACAGTTATACTCCCATTGAATTTTGGGAAATATGAACCGTAATTCATAAATAGCGACGACGATCAAATTTTATTGTAAGTGGTTTATTATGTCGCATAATAGAACGGATTTCCTCAAGATATTTCAATATTTGAGCTTAATTTTATCTGTCTACTAAAAGCCTTCGATTTTAATTTGATTTTCTCTGAGCTTTGCCCCAAAATTACTTTTTACAATACTATCAATATATATTAATAGTACTTGTGGTAATTGGAGTACTGTAGGACCCTTTTATGATATAAGAATTGTGAGAAATACTGACAGAAGTGAAAACAATCTGCATAAAAAGAAAAAAGTATTTACTCCACAAAAAACGCTCAACGCGCCTAAAAATGTTTTCTATCAAGTTAGATGTGGCACATTTTATGTGTTATACATAATTGATAGTACACTACATTACTATCATACCTAACCGGTTTCGCCTTAGAGTAAACCTTTGAGATGGCCACACGGCGAAACCGGTTAGGTACAATAGTAAAATAATATCGTGGAGAAGTGCAAGTGTGTTTTCAATAATGTATAACAACAAGTTCTAACAAATGTCAAAAGTATAAATAACAAGTTATGTGAATTTTCACAATCTGTCCAATAGTTACCGTACAGACTCAATAATAAATTATGGAGAGAGCTGTTATCGAATGTTCGTAACATGCACGTAACGTTTTCAGCAATTCAAAAACTGAAATGTAAATGAAATTTTGAAAGACATAATAAAGATACTAGACACAAAGACAGAACTATTTTTATAATATTTCTATTTGAAGACGAATTGTAGCATTTAATACTGGTTAATATTATTATTATTAATATTAGCGTTGATTACTGGTATAAATACGTCATCATACCACTGTATAAGAAAAAGGGGTCGTCACAGCATAGACTTTAGCTTACTTTCATCATCAATGATTAGTTAGCAAAAATCATGGGCAAAAGAGTGAAAAATACAACTGAAGGACGTATGTGAGATTAACCAGCAGAATAAAGGTAATACTAATGAATTATTTCTCCTATGACTTCTTCATGATAAATCATATTGATATCATCGGATCAGGGGCTGCAGGCGATGTTTAACATTGCGACGTCTGGTGTGCTAAAATCCAAAGGAATGAAAGTGAATGTAAGGATGATGAAAGTAGAGAAGTAGGTTTTTAGGAAAATATAGAAAATAAATGTTTCTTTCAATCAAAAGTATAGCTCTGAAATTGAGTGAAAAAATTGCAGGTAGGTATTACAATGAATGTGGTTCTGTACAATTTTAGAAGCTTATATATATACAAGGATTCTATAATAAGAAATTACTTAGTATTATTTAAGACCCTTACTTACCATCGCGTCTTACTGACGACAAAATTAATTAGGTATAATTAATAAATTCATACCTATTATAATTCGTTCTCAGCATAATCAATCATTAAAATTGCGGGTCACCGCATACAAACAATAAACCTTGAGCCTATTCAAAAACTTCGCAGCTTATCTATTGATAGTTATGGATTAATTTCTAATGCCAAGTAGTTTGTATCGACTGTGACAGAAATGGAATGGAGTCGATAAAAAGTAGATATACGGATCGTCAAATAAGACAATGGGGCAACAGATATCGCGGAAGCGTTTCTATATTCGTCATAGTTTTAGGAGCTATGGTGTCAGTATGTCTTCTACACCGAGCATTAAAGACCGAATATTTCTTTATTACAACTCCAATATACAAGAAAGCAGCTGGTAAGAAGAAAGTTGTTATTTATTTGAAATTTGCAAATTATGGAATCATGAAAATATATTGTGGGAGGTAGAGGAACCCACCACTCACCATCGATAACAATCCCAACGATAGCAATATCAAAATATCACAACTGTCATAGAAAGAAATGCCAAATCGCACTCCACAAACCTAGAAAAAAAAATACCCGAGGAGATTTATGTATTACGCAAGTGCGAAGAACAAACCACGACACGTGTTTCGCCTCTACAGAACGACTCTGAGTCGCATATCTTATGGAATTATTATTATATTATCTGCGTATATTTGTGAGTATATTTTTCAGATTGAATGCTGTATTAATCAATGCAGAGACTAATTCCAGTTTCCAAAAAGCTGATCAACGCTAAAATTAACTAATCGGCTGTTAAATCTCTTGTCAAGTAGCAATTGGGTTGCTAGAAGCATGTTTAAATAGTTTCGTCATCATCATCATCAGCCTTTCGGAAACTGGGGGTAAACGTTGGAACTAAACAAAATGGCAGTAGAAATTGAAAATTTATTAAGCGATTTTTGGTATTTTAATATACATAATATATAGGTAGGACAAATGTTAGTTGAGAATTTTCAGTGGCAATTTGTGTCGACAGTACGCTTCAAACACTCTAGCCATTCCAATGCAATATCCTACATATTGCGCTGGAATGGCGATAGTACCTACATACAATATGGTATGCAATGGAATGACATGATAATTGTTCAATATGATTTCCTCGGCCAGTTTCTATCATCGCACGCCACAGCTTGCTTGTAAAACGGTGCATATAGAGAGGTAAGAAAGGGACTACATTTCGGGGACGCTCAGATTGTTAAATAATTTCCCTGCTGTGGTTTTACCCAGTCGACTATGATGGTTTTAAACAGACGTCGCCATAGGTACTACACAAATATTGTTTACTTAATCAAATAATCAGGCATGAACATTTCGGCGTCACATAATCCCCCCCGCCCCCTCCCCCTTTGTCTCCAAGAAGGCCGTTAGAAAATTTTAACAGCGTCGGTAACACTCGTATGACTGACACCCTTGGTGATTCTAACAACCATAGGCCAAGGTAACCATCTCGTCACTCACTTCACACAGTCAATCATTAGACTGATGCGGTTAACCGCGGATCTGAAGTGAAAAGGTCTTTTCCAATATACGCCATTGCTCCCGATCCTCCGCTTTCCACATCCAGCATGCCCCAGTTTTATATAAACGTTAACAGCTCAGTATTGTGATTCCATTAGTTTTTTTTTTTTCAAATTAACACTTTCAGACCTCTGTTATGTATGCTTGGGATAAACTGCAGTCATGTATGCGGCCATACCCTCGGTGGGGACCTAACTAGAGCTAAAGGTGAGGTAGCTATGTCGTCTTTTTCTTCTACACGGATTATTTGCTAACAAAAATATTCTCAGAGTAGAATTTAGGCATTTTTTTTTGCTTTTTGCTCGCAGTAACATTTGCGGTGATGGTATGCACTTGACTCTCGAGTACGAATTGGCCGCACGTGTTTCTATTAAGCTGAGAGGGCTGGCTCGAAATTCTGCCACCTCCTCCCCTCAGGAGCCAGTTGGGGAGGTTATATCGGACTCGAGCCGACGCACTCTGTGGGGCGCGTACCCTATGCGTAACGCCATCCCTAATCTATTAATTATTTTGTGGCACAAATAGGGTATTGACTTTTTTAATTATCACCTTAATTTTCTATTTATTTTTCCAAAGCCTTCTAAGAGCAACGAAAATTATGTTTCAGTCTCAACAAGATTTATGACGTAATGCGATAGATATAGGGTGGATAACCGAGCCAAATGGAAAAGGCCTCAGGTAACAGATAATATACATAACACTGTTAGCGAGCGCTAACACAATTTCCTCTTTTGTTCATTACTTTGCTTATAATACTTGCATGTTGATCTTTATACACAGGAACTGAAGTATGTGATTATGAAGGGCTATATTCTGGTCTGTTATACGGCTTTATTAGGTTTTATAAAAAAAACCAATTACAGGAAAACGAATGCAGGAGTAAGGACGTTACTGATTTATGGGCCAGTAGTTTTAAGGTCTGCCCGACTGCCCTTTTTGGGTACGGGTTAGACATTAGCCAGGCTTCCAGGCCTTCAGTGGCCAAAATGTACTGCTCATTATTATTGCCGAGTTGAGCCCGTCCTACAACCCACGTTGTAGGACGGGCTCAAAATCTGAAACATCTTGTAGGTTAAATGATTAGAAAAAACTTACTATCTTCAGTAATCTGCAACTCGATTTTATCGAGATCTTCGACTTCTTCATCGTCGAAGTCAGTCTGGACTGTGACGTCTCGCGTGTAATGTTGTAGCGTGATGACGTCAAAGGGGGCTCGTTCCTCGGGGCTAGACGCACGCGGACTTGGGGCGCACTGCGTGTCGTGCTCGTGGCGCGCTCGCTTGCAGGCCGCGCAGCCACAAAGCGAGCCACGCACACGCAGCAGCCACACTAGCCCGAATAGCGCCATCCACGTGGTCATACTGTTACCACTACCATTACACACGTTGTGGACTTGCTATCACCAATGTCAACAACATTTTAAATTTAATTGTTTAGTCACTTCACTTTTGTACTTTATTATTGTTTAGAATTTCACTTTTTTTTCACTTAATATTTATATATTTTAACCTGAATTTTGAAAAGCTCTGTAGTACCCTTTATCTGAAATTTATAAGTAACAGAACGTGCCGGTGTAAGGTGTCTATCTATGTTTGTCCCAATTCCTGTTTCATGTCGTAAATTTCGTTGCCTAGGACGTGAAGCTTTTTCAATTACGTGAAGGATAACATCTAAGTAGAAAATACAGTAAAGGCCCTAGGCCATAATTATGCTTTTTTAAAATTGTACTTTTTTTAATATGTTCTGTAATAAAATGACATTGCTTACAAAAGATGAAATATCCACACACTTTCGATTTTAAACTAATCGAATTGCTCGATTCCTGGGATATTAAAAAAAGAATATCTTTTATTTCATTTACTTGCTTACTTAGACCTTTAGACTAGGTTAGGTATTTATTTAATTAAATTATCTAGTACAAAAATCCGGGTACAAGTCCGAACGCTAAATTATTTTTGTAAATGGACGAGCACAATATGTATTCATAAATATGTAATTCGAAGTATTATGTGTATCTATTTATTAGCAATAAATGTGAAAATAATGTTTATTTAATAAACTAGATGCCATAAATAGTTCCTCATACGTTGCATGTCTCAGTGTTTAGTTAAATTTGATCAAAATTTTATAACATAGATTAGAAAAAATATTATCGATCTAATCGTTTTTTTGGTTCTTTTATTAATGGCAACAAAATAACCAAAAAAAATAGATTAGATCGATATTATAGGTATTAAACTGAAAATAATAATCAAAAAAGGTTATCAGTTACGTTGCATCAGGGTGATCTAATTCAATGAAATGATCAAGGACGGCAATAAATTGCAGTCCCATGATATAAATGACAGTCCTTTCCGTGAAGGGCTCATGAAAAATATCTATTACTCACAAGCGATCGCCCAAATTTTCCTTCGAGATAAATTAATGATAAAGTATTGTGGAAACATTTTATGGTTATCACGTTTGGGGTTTTCGAAGCTTGGGCTTAAGCCTCAAAATCAATATTAGTGACAATTTTTCTTCATCATCCGAAAAATATGAAGAAAGATATTAGAGATGTAAATTTCACAAGCCTAATGCAATAAGGAAGATTAAACATTTTCCTTCTTCAATTGCTTGTCAGTTTGTGTTAACGTGAAAATGGGTGTAAATTATTTTATAATTTTCCATGACTAAATTTATGGAGTGTAATGCAACAAGCAATCAAAGCTTACATTATCTAATTACTTTTCTCAAGTACCTATCTTGCAGCGTTGAACTAAGTCTATCCACTAAGCAACAATGACGTGCCATCTTGCATAACATTAATAAACAAAGATACGTTGCAACGTAGAACTTGCATTTAGTATGTGTTTGATCCATATTGATCAATCGTCGAACAAACAACAACCTGCATATTATGTTGCGCGTCAACTGACAACATCGCACGTGTTGCGGATCGTTGCCAAACGGTCGATCCTTCAAGATATTATTCTTGGTTTGCCTATAAGGAATATCACTAAGATAGGATCATGTTTTTGAATAACCTTGGCGGCCGAAAGATTTTTTTTGGAGTTGCCATCGTTGTGTAGTAATTTGTTACACATCAGTCCCACTACTCACGGAGAGTGCCCGAGCATAGGTTTCATTTTTCGGGAATGCTTACTACGTACATCAGAATGTAATAATGCACGGTATTTCTGTAATATTGCTACTGAAAATTACAAATCTTGATAATAAATGAGTCAACGAAAATTAATTTCACTAACAAACTCATAAGTCAAAAGGATGAAATAATCTTCTATTAAAAGCCAGCAGCCTACAGTTTGCAGTCACTAGTTATTTTAATTAATGTCTGAATTTAGTTTTACTATTAAAAGCACGTAACATGCCGCCGACACACCATCTGTGAAGGAAATATAACTATTCCTAACCACATAAGTACCTAAAATATTAAATTAAATTCTCTAATCACTAAGATGAATATGACCTCATTAACCAAGTTATAATATCAAAGGGAAGAAACAAACCAGTAGGCAATCAGAACCATATCTTTTTAAAGCGACTGCATCTATAGATTAAGACGATATTTTCACTGAAGATGTAGTCTAAGATAATGTTATAAAAAATAAGTACGGATTTATGCAAAAGCAATAAATAAATGCAAAAAATAAAAGTCATCAAAATAAATGCAACGCCGGCGAAGTCGTTATCAATCAACATTGTACTACTATAGAACTTTACCTTTCAACTATATTATTGATAACACACTTGTACTTCTACACGATATTTATTATTATACCTAACCGGTTTCACTTTGCTGCATCCCGTGGAGACGTACAAGTGTGTTATCAATAATGTATAACAACAAGTTCCACCAAGTGTCATCAATAAACAGTATAAAATATACTTTTAACTGTTTTCTCTAAGTTACCTTTGTCATCACTTATATTTTATACCACTCGTAGTTGATAGTGGTAGTGATTAAAATATAATATACTTTCAACATTACTGATTCTATTCCAATGACAAAATCCGACGCAGGCCAGTAAGCAGATATTTAATCATGCTACCAAAGCGATCCAGTAGAGCAAACAGATTCTTTTCATGTCAAAATAATTTTTCGGGCTTTGACAAGTTGGGATATTTCGAATAAAAGTTTTTTATTGTTGTGCGTAGCGGAGAAGAAAATACTGGTATGCTGAAATACAAGTATGTAAATAACTATTAATTGTATCAAAATTGACTTTTTTGGGCTTTGAACTAAAATATATTGAAAGCAATTCTAAATAGAATGTAATAATATCATATCAAAAGTGTATCAAATATTGGGCTCTAGTCATGCAAAGCGTTTTGAGAAAATTTATCTTCAACAAAAAATCACTTTCTGTCATACCGTAACCACTACGGATGGTCTGAATGAATTTATTTTATTTAGATCCCCTATTTTCCCTACGAAAACACGGTGTCGTCCGTGTCGATTATTGGGTCTGGTCTAAATATATTGCCTATTTCTAGACTAATATTCCTAGACTATAATGCAAACACAAAAAATGTTTTTTTCGGTCAGATTATTGTAAAATAAAGAACAAGAAATTGTTACTTATGCGTAGCAAATAATAAAAAGAAAAGCCCGGTAATGTATTTTTGACGTTTAGCCATCAGATAGAAGAGATAAGTCCTTGTAAAGTACTAGCCATTTATTGTACAGAACAAAAATTACTGAACATCAAAAACCCTTTCGTATATTTTATTAGAATCTGCAATATTTATATTGTGATACATCTTTAAGAACTGTTTGGGTTCTATAGACTGACGCTCTAAAAGTTCCTGTATGTGTCGTAGCAAGTTTTGCACGAAACTTTTCGAAGAATGTTTTTGTTAAAATACGTAACCGTATGCGTAAGCGTTATTATGTGGGCATACTTTGTAAACTTGACAGACTAGGTACCGAACCGACACCTACAAATTATAATGCACCCGGTAACAGTACTATATTATTATTGGATGTTATATTAATTCCAATATTCACAAACACTATACTGCTATAATGATATTATACCTTTTCGGTTTTTTAGACTGTTAGCACTACCGCACTACCTAATGTTGCATATTTTTTATTAGTAAGACACCCAAAGATTCTCCGAAGAGCAATTCAAATGAAGTATTTTCCTGTGAACTGTTTAAAAAAAATCCGTTTATAAGAAGTGTTTTCTTTATACAGTAAGCGTGATAAGAAAAATGTAATAAATCACTGATGTAGTGAGGAAATTACGTACATTGATTAAAAAGAAAGCTCGTGATTAATATGTGTACAGAACTGACGCAACCAGTAGATCAATTAAGTTAGTCGGATTTCTGTCTCTTTTTATGGCGATGGCGTAATACAAAAACCATAGATCGAATGAAATTAGTTATTTTTATGTAATTTTAAGGGAATGGAACGATTGTGACTGAAAAATGCCGTCGATTGGACAGAAGAAGAACACAAATATAAAACTGTAGTAGACTAGCTTTTTATTTAAGGTTATTATTCTAGCAGGTATAGTCACCTGCTTCTTATAACAGGCCTAAGTATTACCGCGTGTATTTGGGGCACTGTATGGCATTCACCTTCAATATCCTATTTTCTAAGGGATATGTGTATTCGAAAAAAATCTGGATTTCGCCTACTTACGCAGTTGGCGCATTAACTTATATATAAAAACTTATCGGTAGCAGTTAGTAAATATTATCATTTTGTGTAGTTTAGAAGAATAATAGTGGTTAATTGCTGAATATGAACTATGAAATGCTGGTTTATGGTTGCAAAAGTTAACATAAGTGGTCTTATTACTAAGGATATTGACTGAGCGAAGTGAAGTAGAAAATGAGGGAGAACGAAATCCGGGTTCCGAATTGAAAACCTCGGATGCAACGGGTTCAACACTAAAATCCCACATCTCAGCGTTGAGCCCGTTATTTATATTATATTTATTATTCTGCTTTATGCAATTAACCGTTATTTAATAAGGCACACTATAATTTCCATTGATAGACTGATATAATATAGTTATTGATTTCACTCAAACATTATTAACATCGTATAAGAGAATATTCAACTTCAATACGAACACTTCTTGTATCTAACATAATATATTGTCAAATTATTATTTTCATGTGATATCAAAAATATTCGTAAATGATCCAATGTAATCATCTTAAATCCGTTGATTCTATCTACAAATAATGAACACTAATTTAATCAGTATTCGCAATAATAATATAACACAAATATTCTTTTGACTGCTTTCAAACTGTTTCATTTGCGTAAATTCAAAGTCTCACAGGATTTATTGGATGAAATTAGGTTCATGTTAATTAAACGAATAATGTTGACAAGATTTTAAATGTATATGGTACATTATAAATAAGCCTGACTGTACTCCACACATTGGATGACACGTATACGAACATTATCTAAAATATCAACTACAAAAGAAACAACTTAAATAATTAGGTGTAAACTTCTGATAAATGTCTTCCTAGGAAACTTAGCTCCGTAGTTTTGCAGTCAATAAAGTTAGGCAGCTGACTAATGTGCTAACCACAATGTTGGCTTATTTCTGTAGAAGTAACTAAAGTGTAGTGTCTTATAGTATACTTCGGTGCATATGTTTTGGACCAAGTTGTGAGAGAAACGAGAATTGTATTGTAATTGACGGATTTCTACTTGTCCGCTGCTATAACACCTTATCCTATCCACACCCTAAAACCGCGACCTGCGTATTAAGTACATTTTATATCCGAGAAATATGCCCGGAGGTATATTCTGTTGTGCTGATATACCTACACACCATTTTGTACTTCAAAAGTGCACTCCAATTTAATACCACTTTTCTAATACCATTGGTATTTCTTCCATTGATTGTGAAAGGACAATGACTCTTTTGAGTGATTTGGTATGGGATATTACATTTTTCGTTAATGTTATGAATATTATGAGCCATATTATGAGAAGAGGCTATATAGACATGATTAACGATTCTTTGCACGATAAAGGGAAATGATACTAATTACTTATTCTTCATTCGACCCTAGTAGGTCATAAAGTTGGTAAGTAGATTATATTTTGCACTTGCATACCTACACTTGTTAGACACGAGTGTATCAGAATATTATTGTGACATTTTATATTGCATCAAAATCGATACAGTGGTGTAGGGAGTAAAAGGGTGAATCCGCCGTTTTGATTCTTTCGAATATTTTTACCACTTTTTTTTAAACTGCTCGGAATTGCGTACCAAAGTGCTTGATTTATATGATATTAAAATAAACTTTTAAAAACTGCAAAAGGCACTAAAATTCAATAAACGAATCACAAGATAATGACTTTCAAAGTTACTTCACGCAAATGGCGATGACGTCTATACCATGGTAATGACTTCTCTAAATTGGTAATGATGATATGTAAAGGGGAATGACGAAAAAAAAACCAATCATTTTTGTTTTGAACAATTATAATCATAAAAAATAATAACAAATCAACGATTACAACATCAGTTTAAACTACTTATTTAAAAAAACTTAACATAATAATTCTTTAGTAAGACTTTCTTTGGCGCATGATTTATTGAACAATAATAGAAAAATCAGTCATTCTTATAACTAGTTGAATATAGATCAAATAAAATCACCCCTTTATGGTTCTATAAACCTAACATCTAATATTTCGTAACAAGGAGAAACTACTTTAATACTTAGGAACTACATTCACCCTTTGGTTTGCACTTTTTTTTAAAACAATTCTTTTATTTGCCAATATCTTAATATTAGATGGTCCAGCGACACAAATGTTTTCTGCATTTGTGGTAGATATCGTATTCGTAATATTCGCGAACACTTCATTTCCATATCTACGTTTTGAAGCTATTAGAGGCATCAGTCGAGTATCGGGAACAGGAGACAAACTCAAAGTTTGTGGTATTGGCATGAAACCAATATGTTTCCCGTGAACGCATACGATGCCGCAGTCACAATCAAAGCAGCTTGCGTTACGGAATGTTAAATTTAAAATACCTTTCTTCCATAACACCTGATGAACCTCTAGAGTTCCTCGGAACGGCTGCAACTTCTTTGGGATTTTTTTCTCCATCTCAGTGATACTTTCTTTGGTCACATCCATAATAGTCACATTCGTTACGTTATCTCGGCATACCTGCAAGAATTCATCGTAACTGCCTACATCAGTTCCATGATTCACGCAGGAATCAACTGTTCTCTTTATTGTCCCCCCCACGCCATCTGCTGCCCCTTTGCCGTGTCCAGTTTCAGTATAGTTCCATGTTATTGATGTTATTTGTTCAAATTCTTTATTTATGAGTGGAATAATATAGAATATGTATTTGTTTCTATACTGGGAAGTAGGAGAATCTGTTTGAATGTGTAAAGTGTCTACAAATGGGTTATCGTGGATTAATTTTTGAATCAAGGGAATAAAATGTGCCCAAACTGCTGGAGCGTCGTGCCTTAAGCAAGAACTTGTCGTACAAACTGATTTTGGTATTATTGCACTTAGTCCAAAATCAAACGTGTAAATTATAGCTGTGTGTAGACTAACTTCTTTTCGACTGCCACCAAAATGCATGGATTGTACTTCTGTGTTGTATTTTAGTCCGTAATTTTCGGAAAAGTCTGCGTGAATTACAGCACAGTTCACAGGCATAGACTCTTTCAACTTCTTCATAGAAATATATTGATTATAACATTTATAAACATGATTAAAAAAAGATAAGAGCGTTAATTACTGCCCGTGGCTTGGCTATTACCTGTTCCTTTTTTGTAATTGTTGAAGTTGTTTTGACCTTTCTTTGTTTTCACCGACTCTCTCACGCGTATCCATTTATAGTAAATTATGTCATTATCATCAGAAAACTCCTTGAATGTTACGAACTTTGTTTTGCAGATCTTACATTCTCGTCTCAAACATTTTTCTTCATAAAATGAACAACACATAGTCTTAATTAATGTATCACCGTCTGACTCATCTATTATAGACGACGTTTTAAGAGCCTTGGTTAAGAGATCAAAATTTTCGTGAATGATGCATTTACATGTATCTCTTTGATTACTCTTTGGAGTTACGACCCAGAACGGTCTATGTTTACAAAAGAAGCTATAACTAACATTTAATTGAAACTTAGTCATAAATTTTTGATGTAGTATTTTCTGTGTGCTTGTCATATAGCGCTTTTGCTTTTGTATTTTTAACCTAGTAATATATTCTTTTTTTCCTGCTCCCATCGTGCTATTCAAGTCATCGAGATAAAATTCGCGCACTTTTTTAACTAACTCCCGAAAACGACTAGCTGATTTGCTCTTTTCTGTATTTATCAATATTTTAACTTTCTTTCCTGATGCTTTTTTACGTTTTGTATTCGTTTTTGCTCCTTGCCGCATGTTAAGCTTACGTTTTAATTCTTTGTTCTCATTTTTTAGTTTCTTAATTATATCCACAAGGTACTTTCTTTTCTTTTGTTCTATATATCTAATTTTTCGGATTTTTACTTGAACTTCAAATGAATCATCTAAGGATAATGGATCTTCGACTTTTCTTTCTTTCATTTCTTTTTCATTGACTTTATTTATTGCTACGTCAATATTCACCACTTCTGGAACCTCCGGGTTTTTTAAAGACTGTTCCTTCTTGTTTTCTCGGTATTTTTTGGAAGCTTCTCGCCATTTCTTTCGTTTTTCCCGTTGATTACGAGGGGATTCTTCACTTACACATTTAATCTTCATTTCATTCTTTCTTCTTTGGTATCTCTTTTTTTCTTTTTCTTTTTCTAACTTATACAGAACTGGATCTTGTTTGATTTCAGCGTATCTCTTTCTTCTAGCAATTTTTTGTTTCTCTAATCGCTCTTTTGCTTTTAATTTAGTTTTTCTATCCATGACTGATCTAAAAAGAAAAAATAAATTTGAATATAAATTAATTTTATTTTTCATTAATGTACACTTTTTAACCTATTTTGAATTATTAAATCAAGTCGCATTTTTTAAATCCATAGCAGTTATAACATAAATAACTAGGTAACGATTAGAAATAGTACAGAGCCAAAACACCACACTAAATTAAATTCAATATAAATTTAAATTGATATAATACAAGATGTTTCTACTAAATTCACTCAAATTTTGATGTTTACATTGTTTTCGTTAACTAGTACCAGTATAGTAAGTGGGATCATCATTTCATAACAACTATATATTTTTAAAGGTAAGGGCTACCTACTTTACTTGCCATACGAAAATATTCGCGTATACCGCCATGTTATTATACCCCCACCCTTTACCCTTGTCAACTCAGTTCAGTTTAATTTCAACGTTCCTCTAGCTAGCCTATTTAGATCGAGTACAGCCAAAACTAAATACATTAATAACAGATTAACCGTAAGTACACATTTAAATTGTTTTAAAATAACCTGGTGTTACAATAACCTTTGATTTGTTTTAACCCACTAATATATTTAAAAATTCATTGTTTTAGGTACAAAACAAAAATGAAACTTCAATATTATGTCTTACAAATTGACACTAATCGTCATATCTGGCCTACCAAACATTTTCGAAATCTGTTAGAAGAGTTTAATACCATATTGGCTACACAAAGAGGAGGAGAATGCTTTGCTTTGTGTGAAGATTCACAAGATATGAAATTATATAGAGAGTATGATAAAAAATATAATTTCAAATACTATGCTTCCATACAGAATATCAGTAACATAGAAAATATATTCAATCTATACCAAACAGTGAAATTTAGTGGAGAAGTAATAATTGACAAATCAGAAAAATGGGGCCTAAAGGATTAACTGATATTTTGAAAATTGAAGAATTATTATAGTTAATCATATGAATCATATTATTTTATTATGTTATTTCAAAGTTTTTGATTGTTTTGTGTTTTTCAATGTTAAATCACAACTGGTATTTGAAGAACAAATGAGGAATTTGATTGACAATGGACGTAAAGGTACAAATAAGATTAAGAATAAGTGATGAAGAAAATATATAATTATGGATCTCAATAGAAGTAATATTATGAAGAATAAGAAATGTTGTTGAATAAATGTTATAAAATTTTAAGCTATTTCTTAATTATCACTGTCCCATTAATTTTAAGTTAAATATTTAAAAAATTATAACAGAAAATATTACATGTCTGTCCACACAAAAGAAGTCTTACAAAAACACACAAAATTAGAGTGAATTGATAAAGTAAACAACGCTTATAACCAGAATAACGAGGCATAAAAACACATTAGGTAGTCATTGCCGTTTACATTTGATCATTACCATTAATACAGATTCAATGGTAATGACGATGATGGTTATGACGTATACGTCTTTTTATGTAATTATCAACTACATAAAACACTACAAAGAACAACAATGGCCATTTTTAAGACATTTTTCATATAATTAAAACGCTGGGATAATTAAAAAATATAAAATATCAATGCTTACCTGATTAACTCGGTAACTGGTAATGACGTGAATCCGTGACAAAGTCCCGGCAAGCTCACTATAATCAAAAATTTTCATACACCCGCGTGGAATATTTAAACGTGCGTCCGGCTCCGATGTTGAAGGGCGACTAAGGAAAGCGGGCGGGCCACGCATAGCGGTAGCTACTTCGAACATTCGAGAAATTGAGTTTTGACGGTACTGGGATGGTGTTGACGAATTTCCGTGACAATTTTTTTTATTTTTTTTAATATATGATACGTATTATCAAACGACTCCATAATTTCGTACGTTATTCTCTATAACATGTATTTTCGAATAATGTATAAAAACACGGAAAGCGCTAAGCCACTTTTCGACAAATATATAACAAAGTACTCGGACTGATTATTTATTGCGAATGGTAATGAAGTTTGATGCGTGTTAATTCAAATAAAATAAAAACAAATGGTTATATAAAAATTTAAATACTGGCACCTTACGTAAAAACATGCTAGAAAGGACATGTAATGAAAAATAAAATTACAGCAATGACATTTATTTTTTTATTTATTTGAAAAGGCCAAATATGAATTTCCGTGGATTGACCCAAAAGCGTAACAGACAGAGTTAATTTCGCTTTTATAATATTAGTATATATAGTAGCTACATTATAGTATAGCTGATGCACGCGGTTCCGCCCGCGCGAATGTAGGTAATCGCGACCAAAAATAAAAACACACAGAAGAAACTATGTAGGCGGCCTAGCCAAAATGCATTCATTCAGAATCTACATTCATCATCGCTCTGAAAATGTAAGGTTTGTTGTTGGAATCGGATCACATAACATTCCGACAGCAAAATGTCACTCCCATATTATATTTTCAGAGCGATGACGACGTAGATTCGGAACGAATGCATTTTGGCTAGGACCCCTGGTTACTTATGTGAGTACTTTCCAGTAAACAAGTTGCTACTGTTTCATTGGTATAGTCATGGAATTTAGGTCTAACTCATGCGTCTTGCTCGTGAACCGTTGCTACCTACTTGTAGTGTCTGGTCGGGTTTAAAATCATGGTCCTAGATTCAATAGATTGTACTATTTAAAGTTTCCGTTTCATTTACTTTTCAGCAGCTTTCGTCATAGAGATACATGGATAGTAAACTTAAGCGTAGGATGATGCATTTTGGTATTTCTTAGATTAGAGTAAAATTGATGTATACCTAGAAAAATTAACACACAAATCTACTACTTACATGATGAATTGCAGATTAGGCAAATATGAGTTAAAAATGGGTTGGAAACGAAAACACCCTAATATTTTTATTCGGTTTATATGACTAATACTCAGATAAGTCATTAAAATTCTACAGTTGGAATTAAGTCGAAAATTATCCTTTATTCTGGGAAGTGTAACTCACCCAAAAGGGATTTGTGTTGAATTAAGAGTGAAATATTAAATCCACGAGCCACGCCTTTTTGTGCCTCACATTAGATATGAACGAATAAATTAGTGGCTATTACTGGTATTACTTCTAGACTCTGTGTAAAGAATAGATACTCATTGTTTAAAATACCTATGTACATACCTATGTACATATCTATGTACTTAGTAAATACAAATATATCATAACAATTAGCATCCTGTAGATTTATCGAAAAAATTGGTTTGGTCAAGCCATAATTATTATTATGTAAAGTAACATGCGAAAAACATAACATTTTCTATTGAATAAACATAAATGTTTTGTCTATTGATTTTAAAAACAAGACAAGTATTCAAGTAAAAACAATTTTAATTGCATTTAGTCTACACACAAAACAATTATAATAGCTACATTAATATAGACAGTAGCATTATTGAAAGTTCTAAACGAATTCTGGCAACGGGCCTGGTAAACGTCGGACAGTGAACTAGGGAAGAAAGAAACAATTTCCCTACAATTAAAAGTATCAGTCAAATACAGTCACCAAAATTCTGAGTTAGATGTTTGCTTGAAACATTTCATCAGCATGGCAAAAGTCATTACAGTGTCTCACTGAGCGCGCAGTCACGCAAAAAACATTGAATTAAGAGCGTTATAAAGATAACCCGATTTGTCTGCGTTGTTTAAATTTGCATAATAAAAATTTGATGTCTGAATTTTATGTTTTGGTTAATAGTTGTTGAGATTTCATGTCTTAAAAAACTAATATAGTTGTAAAATATAATACCTGACATCAGGTCCTTAAACAAAAATTAAACGAATTTGATTTACCGATAAAATAAGCTATTGGAGGGTGGAATAGATACTTACCGATCCCATTCCTACGTGTATGAAATAAACCATCCTCCTTAATCAGACTATTTATTGCTTAAAATTGCATTGTAATCTGTTGAGTAGTTTAAAAGATCTAAAAACAGTGTACATTTTATACTATGTACAGAATATATAGGTAGGTACTTAAATTTTATCAACAATATAATATACTTAATAATGATTATGATGGAAACTCATAATCAAAAGTAATTAGTAGTTCTTCAAGAAGGGCTTTAGGTCGACAGCACGAGTGTGACGCCCCTGGTGTAGCAAATGTCCATAGGCCACGGTGACCCCTTTCAATCAGATGGGCCGTGTGCTTGTATATATGGAAAGTTGTTTGTATCTAAATTAAAAGTTAGGAACGCATTGTTTCTCAAAAAAAATAAACTAAGAGTAAGGCACATATTTCCTCAGGGAGAGTATTTTGTCAGATTTAACATCGGCTTGCTAAATATAACCTTGAATGGAAGCTTGTCCGAACTTGTTTGTTCGAATTACTACTATGACAGAGACAGATTATGGCCATGATAAAGTACTGTGACTGAGGCAAATGACAGATATAGGATCAAGATAACGGTTCCGTACGAGTATACAATGGATGTCCACAACGTTACGTAAAAATGGAAACCCATTTCCAGTGGAAATTTAAAAATAAAAAATTATATTTAAATGAGATGTAACATTATAGCAATATTGTAAATTGTATTTACGTTTTCCGTCTACGACAATATTATGTTCTTAAATGTTTTATTACAGTAAATATCAGTGTTATTCCTTAATCAAATGTCACCTTTAAAATTTATACTCAGACTAAATAAGCCAAGAAAAATTTAAAATTTATATTTTTTGCCATATTTATTTTGCAATTTTATTCGATACACTGTTCTGAATATCACTTTCACAATAACTATTTACATTAACAGCACAAACAGTTTTGTAATGATCGGGTTTCATTGAGATCGCGTAAATCTGCCGTCGGAGCGATTCAACACTGCGACGTGTTCCCGGCCCCGTGTCTCTTTACCACTGAACGTTCTGATACGGTAGTAAGGTTTACGCATGCGAATTATAGATGCCTTTAACCCTGATGAGCGAGCTCTCGTGTCTGATAATGAAACTCAAATGCTAAACGATTTAAGGGATTAAACAAACTTACGTCGTTCGAAAGACACCTAACTGTTATTATGACGATATCTTATGAGATTAAGAACAAACCAAAACAGATTGTGTCATAGTAATACTCATATATTTTTAAATATACATTTATACATGTATTTAAGATTACAAATCATAATGCTTATTTCAACGAATTAAGGAAATACTTATAATGATAATAACCAATACGTATTGTCGAGTAGAGGTATAAATTATGATTTTGCAATAAAAATTTACTACTTCCGTATTCCACAAAAAAAACATGCCAAATTTGCATTTCATATAAGTTAAACCGGTTTATTTTAAACCAAAAAGCTTTAATTGCAATGTCCAACTATGTGCACCAAAGCGATTTTTACTCGGACCAATTAATTAATACTTATACAAATATTTATTGTTCCCCGGGTTCCAAATAAAGCTGGTAGTAAAAAATAATACCAAATAAGATAACCAATAATTTGAATAAGTGTAAGTTAATAGGTATCTATAACACTAAACAAATAGAGGAGGTTCGTTGAGGTTGTACATCTCCATTCCTATTTCTCATCTGGAATATCTTCTGGTATAGTTGCTGAACTATATTTAAATTACCAGGTACTTATTGCATTTACTTCACCTTCAAATTATCTAAAGTTATTACTTACACCTTAATAGAACTTTTAACATTTTTACGCAAAACAGTTCTAAACAAACTTATCCTAACAAATTACAAATTTTGTCAAAGAACTCCTAAATAAAAGATGATAAATATTATTTACATTATTGTGAAGTTTGACAGCTGAAAGTTATTGGATTAGCTTTTCAAGCGAAGAATTATACTTTGTAAAATGTAGCTTGGGTCCTATGACAGCTGTCAGTGAAATCCCGCACATGAAGTCTTGAATTTTCTATTATTGAATGTAGTAGCTGTTAATGTCATACTTTATGGGCATACCGAGCTAATTAGTGATGGGCGATGAATCATCGTGACCACATACTATGAACTATCCATATTTTGAATAAAGCTTAATTTAAAATTGAAATTAATATAAGAAAAAAATAATTAGAATTTAATCTTATTGCTTAGGTATTTTAATATCATAATAATGTTTATATTTCACTATACTTGATCCTAAATTATATTGAGTGAATAAAATCCTACATTCAATCCATCAACGCCCTGAACCTGTTTTTGGATTTTGTAAGAAGACACGCCGCGTTTGGCTCTTGGGCCATGATATAGGCATAAGATACACGCGCCAACATCTTGTTTGATATGAACTTCCACTGATCCACTCCACTCATTCTCATCAGTACGAGTGCCGACGCCTGGTATGCTACGTATATTCCGTTCTCATTACAATAAAATACATACATACAATTAAATTAAACCTAATTATATGTAACATGCATCAATAATAGCTGGTAGTATCGATATTTTCATCGAATTTCGGACATACCTATGAACCTCATTTTGACATCTGTCATAGGACCCAAGCTATATTTTACAAAGTATAGTCAATTAATCAATCATTTCGCCTATAGCAGTCCACTCAGAGCCTCTCCTGGTGTGCACCATTTCCTCCACCCTCCGCATCAAGTCTGTCCCAGACGCCTTTTCAGGTCATCAGTTCATTGTCTTGCTTTCGTTTGCCTTTATTTTTAGTATTTAATTATTATATTATTACTGTTCGACAACATTAATATTAGGAATTAAAATATTGGTTTTACATTGGTGTTACGAGACCTTTCAATTTCAAAGTGCTTGGTGTCGGCTACCAACATAATAGGGGTGTAACATAGGATTAAACATATAACGATTGAAATATGGGCATATAGCGAACACTATACAACTTATTTGATTATAAAGTGAGTGCAGTATTTTAGAATATCAACATTATTAGTTGCGAGCTACTATAAGCTTTGACGGTTTATTTACACGGATCTATTTTATACCGAGCATTTCTTTTCTGTCAAATGAGAGATGTTTTTTATCAATAAGAATGTTCAACCATAGAATTTCCCTAATATCACAGCGGGATTAGCTCATCTTTGTCATAAATGTTATGTTAACATTGTTGGAAGTATAAATATAGTAATATATAAAAGGTTTTTTGATGAATAAAAAATGTAAGATTTCGAATGATCTAAATCATACACCTTGGTTAAGTTAATTATACATAATTATGCCAATTATTATATTTACGCTGGTCATTCAAAAGTTATAATTGGTCTATTATGTTATACTTAATATAACATTATATGTGAAGGGATTATATGTTGATTGCAAATTAGTTAAAAATATTTGCTTGCAAATTTACTCTCCTAACGGTTCCAACAAAGGCAATTGCTATGCTTACTTTCAAATATTTATGTAAGTACACCAAATAGCCCAAGAATATTTTTTTATCCAAATTCCTGCTTATCTCCATCCCATGATTGCCTGTAAGAGCGATAAGGCGGATAAACTGGTTTTTCATTATTATACTGTACAATAACGACGTATATTATTATTATTATTATATCATTATTCAAATATAAATCATATTAAAAACTTATTATTATTAACATATTATATTATAAAGTTAAAAACGGGAATACCAACAGATTAATTGTGTTAAGCAATATCAAACTAGACTCAGCAACTAACCTAGCATACTAGCAAGCTTTCACCCAAATATAACCAGCGTGATTTCTCTCTCTTGATTTAATCAAGGAGTTATATTTTCACAGAAAGGCACATTTAAATGCAAACACCTACACCACATCCTCTAAAAGCATAATACTAATCACAGATATTGATACATAACAAACATAAAAAGAAATAGCTTCCTACTGGATAGTTAGAATACATTTTTATTACTATAAGAAATTATGGTGAAAATATCCAATCTTCCAATAAAATTGAAAAGCTTACTAGCTTAAAGCTGTAACTTATAGTCAGATTACCATAACTTAGTTTTGCAACCGATGCAAATCGCTGAAAATTTCTGGCCCATCTGCGTGTCTACCATCGGACTAAAGTGCAAGATTGGAATTTAAAATGTTCTCATCTTGGAAACATTTGTGAAAATTTATTTCTCATTCAATATGAATCATATTTTTAAATTTTAAGTGAGGATTATTATTGGAGCTTTCTTTTGTATACCAATAATAATGGCTACATTGTTTCATTATTGTCAATAGTAGTATCTATTATAAAATGCAACAAAGTACAAGATTAAGAAACTTGTCCATCAAAATTTGAGTACTATAACTATATACAGACCTACTTCACGTTAATTAATATTAGTTAATGACATTTTTTTTAATTATTATAGCTAAGAATATTTGAATTATTTTAGATATAGCACAAATTCTGATCACCTATATTTTATAAGACTTGTCTTTAAAGATAGCAATTCATTCTGCCCTCTAGGGATATTCCGATAAATTTGAAATACGACGGGACTTCTAAAAATAACTCACTAAAGTTTGCCACATATAGTTTTGGATGAATTCCAACTACTGAAGTAGTTGCCGACAAAGACTCACAAGTACCTATTTTGATCATGAAAGGCTTTTATTCAAATAACTTTTCATTGTTCAGATTATGCTATGTATATATTTGCTCACCTTGGTATTCATACCATATCGTTTATTGAACGTTTTTATTTAGTTCAGCCTGCCTCTTGAATCTTTACTACCTTCCATTTGAATGATTGATCTGATATTTGATAAACACACTTAGTTCGAATGACTATACAATTTCACTTAAATTACATGTAACTTGAAAAGTAATAGGTACTTCCGTAAAGGTATTCAATCAATTAATTAGCCTCTGCCAATGTGCGTAACAGCTCCCGGCTAACTAATTAGAAACACTGGTAGTACATACCGGATGATGTAAATTGTATCTATATTCAAATCTATTAATAGAGTTATGAATTTAGTCTTTTGAAGTACCCTGATATCAAGTTAGATTACATCAACTATATTAGCAATTAACATAAGCTTGAAGTCACTGGTGATGATTTACAACTTAGGTATATTTTTCACCCCTGTAATCTTTACCGACAGCGAGTATCTCACTCCACTTAACTAATTTGTTGAACAGGAAAAAAGGTTTACCATTGTGTAAACAGTGTCACAAAAAATAATATTACGAGGAAAAATATTGCGTTAAAAGTGCCATGGGTGTCATCGCGTTTAAGGGGTTATGATAAGCTCGATAAATTTGCAAAATTAAGGGTAACTTAAAGGAATTTTTAAAACTTTACCTTTTTATGCAGAAGCTGTAAATATTTGCATAACAATTGCGATGAAACATCGCAAAATCTTTAGTAAAGCAAGTGAAGAATCATTTGATGTAAAATGATAATTATGCTAAATAAGCGCTATTTAAGTCCAAAATAAGCATGACTTTATCTAGCTTGTGTTATTCAGAGGTACCTCCATTGACCTTGGTTTGCTGAATCAATCCAAAATAGAAATGATTAAAGTGTTAAGGTTACGTCATGGTTATGTTCTGGTCATATTCTATCACCGAAATTTTGACACATGATGAGGGTAAATGATTCGCCCAACTGTCTAATATGTGGCACTTTTGACGTTGTCCAACATTTATTGTTAGAATATGAATGAAATCGCAGTTTTGTGGATAAAAATATATCCGGCTTTTATGTTATGATACAAGACATAAACTCATCCCACAGTGTGTTGGGTCTTCCTCATTCAGATGTTATTTTGCTTTTATTTTGAAGTTAGATTGTGTTGTTACAACAGGCATAACATATTTTAGTATAACATATTTAAGTAAACCTATGAATCGATGTGTATGAAATTATATTAAAATTCATTTACTATTCGATCGACGATCCACAATGTTAGTAACAATTTAACTTAAGAGCTTGTGTTAGTAATAAATATACTTATAATAAATAACAATCCTATGACATGTGTAGAGCGTTGCCCGGTGCAGAGGAAGACCCATCTGTCTTTGAATACATACAGGAGACTGTTGAAACTGCTACGGAGTTGTTGTGCAGAAACCGAACGCTTTCTAATAATGGCATAGAAATGCCATTGCCAACCTTTTAAACATTTCCGACGCACGGCACCCCCGTGACAGCTCCAACTGCATCCAGAATGCGATATAATACTGGACACGTATTATTCTTATTGTTTAAAATAATAGAACAACAGTTCCAGTTGTCCAACTCACACTATATAGTCATATAGTCAGAATGGCTTAATGTTACCTACAATGCGTAAGTGCCGTCAAGGAATATTACCGCAAATGCCAATGCTACACAAATTCAGGCGTTACACCATTATAACATTATTTCACTTTTTTGAGATTGTTTCTAAATTATATATTAAATAAGAAGATTGACAACCAGACCAAATAATTAATGTAGTTTTTGAAAGCTGGTACAGTATAATTGCTTTTAAACATAGTTGTCTTACTACTTGTAGTACCTATTTTAGTTACAGATCAGCCTTTATAAATACCTTCTACTAATTATACAAAGGGGAATTCAAATTAGTATCAGTTAATATTATAAATTCTACTATCCTACTCCAAACTAATATGATACATGTGAAAGTTTGTGAAGAGTTGTGGATGTTTTATGTTTGGATGATTTTTACTCCATGTAGCTTTAACGGCTGAAAGGATCGGGCTGAAATTTACTACAGGGATATTACAACCTGAAATAACACATAGATTGTTTTTTATCCCAGCATTAGGTTCCCATAGTTGCGGGAACGAGATCAAAATTCCACGCGATTGTAGTCACGGGCATCAGCTAGTAAATCCTATAAACTTCATCACTATCAATTCTAAAGTTAGCCATTTAAATGAAAAGCGTATTATCAAATCAACAGCACTTGAATCTGATTTGTAAAGTTTGTCAAGTTGCTAGTTTTAATGGGTAACTCAATTCGTTGAAGCATTTAGAAGCAGTGCGAAGTGCAATAAAGCTATTTGCTTCTACAATTGTACTACTAAAGTATTTTCACGTGAAATTCTTCAACAGTTGATTAAGAAATATAAAATGTTTGCACAAATTTGAACTTCTCTCATTACTAATGAATGAACTAGGAACGGAAGGAATGAACTAAAATTGAATCGAAAATTACCGTTAGCTTTCTGAGTGAGTTTAACAAATTTTATTTTTTATTTTTCATTCACCTCTAACGAATGCTTATGGTATGAAGGACTTAGGACCTTAGTAATAACTAAGAATTACTAAGATCCTAACCTTTCTTACAGCATAATATAGTAGATTTTTCGTGTATAATTCCATATGATAGAAACTTGAAAAATTAGAAGTGTAAAATGAAATTGAAATGAAAAAAGAGAAGGCCTGAAATCTGTATTCTGTTAAGTAGGTAATATTGATTATCTAACATAAATGTGGAATACTTTCTTGAATATTACAACCTTTAATATATTTTTTGGTGAACAATAAAGTACCTATCGCTAAATTACCAATAATAAATTCTGATGCCGTACACAGCGACCATAACATTTGGATAGAATTTAGCCCGTCTATATTTAAATTTTATTTTTATTTGTAGGTATTCAATTTTTCAATTTCGATTCAATAGTTTCTGAGTTCGTTTCTCTTTGGTTTTCTTTTATGTATTTAACTTTATTTGACTTTTTTTCAATAATTATCTGTGCTCAATTATAATAACATTCTTAAATGTATTACTTTTATCGTATCGTATAGTCGAAAATGTATATAAAACAACCGATTCACTAGATTATTTTTAACTACGTAGAAGCATTGATATTGTATTTTTACTTGAATTAATAATATGCTCCATACCCAAGTCCGCTATCCTGGGATCCAGTTGGAAAAATAATGCTTACAATATAACTCGTATCTCGAACATAACGCTCAAATGGTGGAATTATTTTATTGTTACGTAGGATAGAACGAAAAGAAATAAAAAATATTCATTAATGTCTGTTCTTTGCGTTTATCATTATTTTTCTTATTCAATATTTTAGAATACCTCCACTTTTAAATATAAAGTATTTCAATTGGGCTTAAAAGAATGTTTATGACATTTGATATCAAGCCCTACACAGTGTTTCAAAATTCCGAATCATAAATAGTCCCGAGGTCACCAAAAGTCTCGAGCCTCTGCAGCTACGTAGGTAGAGATGTAACCTCATTGGTGGTTTTCTAACGGCTATACCATGATGAGTGTTCTGATGAGCTCTTCCAACTGGTCCCACCCTCTCCTTGCCTACACAGTACAACGCAGGGTTTAAATGTCACCCACATACGGTACAAACAATTCCATCAAGAACTAAGCGGTTCAGCGACTCTTTTTATGTCGTACCATTAAGTTCTGGAATTCTCTGCCAGCACACGTGTTTTCTTCATCCATATTACAGTGTCGAGTCCTTGAAGCGGGACGTGAAAAACAACTGTCGAGTCCGTCACGGTGAAGACCACCGACCATGTTTTGAACTGCGCCTCTGCTTGCTTCTATTGAAATCAGCGCAGTCGTTTCTTAGTTTACCTAAGTCAAACAAACAGACTTAAGTAAGTGAAAAAAAATGTATTTTGTCTGAAAATTTTTATACGTATACGGTAACATCATTTTAAGTTAAGAAATATTTCATACACTTAACTCCTATATATTTCATTACAACGCAATCATAAAAGTATTAATTAATTATTCATTGTGATACGCGACCGTATTTTAGGAGAGATGACACTGAGTAGATAAGGAATGGCACTGAATATTGGAAGCGATGATGCTGTTATCTCACATAGTAAATCTATTCAAATGATGAACATTTTTTATGTAGGTAATTACTTTCCTTGAGTTAATTATCTAATTTAGTGCATAATAGAATAAGCTAAGATAGCCTCTGTGGCGTTTTTAGGCTGGGGCCGCGCAGTAGAAAGCAGTGGTTCATTTGCTCACTGTCTTATAATATATTATTGACTAGCTGACCCGCGCGACTTCGTCTGCGTCACCCCGTTTTTGCAACATTTTTCATTCCTGCTTCGCACCTGTTAGTCGTAGCATGATGTTATATACATATAAACTTTCCTCTTTAACTATTCTATCTATTGAAACAAACCGCATCAAAATCCGTTGCGTAGTTCTAAAGATTTAAGCATACAAAGGGACAAGAAAAATAGGGACAGAAAACGCGACTTTATTTTATACTACGTAGTGATAGTGATAGTGATACTGACGTTTTTTATGTGTTGTTTAGTAGTCTATACAAAATAAATTATTTTTAAATTATGAATTTTGCATCGTGAGGGGAGTATTGCCTCTTTACTTTTGTTGCTTCGAGATCATACTATTATCAACGAATCACTTTTTCACCGCTAGTTTATGCTTTTTAAAAAGATGATTCCCAACGATAACATTGAATAGTTTACTCACTTCTTCAAGTATCACTTTAATCCGGTAGGCAATCAAAAAGGCAACTTCCTTTTTTCCTTGTAGTTAGAAACCTCTACCACTGATTGGATTTAAAATTTACCTACCCAACAACTAGTAAATCCGCCACTATATTACCACTTCGCCGTAGACAGAGAGTTAATTATTGTATTACTGATGATTGAAAAGTAACATAACATAACATAAACTCACGCCTTTATCCGCGAAGGGGTAGGCAGAGGTACTGGCACCTACATTTCATCAGTTTATGTTTAGGTCCCAATGTAATAGGTGGTAAGCCTATTGCCATTACCGGGCACTTATAAACCTGCGATAAATACACATATAACTTCGAAAAGCACTGAAAGTCATTGGTGTGTGCCATGGTAAAACCTCGAATCGAACCCGAGACCTCGTCTCAGCAGTCCATTACCCATACCACTAGGCTACCGCGGCTTTTTTGAAGTAACCTTGCCTTACAGTGAAATTTTGTTCGACGTTAACCTATACGACATAAATAATACTTAAACAAAACCAGTCGGTTCGTCTCCGACATATCCGCTTCCTCGCGCCGCAAGGTAATATCCGGAACTTTCTATAAGTCTAGTGAACTTATTGAAAGGTATAGGCCATAATAAAAAAAAAAGTATACCTAAATATATATAATTAGTCAGTTTTGGTACACTTTCAGATAGTTGATGTTTAACCCATTAACTTTAATAAATTTTAAATCTTATCATTTATTATATCTCTTATGATCAACTCCAAACAACTGTAAAATATATTTTCGTATTAAATAATATCGATAATTTTGCAACAGTGAAATATGTCTGACCAGCATGACAGCTGTCTGTACGAGCAGTACAAAGAGTCAGTCCAAGAGAAGGAGGTGGCGGATCGGGTTCGGAGAAGGCTCTGGGCCGGCCCTGCCCACGATGAGTGGAGTCAACTCGGGCATCGGAGATCGCAGAATGACCTCCGTCCTCCATGAACGCGGGCTTGGGGCTGACGGGTGGAGCCGCCTATATATTAGCAGAATCTCCAGAGTGATGTCCCCGTGTCTGCAGGGGTGCGAAGGATATATTGGCTACTATCTCACCTCCAGCAACTAAAGACTCAAAGACGACGTGCGTTTTTAACGATTCGAACGTGACACAGCATCCCCAACCGGCTCGGTCGGGAAAAAGGCCTTGTCAGAGTAGGTACTCGAATAAACCTGTCCTTAATATTATCACACACTATCTAGATAAAAACCTAACTCATCTGTGTAAGTATGTGAAGTAAAGAGACAAGTAGATTATATTATAATTCATTATCATGCACATAGTAAATTACCACAGAAATTTTCTATTATTACATTTTCGAAAGTAAATATACATACATTAATTAAGATGGAAATGGTTTGTTTCTTTGTTTCTATTTATTTTTTAATAGGCGGATAAACCTAACTATAATATGTATAATATGCATATTATTCAATATGATATACACTTTCATAATTTAATAATAACTTAATAAGTAAATAATGTGTAAAAGTAATAAGTACCTAGGTAGGGTTGCCAACCCTCCCGGATTGTTCGGGACATTCCGGTAATAATGTTTACCCTCCTAACCTCCCGAGATGCGACGATTTCCCCGTATGTTCTAAAATTTTATAAAAAATTGGTCGTATCGTGTCGGCCGCACGTCGCTCCATACCTTTCTCTAATGCTTCATGCGAGCGCGTTTAAGGTGAAAAAAGTCGCGAATTATTATTTAAAAATTATTAACTAATATTAATTTTATCAAACCTTTAAGCCCCCCCCCTCCCCCTCCTCAACTAGATTTCTTCAAAATTTCCTGGGTTCGCCCTGTCTAGAGTTGGCAACCCTAGTTCCAGGAACGTTTTTGGGTCAGTCGGAGCGTGAGGCATATACCAGAAGCTGCCTTGCCCTCGGCAACTGATGGCCCGAGATGGTCGTCTGTTTTTAGACCAACATAACCACCCCTGATGACTCAAGTGGCTGGATCTATCTTGGGGATAATGGAACCCGGACTTAAAGGTCGAGCTTTGAATGCCACTTGGGCTAGTGCGAATGCAGATAAATTTTATAATTGAATAATGTAAGTTACCTTAGTAACAATGTTAACATAAGAGAATATAATTATTATGGTATTAAATTTATTGCGTTACATAGAATTTGTATCTAACGTAATCTATGTGATTTTTAAAATCTTATCTAATCTAGATATAATTAGTCTTAAAATATCTATTCGCTTAAACATTTCAAAAATAAATAACTACATTTCATTGATGAAAATAATTATTCATATTTAAAAAGTTGTTTCTCAGATATAAACAAGGTATTAATTATATAATTCACACTTCTTTTTGTACTATTTAGGCATTTCAATATATTCGGTACTTCGCATTTGTACTAATATTAAACTATGGCTTCTTATATGCAAGAAGTAAATCAGCTTATTTCCTTTAAAAAGGCTATCATGTAAATGACATTTGGTTCCTTCTAAGGAAACCCCTGAAGGTTACCATTTAAGGCTACGATAAATATTGTAGCATTCAATAGGTAAGTGTAACCTGTGCGATATTTTAGTTGATACAATGCGGAGCTTGAGTAGAGTCGTGATCGGAGCACTTTTAGTGTCTCTCAGGTGAGAAGTGATCAAAAATTGCGAAAAGTGTTAGTTGGACTTTGAACTACCAGAACATCTACAAAGTACTCAATTTACGGTTTAAAAAATATTTTTATCATTTTGTGGTGATTTGTGTGTTGTGCACTTGCATGCATGTGAAGATGTAATATATAAACATCATCATTTGTACCACATAATACCATAATAATGATATATTTGGTGCATATTTCTTATAAATTTTAATAGAAAACACTAAGTCCAATATCCATGTGTTTGATATGACATAAGGTCATTATGACGCGTGCAATTTGAAATTGAATTGAATATTCATTATATCTTAATTGCGATCGCTACTTTTCAATTACATATATTTTAATTAGGTATTTGTATTTTATATATAATTGATAAATTGTATATCAATGACATAGTGAGACATGTTAATATTTTGACTTCTAACAAGTTGTTAATTTAAGTGTTGTTTTCTTTTAGCAAATACCTAATAAATTTCGGCAAGGAAAATATTTTACCATAACAGAACTAGGCTTATCAGACTTAACCAATTGCAAAATTGAACGATTTCGATATTGAAAATAAATGAGTTATATCTGGCAATAGATTTTTTTGCAATACTTGTTTCATATGATGTTAAAACTATAAAATACAGTGTTGTTCCGTATACGTTGTAGCTTGCTACCGACAAATGGAAGTTTAGATTCTCACCTTAGGGTGAGTAACTATTCGTTCCCGGAAGATTTTATTTTCGGAGTCTCAACGGCCGCATTTCAAATAGAAGGAGGATGGAACGAAGATGGTAAGTTTTTCACAAACATATTATAACAAACTTTAATTGAGCGATGGTTATATACTATAATTATCATCATTTCACGTGCACCGCACAGCCTCCGTGGCGTGGCGGTAGTGCACGCGACTGCTATGCACGGGGCGCGGGTTCGATCCCCGCTCAGTTCAAAAAGTTGTATGCATGAATATGGCTGTTTGCACTGGTCTGGTCGTGCCTCCGAGAGCACGTAAAGCCGTCCCGGTTGCCATACAAACACCTATGGCAGTCGTTACGGGTAGTTGGAGCCTTCAAAAGTCCAACCAGTCTAACTTGGAACTTCGATATCGCCATTGGTCATTGGACCATTGGTTGTGGAGGTCATATGGCTGTCGCTGCACGCAAATTATCGAAGTTTAGCCACATCATGTTAGACTGGAAAGCCGACCCCAACTGAGTTGGGAAAAGGTTCAGAGAATGATCATCATTTCACGTCAGTTTCAGTTGCATCTAAAGCTTAATTTCGAAAGACGAAATAATATTCTTCTTTGGAAAATAGTTTCGAAACTTGGTTTCATACATGGCCGAAGGAGTATTTTCACGGACAGGGTTCATGCACTTACCCCTTTTACTCATTTGACGTTATTGACGCTTGAGGGAGCGACTGGCGTCTGACGTCTTTAAACTAACAGAAAAACCTGCCTGATAACCTCATCCATCCATCAGTGCATTTTTAATATTTTAACCCAATCAATGAGTAGCTTATGATCACAGCTAAACATAATATAGATATATGAATTAAATCAAATCGTTAAATATTACTTTTTATATTACTCACGAAGTATATTAAACAGTTATTGACGAGAAGTTGACGTTACTGTCTTAACCGTTGTATATCCGGGTGTTGGTCTATTGGACCGGCGATATACTTTTCTCTTGTTGTGTTTTTATGTAAACCGCTGGCGTGTTTTATTTACTTCTTGATAGTTATAGCACGTATATACCTAGGATATATAGATAAAGAAATGATTAACTTTGTCGTACTAGTAACGCCAATGTTAAACATTTTAAGCATGTCGCATATTTTAATAAACTGCATAATTGTTAGTTTAATTAAATTACTTATGTCTTTTGTGAGGTCACATACATTGTCACTGCGTGGTTTTTCTACTGGTCATGATGGAGATGACTAGGCACGTTTAATTTAGTTTTACTGGACGGATGAAACGATAATAGTATTGACATCAGTTGCTAGTTTCCTTAAAATTAATAAATAAAGACAAATAGCTTGCACAGTTTTGAGTTGTCTTTGGCTTCCAACTATCCATCTATCGAGAATTCATCATTATTTTCTTTAAAAAATAAACTAGACGACCACTGGTCACGGGTCTGACTGACCAATGCGCGAGTATACGAAGGTTAAGGCATATTAAGTATTCATTTACTCTATAATTATTAGTATCTAGCCTTTACAATCATTATATTTCAATCAGTTAGTCGGACAATAAAATTAATCTATGTTTTATAGTCGTTCCGCATGCAATAATAATTACTTTGTCGTGTCATATCGCAAATAAATCGGTTAGCAGTACTAACCGATTTGTTAGTACGATTATTTGTGTATTTATTAATGGTATCCTTTATTTAGATTGATCCCTTTTGACAGACTTCGATACAGCCAACTTGAGTGTAGGTATTCTATACCCTCTCTGTAATCTTCGGGACTCGAGCCAAACTTAACTGCTAGCCGGTAGGTATGTCTAATTTAATAGACGCGGGTCTAGTGTTGATCTGGTCTAGGTCCTCCCAGAGTTAAGGAAAAGCGAAGTTATGACATAGCTATAGAAAGAGTAGCGAACGAACTCCAAGTCTCAAGGTATCAGTTATGGCTGTAACTTGAGATGTGATTGAATGCAGTTTGTGATGATAAGTCTACTACCAACCTGGTATTAAGGAAACCTAAGAATTTGGTGTTGAATGGAGAGAAAAACAGGTTATCGCTTTTAAGGAAGAATTTGCCAAATTTTATTTAACCAATTTCTTCCGTAACTTAAGAATTCATGGTCGCGCACATGTAACTCGTATTGATTTTTCCGCAGATAAAAGTAGAGTAAGTCCTCTTATAACTGTTGCTTAATATATGTTCTTCAGATATTTACATATAAAACACAACTGTTAGATACCTTCTGGGAATACGTTCCTATTATTTTTTACCCTATTATTATATATTACCACCCCTAGTGGGTAGTCACATTAATCATCTCTTATTAAAATTATATGTTTGTCATGCATGGACAGAGCTTTTAAATAGAAGCGTTATCGCTATTATTAATGTCTTTTCTAGTTAAACGGAGTAATACTATTAAAAAATGTGGTATTTGTTGATGTCTGTCTATCCTAGGTGTAATCTGTAGCATTGAATTTCATGTTTATATAGACCTCAAGTGAATTAGGCAGTAATTGAGATAACCTTGCCAATAAAATATTACGTCAATCAAGGTCAAGAAATTTTTAATAATGATAACCAAGTATAGTAATTGTATCAATTAATTGCAATACTATATAGTAAATTATCCCTAAACACCGCGGCATAAGCAAACTGGATAGTTATTTCTAGTTTATCATTTTATTGATTCTGTCTTTATGTTGAACTTAGTGAATACACGAACGAGCATGCACAGCTGTGGAAAAGCAAACTGGTTCATCAACGTACCTCTGACTAAACTTCGCGATATTATTCAGGACTCTCTGTCTGGAAACTGATCCATGTTTACCGCCTTACTTACAGCCAGAATCCGTTTATTATGACTACGCTTATATATTGACTAATTACATAATGAAGTTTGATTTTCATATAAAATCTACGAGTATAACAACTAAGTCGGATTAAATTTGATCCAGTGTAGTCGTTATGACTACATTCGGTCAGATATAGGTACTATACCAAAATTATGGAGAAATTTGTAAATAGTCCCACCATGAACGTTGTGTTCCAGTGTAGTCTTTATGATTACACTCAGTCAGATATAGGTACCAAACCAAAATTATGGAGAAACTTGTAAATAATCCCACCATGAAAGTTGTGTTCCAGTGTAGTCTTTATGATTACACTCAGTCAGATATAGGTACTAAACCAAAATTATGGAGAAACTTGTAAATAATCCCACCATGAAAGTTGTGTTCCAGTGTAGTCTTTATGATTACACTCAGTCAGATATAGGTACTAAACCAAAATTATGGAGAAACTTGTAAATAATCCCACCATGAAAGTTGTGTTCCAGTGTAGTCTTTATGATTACACTCAGTCAGATATAGGTACTAAACCAAAATTATGGAGAAACTTGTAAATAGTCCCACCATGAAAGTTGTGTTTGCACACAGAGCGTGATAAAAGACGTGACTGAAGTACAAAAACTATGACCGCTTTCAAGTCAAACACGGACAATGTGACTGACACTGACTAACTACGCTTATATGGACCAATCGCTTATTATAAACTCATAACATAATGAAGTTTGATTTTCATATGAAATCTATTACAACTATATCGGATTATATCGGACCGAGAGTCATAATGACTACACTCGGTTCGATATAGTGTAGTCAATATGACTACACTCGGTCCGATATAGTGTAGTCATTATGACTACACTCGGTCCGATATAGTGTAGTCATTATGACTGCACTCGGTCCGATATAGTGTAGTAATTATGACTGCACTCGGTCCGATATAATGACATGTCGCTGCTTATTATGACCTATTTATGACAATTTCTTATTATGACCTATTTATGATTATAGTAACATGATTCCAGAGTAGTCAGTCATTCGTTATTATTAAACAATCTTTAGATCAGATCATGTTTATATTTTTAGTTAATATATCTTAGAATAGATTTTAAATAGATCTAACAAAAATAGCGAGTTATTTGCTTAATGTTTCAAGAATATGCTTTTTATGACGTCCAGTTTATGTAACATGTTTGTCACTTCCCTATAATATGATTATAAGCGAATTCTACATTACTTACCTTTCCATCTTTATATTAGTGCTCATTTTCATAATACTTCATGATTCAAATTTAACCCGTAAACTAGCAGCCATTTGTGGGGAGTTACTCCCTCTTCGGTCTCAGTTAAAGTGGAGTAAACTTTTTTATGGTGTACTGCAAACTATTCCAACTGCCATGAAGTTAGGCAATCAGGCAACTTATTGTTGGTTGGTTACTTGGAAATTACATTTCTCAGAGACATTTCTTTTCAACACCTAGTTTCAATGAGTATCTAAAAATCGTCGTGAAAGGTGTTGACGTTTACATCAAGATTCTTTAGACATCTATAATAAACGTAGGTATTTCTAAGAAACGATAAAACATCCTTTTAGAAGTCCCACAATAGATACAAGTGTACTAACATAAAAATATTTCTTTTATTAAGTGTGATAAAACAAATTATTGTTTTTGAAAAATTCTTGTATGTAATATAAACATAGTAGAGGCTGATATCAATATGTCAATAAGCCTATTTTGGTGACTGGCCAAGTTCATGCAAGCCAACGTTTGCCTTCGCTGCCCCCGTTGCGTAACCCTGATGGATCCCTGGCCCACGAGCTGCAGACATTAACCAGCAAGTTTGCTTTCTCTTGCGGCTCGATTTTACCATCAGGAGGGGTGAAGTCAAATTGACGTGCTCTAAGATAAAAATTTAAAAAAAATATGATATATATTACTAATACAGACAAACAATAATAAATCTAAAGACGTAAGACTTATTTTCCTATCAAAATATATCTATTAGTAATACATTGTCTTATAGACACAATGGAATTTTACTCTTAGTCAAATAGCATTCGGCATAAACCAGATCCTAAATAAACGCGGAATAAACACTTGTATTCAATCCACTTTGAACTTTAACTTGAATGTTTAAGACTTGATAGAATAATCGCTTTTGTGTAGAGATTGTACAAAGAGAATATGAGTCCAACTCGCTGTTGGATGGACTTACTTCATTAATTCATTATTGTCTATAACAACAACTGTATAGGAGTACCACCTAGATCTTAGGACTTAGGTCCAACTTCAATGTCAGCTGGTACACCTGCTAATAAACAGTTGAGGCTCTTGCGTAAGGTTTCGCCTAGTGGTTGGAAGGTCGGATGGCATTTACTCCCATAAAATTAATGATAAGCCGAATTTAACACCCCAGTCTAAAGCCTGCATGGTGCCTTATATTTGTCTTGACTTATGGTTTGAATCTTTACTTGCGACTTTACTTGTTACTACTACATTTCTAAAACAATACTAAATTAGATTAAAAGCTAGTAACGATTATTAAAATAAACTAAGGTATTTACATACATAATGCGCCGTGAAATTCTTCCGCATTATGGTGATAATTGCAAATTGGCAAATAGGTTAGCCTGGCAAGATTTTATTTTAAATGATATCTTATGTTCTCTAGGCAAAGGAGAAAGTATGTGGGATACATACCTACACCAGCACCCAAACTTCACCTTGGATCATTCAAATGGTGATGTTTCAGCTGACTCCTACCATCAATATATGGAAGATGTCAAAATGATCAAAAACCTTGGAGTTAATTATTACCGTATGTCAATTTCCTGGACGAGGTAAGAAATTATTTAAAATTTAAAACGAATGCCATTTTTGTCTTTGTACTTTCGTAGTAAACCTTGTAGTAAATAAATAAAAAATATAATGTACAGAGTTGACAGCTAAAATATAAAGCATGTTAAGAAATGGATGAATGGAGCCTTATTAATAGCATCGTGGCCCAAGTCAACCTCACCTGCAAGCTGGCAATCAGGGTGCATTTATAAGTCAAAATAAATAATCCTTGTCAGCTTTGAATGTAGCTGGAATGTTAATTGAAATTAATAAACAATGCAATAGCATCATTGAGACCATTTATCAATCAGCAGAATGCATTGCATCACCTCAACATAATTATATAACTCTTGTAAAAAAATCGAATTGAAAATTAACGCATTCCACAAACGGATGAGACGAAGGATGAAATATTCTGGTACATGTAATATAAAACTGTCATAAAACCAGTTCATCAGCTGTATATTGTAGATATACCTACTGGTTTCACGGCTGCGTTTTATAAAGATACCGACAAGTTTTGAATATCATCTGCTTTGAAATCGGTTTAATTCAATAAACATTTGCTTAGTTTACTTGGACAAACTACATTTCTTAAATCACAAACTAGTTTTGAAGAAAAATACGGAAAGCTAAATTCTAGAATAAGATTAATTTACGATTGAATAATTGAATTATATATTAGGTAGGATTAATAGGTATGTTGTACCAACCGTAAAAAGGAATTTACTTATACTGTAATTTTAGTGATTTAAAAACACCGAAATGCATTGTCACATTGTTACAATATTTCTGGTAAATGTTTATTCATTACTATTAAATAATTTATGTACATTATTTCCGCACAGAATACTTCCCAATGGAACTGACCATTATATAAACCAGTTGGGCGTGAAGTATTACCGGACATTATTCGAAGAACTTCTTAAACACAATATCACTCCTATAGTCACGCTCTTCCATTGGGACATGCCTACACCATTCATGGACCTCGGGGGATGGTGTAATCCAAAAATTGTTGATTATTTCGAGGACTTCGCGCGGGTCGCATTCGACCTCTATGGAGATATAATTAAGACATGGACCACGATAAATGAACCACACCAACATTGCTTGCAAGTATGTATATGGTATAATTATTATGTGTTCCGGATTTCCGGGTGCGACTAACAATACGGAACATTTAAAGTTTGCTCGAAGTTTTATAACCTTTGATATAGTGCACTGATTAGTGTGATACGTAATATAAAATTCTACATGAGATAGAAACCTTATTAAGATATGTCGCATACCTCGGACAACAAAGGCGTATCTGGAAAACACCAACTTTACAGGAGAGCCAAAAAACAGTTTGTTTCTGGAATATTGCCTAAACTAATAATGATAGTACTTTGTATCATATATCATAAGAAGCCTCTAAATGAGCTCTTCAATATGTATTTATTGAAATTATAGATAGATTTACTGTTTTCATATTACAGGGAAAATTAACAATTACCTATTTATTGTATTAGGGTTTTCCTTAAGTAACTGTTGGTAAATGAACATACACCTTTTTTGCTGTTCAGGTATAAACAAAACATGAATCTTATGTAAACAAACGCTTTTAGTGCTTGTTTTTCCTCGTGATATACCTCGGATCTTTTACTTTTAAGTACTTATAGCACGTTTATTTTTGAAAATAAATAATGAGTAAGTTTATGTAAGTATATATTGCAGTGATAATTTAATAAAATTTTATATTGTATGTGACACGCATATTTATTGCACGAGGAAATATTTTACAGAGTAATACATATTTTCTTACATTTTCATAATAACCAAAAATAACTTCACATTTTAATTGGAGAATTGTGGGTATTTAATTTGTTATGATTTTACAATTACTGTACAATATATCAAAAAGAGTTTGGTGATTAATTGCAGGAATAAAACAAGATTATATATTTTTTTTAATATTTTTTTTATTTTGTACTTATTTTGCTAACTATAGCAATTTCTTACATCTATGAAAGTTACAAAACGAAAAATATTAATTCTCATTATTATATTTCCACAACCATTGCTATATGTAAACAATAATAAAATCAGAATGGCACGCAACGATCTTTAAAACTTTGGTAAGGAACTTTTACATAATTATCAACTCATAGCACGTCAATCAATTGGGTACAATAATACTAATATGAAAGTAATTTTTTTATACCGCTTAGGTGGCAGACAAGCACACGGCCCACCTGATGGGAAGCGGTCACCGTGGCCTATGGACGTTTGCAACACCAGAGGTGTCACACACGTGCTGCCTACCCTGTAGAAACCTTCTAATGTTCTTCTTGAAGAACCCCATATTGTAGTCGCTTGGGAAAACCACGGCAGGGAGTTCATTCCACAGCTGGAGCGTGTGCGGGATGAAACTCCTTTCGTGTGTGAGGATGAACTCCCTCTCTATGGCGAGCGGTGCGATGATAAAAATATATAGGTGTGGGCATCATGTCAAACTATTCTTCTGAACACAGGCCATTATACAGGCGGTAGAACACACATAGTGAGGCGAAGTCCCTCCTGATGTTCAGCGGTTCCACACCGCCTGAGAGTATGGGATTGTTGACGATCCTCAGCGCCCGCCGTTGTACCGAGTCAAAGGCGCGCCGGCAAAGAGGTGACAGCATTACTCCATGTGGGGCCGAATCTGTGCCTTATAAAGCAGGAGTATTTGCTCCGCAGTGAAGTACTGCTTCGCCCCTAAATAGTATCGGAACTGTACACATTTCCTAGGATTTGTTTACAATTCCCTAATTTCATACATTTCCGGTAACATTGACAAGATTTATATTTGTTACGAACGTGACGGTATATTTTCTGCCTTTATGCAAGTCTGTCCTTTTGAGAATCTGGGATTTTGCTATTCTGGGATTTTGCGTATCTGTCCTTCTGCTACTAACCCCTGTTAAGCACTCCTATAGTTTCTTTGATGCCAGCCTGACCTTGTCCTCTAAGTGACTGCGTAACTGGACATCGTGGAGATATCGATACCAAGGATCCCGATACTCGAGGAGATGGTGAGCGGTGTGTTCAGGAATTGGGGCGCCACAATAAATGGGGTTTTCTTAGCGGTGAATGCACATACTTGTGGGGTTAAATTGGACCTGGTTTAGTCGTCCCCAATCGGATTCTCTGGTGAGAGTAGTCTCGATTTCAGACACAAGTTCTTCACGACTTTCCTCCACTTCAGAGCGAGGGATGTTTGCACGGCCCGTGTAATAGGCGTTACGGTACTGTCGTCTGCATAGCAATGGATGGTGTCATCAGACAGCATATCATTGATATGTAGCAGAAACAGGGTCGGGGACATGACGGAGCCTTGCGGGACACCAGCGTTTATGTCCATGCGGTCCGAGCAACTGCCATCGACGACGGCTTGGATGCTTCTGTTGGGCAAAAAGCTGGCAATCCATTCGCACAGTCCCTCTGGGAGTCCGTACGATGGCAGCTTCACTAGCAGACCTCTGTGCCAGACCCCATCGAAGGCCTTCGCTATGTCTAGGCTGACAGCCAGTGCCTCACCCTCACTCTCGATGGCTTGCGCCTAGCGGTTTGTGAGATACACAAGAAGGTCACCGGTTGAGCGACTATGACGGAAGCCGTACTGACGGTCGCTCAATAAATCGTTACCTTCAAGGTATCTCAGGAGCTGTGTGTTTATAGCGATGGGGATGTAATGGGACGGGTCTGTACTGTCGCCTTTCTTAGGGACAGGGTGCACGAATGCTGTCTTCCACAAAGCCGAGACTCGTCTCTTGGAGTAAGAAGGCGCAAAAAGTCGTGTAAGTAAATTATTATATTAATAAGGAAGCTATCGTGCATGAAGCAGTAAGTGACTTGTGAAATAATCTATACAATTATCAAGGATTGAGTACACATACGTTTCAGAATAAATTCAACAATGACGCTTAAGTGAAGTTACGAAAAATGTATTCGAAAATATACCGTGCAATAAAGGAGTAAGTAACTTACCAGTACACATCTTTTAATTTTACTGGAGCAATAAAGACTGGATTGCAATTACGTACATAATGTTAATGGTTTAAATAAATTATGCATCGAGCAACTATATTTACGTTTTCTTTGCCAGTTAATTATGACATTTCTCACAGAAGTAGCTTTTGTATTTTTTTAAATCATTTTCATGGATTTTGTAAGGAAAATTACGAAAAAAATATGGAACATGAGTCAAAGTATTTTACATCGAATGGTGAAATAATAAAAAAAACGCGTATGTGTATACACGCCTTCATTGTCCGAGGTATGCGATGTCTTAAGATAATGATTTAATTGAGAATCCATTGATAAATACATATTTTATATGCACGGCCATCCTGATGGAAAGTGGTCACCGTGACCTAAGGTCGTTTGCAACACCAGGGGCGCTCCACTCCTTCTGCCTACCCTGTAGAAAAGATCTAGTGCCCTTCTTGAAAAATCCCATATTGTAGTCGCTTGGGAAAATCACAGCAGGGAGTTCATTCCGCAGCATGTCGCCGTTGTTGTTATTATATATTATTAGGTATCCTGGATTTGAACATAATTTAGACGTGCATTAAATGTTTGATAGTACCTAATATAAATTGATAGCATTACAAATAGTATTTTAAATTTAATGAATTTTTTAAGCAATAAGTGGGCTAACTTGTACTATAAATTCAAATCGGAAAAACTTGAACAAAGTCCCGTCCTGAATGTTGACTACAGATTGATATAATCAGTACCAGATGGCTCGGATACTGTACGAAAAAGTAATTTAATGACCGTATTATAATTTAATTGGAAGTTTATTAGTCCATCCTTGCCGGCAAGAAATCTTTTATTTATACAACAATAAAGAGCTTTCTATTTCTGGAACAATTGATACTAGAATCTTTGGACACAATACCCTTAATCTGAGCACATCTCGTATACTCGATCAAAAATCTATCACTAGTTGTATATTAATTACGAGCGCTTGTCTTCTTATACTATTTGATTCACGAAGTTCAATGATATACTGACGTATTTGAGAATGTTATTGCGTCATAAAATATAGGTGTTTAGTGCGGTATTTGAGATAATTTGAGAATTAATTAATAAGTGTCACAGCTGCTTTTATTTATGTGTTAAAACTTTTTGCATATAATATAAAAATAATATACAAAGGCGGATTTTATGCATCCTAGGAAATGCTTATGCGCACTTATTAAAAAGTACTATACGAATAGACAGTGACTCGTACATAGGTATTCCTGGAGATAAAAAGGCACTAGAACATGATTTACTTACGTAGTGATA